>OU342733.1:349020452-349642119 GCA_910589765.1 Avena atlantica
ATTAGCACCTAGAATTATAGAGGACACATGTTTGTGCATTGCATTCATGCATAAGAAAATCCGGGGAATTTTCGCGCAAAACTAAAGAAGCTATAGAGGGATCGATATCTCTCTTGTTCCGATAGAAACATCAGAGCAAGTGGGATGGATTTCGACATGACCTCTACCGTACTTCTGTATTTAAGGGGAAAGTAATTCAAATTGAATACTCAAAAGATATATTTGAATTATAAAAGAATAGGTAGAAGGAAAAATAAATGAATTACAATAATACATAAATAATTGAATTCTTATTTATAAATAGGATATAAATATGAGTTCTAAGTTACATTAAGAAAGAAGACATTTACTTTATTATTATCATATACATAATCTTACAAGAATAAGAAACAAATACTATTTATAATTATTACCATAAGAATATTCTACAATATTTATTGAATATTAACATGAGTGAAGAATAAAACTTTACTTTAACAAAAAGAATACCTTAATACAAAAATATCATTAGTCAATATTACAACATGTTATATTTCACAAAGGAAAGAGAAAATTACAAAAATAATGAAAGGGAGAGTTCTAAACTATATTTCCTAAACTAAACTTTGGTATCTGCTCATCTTCTTTTGTACCTGCAAAACAAATAAATAAAAGATAAAAACAAAGAGAGGGGTTAATGTTAGTAATTTGGCTCACAGTATGGCAATGAAAAGCATTCCTATTCACATCATTGAGCATATTTAAATAGGGGCAAGTTTCACCAAAAGAATATCTGTTCTTATTCTAGAATATTGCCTCAGACTAGTGCATCATAGGCTGGTACATGGGCAAGTTTCACCAAGGACAGGCAAGTGGAAATGAGAGGATATTCAAACCAGCCGAGCACATCCACAAAGGATCAGCTTCTAGGCTAGGAAATATCTGGCAATGGGACAAAACCCCTAGAACAGGCAGGCAGCTTACACACACAGCTGCATGTGATGTGCTGTCGATTCAGCAAGGGAAGTGACCAATATAGAAACAGCAACTGCAGCCACTACTGGGAGAGGTGTTGCTCACACATTCATTCTCTCCTAGGACATCACAAGCTAAATCAACTCAAAACACAAGACCACATCACATATAACTCTAGCTTTGGATCTCAGCTAAACAAACCAACCACACCACTAGCCAGATTCCATCTCATCCTTAGCTCTGGTTGCTCCCTGGAGCCATCCAATAGTCAGGACAAGGAGGAGTAGATCAAGCAAGCAGCCAAAAGGGAGCTAGGAGATGAAGGTTACAAGAACAAGTTACAGCAGGTGATCTGAAGCAACACCAAAACTCCCACAAGATCATCAACAACCCATTGCAAGCTTATCTGTCTACTCACCAACAGCAGGTAAGAATTACCAGAAGAAACCACTATATCATGCAGCATCTGTTCATACATCTTGTACACAGATCTGGGAACACAAGGGAAACAATATATATCTATCAGCTCCATCTACCCTTCAACTAGATTCTCCTCTAGGAGGATTAGAGGGCAATATTCTCTCAGACCAGCATGCAAGTGGCATGTCTAGATCATCACTGAGTCCAAAAAGAAGGCAACCATAAAAATCTGTTCTTCTAAATCAATTAACTTGCCTCAGCCTTTGCATCCTTGGCAGGGACAAATAGCAGCAAATCAAACTGTCTGAATCTACTGTTGTGCACACTCCACATGGGAGGCACCACAGCAGCAGATTCAATAACAGTAGAAGCCACTAACCGTTTAACTCTAAACATCAAGTATCAAATCTGTTCTTATTAAAAAGAAAGCTTCAGACTTTTGCATCACTAGCTATAAGCCTATCTCCATACTATACCACCCAGGTTACATCATAGTAGTATTTTCCAACAGCAGTTTATGCTAATTAAGATTCACTACTGTGTACACTCTTGAATGAGGCACCACAATAGTTAATTTCAGTTAGCAGGAGCCACTATTCTAAGGGCCACTGATCATAAATAGGACTGCTTGATGGATAGTAAGTGACAAGGAAACATATACAAGTTTACAAATCATTTTCCTAGCTTAAATTGCTAGGAATCATTCCCAATATACTTTCTCATATAGACAGTATAGATTAAGCAATCAATTTCCCTTACAGATAATCACCAAAGATTTCTTATCATTTCCCTAGTCAACCAACATTAAAGTTTTAGATCATTTCCTAGCTATATGGCTAGGAATCATTTGGGTGTAACAACTCTGTCATATTGATAGGCATAGAATTCAGTTGAACATTATGAATCCATAACTTATAAAAAATTATATAAGTACCACCACAAGATTAGATTTGGCAGTGCCAAAGCATACTTACACATATTTTAAATCAACCCCAAGAGCATCACATAGTTCTGTAATAAATCCAGGAAGTTTATTTATATCATTTCCCTGAATATTTACTTCCAGGAATCATTTTTAACACTAGCTGTCAACATGGATAGCTAATACAGATTCCAGATCATCATTGAACCAAAGGTTCAATAACTCAAAGCCTAATATGTTATCATTTTAACCAGCTACCAATTTAACCACTAGTTCTCTGATCAAACTAACAGCCAAAGATACCTGTACAAGTGACAAATACCCAAGTACTGGTAGTGTGAAATAAGATACCTATGTCACATTTTTTGACCTGAGAATAACAGTAATCATAAACCTATTTTCTAACAATAAATTTGACAAGCTATCCAATATATTTCATCAACCCAATTTCCTCCACTTAGCAATTCAAAAGGGAATCAGATCCTCATCATACAAACACTAGGACAGCGCATTCGTGCTACTTAGAATAATTCTGTCATCACAGAGAGGAATTTGGAGAGGATTCTAGTGGAGAAAAGAAAGGGGGGGGGGGGAGAACCCCCACTTACCTGTGGTCCTCGCTAGAGTGTGAAGAGGAAGCAGTGGCCGGCGTCGAGGATGAACACGGCGGCACGGGGAGCACCGGGAGGACGCTGCAACCCGTTCCAAGCCGCGTTCATAGAGATCACAGTGAGGAAGACGACACCATCTCCTCACCAAGGCACCAGGGCGACGCCAGAGGAGCGTCGGAACACCACATCCTCGGCCACAGCGCAAACCCTAGCCAGCAGAGAGAAGCGTGGCTAGGAGGGAGATCGAGCATCCAATCGAGCTAGGGCCATTGAGGCAGCGTCATGCACAATGTCATCTCACACCACAATGGTGACCGTGGTGGCCGGAGCCAGCCATGATCAAGGGACGGCGGCGACGGCACCAGGGGTCGCCCAGAGAGAGAGAGGGATTCGAGCGAGGAGGAGGACGCACGAGGCCGAGTGGGTCGGTTTGACCGGCTTGGTCCATCGATCGGGTTGGTCTAGCCCAACCATGGGTCAGACTGATTGGTGGGACCAAGGTATAATGATATCAAGAAAATTAATAAAAAGAAAAAGGAGATAATAATTACCAAGATAGTGTCACATCCCAAAATTTTCCAAATTTTGAAATGTGAAAAATAAATAAACAAAATAAATAATTGTTCAAATTTAGGGTGACAAGAAACTTTTTGATTCCAATTGGAAACATCAAAACCCATATTGAACAAACTTTTAATAAGATTTGAATCCAACAAAAATTCAAATCAAGTGAAATTCATTCTTCATAAATGCATCTTGAAATTTAAACACTTGGAAAATAAACCAAAACTCAAAAAACCTAATGGGAGAAAATCATTTCCAAGATTACTCTAAGCCTATGGATTTGATCGATATAAAATTTGTCAACAAACATTTATAAATGATCAAGAATGACAAATGGAAATATTATAAAACCATAGACATTGATTTCATTCAATTTGGAACAAATCTATACCAAATGGTGAGCACCTAAAATCATAAAACCATAAAATCTTATGGATTTAGTAAGATAAGGAAATTGAATTTCCAAAGCTAATAAAGCACCTATCTAAAAATATATACCAAATGGTGAGCAAATAATCCTAAAGAGATTTAAAAGGATAAACAAATATTAAATAAAATTATACAAATTGGAATCACCAACTTTGGATATATAAATAAAAAGATAAGGATTTTATAAGATAAACAAAGAATTAATTAATAGGGAATATTTAAAAACCAAATTAAATCTTGGCCTAATCCATGAGAAAATGGAATAAATATAATCCAAGTCCATATGAAATAAATGGATAAAGAATATCCAAATAAAATATTATAGCATTAACCAAATTCTAATTCTATTGGAAGAAAGACAATTGCCCAAATTAAATGATTAATAATCATATTAAAATACTTTAAATAATTCAAAGGGAATTATTTAACACCCCATTAAATAAATAAACCTACTGAAAAGGTTTTGTGAAAATTGGAATTTAAATAAGGGTTTGAAAATATATTTAACCTTATTTGAATAATGGCATTGGTTTGTTTTAATAAAGAATAAAACCATAAGAAGAATAAAAGAATTATTCCTAAAATGGTATTTAAATACAAGTTTAAACAGTATGGAAATATACTGAACATTTGAAAAAGGTTTGAATTCAAACAAGGTTTGAAATCATTTAAACAAAATCAAAACAAAAAAATGAAAACAGAAAAAGAAAAGGGTTCAGAACAAAAAAAATGAAAGAGTTAGCCCAGCCCAGCAGGCCCAGCAGCGCAGCCCAACTAAACCACCCCCGAACCGTTTTTATTTTACTCGCAATCGAACCCGCTAAATCACTGACTGCTGGACCCACCTCTCCTCTCTCTCTCACTGATCAGCCAACCCCACCCGTCAGTCATCGTATTCACCCCTCCCGCTGACCTCGTCGCCCGTTTCTGCCCGTTAATCCACGGTTCAATTCGCGTAATCACGCCAGTAATTCTTCCTCTCGTTTACTCCCATTTAACCAGCACCCTCTCCCTCCATTTCCCCCCAACCAACGCCACCAGAGAGCCACCGGGCTGCTCCAATTTCCTTTTGCACCGCCGCGTCCTCCAACGAGCTTCGCAAGCAATTCTGGCCACTCCTTGCCATGCCTTGCCCCCTCGACCATGCGATCCTGTTCCCCATCAACCTCTGCACCTCCCAGTAGCCTCGGCTTGGCCGCGCTTGACCCACAGCGTTGGCAACGACGACAACCAAGCAACGCCACCGTCTACAACATCTCCGGTGAGCTTTAGCGCGTTAACCAGTGCGCGCCTCGACCAGAGACTCATACCAACTTGTTTGCCTGTGTCTTGTGAACATCCAGGTGCTCGCCAATCACTCGCGCAGGATCTGTAGACTCGCCAATCACTCGCGCAGGATCTGTAGACTCACCTTCGACGTCGACAGCAAGCGCCAGACGCAGACGACAACTCCGGCGAGGAATTGCATCCACCCCCGTGCGCCCCCTGCCCTGCGATGACAACATTGAGCATTAGCAACGCCCTGCGACCTCGGTGAGCTACCTCTCTTCCTCTCTTGCTTCCTAAATCGCCGGGAACACCACCGTCTGACCGCGCCGCCGCCAACCACCACCGCCAGGGTCGCCCATTCGTGGTCACTCGCACCGCGGCCGTTGGATCTTGATCATGTGGTGTAGATAGAGTCATTTAAACGAACCGGTACACTCCATCTGCACCGTGCGATTTCAGTTAGATCCAACGCTCCACAGCAGCCGATCCGTGCGAACCGTTTTCGCCCAATCAGAACACGACGCGTGGCCAGTGCTTCGATTTAAAACCCAGATTTTATTCTATTGAATGTTCAAACTTGTAAATTGCATAACTTTTGATCCACACGTCCAAATTTTGCAAATTTTATATCAATGGAATCAGCAGAACAAGTACATTCCAACCATGTACTTTGTTATTTCTTCTGTTAAATTGATTGTATTTGCAAAAACATGTGTAGGTATATTTTGAGCATAAAAATTATTCTAAAAAAATATTTTTATGGTAAAATCTTTGGCAAATGGATTGTTTTGAACCTACTGACCATACAAACCAACCTATGGATTTAAAATTGTATTTTGTGAAGCCAAATAATAAATCTTTGAATTAGAACATTTCTAGTCAAATAAAAATATTGTTTATGTGTTAAAAATGGTTATTGAGTAAAACCTTTGGAAAATGATTTGATTTAAACTCTCTGAACCTAAACACCAAGTTTTGAGATTTAAAAATATATTTGATGAACCCTATAAAATTATTACTATGCTAAAAGGCATTTTCAACAACATAAAATTTTACTTTGGTATAAAAATGGTTTATAGGTAAAACCCTTTGGAAATGGTTTCAATATTAAACACTTGACCTTAAAACAATAACATTTGTGTTTTAAAATGTAATTGCCAAACACTAGAAATTATCACTTTGATTTAAATCAATTCTAGCAAAACAAAAATGATTTAAATGGCCTTTTTCACTAACTTGATATCAAATGGTTTTACCACTTTTATAAATGACCAATGGGGGTTTTCAAATGTTTATAACCTAATATAAACCACTTTTCCAAATAAAACAATCTTTGGCATGCTTGCATGCATAGCTTTGTTTTCATTATTCTATGTGTTGATTGCTTGAATGGTAGATTGAATTTGTGCCTTGTTTGATTGAATTGTAGTGACATTTGAAGAGTGTGACTATTGCAAGATCAAGGAGTGAACTTACATTCTCTACCAAAAAGGCAAGTGATGCTTCATACTTTTGTCCCATTATTTTCACTATGCATTAGTGATATTTCAAAGTAGGACTTGCATGGAATTTTTGCTAAGTATAAACTATGCCATGGGAAATCCTAGTAGATGAAACCTTAGTAGAATTTTCCTAAGTTAAGATTCCTACTACTATCATGCTTAGCCTAGCTAGTAGAAAACAAGGGTGGATTATATTCATGCTACGGAATATTTCTAAGTCAAGGACTTGTGTTTTGTTTAATAAAACAACTAAGTGAATGAATCACCTGGGTGGAATGGAAAGAAAGGTTTGTGTTGAGTGGTTACACAAGTACCTTGGGAATCACCAAGTCCAGTATACTGGGGAAGACTTGGTATCTCACTTGTGGATTGCCACCCAGGAACAAAGAGATTTGCGATGTCAAATGTTGAGAAGCTTCAAGTGTAGCCACTTGGCATTATGGGCTCTGCCTGGATCATATAGGTTGCAATAACTTAGCCAAATGGACAGTTGGTGGTAGGGGATGCTAGGTTGGAACGCGTCCATTCTGGTCTAAGGGAAGGCTTCTAAAAGATCTTGTCTTGGTGAAACCAAGTCTTTTGGGGAAAGTGCACCACCTCTGCAGAGTGTAAAAACTAAGTACTTAGTCGTGTCCCCGGTAATGGACAACTTGAGCATCAAGACATGGAAGCTATCAAGAATCTCCTCATCCCAATTTTCTAAGTTAAAACTTGTGGTTGAACAAGGGTTTGTGGATCACCAATTTCTATTGGGAGATGCCTTGGGTGATTTTGCCAAACAAAAACTTAGTGTTTTCAAATGATAAGGAAAAATATATTTTGAGCAAAGCAAGCCTAAGCTCCACCTAGCCAAATGCATATAGATGATAGACTCCACTATACTACCATAGTGTCACTTGCCAATACAATTCAAATGGATTGACCCTTATGGCTGTAACTTATTATGTTGGAGGTTTGTTTGATGTTAGTGAAGTGTGTTGACTAGGATTACAAGTCTACAACCAACATGATTGCCTATGGCACTTGAATATGAAGGACTCCATGCTATAGTTATTTCTGCTGCATTGTAATGAGATAGCCAAATGAGATATGTAAGATGTAATGAATTATTTTATTCCTGGTTATAAAGTTGTATTATGACCTTTGTTTCTTGATATTACATCTTAACTGTGGATGCTAGCTATTGATCCAGGGACTAGCATTGTAAACACAGGGATCTCTACCTTATTAAAGGTTGGGACCTCTACAAATAGCCTCAATATAATATTAGTTGTAAAAAAATAAATAAGAATCCTACAAATACATATAGTATATCAAAATGTTCACAAAAATAATATCTACCTAATAAAAATACAACTTTATTTGTTTAAAATAAAAATAAAGTAAAACAATTATTAACACCATTATGTTTTAAATGAAATTTTATAAATAAAACAAAAACCCTAAAAATAAATAAAAAATCATTTTTGTGTATCAAAATAACTCTACTATTTTATAAAAATACTAACTTAGAGTTTTACAAATAAAACATAAAACAAATATTTAAAGACACTTAATTCTTTGATGAATTTTATAAAAATAAAGATAATACTTAAAAATAAATCTAATTCATTTTTAAGGTCTTGAATAAATATATTACACTAGAAAAATATTAAATATATTATTAGGAAAGTCTTTAATATTTTAAATAATAAATCCTTACCTAATACCTATTTTGTGAATTCTGTAAAAACAATTCTTAAGTAAGAAATAATCACAATTCTTAGAAAACCTTGAGAAATTAGTGTCTTAGTACTAATTCCAAACCCATAACTTGAATTCATAATCAAACTTAAGTATAACTTTTAACTTTAAAATATTCTTTTAAAAATCTTATTAAGAAACCTTTTAAATAAACATTGGGTATCACCCATTTATATAATATGGTGAATAATCATTATATATTAAGCATTATTAACATAACTTTAAATTCTAACAAATTACTAAGATAATTTAATTATGGTCCCATTAAATAAATACAAAGTATTTTCTTAATAAGCAAAACAAATTTAATCTAAATCATTCACTTAAATATAAAGTGAATAATTCCACACCTTAGTTATACCTATCATAAATCTAAAACTAGGGAATAATTAAAATATATTAAATCTTAAGTTACTTAACCTTTTTAAGTTAACTTTAGCCTCAAAAGCTTATAAACATTATGTCTAATAAACTACTTATGTTTTTATAGTTAACTTTAGTCTATTTCAATTAAGACATAATGCATCTCAAGTCCAAACTATTCAAGCAAGCATAAACAACATCAATCACATTCTATCAATCATATTCTAAAACCTATCGGGGTTATTTAAACCTTAGGAAGGAAATATTTTCTTCAAATGTTATACTTTTTGCCACTTCAAACAATAATCTCATAATAAGTTCTTCAACTCTTAACAACTCAATCCCAAGGACTTATATCATAGTCACCACATGACAATTCACCATAATCACATCATGTTATACTTTACTTACATATTTTGGATTGTTAACACTTAGGTTCCTTATAAAGGTCATTACTTGTAAAGTAAAATTTGAAGATAGACCAACTCTGAAAAGAATCACTTGAATTCACTTCACTCAAAGTATTGGGGAATTCAATTCGGGTGCTTTACAAAAATGCATAGCATTACTTATGCATAACTACATATTACTTCTTTAAACATTAGTCCTTACCGGACCAATGATGCAGATTTCAGATATTGGATCTTATGTCATCTCGAAGACCGTGAGTGCATAATCTTGCAATCACAAAAGGCAAGTTCACACTTGCTCATGTACTTTGTTTATTTTCTATAAAGTATTTTACAAATCTAGTGTTGTCATCACCTGCATTTGAAAAAGGTCCGAAAACACTATTTTCATAATAATATGATTATAGGTTTATTACCATGAGGTAATAACCTACTATGAAAGTCCCGGTGGTAAAGGAACATATTACCTAGGACCTAACAACCAATGTCACCAGTGATTCTAGCAGCGTATATCACGTGTTAACCATGAGATTTGGAATGGGACAGAGAAGTCAGCTGTATCTTCTTCCTCTTCTATGTAGCCGGATGTGCAGGTCGTGGATGTTATCACTCGTAGCGTGCATATTAATTGGTAATTCATAGAGGATATGCAGCATATGGGTGGGAACCCTCAACGTCCCACGATAGTTCTGGCATCTAACGGTTTGTACAAACCATTGCCGTAATTCAATATGTCGTCATGGTGTACACCAAGAAGACATGCGAGGTCACGAAGGAGGCAGTGATTGGCTTGGATCATCTTCTGGGCCCCACACAATAGGAAGTGTGGACGGGAAAGATCGCCCGGTTATGCAATAAGGATTTTATCTCTCATGGGTAAAGTAACGCACCTCTGCAGAGTGTAAGAACGGTAACTTGTTACTCCCTGTTCCGGGAAGGAGATGCGAACGCGGCGAGAAAGGAACCCCATGAAGGTTTTGGTAAACCCGTGAAGGCTGACGGACATAGCTTTTCAGAATAAAATCAACCTTTGAAGAAATGTTTATGAAAACTTGCATTGCCTACGACCTATGGTCTGTTGTAACATCCCAAAAATACTAATCTTGGATCATCAAACTCTAATCATCAAATTTAGGGTTAACAAAAACTTTTCTAATTAAAATTATGAATGCATGCATATGTGTATGCATTGATTTTGAATTCTTTTAAAACCACCTTGTTTGTTTGTTTGTTTCATTGCTTGTGAAATGTTTCTTAGAGGAAATAAACATCATCTAAAACATTTCCCACACTTTTCCTAAAGATAAGTAAATCAAAACACATATATTAAATGAATGGTCATTTTGACCAATTTAACTACCATGCCTACTTTGGCTGTCTCAAACTTTTAGAACCTAATGGAAACCTTTCTGGATATTTGCACCCCTTGAATGTACTCATAACAAAGTATCAAGGCCCACTTTGCGATCATCTAGAAACTTTCAAATGCATAGTTTAAATGACAATTCAAAATTGAATCTTGATCATATGGGAAGATCCCACTTTTTCAAAAACCACTCAAACAAGCTCAACTTTCAAAACCCAAGCATCTGCAGACTCACCAGCACCAATCTAGCAAACCCACCAAAAATCTTTTCAAAATTCAAAACTTGATTTCATGCGGACATTTCATCAAACAGGTTGCAGACACAAATCAAACAAACATCAAACACTATAGTGTGCAGTAAAATTGGCCTAACTTGTTCCCCATTTAGCTCACAACCAGCTCAGCAGATCATCTAGGAAGATTAGCCAAGCACTAGCACCACTATGAGATTGCCATTGCCATTAATGGTGAACAGCCGAGCACACCCTTGCCACCCCATTGTCGACAGCAAGCTAGGAGGAGACACAAGCCTAGCCAGCATGTCTGGGAGGCAGCCCACCGTCCACCGCCACTCACTGTCCCAGCCGCGAGCGTTGCCACGCCCTGGACCACGCGCACAGACCGCGCCCAGACCGCCAGCGACCATGCCGAGCGTGCGCCAGAGCACCACCCTCGACCGAAGCCCACAGACCGCGCGCCGCCCTCGCCGCGTGCATACACAATCCCCACCGACCCAGGAGACCGCCAGACATCCCCGTTCGCCGCCCCGTGACACACAGCCACTGCTCACCGTCGAAGACGCCGCCGCTGCCACGTGTTCCAGACCAAGCCGCACCGCCCCACGCCTCTAAACCATGTCGTTGAGCATCGCTATGAGACACCGCACCGTCCCCTACCGTCTCCCATGCCAATAGCCGCCTGTAACATCGCCCCCGACGAGCTCACCGTGCACCCTGACGGTCCCCTCGCTCGACTATAAATAGAGGATACCCCCGCTCGATTTCTTCACAACATCTCACTCCCCTCTCCTCACTGATCGTGACACACCATTCTCAAAGCAAGGCGAGCACCACCTCGCCGGAATTTCAGCGGAGCCCGCCGCCTCTGGAGAAGAAGGGAGCCATCGATTTCGTCCACCCCAGGAGCTGCCGCGACCACCCCTGAGTTCGCCGTCGTCGACTTTGTCGTTCGCCCGCCTCGCCGACCCTCGCCCGTACCCCGGTGAGCCCCCAGCTCCCCTCACTGGCCGCGTTAGGTTTCGTTCTCGCCGGCGTTGTCTCGCGTCGACAATGACTCTCAGCCGTTGGATTAGAACTAGATCGAACGACCCACGTCGCCCCATACCGCTTGGCCCAGCCCCGTGTCACTGACAAGTGGGGACACCCACTTAAGCAGCCCGCGGGAGTATTGCGCTTAGCAGGCCGGCGCGTTTACTTTTCCCGTGCAGCCCAGTTATTCAAATTAAACCTTTTCCATTTCAATTCAAACACACTTCTGTACCCAACTTCAAAAATCAACCCAGGTCGATTCAGTCCACCAATTTGAATGAAACCAATTTTGTTGGAAAGATATATGAATGTTGAATCCAAGCCCGTTGGATTCCAGTCATTTGGATCTATAGATCACCGATAGTAAAAATAACAAGGCAAAATCTTTTTTGCATTCAAACATTTTTCAAATTTAAACCATAATAGCTTTTGAGTTGATTCGAACTCTCAAAAATCACATTTAACCATACCTTTCAGAATATATAAAAATATATAGGTTTACTTGCAGAAATAATGTTCAAGTAATAAAAGAATGCCCCATAGGCATTTCTAGCCACTTTAATTAATTAGAATAAAAGGGTAAAACCTTATTAAATTTTGACACCACTTTAAATCACATTACCATGGACTACAATATGTGGTGATGAAATGTGTCAACATGATCCCATGTTTGGTTTGGAGAATATTAAATCTTGAGTAGTTTTTCAATGAGTAGAAATTACTTTTCTAAAAATAAAAGGAATTAAATCAAGCCTTAACCTTGTAATGTTAGAGATGATGCTAGATCATCTATAGGACCCTTGTGTGTGATGATTACAAGTATTTAAGTATTGTTTGGTGATTGTGTACCTCGTATTTATTCATAGACGCTAGTACCGACCAAGGATACGAGGAGGAAGGAGGATACTACGAAGAAGAAGCCGAGGAGAACTTCAACCACTGCTCTACACAAGGCAAGCTAACACTTGCAATTTAGCAAGCTTATATTGACACTGATGGAAGCCTGATACTACTAGTTGAATGTGCAAGCTGAGACTATACCTATGCAAGCCAATACTTGTTACTATGCCTACTATATGCTTTAAGCATATGCGATCATACCCATTTGATAAACAAATCCTAGTTTTATTTGCAAGCTTCTACTTTATTTCTTAATCAAAGCTTCAACTTAGAGTTGACTTAAGTGACTTGTAGATACTAGAAATATTCTGAAGGTTGCATAAAGAGCATCAAATTTGGCCTAAGCTAGATAATCTTGGTGTCATCTTAAAGCATGAGATTGAACTTAGTTAGAACCCCACTAGTTTACCACCCCTCATTATTGCTTACCCCCACCTGTAGATGCTAGTGCTAAGCATAAAACTTGATCAACTTTAGATGGGAATACTTGGTGGAAAAATGGTTATGAAAACCTTGGAATGATGGATCGTTCTATTGAAATGTTCTGGACATGTGTTTCCAAACACTTGATGATTTTGGTGATAAAAATGTTGAGGCATGAGCCTTAGCCCTTTTATAAAACTGATGGTTGTCTGGATGCGATACCATTCCAATTTTATCGTACAACCACAATACCCGAAGATTGGGTAGGGCTTGACTGGAAACTTATGTACCTTAGTATTAGTTCCCTCACGGCCAAGGTCTAAGCTGAGGCTACCTTGTGAAGATTGTCCACCTGTGAAGTACCCAAGATGACAATTAGTCATGGTTGGGAGGCCAAACTCACAGGAGAGGTGCTTATACTAGGGCGTGTAATTGAAAGGTTAGGATTGATTATCCGCATACTGAGTATGGTGAATTCAGGATTTGTTCATGACGGATGTATCGAATGTTCTGGTGAAAGTGTACAATCTCTGCACTGTGTCAAACTATTCGAATAGCCGCGTCCGCGGTTATGGACAGTTGGAGTGGCACACTGTTCCTCCGTCAGACTTTTCAAAATGACTTGTGAAATGAATTGAGACTTTGACTTGACCACAACAAAGTTGTGATATGAAATACAAGTTCCCACTTAGGAGTTAGAAAATTGTGACTAGCTTTGGAACCTAGTAGAGATAAATCTGGCTTTTGCAAAACAACCCTAGAGCCTAGTGTCCTATTATCCAAAAACCCCTTTACCTGTTAGTATTAGTTTGCGAGTACTTAAAGAGTACTCATGGCTTTGTCCCTGGCTATTCCCATGGCCAGACTATGAAGAGGAGTACCTGGAGGATGGACCCCAGGAAGGCTAGGATCATCTCTCATCGTCAGCATTGCCTGTGACCCCGAAGATGGAGCTCCGCCTACGCTACCGTTATTATTACGTATTCCGCTGCTTGATGTTGTATTAAGAACTGGATCATGAGATCCTTATTTGTGTAAGAACTTATGTATCGTTTGTAATGGATGATGTACTATGGTATCCAATTCTGTTATGTCTCGCAAAAATGGTAATCCTGGGATTGCGATGTATGGCATAACAGGCATCCAGGATTAAAAATCCGGGTGTTGACAAGTTGGTATCAGTGCCATCCTGACCATAGGAGACCCTAGTTAGACTGGACGTTTGAACCAAAAACTTAGTTTCAAAACCAAAGAGAACAAATATTTACAAAAAC
Organism: Avena atlantica; assembly: GCA_910589765.1. Classification (NCBI taxonomy): domain Eukaryota; kingdom Viridiplantae; phylum Streptophyta; class Magnoliopsida; order Poales; family Poaceae; genus Avena; species Avena atlantica. The sequence continues at coordinate 349,034,871 of OU342733.1, forward strand.
TTATTCTCATTCTTATCTCTTTGATTCTTTCATAAAAATTCATGTTCCTCAAAAACTCCTGCAAAATACATAAAATTTTGACACACTTGAGCACTCTGCTAACCTACTCATCCTCTATTCTTATAGATGGACGTGAAGTACCGGAAGTTTTACCAACTTGGGAGTGGAGGAGACCTTATCTTTGAGAGGGATTTGGACCAGCTTTCGGAACTTCTGGAGCGTCCGCACCCCGAGTTCTTCAGATCTCAGCTCAATGATCAAGGAGGAGAAGATCTGCAGTGGCTAATTGTTGCAAGTCTTCGAGGAAAGATTGAACCTCCCACTGCGGAGGGAATTCAGTTTACCTTGAGGGAAAACAACTGGCTCGATGGACTTGCCAGAGCAATGCAGGAAGCTCTTTCCCGTCTGTGTGGACAGAGCATCAATCAGATCAAGGGTACTCGCTTTGAGTTTTGCCCAAGGCGTGATGCAAATGGACAACCACTAGAAGCCCCATACCACCCCGAGCTGAAGACTCAATTGGACCACCTTAGCTTCATGATGTACGATCGTCAGCAGGAGTTGGACAACTGCCGTGACTACTCCAACCACAATTCTGCCATCATCAAGACGAAGGATCAGACCATCGCCATGCTAGCAAAGGATTGCAAGTCTCGCCGCCGTCAGCTCGACAAGAAGGAGCGCATCATTGCCCGTCTTCGCCACCGCATCTCATCTCTGGAAGAGACCATCCACGAGAGAGACATGCAGTTGGAAGAAAGGGAGAATGCCGGAGAGGATATTCGTGGAGACCCTTACTCCTATCTAAGCGATGACGATGATTTTCTGGAGGATCAGGCCATGGACTTCTTCACCGATGAGGATGATTTCGCCTTCATCGATGATGATGAAGATGATGAAGCCACAGACTCCGAGGAGTAGTAGCACTTGAGCACTAGCGTAGTGTGTAGTATTCGGTCCCACTGTATCGTAGTTTTCAGAATGGTTCTTAAAACCATCTTCTTTTATTTGTTGTGGTGTGTGTTGTATCGTGTGATATGAATGAATGAATAAAAAAGCAAGTTGCTAGAAAAATCTGAGTCAAACTTTAAAAACTTTTCAAAGACCCAAAACCTTAGAAATTTCCCTCTTTTCTCCCGATCTATCTCAATCTTCAGATGCCACGCGGAGGAAGTGGTTCATCCCCAGACCCGATGTTGCAGATTCTGCAAATGTTGACTTCTGACCGCGAAGCTGAAAGAGCGGAACGTCAAGCCAACCTAGCCACCCTGCAACAAATAGCCCAGCTTGCCCACAACAACCAAGGCCATGGAAATCAGGACAACCATGGATCTAAGCTCAAGAATTTCCAGAATACCAACCCACTTGTTTTCACTAAGTCGGAAGAGCCCCTATACGCCGATGACTGGCTGCAAACCATGGAAAATAACATAGAAGTCACAGGAGTGGAAGCCAACGAGAAAGTCCTGTTCGCCACCCACTATCTAGCCAGAGATGCCAGGGCATGATGGAACAATGTTCGTGCAATGACCGGAGGCCAGATGATGACCTGGGAAGACTTCAAGGTCAAGTTCAGCAGAACCCATGTGCCACCGGGTTTGATCAAGAGAATGAGAGACGAGTTCAGAGAGCTGAAGCAAGGAAGGATGACTGTAGTGGAATACCGTGACAATTTTTGTCATTAGCTAGGTATGCCCCGGATGAGATCGACACGGAAGCCAAGAAGAAAGAGAGATTCCTGAATGGTCTGCATGATGAGATGCAGACAGTGTTAGTCAATATCCCCTTTGCGGATATTGAAGCCCTTATCGACTCTGCTATCCAGATGGAAGGAAAGATCAACCAAGCCAATGAGAACCACAAGCGTCGTATGATGCATCAGCTAGGAACCCATCAGACCCCAAAGTATCGTCCTAACCCATCTCCAGGATTTGCCCCAAGAACCAATAGACCCCCGATGAACCGTCCCACCTATCCCAACCGTGGAAACCCTAGACCCGGAGGAAATCACAACAACCCCGACAACTCTAGCAATTTCAATCGTGCCCCACCCAAGTTCAACACCAACAATGCTGCCACCAACCCCAACACTGCCCCGAGGACTAGAAGCAATGCTGTGCCTGTAGCAGCAAAGGACAAGTCGCAAGTGACCTGTTATGACTGTGGAAATAAAGGTCACTACTCCAACGAGTGCCCCACCAAGAAGAATGCCGCAACACCCAATGCTAATGCCCCATCTCAGCAGCAGTGTCGTGTTCAGCCAGGAAGAAGATTTGCCCCAGGGAATTCGCTCAACCGCAACGGCTGTCTTTTTCTCATGCATGCTGAAGAAGCTTAGGAAGCGCCAGACGTCGTGCTGGGTATGTTTTCTGTTAATTCAGTACTTGCAAGAGTGTTGTTTGACTCTGATGCATCGCATTCATTTGTCACGGAAGAATTTGCCTGCACTAGTAAAATTCAACCAACCAAACTGAAGCATGTTATGATTGTTCAAATTCCCGGATCAACCACAAAGGCTAGGCAAATTTGCAAAGCCGTCCCTATCCGAATCCATGGCATAGATTTTTATGCTAATCTGATAGTACTTGGAACTAAAGGTTTGGAAGTAGTACTAGGAATGGATTGGATGTCCAAACATAAGGGATTGATTGACTGTGCCAAGAAAGCCATCACCATGACCAGTACAGCCGGAATATTAGTCGAACATATATCTGAAACCTTACCTCGTCAATTCAAGTGCAACAAGAGCATAGCCCAACCTACCATTCACCAAGTCCGGATAGTCTATGAATACCCCAATGTATTTCCAAATGGTTTGCCCGGTATGCCCCCAGATCGGGATATCGACTTTATCATTGAACTAATCCCCGGAACCGGACCCATAGCCCAGAGACCCTATAGTATGAACCCGTCAGAGCTCGCAGAACTGAAGAAGCAACTGGATTCCATGTTGGAAATCGGATTGATTCAACCAAGTGCGTCACCTTGGAGATCACCTGTCTTGTTTGTGGACAAGAAGGATGGAGGTAACCGTTTGTGTACGGATTATCGGAAATTGAATGATGTCAACATCAAGAACAAGTACCCCTTGCCCAAAATAGAAGATTTTTTTGATCAGTTGACCGGTGCCAAAGTGTTTTCTAAGATTGATCTTAGAACTGGTTATCATCAACTCAAGATTCGTGCAGAGGATATTCCAAAGACTGCCTTTACCACCAGATATGGACTATACGAGTATACAGTCATGTCTTTTGGATTAACCAATGCCCCCGCTTATTTCATGAACCACATGAATAAGATTTTTATGGACTTCCTGAATAAGTTTGTCGCTGTTTTCATCGATGATATTCTGATTTATTCCAAATCAGAAGAAGAACATGAGCTACACCTAAGGACCATTCTTGGAACCCTTAGAGAGCATCAGTTGTATGCACGGTTTAGCAAATGTGAATTCTGGTTACAGGAGGTAGGATTCCTCGGTCATATTGTATCAGCCAGAGGAATTGCCGTTGACCCTGCCAAAGTGAAAGATGTAGAAGATTGGCAAGCCCCAACCACCCAAACCCAAGTTTGTGCATTTCTCGGATTGGCGGGATATTACCGCAAATTCGTAGAAAGATTCTCGAGTATCGCCAGACCCATGACCCAATTGCTGAAGAAGGACAAGAAGTTTGAATGGACCGACAAGTGCGAAGCGAGTTTTCAAGAACTCAAGAGGAGATTGATTTCAGCCCCAATCTTGATCATGCCGGATATCACGAAGCCCTTCGATGTGTATTGTGACGCATGCAAGATTGGTCTCGGATGTGTGCTAATGCAAGAAGGCAAAGTTATATCTTATCTATCTCGACAATTGAAACAACATGAGCAAAACTACCCAACCCATGACCTCGAACTCGCAGCCGTAGTTCTAGCCCTAAAAACATGGAGACATTACGTGATGGGAAACCGTTGTGAAATTTATTCGGATCACAAGAGCCTAAAGTATATATTCACTCAGAAGGAGCTGAATATGAAGCAGAGAAGATGGATTGAGCTAATCAAGGATTATGATCTGGACATTCACTATCACCCTGGTAAAGCCAACGTAGTAGCCGATGCCCTTAGCAGATTGCCGTGCCGCTTGAACTCCATGATTTTGAAGGAGCAACCAAGTTTGCACAAAGAGGTGGAAGATTTTCGGATGGAATTAGTAAGTGGAGGATTTTTGGCTAGCATAGAACTCCAGCCCACTTTGATCAGTTAGATTAAAGAGGCACATAAAGGAAATGCTAGTATCGACAGAATCAAGCGTCGTATCGGTACAAGCAAAGTACCCAGATTCACCGAGGACGAAGGAGTGCTGTGGTACAAAGGACGCCTTTGTGTACCAGCAGATTCCGAGTTGAAAGGAGTTATTTTGAAGGAGGCTCATGATACTCTTTATTCTATCCATCCCGGAGGAACTAAGATGTATCAGGATTTGAAAGAGCATTTTGGTGGCATAAGATGAAGAGAGAAATCGGAAGCTATATCGCCAAGTGTGATATATGTCAGCAAGTCAAGGCAGGACATCAAAGACCCGCTGGATTGTTGCAACCTTTGCAGATTCCAGAATGGAAATGGGATTCTGTAGGAATGGACTTTATCACTGGACTGCCTACTTCTAGTAGGGGAAATGACTCTATCTGGGTCATAGTGGACAGATTGTCCAAAGTGGCCCATTTCTTGCCTGTCAAAACCACCTATCAGAGTTTGAAACTAGCGGAGTTGTACATTGCTAGAATCGTTAGTTTGCAGAAGTCCCCAAGAACATAGTATCGGATCGAGGAACTCAGTTTACCTCGAGATTCTGGAAGAAAGTCCAAGAAGGTTTAGGAACCCGTCTAGATTTCAGCACCGCGTATCACCCTAAGACCGATGGACAAACAGAGCGAGTAAACCAAATAATCGAAGATATGCTGAGAGCATGTGTTTTAGAATATCGATCCAAGTGGGAAGACTGTGTGCCGTTTGCAGAATTTTCCTACAACAATACCAAGCCAGTTTGCAAATGGCCCCATTTGAATTCATGTACGGAAGAAAGTGTCGTACCCCTTTGAACTGGTCGGAGGTAGGAGAGAGTCAGATCTTCGGACCCAACATCCTACGAGAAGCAGAAGAGAAGGTTCACAAGATTCGTGAGCACCTCAAGACCGCCCAATCCCGACAGAAGAGTTACGTCGACAAGAGACGTAGAGACCTCGCTTTCAACATAGGAGATTTTGTTTATCTGAAAGTGTCGCCATTGAAGGGAATGCAGCATTTCCAACTCAAAGGAAAGTTAGCCCCAAGATACATCGGACCTTTCAAAATTCTGAACCATCGAGGAGAAGTGTCGTATCAATTGGAACTACCCGAAGAGATGTCAGCCGTGCGCAATGTGTTCCATATCTCGTTACTTCGCAAGTGTCTCGAAGTCCCCGAGAAGACCGAAGTGTTCAAGAATATCGACCATCGGACCATAGAGATCAACGATGACCTGACCTATCCTGAAGTACCCATCCGCATTTTAGGAAGAAGCTTTTCGAACTACCCGAACCCGAAGCACGAAGTTTCTCAAGATTCAGTGGAGCAACCACACAGAAGAGGAAGCTACCTGGGAACGCGAAGATCACATCAGGATGGAGATTCCCGATCGCTTCAAATCCTAGGTAATCTTTTAGTCCTTTTTCAAATCTCGGGACGGGATTTTGTTTAAGGGGGGAAGGTTTGTAACATCCCAAAAATACTAATCTTGGATCATCAAACTCTAATAATCAAATTTAGGGTTAACAAAAACTTTTCTAATTAAAATTATGAATGCATGCATATGTGTATGCATTGATTTTGAATTCTTTTAAAACCACCTTGTTTGTTTGTTTGTTTGTTTGTTTCATTGCTTGTGAAATGTTTCTTAGAGGAAATAAACATCATCTAAAACATTTCCCACACTTTTCCTAAAGACAAGTAAATCAAAACACATATATTAAATGAATGGTCATTTTGACCAATTTAACTACCATGCCTACTTTGGCTGCCTCAAACTTTCAGAACCTAATGGAAACTTTTCTGTATCTTTGCACCCCTTGAATGTACTCATAACAAAGTATCAAGGCCCACTTTGCGATCATCCAGAAACTTTCAAATGCATAGTTTAAATGACAATCCAAAATTGAATCTTGATCATATGGGAAGATCCCACTTTTTCAAAAACCACTCAAACAAGCTCAACTTTCAAAGCCCAAGCATCTGCAGACTCACCAGCACCAATCTAGCAAACCCACCAAAAATCTTTTCAAAATTCAAAACTTGATTTCATGCGGCCATTTCATCAAACAGGTTGCAGACACAAATTAAACAAACATCAAACACTATAGTGTGCAGTAAAATTGGCCTAACTTGTTCCCCATTTAGCTAACAACCAGCTCAGTAGATCATCTAGGAAGATTAGCCAAGCACTAGCACCACTGTGAGCTTGCCATTGCCATTAATGGTGAACAGCCGAGCACACCCTTGCCACCCCATTGTCGACAGCAAGCTAGGAGGAGACACAAGCCTAGCCAGCATGTCTGGGAGGCAGCCCACCGTCCACCGCCACTCACTGTCCCAGTCGCGAGCGTTGCCAAGCCCTGGACCATGCACACAGACCGCGCCTAGACCGCCAGCGACCATGCCGAGCGTGCGCTAGAGCACCACCCTCGACCGAAGCCCACAGACCGCGTGCCGCCCTCGCCGCGTGCATACACAATCCCCACCGACCCATGAGACCGCCAGACATCCCCGTTCGCCGCCCCGTGATGCACAGCCACCGCTCACCGTCGAAGACGCCGCCGCTGCCGCGTGTTCTAGACCAAGCCGCACCGCCCCACGCCTCTAAACCATGTCGTTGAGCATTGCCAGGAGACACCGCACCGTCCCCTACCGTCGCCCATGCCAATAGCTGCCTGTAACATCGCCCCCGACGAGCTCACCGTGCACCCCGATGATCCCCTCGCTCGACTATAAATAGAGGAAAACCCCGCTCGATTTCTTCACACCATCTCACTCCCCTCTCCTCACTGATCGTGCCACACCATTCTCAGAGCAAGGCGAGCACCACCTCGCCGGAATTTCACCGGAGCCCGCCACCTCTGGAGAAGAAGGGATCCATCGATTTCGTCCACCCCAGGAGCTGCCGCGACCACCCCTGAGTTCGCCGTCGTCGACTTCGTCGTTCGCCCGCCTCGCCGACCCTCGCCCATACCCCGGTGAGCCCCCAGCACCCCTCACTGGCCGCGTTAGGTTTCGTTCTCGTCGGTGTTGTCTCACGTCGACGATGACTCTCAGCCGTTGGATTAGAACTAGATCGAACGACCCACGTCGCCCCATACCGCTTCGCCCAGCCCCGTGTAACTGACAAGTGGGGACATCCACTTAAGCAGCCCGCGGTAGTACTGCACTTAGCTGGCCGGCCCATTTACTTTTCCCGCGTAGCCCAGTTATTCAAATTAAACCTTTTCCATTTCAATTCAAACACACTTCTGTACCCAACTTCAAAAATCAACCCAGGTCGATTCAGTGCACCAATTTTAATGAAACCAATTTTGTTGGAAAGGTCTGTGAATGCTGAATCCAAGCCCTTTGGATTCAAGTCATTTGGATCTATAGATAACCCATAGTGAAAATAACAAGGCAGAAGCTTGTTTGCATTCAAACATTTTTCAAATTTAAACCATAATAGCTTTTGAGTTGATTCCAACTCTCAAAAATCACATTTAACCATACCTTTCAGAATATATAAAAATATATAGGTTTACTTGCAGAAATAATGTTCAAGTAATAAAAGAATGCCCCATAGGCATTTCTAGCCACTTTAATTAATTAGAATAAAAGGGTAAAACCTTATTAAATTGTGACACCACTTTAAATCACATTCCCATGGACTACAATATGTGGTGATGACATGTGTCAACATGATCCCATGTTTGGTTTGGAGAATATTAAATCTTGAGTAGTTTTTCAATGAGTAGAAATTACTTTTCTAAAAATAAAAGGAATTAAATCAAGCCTTAACCTTGTAATGTTAGAGATGATGCTAGATCATCTATAGGACCCTTGTGTGTGATGATTGCAAGTAGTTAAGTATTGTTTGGTGATTGTGTACCTCGTATTTATTCATAGACGCTAGTACCGACCAAGGATACGAGGAGGAAGGAGGATACTACGAAGAAGAAGCCGAGGAGAACTTCAACCACTACTCGACACAACGCAAGCTAACACTTGCAATTTAAGCTTATATTGACACTGATGCAAGCCTAATACTACTAGTTGAATGTGCAAGCTGAGACTATACCTATGCAAGCCAATACTTGTTACTATGCATACTATATGCTTTAAGCATATGAGATCATACCCATTTGATAAACCAATCCTAGTTTTATTTGCAAGCTTCTACTTTAATTCTTTATCAAAGCTTCAACTTAGAGTTGACTTAAGTGACTTGTAGATACTAGAAATATTCTGAAGGTTGCATAAAGAGCATCAAATTTGGCCTAAGCTAGATAATCTTGGTGTCATCTTAAAGCATGAGATTGAACTTAGTTAGAACCCCACTAGTTTACCACCCCTCATTATTGCTTACCCCCACCTGTAGATGCTAGTGCTAAGCATAAAACTTGATCAACTTTAGATGGGAATACTTGGTGGAAAAATGGTTATGAAAACCTTGGAATGATGGATCATTCTATTGAAATGTTTTGGACATGTGTTTCCAAACACTTGATGATTTTGGTGATAAAAATGTTGAGGCATGAGCCTTAGCCCTTTTATAAAACTGGTGGTTGTCTGGATGCGATACCATTCCAATTTTATCATACAACCACAATACCCGAAGATTGGGTAGGTCTTGACTGGAAACTTATGTACCTTAGTATTAGTTCCCTCACGGCCAAGGTCTGAGCTGAGGCTACCTTGTGAAGATTGTCCACCTGTGCAGTACCTAAGATGACAATTGGTCATGGTTGGGAGGCCAAACTCACAGCAGAGGTGCTTATACTAGGGCGTGTAATTGAAAGGTTAGGATTGATTATCCGCATACTGAGTATGGTGAATTCAGGATTTGTTCCTGATGGATGTATCGAATGTTGTGGTGAAAGTGTACAATCTCTGCAGAGTGTCAAACTATTCGAATAGGCGCGTCCGCGGTTATGGACAGTTGGAGTGGCCATACTGTTCCCCCGTCAGACTTTTCAAAAAGACTTGTGAAATGAATTGAGACTTTGACTTGACCACAACAGTGTTGTGATATGAAATACAAGTTCCCACTTAGGAGTTAGAAAATTTTGACTAGCTTTGGAACCTAGTAGAGATAAATCTGGCTTTTGCAAAACAACCCTAGAGCCTAGTGTCCTATTATCCAAAAACCCCTTTACCTGTTAGTATTAGTTTGCGAGTACTTAAAGAGTACTCATGGCTTTGTCCCTGGCTATTCCCATGGCGAGACTATGAAGAGGAGTACCTGGAGGATGGACCCTAGGAAGGTTACGACAACTAAGATCATCTCTCATCGTCAGCATTGCCTGTGACCCCGAAGATGGAGCTCCGCCTATGCTACCATTATTATTACGTATTCCGCTGCTTGATGTTGTATTAAGAACTGGATCATGAGATCCTTATTTGTGTAAGAACTTTTGTATCGTTTGTAATGGATGATGTACTATGGTATCCAATTTTGTTATGTCTCGCAAAAATGGTAATCCTGGGATTGCGATGTATGGCATAACAGGCATCCAGGCTTAAAAATCCGGGTGTTGACATCTGTGGCTGTAGTTATAGTGCATCAAACACTCCTTTTCTAGTGGACTTGCTGAGTACGCTCGTACTCAAAGTATCTTCTTAACCCTTGCTAGGTTCTAAAGCCAGTACAGACGATGACTACATCAATTCATGCTCTAGGAATCATCATCAAAAGCTAAAGCTCTTCAATGAAGTCAAGAAAGTCAACATATGCAGCAACTCAAGTGAAGACGAAGTCGCTGATTAAATAAGAATAGAACCTCTAGCCCTAGAACCCATTTCTATAGTGTATTGCAATAGAAGCAATGCCAGACCATTAGTTGAGATATTAATCTTAATAGTATTATAGTTTTGGAGTTGTTTATTTCTGATTCTTCTGTGTAAGAAGTTTCTTTCTCTCTCTTTAACCTAGAGTGTTCTCTGGATATTGTGTAAAGAGTTGAGTTGTAACCTATAGTCATGTCTTGGACCTGCTGTGTTTCTGTTGTACCACTCTGAGGGATGTAATACTAGTGAACGGTGTTTCATTGGTGTTATGTCTACGACTATAGTGTACTACATCATGCAGTGGTATGCTGGGTCACCGCAATGCAGTTGGATGGCGGTCTATGTATCTTGTTGTATTGCCCAATCGAATCTCATAGGATCTTTCTGACTAGTAATTACTTTGTTATGCCTTGCTCAGTTCCTGTCAATTGCCTTCTGTAATTTGTTTACCCTTCATGCCATGTTGTTTATCTAAGGGGAGCACCTCTAGTGAACTATGGACCCCGGTCCATTCTTTATCATTGATACATCTTCCATTGTTACTTGTTTACTTGCTGCAAACCACCATTACCTTCCACACCATACGTTTAATCCTTTGTTACAGCAAACCGGTGAGCTTGACAACCTCACTGATTCGTTGGGGAAAAGTCTTGAGTTTGTGTTGTGCAGGTCTCCGTGTTGCTTGCAACACCTGTGTGACGTTTCCTTCCTCCTACTGGTTCGATAACCTCGGTTTCTTACTAAGGGAAAACTTGCTGCTGTGCTGCTTCACACCTTGCTTTTGGGGTTCCCAATGAAGCGCTCCTACATCAACTTAGCGCTGCATCAAGCTTTTCTGGCGTCGTTGCCGGGGAGGCTAAGGACGTCTTCACTAGAGGAGTCCTTCATTTCCTTTCTCTTTACTTTGTTTTTAGTTTGCTTTGTTTCTTTTGCTTAAAACCTAAAAAAGTCCAGTTTGCTTTGTTTCTTTTGCCACCTTGCTCTAGCTCACCTTGTTGTTCCCCAAGTTCGCCCTAAAAGATCTTGCGATAGGTAGTGGCTCCATAATTGGGAAAGATAATATTGAAGAATTATTTAATCATGTTAGCAAGCACGAGGATATTGAGGATATATCTATAGCAGAACTTGCTCCTAATTATGAGATTATTGCAGCTTCTTTAGTTCATATGTTGGAGGCTATGCTTGTTAGCCTTAAACCCTTCATACAATTCTTGTTCCTAAAACTAAAAGAAGAAAAGAATGCTGAAAAGAGAGAATTCATCCTTGAAACTTTATCAAAAGAGTTTCATGATGTTGCTAGGGAAGCCAAAAAGGTCTTTGAACGTTTCAATGTGCTAGGTTCAAGTGTATATGTTGTGGGTATTTCTAATAAAACTAAGCCTAGAGAGGAATTTAAGATACCCATACCCTTTAAGCTTGTTGGAATGCATGAAGCCCTTGAAAAGAATTTTGATTGGATTGCTCCTGAAAATCTTTTTGATGAAAGTAGTAGACCAAAGAGCGATGAGAAGTGATCCTCCAAAACATATTTGGATGAGATACCTTTTATAGTTGAAGACTTTGCAAGTATGGATGTGAATGCTTCTTCATTTGAAATACTTGATTCTTCTTGCTTCTTGTGCCTAACTTAAAGGCGTTAAAGAAAAGTACTTGTTGGGAGATAACCCAAGAGTTTCCTTGAGTCTTGGAAGTTATTACTTCAGTAATGACCTCTACTTATCCTTTTTGTTTGATTTTTGTGCCAAGAATGACCTCTAATGAGAGGGAAGTAAGATTTGGGGAGTTGCTGTCCCGAAACAGATTTCTGTCCTCCACCAAAAATATTCATGAGGAGTCTCTGTTACGCGGATTAAGCTAAAAATTTACAAATAAATCCCCCAGTATGTTAGATAACTGTAGTTAGTTCAACACTTTTTGATTTGAGCAATAGAAGATGTTCGAAAAAATCGGTTTCTACCTGCTGGTCTGTTTTGACAGATTTCTGCCATTATTTGCATTTGGTTCTTATTGATTCCTTTTTGAGTTATCTTTAGGTGAATTAATATTGTTGAAGGAGTTACTACAGTAGCTTATGTTTTTAGTGAAAAACCTTGCTGTTTCAAAGCTTTGCCAGAGGTCTAATATCTTTTGAATAAGCTAATGTTGCTAATGAAGATTGTGTGAAGTTTTGTATGAAGGAAAAAATTCAGGTGTAGAGAGAGAATGATGCAATGAGATGAAGAATGGACAAAATCTCAAGATTGGGGATGCCACCATGGTGTCACCCCAAGAAATATTCAAGAGGTACAAGCGTCAAAACTTGGGTATGCCCAAGGCATCCCCTTCTTCATCAATAAAAAGCTCAGGTCTGTCTAGACACTTCGTTTTTATTGTTTCATGCACAGTTGTGTTGTTCTTGGAGCGTCTTAGTTTTAGTTTGCTTTGATTAGTTTGTTTAGTTTTCTAAAGTAGTTTCGACCCCCATTCTCGCTGTGTTGTTTGTCAAATAAGTTGCTTGATGTTGGAAAGGAGTAGTAAGTTCTTGCTTGTAAGTGCAAGAGGAGCTTGCATTGAGTGTGACTTAGACTTTAGCATGACATAATAGGTGTTGTTTTAACTTTATGCTTAGTGATTATTGTTGTACCATGTCTTGTTCCAAACAATTGGGATTGCTTAGTATGCCTTGAATAAATTATGCGTTGTTTTAGCATGCAAAAGCATAGTATTGTGGTATTATCCTTTAATGCTTTGCTTGGGTTGACTTGGCACATGCTCACACCATGTTATGACTATGACAAGTCACCATAGCCTTTATGATAATTTAGTCCTTGACTTGTAGTATGTAAGGTTCCCAACCTTTAATAAGGTAGAGATCCCTGTGTTTACAATGCTAGTCCCTGGATCAATAGCTAGCATCCACAGTTAAGATGTAATATCAAGAAACAAAGGTCATAATACAACTTTATAACCAGGAACAAAATAATTTATTACATCTTAAATAGCTCATTTGGCTATCTCATTACAATGCAGCAGAATATAACAATAGCATGGGGTCCTTCATCTTCAAAGTGCCACAGGCAGACATGTTGGTTGTAGACTTGTAATCCTAATCATTACACTTCACTAATATCAAACAAACCTGCAACATAACAAGTTACAGCCACAAGGGTCAATACATTTGAATTGTATTGGCAAGTGATACTATGGTAGTATAGTGGAGTCTATCATCTATATGCATTTGGCTAAGTGGAGCTTTAGGCTTGCTTTGCTTAAAATAGATTTTCCTTATCATTTGAAAACACTAAGTTTTTGTGTGTCAAAATCATTCCCAAGGCATCTCCCAATAGAAATTGGTGATCCTTAAACCCTTGTTCAACCACAAGATTTTAACTAAGAAATTGGGATGAGGAGATTCTTGATAGCTTCCATGTCTTGATGCTCAAATTGTCCTTTACCAGGGACATGGCTAAGTACTTAGATTTTTCACTCTACAGAGGTGGTGCACTTTCCCCACAAGACTTGGTTTCACCAAGACAAGACCTTTCAGAAGCCTTCCCTTAGACCAGAATGGACATGCTCCAACCTATCATTCCCCTACCACCAACTGTCCATTTGGCTAAGTTATTGCAACCTATATGATCCAGGCAGAGCCCATAATGCCAAGTGGCTGCACTTGAAGCTTCTCAACATTTGACATCTCAAATCTCTTTGTTCCTGGGTGGCCATACACAAGTGAGATACACAAGGTAAACCATAGAAATAGGCCTTGTGAACCACTCAACATAAACCATTCCTTCCATTCCACCCAGGTGATTCATTCACTTAGTTGTTTTATTAAACAAAACACAAGTCCTCAGACTTAGAAATTTTCCATAGCATGAATATATATTCCACCGTTGTTTTCTACTAGCTAAGCTAAGCATGATAGTAGTAGGAATCTTAACTTAGGAATTTCTACTAAGGTTTCATCTACTAGGATTTCCCATGGCATAGTTTATACTTAGCAAAATTCCATGCAAGTCCTACTTAGAATTATCACTAATGCATAGTGAAAATAATGGGACAAAAGTATGAAGCATCACTTGCCTTGTTGGTAGAGAATATAAGTTCACTCCTTGTCTTTGCAATGATCACACTCTTCAAATCACTACAATTCAATCAAGCAAGGCACAATTTCAATCTATCATTCAAGCAACAACACATAAAATGATAGAAACAAAACAATGCATGCAAGCATGCTAAAGATTGTTTTATTTGGATAAGTGGTTTCTAATAGGTTATAAACATTCTAAAACACTTATTGGTCATTTTATAAAGTGGCAAAACTATTTGCAAAAGATTTTACCTATAAACCATTTTCAAACAAAATCATTATTTCATGTGTTTGAAAATGCCTTTATCAAAGTAGTAATCTTTATAGGGTTTACCAAATATATTTTTAAGTCATAAAACTTGGTGTTTAGGGTCAGTGAGTTTAAATCAAAACATCTCCCAAAGGTTTTCCTCCAAAATCATTTTTAACAATTAAACCATATTTTTATTTGGCTAGAAATGTTTTAATTCAAGGTTTTATTCTTTTGCCTCACCAAATACATTTTTGAAACCACCAATTGATTCATAGGGTCATTAGGTTCAAAACAAACCATTTTCCAAAGATTTTATCCCAAAAATCATTTTAGAACAATTTTTATATTCTAAACATGCATATACAAGTTTCTGCAAAAACAATCAATTTAACAGAAGCATTTTACTAAACAAAGTTCATGGTAAGAAAGTACTTGTCTATCTGATTCCATTGATAAAAAATTTGCAAAATTTGGACGTGTGGTTTGAAAGTTATGAATTTTTCAAATTAGAACATCTAATAGATCAATTCTGTTTTAAATCAAACGGACAGGGACACGTGGCTGCTTGCTACTGGCTGGTACCGGTTCGTTCGGATCGGGCTCTATGAGGCGTTGGATCTAAATTACATCGCGCGGCACAGATTGCTTCTTACCCCTTCGCTCACGTTCTAATCTTAACCGTCAGATCAAAATCCTATGGACCTCATTGCTTTGACCATGAAGCAGCGGCGCTGGCGGCGGCAGGTGGCGGCGCTGGCTCTGGCTACGGCGGGGCTGGTGATAGAGGAAGCGAGGGAGGAAGGGGATTGGCTCACCAGGTTCAGGAGATCACGGCGATGCTCAACGTGCTTGCAGTTTGTCAAGGGGCGCACTGGAGTTGCGGGAATTGCTCACCGGAGAGTTGTCTGGCGACGGGCACGCACTGTCGCTGTCGGGGACGACGCTGTAGAGCACGTGAGAGGAAACAAATGGTGCTATTAGACGCGTGTAAGAGTAAGGAGTATGGGAGCATCAAAGAGAGAGGGCGGCGCGGTCAGAGACTACCTGTGAAGCTCGTCGGAGTTGGAGCAGACGGTGGCGGCGGTGGTCGTCGTCGTTACCGAGGTTCTGGGGCGCGCGGGGGCAAGCTGATGCCACTGGGAGGTGCGCCAGGGTATGAGGGTCACGCTTGTGTGCTCGAGGAGGAGAGGGGAGGCGAGGTCTGGTCGGATTCGTTGTTGGAGTACCGTCGGGCAGAGGGACTTCGAGGTCAAAATTCCAGCGGCCTTGTGGCTCCTGTGGGGTGAGGTCTGGGGGAGAAGGGAGAGGAGACCAGGGCGGTTAATAGGGCACAGTCGCGGCGAGTAATGGTCGCGGCATCAACGCGTATTGAAGCAAATTAAAACCTGCAGAAATGGCCGGCGAGAGGGGGCGTGGTCATCGCATGGGTGAAGAAGATGACTGGGAAGGTGGGACCTGGCTGTCTGCGAGAGAGAGAGGGGGAGTGGGTCCAGGCTGTCATCGTCTGTGTGGGTTTCGTCACGGTGAAAAACGGTTAGCTTGGAGTGAGAGGGAGAGGTGGGCTTCTGCTGGGCTTACTGGGCTAGCTGGGCTGGGTCGACCTTTTCATTTTTTTTGTTCTGTTTGTTTTTCCCTTTTTCATTTGATTTTTCTGTTTTGATTTTGTTTAAACAATTTAAACATTCATTTGAATTCAAACCTTTGCCAAAATTTGTGTAGGTTTAAATACTGATTAGTAATATAATCTGAAGTTAATTTTGGAATAAAATTTTATTCTTTTTGGGGTCTTTTAATTATTCAAAAAGGCCATTGTTTTAAATCAAATAAGATTTAATACTATTTTCAAACACCATATAAATTCTTTAAACCTTCCAAATATTTTCAGTAGATTTTTATTTGTTTAATAGGGTGTCAAATAATTCATCTTGAATTATTTGAAAAGTATTTGATATGATTCATAAATCATTTGAATTGGGTATTTGTTTTAATTCCAATGGAATTTAATATAGTTTTAATTCCCTAAATTTTATTTTGGAAGATTTATTTTATTTAAGTTAATTAAACAACTTTTATTCCACTTGGGTAATTCCAAAATACTACTTTCTCATGTATTATATAATTATTCTTATTAGAGATTTGTCTTTATTCAAAATAGGGATAGAATGGTTAATGCCATTTTATTTTATTTTGGAAATTCTTTATCCTTTTATTTTATTTGTATTTGGATTCTATTCATTCCATTTGCTTATGGATTTGGCCAAGATTTAATTTGGTTTTTAATTATTCCTTATTTAATATTTCTTTCTTCATCTTTATAAAATCCATATATTTTTATTTAGAGATCCAAACTTGGTGGTTCCAATTTGTAACATCTTATTTGATATTTGTTTATCCTTTTAAATCACTTTAGGATTATTTGCTCACCATTTTGTATGGATTTTTAGATAAGTGCTTTATTAGAGTTGGAAATTACTTTTCCTTATCTTATTAATTTCATAGGATTTTATCTATGGCTCCAAATTAAGTGAAACCAATTTATATGGTCTTATAATATTTCCATTTGTCATTCTTGATCACTTGTAAATGTTTGTTGACAAATTTTTATACGGATTAAATCCATAGGCTTGGAGATAACTTGGAAATGATTTTCTTCCATTAGGGTTTTAGGGTTTGGATTTATTTTCCAAGTGTTTAAATTTCCAGATGCATTTTATGAGGAATGCATTTCTTTTGATTTGGATTTTGTTGAATTCAAACTTTAATTAAAGTTTTTTCAAGATGGGATTTTAAGTTTCCATTTAGAAACAAAGTTTCTTTTCACCCTGATTTTCAACAATAATTTATTTTGTTTATTTATTTTTCACATAACAAGATTTGGAAAATCTTGGGATGTGACAGGCTACCACCCTTAAAATAAATCTCGTTCCGAGATTTGGGGAGGCTAGGGGTTACAAGTTGGCTCAAAGCATCTAGGGTACTACCACCCTTAAAATTTTTCCAACTAAATTACATCTTGGTTTGCTTGGGATCTTGTTGAAATCTCTCTAGGCAAACATGTGCATAGTGTCCTTTGTTTCCACACTTGAAACATGTGACAAGGCTGAGTGTAGGGTTCGTAGCATAGAAAACAAAAATTTTCCTACGATGGGAACAACTATGTACCAAGATCTATCTACTAGATACAAACAACGGGCGGATGTATATCCGTAGAGAACATACCCTTGAAGACCGACAAAGCTTAACGAGTCCAAACTCGTGGTTGATGTAGACGATCTCTTGCCGATCTCAAGATCGAGAGGAAGTCCTAGCGCCGCAAAACAGCAGCGCATCCGTGCTCGCACACACGTTCGAGGCACCGAGCAACCTCCGCCTCCTCGCTCCAGCGATGCAGCGGAAGCACAACTCTTTCTTGCCGAAAATCCACCGGGAACATGTATCTCGCTAGTCCGAGACCATGGGGAATAAATTCTAGAGGGGGAGAGAGATCCTTCACGAGGAGGTGTGAGTGAGAGAGAGAGGGAGGGGGGCTCCTTTTATAGGGAGGGGGGGGCACCCAAGGGGACATGCGCCCAGCCATGGGGCTGCCCCTCCCCTCCTTTCATTCATGTGGGTGGACACTCCACTCACATAAAAAGCCTTTCAATTCCCTCCACTCAAAAGTCCACTCAAATTCCCATTAAATTTCCACCAAATTTAATGCAAACTCTCATTAAATAAAACTCTTTTATTTTATTCAGAATTTTGACAATTACTTTAATGACAAACATTCACAAATAACCCCTTGCTAGAATTTCATTTCACATGCATAACCACTTTATGCAATTTCAACCGAAAACCTGTTTCGGTATCTAGTGAAATAAATTCCTGCGCTTGTTCATTCTTTCGGCATGAAACATTTGCTCCAATTGGATGTCGGTGTCTCTTAAGTGTGTCACCCTACGGTTCGCGAATAATGCGGACATGATCGAGACCCCTCTCGGATCAATAATCAGAAGCGGGATCTGGAGACCCATACTGACTCCCACACATTCAACGATGACTTTCTTGTGATCGTCGGAACCTTTTACGCTAGTATCTTAATCCCTTTGTTTCGCGATATATTACATGTCCGAGATTCGATCATCGGTATCTCCATACCTAGTTTGATCTCATTACCCACATGCACTCTTTTCTCGTTCTCGTGATATAACATTCTAGTGATCAAATCACTTGCTTGCAAGCTAATCAATGTGATATCACCGAGAGGGCCCAGAGCATATCTATCCGTCATCGGGATGAACAAATTCCACTCTCGATCCATGGGCCTCAACATAACACTTTAGTAGTTCTGAATCCATCTTTATAATCACCCTGTTACGGTGTGACGTTTGATGTTATCAAGAAACTCTTCCGGTGTTAGTGATTGACATGATCTCATGGTCTAAGGATTAGGATCACTTCGTAAGTTGTTATAGCAATATAAACTCAATGACTTTGATCGTAATGCTATACTTTGGATGAATGTTCATCACACCATTACACAAATGTTGTGACCTCGTTATTAACAACATCCAATGTCTATGATCAGGAAACCTTGATCATCTTGTTAATCAACGAGCTAGTTTATAAGAGAGGCATAACTAGGAACTTCCTTTTTGTTTATTAAACACACATGTATTAACGTTTCCGTATTAATACAATTATAGCATGTAAAATAAACATTTATCATAAACAAGGAATACGATAATAACCACTTTATTATTGCCTCTCGGGCATATTCCCTTCAGTCTCCCACTTGCACTAGAGACAATAATCTAGTTTGAAAACTTTGCGTATTGAACACCTATGGCTTTCTGGTGTTCCATATACGCAACTGCAAGTGGTTAACATAATCTACGGATCTGATGCTTTCAGTTCCGTGTGTATTTGCATGTCTTTGCGTCTCCACGCATCACTCATTCTCTAATGAGATGGCATTGTATAAAATTGGTCTTTTGGTGAGACCTTTAGTTCCTTGGGTTTAAATCACGTCGATACTATTGTCGTACAACATATCGTCAGTGTTAGACCATTGCGAACCACACCTTAGTTTGATAACAAACTACTTGGCACAAATTCCCTCCTTTGCTGCTACTATAGCAGTCATATACTTAGCCTTTTGTTGTAGTATTCGTCACAATGCCTTAACTTTGGAACTCTTCCAAATCCATCATGGAATCTCTTTTCCATTACATTGTGCCACCCATAGTTTAAATTGAGATAAACTTAATTTGTATCTTGTGACAAAACTAGTATCAATGTAACTCTTTACAATGAACTATTTGTAATTGTTTGTCACCTCTACACAAATATATTCTTAGTTCTTCCAAAAGATCATAAGAATATCCTTACTATCGTCCAATGATCATTTTATGATTCATTCTGGTATATGCTCATAACACTTAGAGCATAGGACATATCTGGATGTGTACATATCATGGTATGATTGATCAAAACATTCTCGTGATTTCACTCATCGAGTGTCAAAGCACTTGAATCTTGTTTCACTTATCAAGTGTCAATACACTTGAATATTGATTCAATTCCTTTCCATGTAACAAGAACCGTTTCTAGTCGTGTCTATATTGAACTCCTTCAATATCTCTTATATGTACGTTTGGCACAACCATATTAGCGTCACAGTCTATCCATTATAGACATTCATGCTAAATATTCGGGTTTTGCCTAAGTATTTCATCAAAATGAAATTCTTAACCTTTTGTCAATAAAACATACATCATTTCTAATCAACAAGATGTCCTCCACATAATGTATTAGAAATATGTCTTAGCGCTCCCACTTAATTTCTTGCAAATGCAAGTATCTTCATCGTCTCCTGATGAAAACTCCTTTTCATTAAGGTGAAGATTCCAACTCCGCGATGCTTACTTCAACAATTGAAGTTTGCATGCCCTTTTAGCATCCTTTGAATTAACAAAACCCTTTGGATCGTGTCATGTACACGTCCTAGGTAACCATTCTATTAGAAGAACTTTGTTTTGTTTATTCATCTACCATATACCAAATTATATGTAGTGGTTGCTACTATAATCCGTCCAGACTAAATATCACTATGAAAGATCAAATCTTGTCATAGTCAACTCCTTGAACATTGTCATAAAATACTTTACGACATGTCGACTATTTCATAGATGTCAAACATCCATGCCTGTTTCTTTATAGATCCAAATACGACCGATAGGTTTTTACACCTTTCCGGAGGGTCTTCCAAGTTCAAAACTTGATTTCTCGTGTATGGAACTATCACGGATTTTATGGCTTCAAGCCATTTGACGGAGTCAGGGCCCATCATCGCTTCTTTGCATGTAGTCGGTTCATCATTGTCAAACAATAATGATTTACTCTCAAATCTAAGTATTTGATTGTTTATCCGACCGACTTGGTTCAATAAGAACTTAGATCTCCGTGACCACAACCTTTGAGGCACATAATCTATGAGCATTATGGCAGCCTCCGGAACAATTTCCGGCGCTGCGCAACTCAGCACATTTAGCTAAGGTTCGTTAACCTTATCAAAGTTCTATTGTCCTCCCACTTGACTTTTACGAAAAATTCCTTCTTCAAGAAACTTCACGTTTCAAGCGACAAACCCTTTTGTCCTTGGTGTTATGGAGGAATAACCAATTGTTATTCGAAATAACCTACGAAGACATGCTCATCCGACTTCGGTTGTAAACATCTTACTTATGTTTAGCATACCAAAATTTAAGAAATGATAACTTGGGTTTTACCCCAAACCATAACTTCCATGGTGTCATTTCAACGGATCAAGATGGACCTTTTTTTTTCAGTGTAAAAGCGGAAGTCTCTAAAGCTTTAATCTTTTAAAACATAATGGCAGTTTTATAAATAACACCTTTGATCCAACCATGTCAAACAAGGTTTTATTACAAATCTCAAACACTCCATACTCCTATGGTGTTTCGGGAAATGTAAATCTAGGTGTTTTGCTAAACTTGCAACTCAAATAAATCCCTTTATGATAAATCATAATTCATTTATTTTTCTTGTTACACTTGTAACTCAAATAAATCCCTTATGATAAAATCATAAACCATTTATTTTCTTGTCACAATGATTTTTACTTCATCTTGAAAGTCTTTGAACATTTTCAAATATTTCACACTTCTTTCTCATTAAGTGAATATTCACTCAAATTTCCGGAGAAAGCATATGAAGTTGAAACCCATCGCTTACGACTACACATAATGGAATACATACATCGATATGTATAAATTCCAATAATTTAGTCGTTCGTTCTTCTTTGGCCTTTGAACGAAGTTTTAATTATCCCGAGGAAAGTCTCACAAGCGTCACTTGATCAAATCAAAGACTCCAAAAATCCATAAAATATGGAGATTCTTCATGTTTTCTTTCCAATATAATTTAAACAGCGATGTCACTTTGTAAGTGATCTTTCAATCATTTGTCTTGCGACATTTTAGCATTATGTTTTATGGATGTGATTTCTCCAACTAGATTTGTAAATCATCCATCTTATATGGAATACGGTAATTATTTGAACAACCTTTGTTCTCATAATACCTGATTTAAATAACAATTTTTAAAACAAATCTTGAAGTCAAGCTTTGATGTCAACGAGAAATACAAACAACGGTTTGTTTGTTTTCGATGAACATCATCACATATTCTCTTGCTAGTTACTTAGACCATTGTGGTTCATGAATTGCGTCGTTCTGTATGAAATTTCATACCAACCAATTCGGTATCCAATACCCAAGAACCACATTGTTTAACAAGCAAAGAATACAACCATAACTTGTATATCATATATATACCTAAATTGGATATTTCCAATCTTTTCTTTTCTGCCAAATATATTTTATAGATTCTCTTTCAGCATTTCCTTTTCCTTTTTAAAAGAATCTATCAACATCAAAAGTGGCGCCATATACATGACACATAGTCCAAAGCGTGTATATTCAAATAATAATACCTTTGGACTTGCACTTTGAAGTAGATCACCATCATCAAAATGATCGGCGTTCTTTCAAAATCCATTCTTTAGTAATCTTTTAGTGTAGTAAACACTTTACATACATCTTCTATTCATCCTTATCATGACGACTTTCATGATCAAGCTACTTTAGCTTATAAAGGCGAATTGTGAGTATATCATTACTTTCCAAAACCCTTTTGGATGATTTGGATGTCTAGCATCTCCAACCTTCGTAAATTCTCATCCAATATGAGAACATATATTATACTCTATCATATTGCAACCAAAACATTGTTTCAGATATCGTTATATCTACCACACATGATGGTTTCTGAAACAATTCTTTCAGCTCCTAGATAAACTTGATATTAAAACAATCAAGAATCATGGAGGCAAACATGATACTTAAGATACTAACACTGGAATTGTTACTCTCGATTTAATACTAACTATTAAATTTCACGGAGTAAATAGAGTTTGCTGAAAGTTTGTAATAGGACTTTAAACTTTAGATTGACACTCAACACAATACGATACCAGTTCGTAAAGTATATATCCAGAATTCTATAGTTCTATTATCTCAATTACAACTATGCATAAGGTGGTAAACGAATGCCAATGACTACAACAAATTATGCAAATTCACTTTGATTTAATTTATGATAAATTGAGTTCTACTAATCCAAATTAGAAATGAACTCCCACTCAAAAACAACATCCCTCGTGCCTTTTTGGTGATTACATGAACCAAATCCACTACACCAAGTCCGATCATCACGTGAGTCGGTGTAGCTTCAAAGGCGAGCATCCATATGGTCATCATATCAAAACATATGACTCATGCTTAACCTTTCGGTCCGTGTTCTGAGGCCATGTCTGTACATGCTAGGCTCGCCAAGTAAGAACCTTAGTATTCGCGTGTGTAACTGTCTTACACCCGAGATATGCTCGTGGATTCAAGTACACCCAATCATCACGTGATGTCTTGAAGCGACGAAACATTGTCGGTGCATACTTAAGGAAGGACACATTTTTATCTTGATATCTAAATGAGGGATCATCTTATTATGCTAATAAAACGCCAAACAAGCAATATAAGATGCTATCAAACATCACATGTTTATTAGTGGAATGATATGGTTCCCGCATATGATCTCTATCATGTGCACCATGGTATGATCTCTATCATACCTTTATGTGTAAGGCCAAGGTCTATGGGACTTACACGCTATGTGTGTTGTAAGAGTATCATCTCATACTTCTACTTACAACATCACCATATCATAACACTAGCCCAGCAACAATCTAAACTAGACGCCTCTAATTTATCCGTTGCAAATTTTACGTGGTTTAGGGCTTTCGAAGATAGAACCGTTCTTACCTACAAACATGAACCACAACGAGGATAACCAAATTGTTGAAAACTCGTTGCAAATTAGATATTGACTATAGTAGGAGAGACAGACACCCGCTAGCCACTTATGCAAAACTAGTTGCATGTCAAGCGTGGAACAGGTCTCATGTGCGAGGACATGTAAAGTTTGTCCGGGCCGCTTCATCCCACTATGCCACCAATATCCAAAGTACAACTAAGAAGTAATAAAATGATCATCATCGCCCACATACTCATATGTGTACTACCCGTGCAAAGTATCTACGCATAGATCCTGCTCTGATACCACTGTAGGGTTCGCAGCATAGAAAACAAAAATTTTCCTACGATGGGAACAACTATGTACCAAGATCTATCTACTAGATACCAACAACGGGCGGATGTATATCCGTAGAGAACATACCCTTGAAGACCGACAAAGCTTAACGAGTCCAAACTCGTGGTTGATGTAGACGATCTCTTGCCGATCTCAAGATCGAGAGGAAGTCCTAGCGCCGCAAAACAGCAGTGCATCCGTGCTCGCACACACGTTCGAGGCACCGAGCAACCTCCGCCTCCTCGCTCCAGCGATGCAGCGTAAGCACAACTCTTTCTTGCCGAAAAGCCACCGGGAACATGTATCTCGCTAGTCCGAGACCATGGGGAATAAATTCTAGAGGGGGAGAGAGATCCTTCACGAGGAGGTGTGAGTGAGAAAGAGGGAGGGGGGCTCCTTTTATAGGGAGAGGGGGGGCACCCAAGGGGACATGCGCCCAGCCATGGGGCTGCCCCCTCCCCTCCTTTCATTCATGTGGGTGGACACTCCACTCACATAAAAAGCCTTTCAATTCCCTCCACTCAAAAGTCCACTCAAATTCCCATTAAATTTCCACCAAATTTAATGCAAACTCTCATTAAATAAAACTCTTTTATTTTATTCAGAATTTTGTCAATTACTTTAATGACAAACATTCACAAATAACCCCTTGCTAGAATTCCATTTCACATGCATAACCACTTTATGCAATTTCACCCGAAAACCTGTTTCGGTATCTAGTGAAATAAATTCCTGCGCTTGTTCATTCTTTCGGCATGAAACATTTGCTCCAATTGGATGTCGGTGTCTCTTAAGTGTGTCACCCTATGGTTCGCGAATAATGCGGACATGATCGAGACCCCTCTCGGATCAATAATCAGAAGCGGGATCTGGAGACCCATACTGACTCCCACACATTCAACGATGACTTTCTTGTGATCGTCGGAACCTTTTACGCTAGTATCTTAATCCCTTTGTTTCGCGATATATTACATGTCCGAGATTCGATCATCGGTATCTCCATACCTAGTTTGATCTCGTTACCGACATGCACTCTTTTCTCGTTCCCGTGATATAACATTCTAGTGATCAAATCACTTGCTTGCAAGCTAATCAATGTGATATCACCGAGAGGGCCCAGAGCATATCTATCCGTCATAGGGATGAACAAATTCCACTCTCGATCCATGGGCCTCAACATAACACTTTAGTAGTTCTGAATCCATCTTTATAATCACCCTGTTACGGTGTGACGTTTGATGTTATCAAGAAACTCTTCCGGTGTTAGTGATTGACATGATCTCATGGTCTAAGGATTAGGATCACTTCGTAAGTTGTTATAGCAATATAAACTCAATGAATTTGATCGTAATGCTATACTTCGGATGAATGTTCATCACACCATTACACTAATGTTGTGACCTCGTTATTAACAACATCCAATGTCTATGATCAGGAAACCTTGATCATCTTGTTAATCAACGAGCTAGTTTATAAGAGAGGCATAACTAGGAACTTCCTTTTTGTTTATTAAACACACATGTATTAACGTTTCCGTATTAATACAATTATAGCATGTAAAATAAACATTTATCATAAACAAGGAATACGATAATAACCACTTTATTATTGCCTCTCGGGCATATTCCCTTCACTGAGATCCTTCATAGGCTTTATCTTGTGCTTCATCTTTTCTAGACAATTGCTTGCATAATGTCCTTGGTTACCACAATTGTAACATGTGATAAGATTTAGTTCTTCACGTATTTTCTGTGGACAAGTTGACACATAATGGCCTAACTCTTTGCAGTTGTTGCACCACACTTGGATAATTTCCTTATACTTCTTCTTCTTGGGTTTCTCCAAAGCTAGGAGTGCTTCTAGTTCATGTTCTTCATATTTTATCTCAAAGGTAGGAAAAGTTCCTCGTCTCCTTGACCTTCTCTTATTCCTTGGATAATACATATGTCTCCTCTTTGGTCCTTTAAATTGAGTCATATTGTATGGAGGTGCAAGCAGAGATTTTCCTTTGTCTTCATCCTTCTTGGTAGACTTGGCTCTCTCATGGTAGTCTGCAATCAGTTGTTGCACTCCACCTTGTTTCCTTTGTTGAACTATGGAATAGATAGGGCATTGGATAGGGACATGATTATTCCTTCACATAGGTAACAAGTAGCTTGGGTTGTGGGGCATTGATTAGCTGGATGTTTCTCTTCACAATTGGGGCATTGATCTTCATGCTCTTTGGATGTGTGATCCTTGTCTCCACAAATATTGCAAGCTTGGGTTCCTTCTAAAATATCATCCTTGACATACTTGTTGTCACAAACTCCTTGGGAAAGGTTGTCTCCCATGTTGATCATTTGAGTGGCCATCCTTTGCAACAATTGGGATTGAATTTCCAAAAACTTTTGTATGGTTGGGTCTAATCCATTGTTGTTGGCTAAAAACTGAGTTGTCACTTGGTTCAACTGGGTTTGGTTTGCCAGTAGTTGTTCTCTCATGTGCACCTCTTGGTTGTTGTTGTTGCCATCCTTGATGTTGGAGTTTCTTGGAGTAGTCATCTGTTTGGGTTGGGTTGGGATTAGAATAGGCAAAATATCTCTAAGGGAATAGTTCTAATCACACACATCACAATTCACACAAGAAAAATGCAAGCAATCACAAACAAACATTCCATTCAAACAACAAGTTCAAGCACATCTTTAGGCAACAAAAATATTTTTGTTACACCACCTAAGTTGGTGGGTTTGACTTAAACTAAATATGGTGGTCCATCTATATGGTTCACTTGAAATCTTTTCTTCCTTCTTGGTTGATTCTTCTTGCATGTGATCATGGTTTCCTTGGGAAAATTCTTGGTCACAAAAACTTCAAAGGTGATGACGATTCCCATGTTGTGTTTCCTTAGTCTTCAAGTCTTGAGCAACTTTTCTTGTTTCACTTGTAGTCCTTAGTGATATCCAAGGTTGAAGTCCTTGTTGAGAATAAGGTTGAAATCACTTGAAGATGTTGAAGTCATTAGAGTTTGATGAAGTCCTTTGCCCATGGTGAAGTCTTTGGCCATGGGGTAGGATTTATCCATCAAGTTGAAATAGAAGAGATGTAGAGTCAAAACCAAAATGGTTGAGGAAAGAGTCTACAAGATTGTTTGTAAATAAGTTTTGGAACAAATACAACTCCTATTTTTCTAAGGGGTTTTGTCCAATCCTAGGGTTAAAATCCTACAGGAAACACAATGCTCTGATACCATCTATAAGGTTCCCAACCTTTAATAAGGTAGAGATCCCTGTGTTTACAATGCTAGTCCCTGGATCAATAGCTAGCATCCACATTTAAGATGTAATATCAAGAAACAAAGGTCATAATACAACTTTATAACCAGGAACAAAATAATTTATTACATCTTACATAGCTCATTTGGCTATCTCATTACAATGCAGCAGAATATAACAATAGCATGGGGTCCTTCATCTTCAAAGTGCCACAGGCAGACATGTTGGTTGTAGACTTGTAATCCTAATCATTACACTTCACTAATATCAAACAAACCTGCAACATAACAAGTTACAGCCACAAGGGTCAATACATTTGAATTGTATTGGCAAGTGATACTATGGTAGTATAGTGGACTCTATCATCTATATGCATTTGGCTAAGTGTAGCTTTAGGCTTGCTTTGCTCAAAATAGATTTTCCTTATCATTTGAAAACACTAAGTTTTTGTTTGTCAAAATCATTCCCAAGGCATCTCCCAATAGAAATTGGTGATCCTTCAACCCTTGTTCAACCACAAGATTTTAACTAAGAAATTGGGATGAGGAGATTCTTGATAGCTTCCATGTCTTGATGCTCAAATTGTCCTTTACCAGGGACATGGCTAAGTACTTAGATTTTTCACTCTGCAGAGGTGGTGCACTTTCCCCACAAGACTTGGTTTCACCAAGACAAGACCTTTCAGAAGCCTTCCCTTAGACCAGAATGGACACGCTCCAACCTATCATTCCCCTACCACCAACTGTCCATTTGGCTAAGTTATTGCAACCTATATGATCCAGGCAGAGCCCATAATGCCAAGTGGCTGCACTTGAAGCTTCTCAACATTTGACATCTCAAATATCTTTGTTCCTTGGTGGCCATCCACAAGTGAGATACACAAGGTAAACCATAGAAATGGGCCTTGTGAACCACTCAACATAAACCATTCCTTCCATTCCACCCAGGTGATTCATTCACTTAGTTGTTTTATTAAACAAAACACAAGTCCTCAGACTTAGAAATTTTCCATAGCATGAATATATATTCCACCCTTGTTTTCTACTAGCTAAGCTAAGCATGATAGTAGTAGGAATCTTAACTTAGAAATTTCTACTAAGGTTTCATCTACTAGGATTTCCCATGGCATAATTTATACTTAGCAAAATTCCATGCAAGTCCTACTTAGAATTATCACTAATGCATAGTGAGAATAATGGGACAAAAGTATGAAGCATCACTTGCCTTGTTGGTAGAGAATATAAGTTCACTCCTTGTCTTTGCAATGATCACACTCTTCAAATCACTACAATTCAATCAAGCAAGGAACAATTTCAATCTATCATTCAAGCAACAACACATAAAATGATAGAAACAAAACAATGCATGCAAGCATGCTAAATATTGTTTTATTTGGATAAGTGGTTTCTAATAGGTTATAAACATTCTAAAACACTTATTGGTCATTTTATAAAGTGGCAAAACTATTTGCAAAAGATTTTACCTATAAACCATTTTCAAACCAAATCATTATTTCATGTGTTTGAAAATGCCTTTATCAAAGTAGCAATCTTTATAGGGTTTACCAAATATATTTTTCAGTCATAAAACTTGGTTTTTAGGGTCAGTGAGTTTAAATCAAAACATCTCCCAAAGGTTTTCCTCCAAAATCATTTTTAACAATTAAACCATATTTTTATTTGGCTAGAAATGTTTTAATTCAAGGTTTTATTCTTTTGCCTCACCAAATACATTTTTGAAACCACCAATTGATTCCTAGGGTCAGTAGGTTCAAAACAAACCATTTGCCAAAGATTTTATCCCCAAAATCATTTTAGAACAATTTTTATATTCTAAACATGCATACACAAGTTTCTGCAAAAACAATCAATTTAACAGAAGCATTTTACTAAAAAAAAGTTCATGGTCTGAAATTACTTGTCTTGCTGATTCCATTGATATAAAATTTGCAAAATTTGGACGTGTGGTTTGAAAGTTATGAATTTTTCAAATTAGAACATCTAATAGATCAATTCTGTTTTAAATCAAACGGACAGGGACACGTGGCTGCTTGCTACTGGCTGGTACCGGTTTGTTCGGATCGGGCTCTGTGAGGCGTTGGATCTAAATTACATCGCACGGCACATATTGCTTCTTACCCCTTCGCTCACGTTCTAATCTTAACCGTCAGATCAAAATCCTATGGACCTCATTGCTTTGACCATGAAGCAGCGGCGCTGGCGGCGGCAGGAAGCGACGCTGGCTCTGGCTACGGCGGGGCTGGTGATAGAGGAAGCGAGGGAGGAAGGGGATTGGCTCACCAGGTTCAGGAGATCACGGCGATGCTCAACGTGCTTGCAGTTTGTCAAGGGGCGCACTGGAGTTGCGGGAATTGCTCGCCGGAGAGCTGTCTGGCGACGGGCACACACTGTCGCTGTCGGGGACGACGCTGTAGAGAACGTGAGAGGAAACAAATGGTGCTATTAGATGCGTGGAATAGTAAGGAGTATGTGAGCATCAAAGAGAGAGGGCGACGCGGTCAGAGACTACCTGTGAAGCTTGTTGGAGTTGGAGCAGACGGTGGCGACGGTGGTCGTCGTCATTGCCGAGGTTCTGGGGTGCGCGGGGGCGAGCTGATGCCACTGGGAGGTGCGCCAGGGTCTGAGGGTCATGCTTGTGTGCTTGAGGAGGCGAGGGGAGGCGAGGTCTGGTCGGATTCGTTGCCGGAGTACCGTCGGGCAGGGGGACTTCGAGGTCAAAATTCTAGCGGCCTGGTGGCTCCTGTGGGGTGAGGTCTGGGGGAGAAGGGAGAGGAGACCAGGGCGGTTAATAGGGCACAGTCACGACGAGTAATGGTCGCGGAATCAACGCGTATTGAAGCAAATTAAAACCTGCAGAAACGGCCGGCGAGAGGGGGTGTGGTCGTCGCGTGGGTGAAGAAGATGACTGGGAAGGTGGGACCTTTCTGTCTACGAGAGAGAGAGAGAGAGAGAGAGAGAGAGAGAGAGGGGAGTGGGTCCAGGCTGTCATCGTCTGTGTGGGTTTCTTTCGCGATGAAACATGGTTAGCTCGGAGTGAGAGGGAGAGGTGGGCTTCTGCTGGGCTTATTGGGCTAGCTGGGCTGGGTCGACCTTTTCATTTTTTTTGTTCTGTTTGTTTTTCCCTTTTTCATTTGATTTTTCTGTTTTGATTTTGTTTAAACAATTTAAACATTCATTTGAATTCAAACATTTGCCAAAAATTTTGTAGGTTTAAATACTGATTAGTAATATAATCTGAAGTTAATTTTGGAATAATATTTTATTATTTTCGGGGTCTTTTAATTATTCAAAAAGGCCATTTTTAAATCAAATAAGATTTAATACTATTTTCAAACACCATATAAATTCTTTAAACCTTCCAAATCTTTTCAGTAGGTTTTTATTTGTTTAATAGGGTGTCAAATAATCTTGAATTATTTGGAAAGTATTTGATATGATTCATAAATCATTTGAATTGGGTATTTGTTTTAATTCCAATGGAATTTAATATAGTTTTAATTCCCTAAATTTTATTTTGGAAGATTTATTTTATTTAAGTTAATTAAACAACTTTTATTCCACTTGGGTAATTCCAAAATACTACTTTCTCTTGTATTATATAATTATTCTTATTAGAGATTTGTCTTTATTCAAAATAGGGATAGAATGGTTAATGCCATTTTATTTTATTTTGGAAATTCTTTATCCTTTTATTTTATTTGGATTTGGATTCTATTCATTCCATTTGCTTATGGATTTGGCCAATATTTAATTTGGTCTTAATTATTCCTTATTTAATATTTCTTTCTTCATCTTTATAAAATCCATATCTTTTTATTTAGAGATCCAAACTTGGTGGTTCCAATTTGTAACATCTTATTTGATATTTGTTTATCCTTTTAAATCCCTTTAGGATTATTTTCTCACCATTTTGCATGGATTTTTAGGTAAGTGCTTTATTAGCTTTGTAAATTACTTTTCCTTATCTTATTAATTTCATAGGATTTTATCTATGGCTCCAAATTAAGTGAAACCAATTTATATGGTCTTATAATATTTCCATTTGTCATGCTTGATCACTTGTAAATGTTTGTTGACAAATTTTTATATGGATTAAATCCATAGGCTTGGAGATAACTTGGAAATGATTTCCTTCCATTAGGGTTTTAGGGTTTGGATTTATTTTCCAAGTGTTTAAATTTCCAGATGCATTTTATGAGGAATGCATTTCTTTTGATTTGGATTTTGTTGAATTCAAACTTTAATTAAAGTTTGTTCAAGATGGGATTTTAAGTTTCCATTTAGAAACAAAGTTTCTTTTCACCCTAATTTTCAACAATAATTTATTTTGTTTATTTATTTTTCACATAACAAGATTTGGAAAATCTTGGGATGTGACATAATACCACTCTTTGCTTTGATTAGTAATGCTTTGTTGCACTGCATGATTATGGCCATTATTGCTCTCTTATTTGGTTGCTCCCAGTCTTTTGCTAGCCTCCACTTGTATGAGTAAGTTCTACTCATTCTTCCAACTCCCAAGAAACCAAGTTATTCCAAAGTTTCCACTATAAACTCCTATGCATGGTGTTTTACACCATTCCAAGTGTATTCTTGTTTTTAGCTATCTTCCAATTAAAAACTATTTTGTTATGTGAAAACTTAGTGATTAAAGCCCTCAAAAACTTGATGGCACACTTTATATTCTTTGCCCCTAATAAACTTGAACCATTGTGTCTTCTATGTTGTATATGCTTGCACTT
Source organism: Avena atlantica (assembly GCA_910589765.1). Taxonomy (NCBI): domain Eukaryota; kingdom Viridiplantae; phylum Streptophyta; class Magnoliopsida; order Poales; family Poaceae; genus Avena; species Avena atlantica. The sequence goes on from OU342733.1 coordinate 349,066,961, forward strand.
ATACGTTGGAATTAGCAAAACTGTGCTGTCACGGGGAACATTTTCAACATTGCACTTGTACTTTGTACTCAGTTGATATCATGCTCTTTTGTCTATGGATGTCACCGGTGTGAAATAAAGAGGGAACTTGTAAGTCCATGGATTTTGTATCCTGTGTTAGAGAAACGCCTGGGCCGCTAGCCTAAGCCATGCCTAATCATGGTTGAAACTTGCAGCATCACCATAGTGACATCTATGAAGCATTCTTCTTATAAAAAAAGAGACACATTGAGAAAAGAGGAAAGAGAGGAAAAAAGCACCATATTCCCATGGTAAATAAGAAGATTGCTGAGATGCTCATTGTCTGCTTGCCTTGTCATTTTGGTTATGGGAAAGCTCATGTACCATGTGCATGGGGTACCCCGTTGGCAGTTCTAAATGATATGCAAATACTTACAATGACAAGAACTTACAGGTGACTAAAGTTGAGTAGCATGAGGTGTGGCCCTCGTATTCAAGGGACTTGAGATTGCCAATTTATACTTCTTCAAGCATATACTCTATATTTTTTCACTTTAACCTTAATCACTTCAAGATGCTTATGATAGGGGCAATGATGGCTGAAAGCTAACAAGTACCATAATTTTTGGAAGCTCTTTTTGAAACTTGAAGTCTCTGCTTCCTTTATAAAAGGTCTTTCTTCCACCACTATTGAGTCTCCACCTTCTACCTTTAGGCACCATTAAGAGAGCATAGTTGTCATTCTGTGTGCAGTGTTCCAAAGCTTATTGATTGATGCATACTGTGATATTACTTGTTCTTGTGCTATTTGTTTCTAGTCACCCTTGTGAACTTTGAAGGTGTCCTATGCATCTATTTGCTACTCTGTGAGGGACAAGTTGATTGCCACTATGCTATGTTTTCTGTATGTGAAACAAACAAACGTTTTTCAATGCATGTAATTCATGATCTTTGTTTGTAGCTTGTCATGTTGCATGCATAGTTACTATGTCCTATTGTTAGAACTCCATCTTTCATGCACATGTTTAGAGTTCTTTGATCCTAGCTTTCAATGCTTGCAAATGGTTAGATCTTCATTGTGAGGGTGCATGTCACCTAAAAATTATTCTTTTTATCACTTACCTACTCAAGGACGAGCAGGATTTAAGCTTGGGGATGCTTGATATGTCGGAAACGTATCTATATTTTTTGATGCTCCATGCTTGTTTAGTATCTAATTTTCTTTGCTTTGTCTACAATTTGAGGTTCTTTTTACCTATTTTCTGGTACTAACCTATTAACAAGTTGCCACAGTGCCAGTTGCCTGTTTTCTGCTGTTTTTGGTTCCAGAAAAGTTAGTAAAGAAATATTCTCGGAATTGGACGAGACAAACTTCAAAGTCAATAACTTTCTGTGGGGAACAAGAAGTCCAGAGGGGAGCCGGAGAGGCGGGCCAGGGCACCCAGACCCCCTAGGTGTGGGTGGGCCCTGCCCCGCACCTAGGCAGGGTGTAGGGCCCCTGGCCACCGGCTCGACCTCCCCCTTCGCCTATAAGAAGCCCCCAATGTAGAAACCCTAAGGACCCGATCAAATCTCCACAAAACCTTCTGTAGCCGCCGCCACCGTCGTCCCTAGATCGGGGGGGGGGGGCATCTGAAGTTCTTCCCGGCACCCTACCGGAGGGGAGATCATCCCGGAGGCCTTCTCTCCGGTATGATGCGTGAGTAGTTCCACCTTGGACTATGGGTCCATGTAGTAGCTAGATGGTTGTATCTCCTCGTTTGTGCTTTCATGTACAGATCTTGTGAGCTCCGTTCATGATCAAGATCTAATCTATTTGTAATTATGCATGTTGTGTTTGCGGGGATCCGATGGATATTGAGATTATTATGTTGGTTTGATTAATGGTTTTGTCTTTATGATTCTATCATGTCTGTGTTGTTTGTGATATTGCATGCTCTCCGTTGTTAGTAGCTATCTTTGCCGAGTAGTTGCTAGTGACTCCAAGAGGGGGTATTTATGCTCGATAGTGGGTTCATGTCTCTAGTTTCCAAGGGAAGTGACAATAATCTCTTCGGTTGTGGATGTGCTGTTGCTACTAGGGAGAAAACAATGGTCTCGTTCATGGAACATGTGGACTGTTTACCTTACACACTTTGCTGAAAGCAGTTGTCTGTTGCTTGCTACTTAATACTGGAGGGGGTTCAGATGATAACCTGAAGGTGGACTTCTAGTCATAGATGCAGTTGGATGGTGGTCTGTGTATCTTCTTGTATTGCCCAATCGAATCTCATAGGATCTTTCTGACTAGTAATTGCATTATTATGCCTTGCTCAGTTCCTATCAATTGCCCTGCTGTAATTTGTTTACCCTTCATGCCATGTTGTTTATCTAAGGAGAGCACCTCTAGTGAAGTATGGACCCTGGTCCATTCTTTATCATTGATACATCTTCCACTGTTACTTGTTTACTTGCTGCAAATCACCATTAACTTCCACACCATACGTTTAATCCTTTGTTATAGCAAACCGGTGAGCTTGACAACCTCACTGATTTGTTGGGGAAAAGTCTTGAGTTTGTGTTGTGCAGGTCTCCGTGTTTCTTGCAACACCTTTGTGATGTTTCCTTCCTCCTACTGGTTCGATAACCTCGGTTTCTTACTGAGGGAAAACTTGCTGCTGTGCTGCTTCACACCTTGATCTTGGGGTTCCCAACGAAGCGCTCCTACATCAACTCTGCGCTGCATCATGCGACTCTAGCTGGATGGGGTTCCTCTAGGTTCTGGATGGAACGCACTATCCCACGAGACGCAAGGGCGATCTTGATGTCCATGGCCTAGGTAGGGTAGTTGTGGCCATCGAGTTCGAGTGCATTGAACTCTCTTCCAGCCATTGGTTACCTACATCGATAAACCAGAGGTTATTGAATTTATGCTTTGGTAAACCACAAACCATCATGGTTATGTGATAATGAACTACGCAAAAATTAATGATAAGTTCAAGAAGTGGGCTTGAAAATCATTAGTGTGAACTTCAAAGTGTTTAGTATGACACTACAAGAAATGTTTCCTTCCGTAGCAGGGACTGGGCCCGTCGGTCGTCGTAGAAGGCGCGTCTTCCACGACGAAAATCCTGGCTCGACCGTGGCTGATGCAAAACTTTTTTTCTGGTTTCACACCCCTAAACTACGACGAAACCTCTAAAAACATGGACGAAGCTTGACGTGCGCGTGGAAGAAGTAAGATTTCCGCTTCCTCGCAAGATGTTGACTCGCCGAAGTATTTTTTTGCGTGTGGGTCCTGGACGTCAGTGACTCTAGAAAACCAATATTTTCGGTCACGCCTCGCTGATTTGAACTTGATAACATTGTTCGATGCCTCTTCCATTTAGTCACGCTGATGGGTCCTGCATGTCTGCCTCACATTAGATGAAACATGTGTATGATAGATTTTTTTCCTTTCCTATTCCGAACTTGATAGTGTCGCTCGATGCATCTGTCGTTTAATCAGGCTGATGGGTCCCACGTGTCATCCTCACACTAGAAGAAACGTGTGCATGATGGACTTTCTTTCCCTTGGCTCGTGCCTCCCTGATATGAACTCGATAACGTTGCTCGAACTATCTGTCATTAATCACGATGCTGGGTCCCACAGGCCAGCCTCTCCTTACAAGAATCGTGTGTATGATGGAATTTTTTTCCTTCGCCCTAGCTACCCTGTTTCGAACTTGATTGCGCTGCTAGATGCATCTACCGTTTAATCACACAACTGGGCCCACATGTCATCCTCTCATTAGAAGAAACGTGTGTTTGATGGATTTTTTTGCCCTTGGTTGCGCCTCCATGTTAACTTGATAGCGTTGCTCGGCCAATCTACCATTTATTTAGGCTGGTGGGTCCCATATATCGGCATCTCATTAGAAGAATCGTGTGTATATGATTGAATTTTTTCTTCTCTAGCGCTACCCTCTTCCTAACTAGATAACATTTCTTGACGAATATGCTGTTTGGTCATGCTGCTGGGTCCCACATGTCAGCATCTCATTTGAAGAACATGTGCATGTTGGACTTTTTTTCTCGTTCGCGTCATCGTGTTTCGAACTTGGCAACATTGCTCGATGCATCAGCCATTTATTAAGGTTGCTGGGTCCCAAATGTCAGCATCTCATTAGAAATAAATGTGTGCATGCTGGAGTTTTTTCACGTTCGCGCCTCCGTGTTTTAAACTTGGCAACGTTGATCGATACATCGTCCATTTATACAAGCTCATGAGTCCCTCATGTCAGCCTCTCATTAAAAGAATCGTGTGTATATGATGGAATTTTTCTTCTCTAGCTACCCTGTTGTAACACCCTCAGAATCGGACCTATGCAAGTTTGAGCAAAATTCGCCAAACCCGCATAGAAACGATTCAAAGGTGCCCACCAGGCACTTTCGTGCGGGTGGAAAACGAAGTAATAACATTACACAACAGTCCTCGATGGAACCCACAGAATAGATATATATAACAGCGACTCAAAGAGTCAAGAATACAGATATAATATACAAAGATCCAAATCACCTCGAAAATGAAAGAGCGTCCGACTACGGACAAGATGCAAATGGGGCTAAGAGCCCTGAAGAATAACCAATGGCGTCCATAACCCTGCCCAGGCCAAGCCGGAAGGGTAACCCTGCTAACGACGTCGTTCGCAAAACCTGCTTAAACAAAAGGGGTGCCGACAAAGGGCAAAGGAAAAAGAGGAGCGTCAGTACTGAGGCCAGTACACGGCGAGGCTAGAATTCGGCGGTCCTCGCCTACATAGGTATGGTGGACTGAAGCGGCAGCATGCACTAAACAACCTATAGAGACTCGATACAACTGGCGGTTATCAGAGAGGGGTAAGAATGACCTATCCGGATCCAACCTGAAGCTAACACCAAACAAACCCATCCTGGTGTTTCCCCCTCGATACCGACGAGGAAGTCAACCGAGGAACTCACACCGTTGGCAGTTTTACTTATTCAGTTATAGTGGCGGCACTTTACTAGTCAGGTTTAGATAATCGTCTTGATAAAATAAGCAGTGGGCAATTTTAGTTAACCATTCCGTTGTAGTTGCAACAATTACTAATCAGATACAGATAGCATGAGATAAACCCAAAACCTAGCATTTGTTGGTACTTTTATTCAGCCATTCCGTTGTAGTTGCCATACTTACTAGTCAGGTACAATGGTCGCAAGCGACAATCCAAACAAGCAATTGTGGGCAGTATTATTTAGCCATTCCATTATAGTGAAGCTGATTACTAGTCATTATAAAGTCAAATTTATAGCAATAAACTTTAGTTATGCTTGTCTATGGTCGAGATACTGTGCTCCAAGTCGTCCATAACCGCGGACTCGGCTTTCAGAAAGTTTTAACCCGGCCGGGGTGCACAAATAGCAACACACACACGATCAACCTCGGAAAAACCAAATCAAAACCCAACGAGGTCTTCACGACAGAGCAATCACAAGATTCAGAAATATTTCAGGGGGCCACCCCATTGAGTAGAACCGCAACGAAGTAAGCAAGCTTCGAGACGGACTCAAGGTTTGCGTCAATGGCTGTAAGCGACTGGGAACCCGAAAGTGTGGCTGGGCTTGTCGATACCGCGTAATCACTCCGCTTACCTAAACAGTACAGTGTGCTCCTCGCACAATCGTAAATAAAGCAGTAGCATGGCATAAGTACAGGATCGTAAATAAAACCTCAAACTAGTTTGTGGCCCCAAGAAATAAGACGGAATCAAGCTCTGGCTAAGGGGGGCCCATACTCCCCATATGTGGATAGCGCGATAAATCAAGGAACATGTATCAAGTACTCGGGGTCCTACGGGACACAAGTGGGCGTTCGGAAACCAAATATTATCTATCACCCACCGATGCCTCTGCTTATTTCAATTTTAGTTGTTAAACAGAAATTAAAGTGAACAATAAGTAAAACCATAATCATCTCCAACTTCAACATGCGGCAATACATCAACAACTGTGGCACTTGACGACACGCAACAGCACTTGAGCAAGCGACTACGACGCGCAAGTCCAACTATCTACCCAACAACAGGTAATAGGAGGTGGCCATGGCAATATAGGGCTGCAAGGAATATCACGGGAACGGAAACTAAAGCATCGCAACACAGATAGCAATAGATCAACAGGAGGGAATAAATACTATAAAAGTAAGATAGGTAGAAAGGGGGAGATGCTCGCCTGAAACATTGTCGAAGGGTTCAACCGACGACCGGGGCGAAGCTCACATCAACTCAACGGCCTTATCCGCGAAGAAGCAAAACACTAGAAGGAACACCGGGTGCAATATTTAATACAACGGCAGAAGATCGGCATGATGCATGGCATGGCAAAGATGGGATGCGATTAGGTCATATTAAGTGGAACCGGGGTCCCGACAATTAATTAGATGGTGCAAGTTGTTTAGATACCCCGCAAATTTAAATGTTGTTTGAACAAGGCAGAGGATAGTACTGGTTCGCTACACAAATTTAAATGAGGCCAATATAAGGCTAGATTTGCCCGCATATGGCCCCATATTTAATTATTAGGTGAATCGGCATAAGGCCCCCAAACCACAGATATGCATGCGAGATGAATGACAATTTAATATGCGACAAGGTTATATTTAGCATTTATAAAAATAGGGCTCGGAAAGGGGTCACACATTGGGGTTCGGCGAACTTGGGGTTCCGGGGGTTCAGGGTTCGGGGTCGGTCTCGGGTCCAGGGTTCGACAGAACGTTCTCGGGCTCCGGGGTAGTTCTTGGCGTTCCGGGAAGCTGGACTTGGTTCGGTGCCGGGACGCATCGGGTTCGTTTTGGTCGGTGTCGTTCTTGTCGCATGCAGATCTTGTCGGTACCGTGTGCCGGTCGGTCTTGGCGATCGGGATGCAGAACTTGGTGTCCGGGATGAAATGCTTGGCGTCCGGCGGTCGATCTTGTTGGTACCGGCCCCATCGGGTTCCACCTCGCTTATTGGTCGACGAACATGCAGCGATGCAGATCTTGGTGACAAAGGTCATCGGGGGTCTTGTGACGAGACGGTCTTGTCGAGGAACCCTTGGGTTCGGGATGAAGGTCTTGCGGTTTCCGGTCCTCTTTGGGTTGGGGTTCTCGGCGTCCGAGGCAGATCTTGCCGTTCGAGGGTTCGGCCTCAGGGTCCAAGAAAGGGAACTTGGCATCTCGCGAGTGGTCGGACTTGGTACTCTGCAGATCCCGTCGGCGCGAAGGTTCGGCAACTCGTGGTAGCCCGCACGCTTCTCAAAGCAGAAGACAGACCGAACCCCACTGTGCAAGCACGCACACAAGCACACAGGCGGCTTCGGCGTCCCAGGGGCGAGCAGCAGGGGGTGGCCGGACGGAAGGAGGGCGACCACGGCGGAGCCACTGCGGAGGCGCGCGCGCGTTGCTGGGGCGCGCAGGCGCGGCGGAGGGCGGCGGGAGACGCGCGGAGCGGGGCTCGGGGCGGCGGCGGCGGGAGCCGGCGCGTGCGGGCCGCGCCCGAGGCGGCGGAGATGTGGGGACCTTGGCGGCGAGCGACGAGGATGGCGGGGCAGGCCCGACGCGGGCGAGCTTGAGCTCGGCGGCGACGGGGGCCCGCGGAGCGGCCGGAGGAGGGGGAGACGCGAGCAGGGCGCAGGCCGGGGGGGGGGGGGTCGCTGCGGCGGCGGGGAGGAGGTTGCAGGGGCGGCGCGAGCGGCGGCGTGGCCGACGGGGACACGGCCGGCGGCTCGCGGAGGGAGAAGCGGCCGGAGAGGTTGGCGGCGGCACGGCGGAGCCGGAGAGGGAGCGGGTGAGGCGAGGCGGTGAGGGGCAGCGGTGCGGGGCGTCGGGGCTGCCGCGCGGGGCAGGGGCTGGTGGGCGCGCGGTGGAGAGCGGCCGGCGACGCGCAGGTGGAGGCGGCGCGCAGCTCCGGCGGCGGGGAAACACGCAGGGGCGGTGCCGGAGCGGGGTCGCAGGTGCGGCGGCGAGGGAGGTAGGCGCGCAGGCGAGAGGGTGGAGGAGAGGGAGGAAGCGAGGCGGCGGCGGCGAGCCAGGCGGAGGGCGGCGCAGGCGCTGGAGAGGGCGACGGCGGAGAGGCGCGGCGAGGCAGAGGCGCGCCAGGCTTGGGCGGCGGAGCTCGCACGCGACGCAGGGGAGGAGCGGGTCGGGGTGGTTGGGGAAAGAGGAGAAGGGAGGAGAGCGGGGCCAGAGGGTGGGGATCAGGGTGGGGCCAGGCTCGCGGAGGGAGGGTGCTGAGGAGGGTGAGAGGGTCCAGGGGCGGGGCTGGCTTGGGGGGGTCCGCGTGGCAGAGGGAGTGGGTCGGGGCGCGCTGGGTGTGAGAGAGTGTGGGGGGGCTAGGGCGAGTGGGACCGGTGGGACCCAGGGCGGGCCAGGGGCTGTCGGCGGCCAGGGTGGGGTTGACCAGGGAAAAAGAGGGAGAGAGAGGTGCTGCGAGCGGGCCAGCGCGCGAGTGGGGCCCAGGGGAGGGAAAAAGAGAGAGGGGTAGACAGGGACTGGGTGAAAAGGGAGGGAGAGGTGGAAAAAGAGGAGGATAGGTGAGGTGGCAGGGTGGGTAGGTTTTGGGTGAGAGGGTGAGGTGGCGAGCTGAGAGTGGTGGGTAGGATAGGATTTGGTGGGACTAGGATTTAGGGGGGGCTGTTTTAGTTTTGTGTTTGTTTGGCTCTCTTTAATTTAAAACAGAACCACTTTGCAACTAGTTTTTAGGTGAAACAAAATATCCGATACACTCGGGGTTTTGTGTTTGAAAATAAGAGGGGTGTTTGTACAAATCAAAACTGGGCTTTTCAAAATAATGCAGACAAACAATGCATGATGATGACGATGAATGCACAAAAACAACGCGATTTTCTAGTAGTGGTTTTGCGGGATGCCACACCTGTTCCAAACTAAGAACGTGCCACATGTCAGCATCTGCCGTTTGGTCACGCCGTTGGGCCCCACATGTCAGCATCTCATTAGAAGAACGTGTTCATGTTGGACTTTTTTCTCGCTCGCGCCTACCTTATTTGAACTTGGAAACGTTGCTTGACGCATCACCTATATAAGGTCTCTCTGGTGGGTCCCACATGTCAGCCTCTCCGTAAATGAAATGAACTATGATGGACTTTTTTTCGGCCGCCTCTGTTGTTCTAACTTTGGTCCATTGCTAGGTCCCAGATGTCAGCCTCCTCTATGAGGACATGTGTGTAGGTTGTTCCCCGATGTCAGCCTCCATTTGGAAGAAATGTGTGTATGTTGGACTGTTTTTTCAGGTCGAGTCCGCTGTTCTGACCTTGGCAACATTTCTAGATGCAGTAGTAGTTTGTTGGGACCCAGGTATCAGTCTTTTGTTAAAAGTTAATCTATACTCCGTTGCTGGGTCCCACACATTAGCATTAGTATATAATAACAGAAATTGGCACGATCACTATTTTGACCTTGGTCCGTTGCTGGGTCCCAGATGTCAGCCTTCTCTGTGCAGGAAACGTGTCTATGCTAGATCCCAGATGTCAGCCTCTATTTGAAAGAAACGTGTATGTGTTGGACTATTTTTTCGGATTGAATCCACCATTCTAACCTTGGAAACATAGCTAGACGCAGCAACATTTTACCTGGGTCCCAGATGTCAACCTCATAGTACAAAAATATGACTTCAAGAAAAACACAAATTGCATAGGATTCAAACTCGAGACCTCAGAAACGGTCAACTACTTGCCTTGCCACTAAGAAATAAATAGTTAATACAACGGCAATGTTAAACAGTTTCTTCTATAACTTAAAAGACTTTATTTGACCATGTTTATCTCCCTTGAAATAATAAGGCGGCGCTTCTGGCAGCTAAACTAAAAACTGCTACATAATGCAGTAGTTTCTACACAAAAACATAGGTAGGCGGAGATTTTTTCCGTCATGGGCAATATTTCATGGGCTCACTCCTAAACTGAATGGGCTATGATCGGCGGTCATAAGACCATGAAAGGGACTAATTAGAAAGTTTTGAGCTATGCTTGGGCCTCATAGGCTAATTTCATGGGCTTAGTAATAAAAATTCCAGATGTCAACAAGGAAGAAAAAAACAAGGGCGAAAAATTTGGCAGATATTTCGTGTGAAAATTGTTGACAACTAGTACACATAGCCCGTGCGCGCCAAAACTTTCCTACTCGCGCCTTCACTCCAGTAGCCAACTACTATCTCTTTGCGCCATTCTTTAGGAGATGCACCGGCCGTGCTCCAAAACATTCACCCTCCGTCTACCAGCCGAGGCGGCTGACACCATCGTTGGCGGCGACTTTCTTCTCGAGATGCACACAGACCGGTGGTCAGCTGGTCGATCCCAATGGTACGCTTATAATTTCCTTAATTCGCTTGAATCATTCCCTAGAAGTCATTTCATACTCGATCTATTCGTTTGACATTGTTCTTAACTTGATCAGTTTGTTCGAATTGGTTGGCATTTTATTGCGCTCGATCGATCTATTCTCTCAAATATGTAACATAGTTCTGCACTCAATTTCTGAAATAGGATAAAATTATATGGCATTTATAGTTCTATATTCCATCAGTTTTCTCAGATATCTTGGCTTAATTAGATATGTAATCAACCTGTTCGCTGAAATATCATGAAAGATTCTGACCATCTCTATCCTCAATAGATAGACAGATATTGGATATTAAATGGACAAAAAACAACACCTTCATATTGGGCAGGTGTTAATGACTTCATGAAGTTTGTTAAATAGCATAACGGTGACTTAGATGTGTTTTTCCCATGCCAACAATGCCTTAATTATAAAAAGCTGAGTCAGAGCACAGTTGGAGACCATATATTCATTAATGGGATGAAACACACATACATTAGGTGGACTAAACATGGTGAACCATATGATCAGTCTGTTCTTGATCCTCTAGCTAATGCTGGTCCACCTGAAGCTCATTAGATCGAGGATGAGGAACTTTCTGGTTTGTTAAGGGACCTGTACCCCACTACAAGCAAAAAGGGCGACCCTTCTCTTAAAATATCATCTTCCTATGACTTGATAGAAGATGCCAAGTGTTCAGTGGACCCTGATTCTAGTATCTCAAGATTCGAAATGGTAATGAAATTACTAAAGGAAAAGTCATCCAACAAGGTTAACAACAATGCTTTCGATGCAATGATAAAGGTGTATAGAGAGTCAATCCCTAGGGAAGGACTGCCAAAATCCTTTTATGAGATGAAACAGTATATCAAGGTACTCGTACTATCATATGAGAAGATCCATTTTTGTCCAAATAACTGTGTACTGTTCTGGGAGAATTATAAAAACCTCGATAGATGCCCAGTATGTAACGAATCAAGATGAAAAAATGGTGATAAAAATAAGAAAGATCTCTGTAAGGTTCTGAGATATTTTTCAATTATAGATAGATTACAGAGGCTGTTTCAGTCAGAACAAACATCTAAGGAAACAAGATGTCATAAATATAATCTCAAGACAAACTATTACTTACTGAGACATCCAGTTGATGGTGATGAATGGAAGAATTTTGACAAGGCTCATCTAGGATTTCCTGCGGATCTAAGGAACCTAAGACTTGGCCTAGCTACAGATGGATTTAACCCATTTGGCAACATGAGTAACTCGTACAGCATGTGTCCAGTACTTGTTACAATTTAGAACCTTCCTCCCTAGGCATATATTGAATAGTCGAACTGCTTGCTGACTTTACTATCTCAGGTCCCAAATCACCTTGTAAGGATTTTGATCTGTTCATGCAGGCTCTTATATAAGACTTGCAGAAACTATGGAAGGGTGTCATGACTCCTGATATACTTGCAAGCAAACCTGAAGATGCCAAGGTCCCTCTACGTGTTGTTGTGCTGTTTTGCACCCATGATTTTCCAGCTCTTGGCACTATGTCAGGCAGAGTGATAGGAGGTTACAACGCATGTGTTCTCTATGAGTCAAAACAGGTCACAACAAGGCTACAAAATAAGACCGGTTACCTTGGCCACTGGGTTTTTCTTCCTGCAGGCCACAAATTCCAAAAAAACCTATTTTTTTTCCAGTTCTATGGAAAGAGGACCGAGTATGGAACTACACCACGAAATTTCACTGCAGCTGAGTTGCAGGCACATCCAGAAAAGGTTAGAAATGTCAAACCAGGAAAACAACCAGCTGCCAAACAAGGTAAAAGAAAGAATACAGAAGATGCACCGACAATAGGAGCAACATCCAAAAGGAAGAGAGCGGAAGAAGTAGCAGCAGCTGCCCAAGGGAAGGAAAAGGAATCGAGAATATTTTATAAGCGCAGATCCATTCTATGGGACTTGCCGTATTGGGCTGGTAAGACGCTTCGACATAATATTGATGTCATGCACATGGAGAAAAATATATGTGACAACATAATAGTCACATTACTCAACATTCCAACTAAGACAAAATATAGCTATAATGCTAGGCTTGACCGTGAAAAACTCACTGCTAACAACAACTTGAAGTTGCATCCTAAAGATATGGTTGATAAGGGCGGTGAAAAACATTAAAAATTTCGAGGTAAAGAATTTACCTTGCCCATGAGTAAAAAGGGTACTATTTTGTGACTTCCTACATGGTGTGAAGTTCCCATCTGTATTTGCTTCCAACATTGAAAATTGTATCACTGCATAGGGGGACAAGCTCCAAGGGTTGAAAACTCATGATTGCCACATCCTATTACAAAGGCTTTTAGCTCTTGGTGTTAAAGGTTTAGTGAACAAGGATTTCTACAACGTGCTTGCAGAATTGGGAAAGCTCTTTAGGGAACTTTGTAGCAAAAATATGGACAGAAGGTTGTAGCGCATCTTCAGACGGACATAGCAGAAATCCTGTGCAAGTTTGAGATGATATATCCACCATCCTTCTTTGAAGTGATGGTGCATTTGGCTGTTCATCTTCTTGAAGATGCACTTTATAGAGGCCCCGTACAGTACGGGTGGATGTATCCTATAGAACATCGACTTTTCACTTTCAAGGGTACTGTTAGGAACAAGGCTAGTGCAGAGGCTTGCATTGCCAAGGAATATATTGCTGCTGAAGCATTTGCATTTTTCTCAAGATACATTCCTGATTGTAAAACGAGATCCAATCTGGGTGGCAGAACTGAAGAAGTTGAAAAATCTGTTTTTACTAATGGTGTTCGCCTAGTAGGAAACAAGGAACATAGAACATTAGTGCAGCACGAATATGACCAACTCACTTGGTATGTGCCGAATAATGCTGATGAGGCTGAAAACTTTGTTGCATGAGTAGTATTCATACATATCCTCACATATATGAAATGAAACTTGAAGCTAGATATGTTCAGATGTCTAACTTGAGTATCATTTTTGTAGGTTATTTAAAGCAACCAAAGGAAAAGATTATGTTGCACCAGTATGTGGGGGTGGGTTTCAGGAATGGTTTAGGAATCATGTAAGATGAACTTTGAATTGCATATGAATTGTGCACACGAGATAACCTCTTGATTATTTTGTATAGCCGCAGATCACGAAGCTGCGTGAAGGGAACCCGGGCGATTTTAGTGATGGTCTCTATGCCCTATCACGTGGTCCTGCAAAGAGGGTGTAGACAGCTCCAACTTGCAATAACGATGGTATCCACTATAACACTTATGAGCGTGAGAAACATTTGAAGACACAAAACAGTGGCATCACGACAGGTGCATATCACTTGACAACCAAAATGAAGAAGTCAGAGGACTATGATCATTATGGTTGCATAAAAGAGGTTATTGAGTTGAACTATAACGACAAGACTGGTGGTCGATCTGTGGTTCTATTCACGTGTTATTGGTATGACCAAGATCCGAACAAGAAAAGGGGCCCCAGAAATGATGGGAATTTCATCGATCAATACTACTGCTGAGTGGTACAATGAGGAACCTTATATTTTGGTAACTCAAGCTTTCAAGGTAATATTCTTGGATGAAAGAGATAATAACGACTGACAATATGTGCAAAAGTTTCAGGAAAGGAGCACCTATGATGTGAATGAGTATGATGAGCCAGTCACCATTGATGTTTCCCACCAAGATGATCCCAGTGTTTGTATGGTAACTAAACTGGCTGACGTTAATGAAAATTTGATTGCCAGAGACGGCGCTGCGCATGATGGAAAAGTAGACTTCACTATCGAGGTTAGTGTAGTAGACAAAGACATGAATAAACTGGTTCTACCTGATGAATCTCAGGACATGTATGATGAATGGCAAGAGGAAGAAGATCCAACCTAGTCGGAATATGTGGATCTAGAACGCGGCGATGTTGAAACTGATGTGGGTGACGATGATTAGACTGTTGTTCCAAATTATGCAGTGAGATGACGAACAATGATTCGTTTTGGTTTTCTCATTTTAAAATGTATGAGACATGATGACATTTTACTATTGGATTGTAATCCTATCCCTATATAAATTGGATTAGGCTTAATTTGATAAGTGCAAACATATGAAGAATAGGTTCAATATATTAATTAATTAGCAACCACATGACCAAGTTTCATACAGGAGGGGGCATATGCACCTCATGTTAGTAGAGATGGGCGAGCACATTGTCTCGACAGATAGGGCAGCTGGCGTTGGTCTCAAACCAAGTGAAGATGCACTTGCGGTGGTACGGATGGTTGCATCCCCGGCGACGCACTGTTGTGCGCTTCGATAGCGCCTGCATGCATATGCTACAGTGGCTATCCTCCTACTCAACCAGGTACCAACTGTCTTGAAGCGCCAGCAGGTTGATGATGAGCCAGAGGTCGGCGCTGAGGGTTAGGTGGAAGTGGAACCCATTGACACACACGCGCCTCATGCCATAGCCAGTGCAGAATTTCGTAAGACATGATGATGTCCCACTCCTCCGCCATGAGTTGCAGGTTCTTCAGCAGCCATACGCGACCAAGAACCTTCTGCATAGTTCCCACGACCTCGCTCGCTCTTTGCAGCTTGCTAGGAGGCAGGCTGAGATTCAACACCTCCTCTTTGTAGGGTGTGGCCGCGACATCGTCCTCCTCTAGAGGGGCTGGAAGGGAGCCAGTAATCGTCCTGAGCTCATATGTCCTCGAGAAGAAGATCTTTAGTGCCATTGTGTACGGCATTGCCTCATCAACTAACTACGGCTCGACAAAGGAGAAGTCGGTTGTGGATGCGGAGACGCGACAGGAACGAAATACATGGGGGCCAGACTCGATGATGTGCTCCTGTGAGGAGAGCTCGAGTTCCGACGGCGGCGCCATTTGGGGATTTTTTGGTGGGGGTGGGGGATAGTCGATGGTGAGGAGTTGGTTTTTTAATTTTCGGCTCTCTAGCACTAGCCTGGATGAGGGGGGAAGAGGCCAGGGGAAAATGGTGAGAGCAGAGAGCTCGAACACGAGGCCGTAGTAGCTCGTCACTCCCCAACATCATCCCAGTCTCGTCCTCTCTCATGGTTCTACTATATTATTTTTTTTGCGGGGGATCCATGGTTCTATTTTTTTATTATTTTTTTGCGGGGCCTCCATGGTTCTATTTATAGGGTAAAGTACAAAATAAACATTTAATTTCTAGGGGAAAATAAAAATTCAAACCCCAACACCAAATCCTCGAAATTTGCACTAAAAGTTTATCAATCCTGGTCTATTTTGAAACCTAGATCTATTTGAGATGGGATTTTGTTCTCCCCTTTTATGTAAAAGAAACTATGTGGATGTGGTGGTAACACCCAAGTTCTATGAATTTTCATGATTTCTAGCTAAAGGAGAGCAACTATGTGGATGCACAGGCTGGTGGTACTTCCCCTTATTATCGGTAAAAGAGAGAAACTATGCGGATGTGATGATGATTCAATTTATTTATAACACAACTAGTACAGGTACTCCACAACCACGACAAAAACTAAATACCATACTCTAGACAGAATCAGCACACACATGGACACCCACATATCATATGGTTCTTTTCCGTCAAGAACCTACGGCGCCTCTGCCACGTGCGGGCATGCCCTCTTGTGTTTAATGTAATCAAAGAATATGCCCTTCATGGCACACACTTTGTTTCTGCAAGTGCACCTCACTGTCGAGGACGGCCGATCCACAAAAGTTTTTGGTTCTAAGATGCCTCCATGCTCACATCCCGGGCACTTGCCGTCTGATAATTTTCCAACGCATTCTATGAAGGGTTTCGCAGCATATTAAATCAAAAAAATTCTACGGATGCGAACGGGAAAACCAAGATCTAATCTAGGAGATGCAAACAACGAGGGGGAATAGATGAGATCTTCATACCCTTGAAGATTCGCACAGCGGAACATTCGACGGAACATGGGTGATGTAGTCGTACTCGCTTCTCCTCCTCGCGATCTGATCCGATCTAACACCGCAAGTGGCGATGCCTCCGAGAGATGCACACGTGCGGCACCTCGACGTCTCCGCCTTCCTCGGTCCAGCAAGTATGGTGGAGAGACGGATTGGATCTACAACGCGACGGCGCGGTGCAAGTGGTGGAGAGTTTCTGCAGCAGGGCTTCGCCTACACGCAGTCGGGAGGGAGAGAGAGAGGAGGGCAGCATGGCGGCTAGGGCTTGAGGACGAGGTGTGTGAGGGGGTGTGCCCCCAGCTCTCTTTATATAGAGGGGTGGGCGGACAGCCCTTGCCCCTGCCGCAAACCCTAGGGCCGGCGGCCAAGGAGGGAGGAGTGGGGGGCAAGTTCCCCCCTTCTAGAAGCTCCTCTAGGGTTTCCCCTAGGTTTGGCTGGCTAGGCCCTATGGAGCCTTGTGACCCTGGCCCAATGCAGTCAGGGCACTCCCTCATAGGCCCATGCCCCCTCCCAGCAGGTGGGGCCACGTTGGTCCCCCTCCGGAACGTTTTAGAAGCTTCCGGTACAATACCGATTAACCCGGAACAATTCCGAACTCCAAAAACTGCATTGCCTTATATGAATCTTATTCTCCGGACCATTCTGGAACCTCTCGTGATATCCCGGATCCCATCCGAGACTCCGAACAAAAACTCATAAACCAATTATCCAATCTATCCTAGCGTCGAGACACGTTAAGTGTGTGACCCTTCGGGTTCGAGAATATGCAGACATGATCTTCTATCAATAATCAACAGCGGGGTCTGGAAACCCATATTGACTCCCACACATTCATCGATGATCATATCGGATGAACCACGATACCAGGATTCAATCAATCCCATATATATATTCCCTTCGTCTCGCGATATTTTACTTGCCCGAGATTTGATCGTCGGTACCGTCATACCTAGTTCAATCTCGTTCACAACAAGTACTTTACTCGTTCCTAATCCGATATCACTTTGTGATTAACTCCTTAACCACATGCTTGCAAGTGGTGTTGATATCGATTACCGAGTGGGCCCGAAGTATATCTCTCTGACTTGGGAG
This sequence comes from Avena atlantica, assembly GCA_910589765.1. Lineage (NCBI taxonomy): Eukaryota > Viridiplantae > Streptophyta > Magnoliopsida > Poales > Poaceae > Avena > Avena atlantica. The sequence goes on from OU342733.1 coordinate 349,084,350, forward strand.
GGAAAAATCCCATCTCGATACATACAACCCAACAGGTACTTTCCGATCACCTGAGAGACACCTTTATGATCACCCTCTCATAGGATGACGTTTGATGACCTCAAAGCTTTCATACGATATCAGGGAGTTGCATTATCTCATGGTCTAAGGAATACAATATTTGACATAGGAAAAGCTTCGCAAAGATGAACACGATGACACGATCTAATTGCTCCGCTTAGTTTGGGTCTGTCCATCATATCATTCTCCCGATGATATGATGTCATTATTAATCGACAACTCATGTCTATGGTTAGGAAACCTTAACCATCATTAATCAATGAGCTAGTCCATAGAGGCATACTAGGGACACGGTGTTGTTCATAAACCACACAATTCTAGCATGGAATATAAACTTTATCATGAACAAGAATTATAATAATAACATATTTATTATTGCCTCTAGGGCATAATTCCAACAGTCTCCCACTTGCACTAGAGTCAATAATCTAGTTTACATTTGGCAACAATCTCACACCCATGGCACTAAGGTGCTGATCATGTTTTGCACGTGGAAGAGGTTTAGTCAATGGATCTGCGACATTCAGATCTGTATGTACTTTTCTAATCTTCAGATCTCCATCTGCTATATAATCTCGGATTATATGAAACTTGCGGTTGATATGCTTGGTCTTTGGATGATATCTTGGTTCCTTAGCGAGTGCTATGGCACCAGTATTGTCACACAATATCTCCAGCGGGTCCAAGGCGCTTGGAACCACGCCAAGCTCAGTGATGAAGTTCCTGATCCAAACTCCTTCACTTGACGCTTCTGCAGCAACCATGTATTCCGCTTCTACTGTTGATCCCGCGATCACGCTTTGCTTGCAGCTTCTCCAGCTCACAGCTCCTCCATTCAAAATATAAACGTATCCTGTCTGAGATTTAGAAACATCCTTGTCGGTGTCGAAACTAGCATCGACGTAACCCTTTACGACGAGCTGTTCATCACCTCCATAGACTAAGAACATTTCTTTAGTCCTATTTAGGTACTTTAGGATGTTCTTCACGACTGTGCAATGTTCCACTCCTGGATCACTTTGGTATCTAATCGTTAAACTAAGAGCATTGGACACATCCGGTCTAGTACCCAGCATGGCATACATGATAGAACCTATGGCCGAGGCATAAGGAACTTTGCTCATAGCTTCTTTGTCATTTACCGTAGCTGGACACTAAGCCTTGCTCAATATCTTACCTGACAACATAGGCACTAAATCTTTCTTTGCCTTATCCATTATGAACCTTTTCAGAACTTTTTTTTTGAGGGTAAAACAGTAGGGAAAAAAACCCACTGCAATTTTTATATATCATAGAGAGTTACAAAAGAATATTTACAAACATATTCCACCTCAAAGAAGAGGATAACATTGTAAATAGCTATCTCCTGTCTAAATTGGTTTCAGAACTTTGTCTAGGTATGTACTCTGGCTTAAAGCTATCAGGCGTCTTTGTCTATCTCTATAGATTTTGATGCCCAATATATAAACAGCTTCACCTAGGTCTTTCATTGAAAAACATTGGTTCAAATAACTCTTCACATCGTTAAGCATGTTAATGTCATTTCCAATAATCAATATTTCATCCACATATAGTACCAGAAATGTCACTGAGCTCCCACTCACTTTCTTGTAGATACAAGCTTCGTAACAATTTGGAACAAATCCAAAGCTCTTGATCACTTGATCAAAACGAAGGTTCCAACTCCAAGATGCTTGCTTCAGTCCATGAACGCTGAAGTTGGCACACTTTATCAGCATCCTTAGGATCGACAAAACCTTCGGGTTGCATCATATACAACTCTTCATCAATGTTGCCATTGAGGAAAGCAGTCTTGACATCCATCTGCCATATTTCATAATCATGAAACACAGCAATTGCTAATAAAATCCGAATGGACTTAAACATCGCTACGGGAGAGAAAGTCTCATCGTAGTCAACACCTTGAACTTGTCGAAAACCTTTCGCGACAAGTCGTGCTTTATAGACGGTAACATTACCATCTGCGTCCGTTTTCTTCTTGAAGATCCATTTGCACTCAACGGCCTTTCGGTCGCTAGGAGGGTCTACCAAAGTCCATACTTGGTTTTCGCTCATGGATCCCAATTCAGATTTCATGGCCTCTAGCCATTTCTCAGAGTCTGGGCTCATCATCGCTTCCTCATAGTTCATAGGTTCACTGTCTTCTACCAATAAGACAGTCAAGACAGGGTTGCCGTACCACTCAGGAGGGGCACGCGACCTTGTCGACCTGTGACGTTCAGTAGCTGCATCGTCCGAAGCTTCATGATCCTTGTCATTAGATTCCTCTATTGTTGGTGCAGGCGGCACTGGAACAATTTCAGGTGCTGCGCTACTCTCCAACTCAAGAGAAGGTTCAACAACCTCGTCTAGCTCTACTTTCGTCCCACTCACTTCTTTCGAGAGAAACTCCTTGTCAAGAAAGGAACCGTTCTTTGCGAAAAACACTTTGCCTTCGGTTCTGTGATAGAAGGTATACCCAATAGTCCCCTTAGGGTATCCTATGAAGACGCATTTCTTCGCTTTGGGTTCGAGCTTGTCCGGCATCAACTTCTTGACGTAAGCTTTGCAGCCCCAAACTTTAAGAAATGACAACTTAGGTTTAGCACCAAACCACAGTTCATACGGTGTCGCCTCAACGGATTTAGATGGTGCCCTATTTAAAGTGAATGCAGCGGTTTCTAATGCATAACCCCAAAATGATAACGGCAAATCAGTAAGAGACATCATTGATCGGACCATATCTAATAGAGTTCGATTCCGGCGTTCAGACACACCATTGCGCTGTGGTGTTCCGGGTAGCGTGAGTTGCGAAACGTTTTCACTTGCTTTAATATGCGTGAGAAAATCATAACTCAAATATTCACCTCCATGATCGGAACATAGAAACTTAATCTTTCTGTTACGATGGTTCTCCACTTCATTCTGAAATTCCTTGAACTTTTCAAATGTTTCAGATTTATGTTTCATTAAATAGATATACCCATATCTACTTAAGTCATCGGTAAAAGTGAGAAAATAGCGATATCCACCGCGCGTCGAAACACTCATCGGTCCGCATACATCGGTATGTATGATTTCCAACAAGTCCGTTGCTCGCTCCATCATTCCGGAGAACGGGGTTTTGATCATCTTGCCCATGAGGCATGGTTCGCATGTGTCAAATGATTCAAAATCAAGAGACTCCAAAAGTCCATCAGAATGGAGTTTCTTCATGCGCTTTACACCAATATGACCTAGACGACAGTGCCACAAATAAGTAGTATTATCACTATCTACTTTGCATCTCTTAGCCTCAATGTTATGGATGTGTGTTTCATCCCTTTCGAGATTCAGAAGAAATAAACCATTCACAGCAGGTGCATGACCATAAAAGATGTTACTCATAAATAGAACAACCATTATTCTCAGATTTAAATGAATAACCGTCTTGCAATAAACACGATCCAGATATGATGTTCATGCTCAACGCAGGCACATAATAACATTTATTAAGGTTTAAAACTAATCCCGAAGGTAAAACTAAGGAGAGCGTGCCGACGGCCATCACATCAACTCTTGATCCGTTGCCAACGCGCATCGTCACCTCATCCCTCGCAAGCCGCCTTCTATTCCGTAGCTCCTGTTTCGAGTTACAAATATTAGCAACTGAACCAGTATCAAATACCCAGGCACTACAACGAGGGCTAGTAAGGAAAACATCAATAACATGTATATCAAATATACCTTTGATGGTGCCAGCCTTCTTGTCCGCTAAGTACTTCAGACAGTTGCGCTTCCAGTGACCCTGGTCCTTGCAATAGAAGCACTCACTGTCCGGCTTAGGTCCAGACTTGAGCTTCTTCTCATCAGGGGCAACGCGCTTGCCGCCACCTTTCTTGAAGGGCTTATTTGCACCCTTACCTTTCTTAAAGGTAGGGGGCTTGTTGACCATCAACACATGATTATCCTTTTTGATGTCCACCTCCGCAGCCTTCAGCTTTGTGAAGATCTCGATGGTCATATCAGTGGAACATCTGATTATGAGTCACTACAAAACTTTTGTAGCTGGGAGGGAGTGATTGCAGAACCCTGTCAATCTTGAGCTCCTCTGGAATCTTGCAGTCCAGTTGCTCAAGGAGTTGAGTGTATCCCGACATCTTTATGGCGTGCTCACTAACGGAACTCCCTTCCTCCATCTTGCAGGTAAAGAATTTCTCAGAGATCTCATATCTCTCAGAACGGGCCTGAGTCTGAAACATAGTTTTCAGCTCCTCAAGAATCTCAAAGGGCCCGGGATAATCTTCAAAACGATTTTGAAGGTCCGATTCCATAGCAAACAACATGGTGCTCTTAATCACACCATAATCATCTTTGAGCGACTGATAGACAGCTTTCTCATCAGCCGGCGCATCTACAGCAGGGGCGTCACCTAGCGCATTCTCAAGGACATAGTCCTTTTGACCGCCAGAGAGAATGATTCTCAGATTGTGGAACCAGTTGGTGAAGTTAGACCCATTGTTTCTAAGCTTTTCTTTCTCAGCAAAAATGTTGAAGTTGAAGTTGGACTTAGCCATTTGATCTACAATATTTGCATGTACAAATTAAACTATGTTCATGATAACTAGTTAAACTTTTAATCAAATTACTAGATGAACTCCCACTAAATTCAACATCCCTCAAGTTGTTTAGTGAACATGATCCAAATTCACCACACATAATCCGATCTTCACGAGAAGAGATGTGGTTTCAATGGTGGACAACGAAGTGTCGATCATATCATTCATATGACTCATGCTTAACCTTTCGGTTCATGTGTTCCGAGGCCATGTCTGTACATGCTAGGCTCGTCAAGTCAAACCCAAGTATTTCCGCGTGTGCAAAACTGGCTTGCACCCATTGTATGTGAACGTAGAGTCTATAGCACCCGATCATCACGTGATGCTTGGACACGACGAACTTTCGCAGCGGTGCATACATGGGGAGAACACAGTTTTATCTTGATCTTTAAGTGAGGAATCATCTTATAATGCTACCGTCATGATCTAAGCATAATAAGATACATAAAAGGATAAACATCACATGCATATAACTTTATGTGACATGGTATAGCCAATCTTCGCGCAATGATCTCCATCTTGTGCGTGTCGGCATGATCTCCATCACTCCACCATGATTTCCTCCACCATGAATAGCAACTACAACTATTGCTAACTACTTAGCGATAAAGTGAAACTATTACATGGCGTATAAGAAGTTGACACACATGTCATACACAATTATAAAGACAACCATATGGCTCCTACGGGTTATATACTCATCGAGATGCAAGTCGTGAAACATTACAAAACATGATCATTGCATACAACATACACATCACATGTTGGGCCATACCATATCACAGAAAACACTCCCTGCAAAAACAAGTTAGACGCCTCTACTTTGTTGTTGCATGTTTTACGTGGCTTATGGGAGTAGCAAGCTAAGAACGATTCTTACCTACAGAAAGCCACAACGGTGATATTATGGTTGCAAACTCCGGTTTAAATCCCATGACAACTATAGTGAGAGAAACTGGCATCCACCAGCCGCATATGTGGAACAAGCCACACGTCAAGTGCGGAGCCGGTCTCGCGAACGACATCGCGTAAAGTTGGCCTGGACCGCTTCGATCTCACTATCCCGCGTCATAAGAAGAACACAAACAAGAGGCTTGCAACAGAAAACATCAACGCCCACAACAACCATGTTGCGTTCTACTCGTGAAACACATCTACGCATAGATCTAGCTCTGATACCACTGAAGGGTTTCGCAGCATAGTAAATCAAAAAATTTCTACGGATGCGAACGAGAAAGCCAAGATCTAATCTAGGATATGAAAACAACGAGGGGGAATAGATGAGATCTTCATACCCTTGAAGATTCGCACAGCGGAACGTTCGACGGAACGTGGGTGATGTAGTCGTACTCGCTTCTCCTCCTCGCGATCCGATCCGATCTAACACCGCAAGTGGCGATGCCTGCGAGAGATGCACACGTGCGGCAACTCAACGTATCCTCCTTCGTTGGTCCAGCAAGTATGGTGGAGAGACGGATTGGATCTACAACGCGACGGCGCGGTGCAAGTGGTGGAGAGTTTCTGCAGCAGGGCTTCGCCTACACGCAGTCGGGAGGGAGAGAGAAAGGAGGGCAGCAGGGCGGCTAGGGCTTGAGGAGGAGGTGTGTGAGGGGGTGCGCCCCCATCCCTATTTATATAGAGGGGTGGGCGGCCAGCCCTTGCCCCTCCCCCAAACCCTAGGGCCGGCTCCCAAGGAGGGAGGAGTGGGGGGCAAGTTCCCCCCTTCTAGAAGCTCCCCTAGGGTTTCCCCTAGGTTTGGCTGGCTGGGCCCTATGGGGCCTTGTGCCCCTGGCCCAATGCGGCCAGGGCACTCCCTCATAGGCCCATGCCCCCTCCCGGAAGGTGGGGCCACGTTGGTCCCCCTCCGGAAGGTTCTAGAAGCTTCCGGTACAATACCGATTAACCCAGAACAATTCCGAACTCCAAAAACTGCATTGCCTTATATGAATCTTATTCTCCGGACCATTCTGGAACCTCTCGTGCTGTCTCGGATCCCATCCGAGACTCCGAACAAAAACTCATAAACCAATTATCCAATCTATCCTAGCGTCGAGACACGTTAAGTGTGTGACCCTTCGGGTTCGAGAATATGCAGACATGATCTTCTATCAATAATCAACAACGGGGTCTGGAAACCCATATTGACTCCCACACATTCATGGATGATCATATCGGATGAACCACGATGCCAGGATTCAATCAATCCCATATATATTCCCTTCGTCTCGCGATATTTTACTTGCCCGAGATTTGATCTTCGGTACCATCATACCTAGTTCAATCTCGTTCACAACAAGTACTTTACTCGTTCCTAATCCGATATCACTTTGTGATTAACTCCTTAACCACATGCTTGCAAGCGGTGTTGATATCGATTACCGAGTGGGCCCGAAGTATATCTCTCCGACTTGGGAGGGACAAATCCCATCTCGATACATACAACCCAACAGGTACTTTCCGATCACCTGAGAGACACCTTTATGATCACCCTCTCATAGGATGACGTTTGATGACCTCAAAGCTTTCATACGATACCAGGGAGTTGCATTATCTCATGGTCTAAGGAATACAATATTTGACATAGGAAAAGCTTCGCAAAGATGAACACGCTGACACGATCTAATTGCTCCACTTAGTTTGGGTCTATCCATCATATCATCTCCCAATGATATGATCTCATTATTAATCGACAACTCATGTCTATGTTTAGGAAAGCTTAACCATCATTAATCAATGAGCTAGTCCATAGAGGCATACTAGGGACACGGTGTTGTTCATAAACCACACAAGTATTAAAGTTTCCGCTTAATACAATTCTAGCATGGAATATAAACTTTATCATGAACAAGAATTATAATAATAACATCTTTATTATTTCCTCTAGGGCATAATTCCAACATTCTACGCATGCCTTGTGCGCATAGCCAGTGCACTGCTTGTGCAAGAAAAAGAGATTTAGCCCAAAAAACAATAGTTGTATCAAACTAGTGTGACAGAAGGAAAACATCATGAAGAAAGAAGTACTTAACCATGTATGTAGGACGACGAATAATTTGAGAACAAAGCCTGCAACCGAAAAACTACATCGTATGACTCTAGTCAATCACAACTTTAACCCACTTGTCCACCATAGATCCGCCACTCATGTAAATCGTAGCTTCGACTACGGATCTGAGAGGGATTTTTTAGACCGAGCGAGAGAGCAGAGAGAGATAGGGTTGATGAGAGCGAGCGGGAGACACTTGCAAGTTAAATAGTACTACTACTAGTAGACTCCTCATCTCACTCTAGGGAAGCGAAGGAGAAAAATACTAGCGCGGAGAAAACTAGGGAAGCGCAGTGTTTCTCGTGTAGGAGTAGGTGCAGAGTTACTCTAGCTTTTAATTAATCTCTGACCCGGTATACACGATGCTTTGACGACCTAGGTCTACGTGCAAGACTAATACAGTAGTACTAGTACATATTAGGAAGGAACCCACTTTGGTCCTTGGTGACAAAAAAGTTCAAACTTTTTTGGTTTCAAAATTTTCACTTTCTTCCCAAACATTGGGAGGGAAGGTTATTCAAAATATCCGCCATTCACAGTAGTACTTCTTATCTTATCTTTATCTTGTATTATCTACTCTCGCATGGTACCCAAATTCACACTTCTACTCATTGATAGTACTAGTAGTACTCCTAATTACTACTCCATCTGTTTGCGGCCATTCTATTGGTACCAAGAACTAGCCTATAAAACATGTGAGAAAATCTTGGGAACGTTTGAGCTAGCCTCTTAAGTGCACCATAATTCTCTCCCTTAGTTTCTTTTTTCCCACGCTTGTAGATCATGCACATGTCGTTTTTTTAGGGGAAGCTTGATTCCTTGGTCAAAGAAAGAACACAGAAAATGAGGTACCCTTATGTATTCATTGTAACAGAGGGAGTAGGAATATAATACTAGTATTGGAGTAGTACTCCGTACTTCTCCTTCCCAAAAAGCAGTTTAACTTCTCCTTCGTGCTACTTGATAGCTGTGAGATTCGACACATTTTTTATGGTTTGTATTGATGGTTTTCATTCGGATTTGATGGTTTTCTAGCTTTACCTAACGCTAATACTTTGGTAGCAAATAAAACTTGGTGTTTAGTGTGTGTTTCAGGTTCTGAATGTCAACAGAAGGTTTTAACAACAAAAACACAATATTCAGACAAAAACAAGCAAGTCTCTTTTTGTAAACAATCGAGGGAGGCATACAGTAGCTCTAACGAGCAACTATACGGCGGGAATATTTTTCCGGCCGTATAGTTCCCGCCATATAGTTTCCACCGCCTTCGTCTTGTCAAAAGGGAAAACTTTCATGAAGGGGCGGAGGACGAAAACAGAACACAGCAGCCGTCATCTCATCCAGAAGGGAGAAAGAAGAGATCTGGAGAAGAAGGGGAAGACGTTCTTCATCTCTCTCTATGATCTTCAACCTCCTAGACACCACACCCCCCATATCCATTACTTGTACGAGAGAGAGAGATCTCCACCTTGCAAGATTAGGGTTTGAGATTGTTTCTTTCCATCTTGAATTGTGTTGGATTTATTTCTATTCTTATTGTGGATCTCCACGGTAATATCAAGAATAACTCCCTTTATTTAATTATATCGATGATGCTTTCTTCTCTCATGTGTGAGTAAGTTCCCTTGGGTGTGGGAGATGTAAGGGATTGGTGAGATGTGATGTGCCTATATATTTTCCATTAAGTCTGTGGTTGATTTTAATTACTATATTATGTGTACTTGACTATCTGTGGGATGCTTAATGCTTGTTGTCCAATTAAGGTCCCATATAATATGGTACCTTGTTCTACATAGATAAGATCTTGTTTGCTAGCAGACCAGCGACTCCCCCGAGTGACACGGGGATATCAATGGAAAACTAGTTGATCTCGATGACACGAGGAGCCACCGTTCCTATTGAATTAGTCCGATCCAACGAGCTTAATTCCTAAGCAACCTAAAGGATCTTAATCGTCTAGTGACTGACCATGGTTTTGGTAACAGACTAGTAGGATTATTGAAGTTGGGATGAAATCTACCAAGAGGAGTTCCGGCTAATTATGGGTTGCTCGCCTAGACACATACTTATAAGATTATAATTGTTACACTTATCACTTATCCACCTGGCACATTCACTCTCACCATGAACTGAATATCCCCGCGCCTATTTTTTCATCTACAGAAAACAACAAACAAATCGTTCTTTACTTTTATGCTTTTTATTTCTAAATTTTTTATTTTATTTTTATTTAAATACAATCAGTTTAATCCAAAACTTTATTCTTATTTTAACGCTTGCAGTCGATTCACTCGAAGACCTCTGACAACTTCGAGTGTAAAAGATACTTCATTCATAAACACTTACCTTTGGATTCCTTGTGGTATCGAAAACTTAACTTCAAAACTAGATACAAACAATCTGTGCACTTGCAGCCATCAAGCTATTTTCTATCACAGTTGCCGGGGATCTAAGCGCTAAGTATTTTATCTCTTGACATTTCAGTTGTTACCACTATAGAATGGTCCCCCTAGGAGACAAAGGGTCTACACGCTCTAGTAGGACCTATTTACCAGATTATTTTGATCGCGTACCTGTTCAAAGGCGCGAGGAAATTATTGAAAAACTTTTGAGATCGAATAAGATTGAAGTTGAAAACCTGAGTGACTTCATGGAAATCATGTCCATTCATAGGCCAACTCCCAAGAAACCTGAGAAAACTCTTAGAGAATACAGTGCTCCAAATTCTGCCTTTCTTAAACAACCAATAGAATTTCCTAATACTGGAGTTAGAAAATATCGATTTGATTTTTTCCCATACAATCCCCAAAATATAAGGATCGGGTTCCACTATCAAATGATAACGGAACAGAACAAACCACATAAGTCACCGTATGATCCATCTAGAGGATCCATAAGTCTTCACCTTATTACAAGTTTTTAACAAAAGAATAGGAGAAAAGAGGGGGTAGCGATGCAAGAACACCGCCCACAGACTAGTGGAAAGTTCCAAACATAACGAGCGACACAAACACAATAGGACATCCCAGATTTTTCATCACCACCATTTCTTCACTTCTCCTTCTCCAAACCACTTGCTTCCCCTTTGTGGTCATGAGGAACTATCGAAAGTCCCAAGAAAGGTACAAGAGCAACATCCACCTCCGCAGCATCATCTAAGGCATTCTGCTGCATCACATCAGCCCTAGCATGCAACATCTCCTGTTCTTCAACCCCATGCAAACCTACCGAATACCGAATGAAAACGCGTGCATATATAACCAAATAAACTAGAGAGTTAATAAGTTTTTTTTCCAAAACAGGATCTTTTCCTAAGTTTCCAAATGACCTAGCAAATCGCCGCCGACGCTGTAATCTGCACATTCAGACTGACCCCCAGAAATTTAGGAATCCACCAGAAGTACTGAAAAAAGGACCCAGGTGTAGGGGTTTGTAACATGGAAAACAAAAAATTTCTACCGCATGCACACAAACAAGCCAAGATCTATCTACTAGATTGTAGCAATGAGTCGATAGAGGAAGTCACCCTCGAAGATTCCAAAGCGGTTAACGAGAGCAGATTCTCGTGGGTGATGTAGTCGTACTCTTGCCGATCTCAAGATCGCGTAGACGATCCTTCCGGCGCTGTGTTCCGGCAGCGCTTCCGCAGTCGGTCACACGTTCGGTACTCGATAAAGACCTTCCTCTCCCTTGTTCCAGCAGGCAGCGGAGGTTGTAGCACTCTCCTCGTGATTCCGGCAGCACGACGGCGTGGTGTCAGAAGTAGAGGGGAGATCCCGCAGGGCTTCGCCTAAGCCGGAGCGAGTATGGTGGAGTAAGAGAGGGCCTTGGAGATCTACGGATTAGAGGTGCCAAAGGGGGTGGCTTGGCCAGCGGCTAGGGTTTAGAGAAACCCTAACTCGGCGACTTGAGGATCCCTAGGAGGCGGCAACCCTTGGAGAGGTGTAGGCGCCTTGCTAGGGTTTTAGGTGTTAGGGGTAGGGGCACCCTACCCCTCCTTATATAGGTGGGAGGGAGGCGGTTTGGGAGGAGGGAGTCCTCCTCCAACTCCTCCTCAAGTCCGGCGGGTGGAGGGAGTAAGACTCCTACCCTAGTTAGGTTTCCTACTCTCCCTCCACCAAGCAACTTCGGATTTGACTTTTCAAATTGGCAAACTTGGATTTGATTTCTCTCTTCATATTGCCCAGCCAAGTGACCTAGTACATGATGCAACCATTCCACATTGTCATGACACATCAATGTACCCTTCCCCCTCCGGAGTGCCAGACCTTCCAGACCATTCTAGAACATTCCCGGTGAAAACACCGGAATCATTTCCGAACTCCGAAACATGACTTTCCTTATATGAATCTTATTCTCCGGACCATTACGGATCTCCTCGTGATATCCTCGATCCCATCCGAGACTCCGAACAACATTCGGTCTCTTACTCATCATTTCATAACTACACAACAATATCGAATCCTTAAGTGTGTCTCCCTACGGTTCGTGAATTATGCGGACATGACCGACACACTTCTCCGATCAATAACCAATAGAGGAATATGGAAATTCATATGGCTCCCACATATTTCTACAATTACTTTGCGATCGAATGAACCACTTACATATGATACCAATTTCCCTTTGTCTCACGATAGTTTACTTATCCGAGGTTTTGATCGTCGGTATCTCTGCATACCTAGTTCAACCTCGTTACTGATAAGTACTCTTTTCTTGTTCCCGTGATATGTGATCCCTTGTGAGCCAGTCACATGCTTGCAAGCTAATTGGATGACATTCCACCGAGAGGGCCCAGAGTATATCTATATGTCATATGGATCACTAGTGGAAAAAGGGCCATCCGTTCGCGCCCCCTCAGAGCATTAGTCCCGGTTGGGCCACCAACCGGGACTAATGCTGGCACGCGTCCCGATTCGAGCGGGCACGGGGCCAGGGGGAATACGTCCCGGTTGGAACCACCAACCGGGACTAAAGGTTTGGCCACAGCCACGTGGCGTGGCACACACCTTTAGTCCCGGTTCCAACCGGGACGTATTCTCCTGCCCTCTATAAATGCACCGCCCCAGCCCCCTCTGCCTCCACTCTGTTTTTTCTTTTGGTGGAAGGTGTGAGGGGTATGCTAGTTTTTTCTCTTCTATGCATGCATTGAAGGTGTTTGATGAAATGTTTAAGTGAATAATCCCGTTCAATTTCTCATAGAACAAAAATATAGAAGGTGTCCGAGACGCACTTGAGCTTTCTCCTCTTTATTTCCCTCGATCGAGGTTAGCTATCTTATCTTTTCTCTGTCATTGATATAATTCATGTGTCGATGTGAATTGGTTATTTCACTATTTATGATGTCCTGTTTTTTGATAAACTTACTTATATGATGCAGATGAACGGTCGGGAATGGATGTACGGTGACCGGCGCGTATCCGGGTATATGAAAGGCGTGGATAAATTTATCGATGTGGCTACGACAAACAAAGAGAATGGTTTTATACATTGTCCATGTGTTCAATGTCGGAACAACAAGGAGTACTCTTCCTCGAAAATCATTCGCTGCCACCTGATTATGAAAGGTTTCATGCCCAACTATAATTGCTGGACCAAGCACGGGGAAAGAGGGGTTATGATGGAAGATGGTGAAGAAGAAGATGATGATAACAACTATCATCATATGTTTTCTGAATACAGTGATACTGCAATGGAAGACAATGGAGAGGAAAGAGGTGAAGAACGGGCATTAGATGAGCCAGCTGATGAACTTGGTAGGGTCATTTCTGATGCAAAGCGAGACTGTGAAACATAAAATGAGAAGTTGAAGTTAGAGGGCATGTTAGAAGATCACAAGAAATTTTTGTACCCAAATTGTGAAGATGGCAGCACAAAGCTCGGTACCACACAGGAATTGTTGCGATGGAAGGCAGAGTGTGGTCTAACTGACTCCTCATTTGAAAAGATGCTAAAAATAATGAAGCCGAAGTTTCCAAAACATAACGAACTTCCCGAGAGTACCTACGAAGCAAAGAAGACTCTCTGTCCTCTGGGATTAGATGTGCAAAAGATACATGCATACATTAATGACTGCATCCTCTACCGCGGTAAGGAGTATGAGAATTTAGATAAATGCCCGGTATGCAATGCGTTGTGGTATAAGATCAGACGAGATGACCCTGGTGATGTTGAGGGAGAGCCCCTCCGGAAGAGGGTTCCTGCTAAGGTTATGTGGTATGCTCCTATAATACCAAGGTTGAAACGCATGTTCAGAAACAAAGAGCATGCCAGGTTGTTGCGATGGCACAAAGAAGACCGTAAGAAAGACGGGAAGTTGAGACACCCTGCTGATGGGTCACAGTGGAGAAAAATCAAGAGAGACTTCCCAAACTTTGCAGGTGATGCAAGGAACTTATGGTTTGGTCTAAGTACGGATCGCATGAATCCTTTTGGGGAGCAGAGCTGCAGTCACAGCACCTGGCCCGTGACTATGTATCTACAACCTGCCTCCTTGGTTGTGCATGAAGCATAAGTTCATTATGATGCCAGTGCTCATCCAAGGCCCGAAGCCACCGGGCAACGACATTGATGTGTACCTTAGGCCATTAGTTGAAGAACTCTTACAGTTGTGGGGCAAACCAGGTGTACGTGCGTGGGATGAGAACAAACAGGAGCCATTTGATCTACGAGGGTTGTTATTCGTAACCATCAATGATTGGCCTGCTCTTAGTAACCTTTCAGGACAGACAAACAAGGGATATAAGGCATGCACCCACTGTTTAGATAAGACTGAAGGTACATATTTGCATAAATGCAAGAAGGTTGTGTACCTGGCGAATCGACGATTTCTTCGGACCAATCATCCCGTAAGAAAGAAAGGCAAGCATTTCAAAGGTGAGGCAGATCACCGGAAGAAGCCTGAACTCCCTGCTGGTGATGATGTATTTGGTATGGTCAAGGACATAGAAGTAATCTTTGGAAAGGTTCCCGGCGGTCAATCAGTTCCGAACGACGTCGCTACATGACATGCACCCATGTGGAAGAAGAAATCTATATTTTGGGAGCTGCCATATTGGAAAGTCCTGCGTGTCCGCTCTTCAATCGACGTGATGCACGTGACGAAGAATCTTTGCGTGAACCTGCTAGGATTCCTAGGCGTGTATGGGAAGACAAAAGATACACTTGAAGCACGGGAGGACCAACAAATTATGAAAGACCCAAAGAACATGCATACACATAACAAGACGGATAAAGGGCGTCACTTAAGTCGTGCCAGCTATGCTCTTACCAAAGCAGAGAAGGAAATCGTTTTTGAAGTCCTTTACAGTTTCAAGGTGCCGTCGGGCTTCTCATCTAATATAAAGGGGATAATAAATATGGCCGAGAAAAAGTTCCAAAACCTGAAGTCTCATGACTGTCATGTGATTATGACGCAGTTGCTTTCAATTGCATTGAGGGGGCTTCTACCGGAAAATGTTCGAGTACCCATTGTGAAGTTGTGTGCATTCCTCAATGCAATATCTCAGAAGGTAATCAATCCAGATATTCTGCCAAGGTTACAGAAGGATGTGGTACAATGTCTTGTTAGTTTTGAATTGGTGTTCCCACCATCCTTCTTTAATATTATGACGCATCTCCTGGTTCATCTAGTGGAAGAGATTGCCATTCTCGGTCTGGTATTTCTGCACAATATGTTCCCCTTTGAGAGGTTCATGGGAGTCTTAAAGAAATATGTTCATAACCGTGCTAGAACAGAAGGAAGCATCTCCAAGGGATATGGAACAGAGGAGGTCATTGAGTTTTGTGTTGACTTTATTCCTGACCTTAAGCCGATTGGTGTTTCTGACTCGCAGCATGAGGGAAGACTAAGTGGAAAAGGCACGCTGGGAAAGAAAGCAATGATATGTAGGGACGGGGATTCTTTCACTAAAGTACACTACACAGTTCTACATAATTCCACCTTGGCAGCTCCGTATATCGAGGAACACAAGAATATTGTACGCTCCAAAAACCCGGGGAAGCCTGAATCATGGATTATAGATGAACACATGAAGTCTTTCGGTGGTTGGATGCGGACACATCTCTTGAATGACACCACTGTTGGAGATCAGCTATACTTGTTGGCCACGTCACCATCTTCTACTGTATTGAATTTCCAAGGGTACGAAATAAATGGGAATACATTCTACACGATCGCCCAAGATAAAAAGAGCACCAACCAAAATAGTGGTGTCCGCTTTGATGCAATAGACGAGAATGGACAAAATGACACATATTATGGTTACATAGAGGAGATATGGGAACTAGACTATGGAGTCTCTTTTAAGGTGCCTTTGTTTCGCTGCAAATGGGTCAACCTGAATGGGGAAGGGGTAAAGATAGACCAGTTGTACGGAATGACAACAGTGGATCTCAACAATCTTGGTTATAGAGATGAACCATTCGTCCTAGCCAATGATGTGTCTCAGGTTTTCTATGTGAAGGACATGTCCTCCAGACCGAAAAAAAGAAAAAATATGCAAACGAATACATCATATGATGATCCAAAGCGTCACATAGTTCTTTCAGGGAAAAGAAACATCGTGGGAATCGAGGACAAGACAGACATGTCAGAAGATTATAATAAGTTTGATGAAATTCCGCCCTTCACAGTGAAAACTGACCCAAGCATTCCGTTAAGTAAATAAGATGCTCCATGGTTACGTCTGAAGCGGTCATAAGGAATGACATATGCCAAGAAGTTCATGCTCATATTATGTAACTCTAGTTCATGTCTTTCGCGGTTTGTGGCTTGACCGAAGGATATCTTTCACGGTTTGTGGCCTTTAGTCCCGGTTTTGTAGTCTCAGTTTTTAATATTAATAAATGTCTTGAGTGTTAGTCCCGTTTTGTGGCTGGACCGGGAGTGCCTCTATGACCAGTTTCTTGGAGATGCCGGAGGACTGGGATCCGGCGGCATCTCCCTAAAACTGGTCGTAGTGGTGTCCCTGCTCTCGAAAACCATCTTGCAGCTTGTAACTTCTCTAACTAGATCAATACGCCTCGGAGCTAACTAATTTCACATATTAGGGAGTGCCTCTATGACCAGTTTCTCGGAGATGCCGGAGGACTGGGCTCCGTCGGCATCTCCCTGAAACTGGCCGCAGTGGTGTCCCTGCTCTCGAAAACCATCTTGCAACTTGTAACTTCTCTAACTAGATCAATACGCCTCGGAGCTAACTAATTTCACATATTAGGGAGTGCCTATATGACCAGTTTCTCGGAGATGCCGGAGGACTAAGCTCCGTCGGCATCTCCCTGAAACTGGACGTAGTGGTGTCCCTGCTCTCGAAAACTGGCTGGAGGACTGGACTCGCAAGGATGCCTATTTATAGTACAAGCAGCTTGGCATAGTGTCGACACTTACGAAATAATGTCGACACTCACCCCTATCATTAGTGTCGACTCGTGTTTTGTCCCGGTTGGTGTCTCCAACCGGGACTACAGGTTGATCTTTAGTACCGGTTGGTGACACCATCCGGGACAAGGTACACGCCGCACGACATAATGTCGACACTCACCCCTATCATTAGTGCTGCCTGGCCCAGCCTGCCGAAATCGTCCATCCCGGGTAAAAAGGACGAATGTCTGCCGAATCGGCAGGAAGTTATGTGCTGAATCACGACATAGTTTGTGATGTTGTGCCCATATTATGCATGTGTGTGGACATTGGTATGGAGAACAATGTTGCAGGAGGAAGTTTTCCTTTTTGTCGCACGGAAAAGCCCTTTTCCATTTTCCGAGCGCAAAAAATGGGTCGTTTTGTGAAGTAACCACCAAAATGCCGTTTCAAAATGCTACCGTCCCATTTTCCTAAAATACTAGACCACCTTACATGGACTATCTCCCAACCGGTACATCTCAAACCTTTTCGTCCATCCCGGGTAAAAAGGACAAATGTCTGCCGAATCGGCAGGAAGTAGGTCCGGTTTGTACTACAGGTACATGATCTATCGCCCGTGATTTTTTGAAAAAAATCATTTTTAGACTCGCAATATGTGGTTTCTTCAGAGATACAATGCAAGTTCTAACGATGCTCGTCCCCTATCTTCATGCACACCGGTTCGACCATAGTTAGAAATTCAGATAATTCAAAACGGGCATAATATATTCAAAACAAATCCGAACAATGAAAATCCTTCACGTGGTGTCATATTATGTTACATAGTTGAAAGGAAAAATATCAGACTTGGTATATTGACCATGTTTCGAAAAAACCTTCACAAAATGACCTATCATGTTCGAGGTTTCATGGCTTTCGGTCCAAATGACCGATGTTATGTGCTGAATCACGGCATAGTTTGTGATGCTGTGCCCACATTATGCATGTGTGTGGACATTGGTATGGAGAACAATGTTGCAGGAGGAAGTTTTCCTTTTTGTCGCACGGAAAAGCCCTTTTCCATTTTCCGAGCGCAAAAAACGGGTCGTTTTGTGAAGTAACCACCAAAATGTCGTTTCAGAATGCTACCGTCCCATTTTCCTAAAATACTAGACCACCTTACATGGACTATCTCCCAATCGGTACATCTCAAACCTTTTTGTCCATCCCGGGTAAAAAGGACAAATGTCTGCCGAATCGGCAGGAAGTGGGTCCGGTTTGTACTACAGGTACATGATCTATCGCCCGTGATTTTTTGAAAAAAATCATTTTTAGACTCGCAGTATGTGGTTTCTTCAGAGATCCAATGCAAGTTCTAACGATGCTCGTCCCCTATCTTCATGCACACCGGTTCGACCATAGTTAGAAATTCAGATAATTCAAAACGGGCATAATAAATTCAAAACAAATCCGAACAATGAAAATCCTTCACGTGGTGTCATATTATGTTACATAGTTGAAAGGAAAAATATCAGACTTGGTATATTGACCATGTTTCGAAAAAACCTTCACAAAATGACCTATCATGTTCGAGGTTTCATGGCTTTCGGTCCAAATGACCGATGTTATGTGCTGAATCACGGCATAGTTTGTGATGTTGTGCCCATATTATGCATGTGTGTGGACATTGGTATGGAGAACAATGTTGCAGGAGGAAGTTTTCCTTTTTGTCGCACGGAAAAGCCCTTTTCCATTTTCCGAGCGCAAAAAACGGGTCGTTTTGTGAAGTAACTACCAAAATGCCGTTTCAGAATGCTACCGTCCCATTTTCCTAAAATACTAGACCACCTTACATGGACTATCTCCCAACCGGTACATCTCAAACCTTTTCGTCCATCCCGGGTAAAAAGGACAAATGTCTGCCGAATCGGCAGGAAGTAGGTCCGGTTTGTACTACAGGTACATGATCTATCGCCCGTGATTTTTTGAAAAAAATCATTTTTAGACTCGCAATATGTGGTTTCTTCAGAGATACAATGCAAGTTCTAACGATGCTCGTCCCCTATCTTCATGCACACCGGTTCGACCATAGTTAGAAATTCAGATAATTCAAAACGGGCATAATAAATTCAAAACAAATCCGAACAATGAAAATCCTTCACGTGGTGTCATATTATGTTACATAGTTGAAAGGAAAAATATCAGACTTGGTATATTGACCATGTTTCGAAAAAACCTTCACAAAATGACCTATCATGTTCGAGGTTTCATGGCTTTCGGTCCAAATGACCGATGTTATGTGCTGAATCACGGCATAGTTTGTGATGCTGTGCCCACATTATGCATGTGTGTGGACATTGGTATGGAGAACAATGTTGCAGGAGGAAGTTTTCCTTTTTGTCGCACGGAAAAACCCTTTTCCATTTTCCGAGCGCAAAAAACGGGTCGTTTTGTGAAGTAACCACCAAAATGCCGTTTCAGAATGCTACCGTCCCATTTTCCTAAAATACTAGACCACCTTACATGGACTATCTCCCAATCGGTACATCTCAAATCTTTTCGTCCATCCCGGGTAAAAAGGACAAATGTCTGCCGAATCGGCAGGAAGTGGGTCCGGTTTGTACTACAGGTACATGATCTATCGCCCGTGATTTTTTGAAAAAAATCATTTTTAGACTCGCAATATGTGGTTTCTTCAGAGATCCAATGCAAGTTCTAACGATGCTCGTCCCCTATCTTCATGCACACCGGTTCGACCATAGTTAGAAATTTAGATAATTCAAAATGGGCATAATAAATTCAAAACAAATCCGAACAATGAAAATCCTTCACGTGGTGTCATATTATGTTACATAGTTGAAAGGAAAAATATCAGACTTGGTATATTGACCATGTTTCGAAAAAACCTTCACAAAATGACCTATCATGTTCGAGGTTTCATGGCTTTCGGTCCAAATGACCGATGTTATGTGCTGAATCACGGCATAGTTTGTGATGCTGTGCCCACATTATGAATGTGTGTGGAAATTGGTATGGAGAACAATGTTGCAGGAGGAAGTTTTCCTTTTTGTCGCACGGAAAAGCCCTTTTCCATTTTCCGAGCGCAAAAAACGGGTCGTTTTATGAAGTAACCACCAAAATGCCGTTTCAGAATGCTACCGTCCCATTTTCCTAAAATACTAGACCACCTTACATGGACTATCTCCCAACAGGTACATCTTAAACCTTTTCGTCCATCCCGGGTAAAAAGGACAAATGTCTGCCGAATCGGCAGGAAGTGGGTCCGGTTTGTACTATAGGTACATGATCTATCGCCCGTGATTTTTTGAAAAAAATCATTTTTAGACTCGCAATATGTGGTTTCTTCAGAGATACAATGCAAGTTCTAACGATGCTCGTCCCCTATCTTCATGCACACCGGTTCGACCATAGTTAGAAATTCAGATAATTCAAAACGGGCATAATAAATTCAAAACAAATCCGAACAATGAAAATCCTTCACGTGGTGTCATATTATGTTACATAGTTGAAAGGAAAAATATCAGACTTGGTATATTGACCATGTTTCGAAAAAACCTTCACAAAATGACCTATCATGTTCGAGGTTTCATGGCTTTCGGTCCAAATGACCGATGTTATGTGCTGAATCACGGCATAGTTTGTGATGTTGTGCCCACATTATGCATGTGTGTGGACATTGGTATGGAGAACAATGTTGTAGGAGGAAGTTTTCCTTTTTTTCGCACGGAAAAGCCCTTTTCCATTTTCCGAGCGCAAAAAACGGGTCGTTTTGTGAAGTAACCACCAAAATGCCGTTTCAGAATGCTACCGTCCCATTTTCCTAAAATACTATACCACCTTACATGGACTATCTCCCAACCGGTACATCTCAAACCTTTTCGTCCATCCCGGGTAAAAAGGACAAATGTCTGCCGAATCGGTAGGAAGTGGGTCCGGTTTGTACTACAGGTACATGATCTATCGCCCGTGATTTTTTGAAAAAAATCATTTTTAGACTCGCAGTATGTGGTTTCTTCAGAGATACAATGCAAGTTCTAACGATGCCCGTCCCCTATCTTCATGCACACCGGTTCGACCATAGTTAGAAATTCAGATAATTCAAAACAGGCATAATAAATTCGAAACAAATCCGAACAATGAAAATCCTTCACGTGGTGTCATATTATGTTACATAGTTGAAAGGAAAAATATCAGACTTGGTATATTGACCATGTTTCGAAAAAACCTTCACAAAATGACCTATCATGTTCGAGGTTTCATGGCTTTCGGTCCAAATGACCGATGTTATGTGCTGAATCACGGCATAGTTTGTGATGCTGTGCCCACATTATGCATGTGTGTGGACATTGGTATGGAGAACAATGTTGCAGGAGGAAGTTTTCCTTTTTGTCGCATGGAAAAGCCCTTTTCCATTTTCCGAGCGCAAAAAACGGGTCGTTTTGTGAAGTAACCACCAAAATGCCGTTTCAGAATGCTACCGTCCCATTTTCCTAAAATACTAGACCACCTTACATGGACTATCTCCCAACTGGTACATCTCAAACCTTTTCGTCCATCCCGGGTAAAAAGGACAAATGTCTGCCGAATGAGCAGGAAGTGGGTCCGGTTTGTACTACAGGTACATGATCTATCGCCCGTGATTTTTTGAAAAAAATCATTTTTAGACTCGCAATATGTGGTTTCTTTAGAGATCCAATGCAAGTTCTAACGATGCTCGTCCCCTATCTTCATGCACACCGGTTCGACCATAGTTAGAAATTCAGATAATTCAAAACGGGCATAATAAATTCAAAACAAATCCGAACAATGAAAATCCTTCACGTGGTGTCATATTATGTTACATAGTTGAAAGGAAAAATATCAGACTTGGTATATTGACCATGTTTCGAAAAAAACCTTCACAAAATGACCTATCATGTTCGAGGTTTCATGGCTTTCGGTCCAAATGACCGATGTTATGTGCTGAATCACGGCATAGTTTGTGATGTTGTGCCCATATTATGCATGTGTGTGGACATTGGTATGGAGAACAATGTTGCAGGAGGAAGTTTTCCTTTTTGTCGCACGGAAAAGCCCTTTTCCATTTTCCGAGCGCAAAAAACGGGTCGTTTTGTGAAGTAACCACCAAAATGCCGTTTCAGAATGCTACCGTCCCATTTTCCTAAAATACTAGACCACCTTACATGGACTATCTCCCAACCGGTACATCTCAAACCTTTTCGTCCTTCCCGGGTAAAAAGGACAAATGTCTGCCGAATCGGTAGGAAGTGGGTCCGGTTTGTACTACAGGTACATGATCTATCGCCCGTGATTTTTTGAAAAAAAATCATTTTTAGACTCGCAATATGTGGTTTCTTCAGAGATACAATGCAAGTTCTAACGATGCTCGTCCCCTATCTTCATGCACACCGGTTCGACCATAGTTAGAAATTCAGATAATTCAAAACGGGCATAATAAATTCAAAACAAATCCGAACAATGAAAATCCTTCACGTGGTGTCATATTATGTTACATAGTTGAAAGGAAAAATATCAGACTTGGTATATTGACCATGTTTCGAAAAAACCTTCACAAAATGACCTATCATGTTCGAGGTTTCATGGCTTTCGGTCCAAATGACCGATGTTATGTGCTGAATCACGGCATAGTTTGTGATGCTGTGCCCACATTATGAATGTGTGTGGACATTAGTATGGAGAACAATGTTACAGGAGGAAGTTTTCCTTTTTGTTGCACGGAAAAGCCCTTTTCCATTTTCCGAGCGCAAAAAACGGGTCGTTTTGTGAAGTAACCACCAAAATGCCGTTTCAGAATGCTACTGTCCCATTTTCCTAAAATACTAGACCACCTTACATGGACTATCTCCCAACCGGTACATCTCAAACCTTTTCGTCCATCCCGGGTAAAAAGGACAAATGTCTGCCGAATCGGCAGGAAGTGGGTCCGGTTTGTACTATAGGTACATGATCTATCGCCCGTGATTTTTTGAAAAAAATCATTTTTAGACTCGTAATATGTGGTTTCTTCAGAGATACAATGCAAGTTCTAACGATGCTCGTCCCCTATCTTCATGCACACCGGTTCGACCATAGTTAGAAATTCAGATAATTCAAAACGGGCATAATAAATTCAAAACAAATCCGAACAATGAAAATCCTTCACGTGGTGTCATATTATGTTACATAGTTGAAAGGAAAAATATCAGAC
Source organism: Avena atlantica (assembly GCA_910589765.1). Taxonomy (NCBI): domain Eukaryota; kingdom Viridiplantae; phylum Streptophyta; class Magnoliopsida; order Poales; family Poaceae; genus Avena; species Avena atlantica. The sequence continues at coordinate 349,107,626 of OU342733.1, forward strand.
TTGGTATATTGACCATGTTTCGAAAAAACCTTCACAAAATGACCTATCATGTTCGAGGTTTCATGGCTTTCGGTCCAAATGACCGATGTTATGTGCTGAATCACGGCATAGTTTGTGATGTTGTGCCCACATTATGCATGTGTGTGGACATTGGTATGGAGAACAATGTTGTAGGAGGAAGTTTTCCTTTTTTTCGCACGGAAAAGCCCTTTTCCATTTTCCGAGCGCAAAAAACGGGTCGTTTTGTGAAGTAACCACCAAAATGCCGTTTCAGAATGCTACCGTCCCATTTTCCTAAAATACTATACCACCTTACATGGACTATCTCCCAACCGGTACATCTCAAACCTTTTCGTCCATCCCGGGTAAAAAGGACAAATGTCTGCCGAATGAGCAGGAAGTGGGTCCGGTTTGTACTACAGGTACATGATCTATCGCCCGTGATTTTTTGAAAAAAATCATTTTTAGACTCGCAGTATGTGGTTTCTTCAGAGATACAATGCAAGTTCTAACGATGCCCGTCCCCTATCTTCATGCACACCGGTTCGACCATAGTTAGAAATTCAGATAATTCAAAACGGGCATAATAAATTCGAAACAAATCCGAACAATGAAAATCCTTCACGTGGTGTCATATTATGTTACATAGTTGAAAGGAAAAATATCAGACTTGGTATATTGACCATGTTTCGAAAAAACCTTCACAAAATGACCTATCATGTTCGAGGTTTCATGGCTTTCGGTCCAAATGACCGATGTTATGTGCTGAATCACGGCATAGTTTGTGATGCTGTGCCCACATTATGCATGTGTGTGGACATTGGTATGGAGAACAATGTTGCAGGAGGAAGTTTTCCTTTTTGTCACACGGAAAAGCCCTTTTCCATTTTCCGAGCGCAAAAAACGGGTCGTTTTGTGAAGTAACCACCAAAATGCCGTTTCAGAATGCTACCGTCCCATTTTCCTAAAATACTAGACCACCTTACATGGACTATCTCCCAACTGGTACATCTCAAACCTTTTCGTCCATCCCGGGTAAAAAGGACAAATGTCTGCCGAATGAGCAGGAAGTGGGTCCGGTTTGTACTACAGGTACATGATCTATCGCCCGTGATTTTTTGAAAAAAATCATTTTTAGACTCGCAATATGTGGTTTATTTAGAGATCCAATGCAAGTTCTAACGATGCTCGTCCCCTATCTTCATGCACACCGGTTCGACCATAGTTAGAAATTCAGATAATTCAAAACGGGCATAATAAATTCAAAACAAATCCGAACAATGAAAATCCTTCACGTGGTGTCATATTATGTTACATAGTTGAAAGGAAAAATATCAGACTTGGTATATTGACCATGTTTCGAAAAAACCTTCACAAAATGACCTATCATGTTCGAGGTTTCATGGCTTTCGGTCCAAATGACCGATGTTATGTGCTGAATCACGGCATAGTTTGTGATGCTGTGCCCACATTATGCATGTGTGTGGACATTGGTATGGAGAACAATGTTGCAGGAGGAAGTTTTCCTTTTTGTCGCACGGAAAAGCCCTTTTCCATTTTCCGAGCGCAAAAAACGGGTCGTTTTGTGAAGTAACCACCAAAATGCCGTTTCAGAATGCTACCGTCCCATTTTCCTAAAATACTAGACCACCTTACATGGACTATCTCCCAACTGGTACATCTCAAACCTTTTCTTCCATCCCGGGTAAAAAGGACAAATGTCTGCCGAATGAGCAGGAAGTGGGTCCGGTTTGTACTACAGGTACATGATCTATCGCCCGTGATTTTTTGAAAAAAATCATTTTTAGACTCGCAATGTGGTTTCTTTAGAGATCCAATGCAAGTTCTAACGATGCTCGTCCCCTATCTTCATGCACACCGGTTCGACCATAGTTAGAAATTCAGATAATTCAAAACGGGCATAATAAATTCAAAACAAATCCGAACAATGAAAATCCTTCACGTGGTGTCATATTATGTTACATAGTTGAAAGGAAAAATATCAGACTTGGTATATTGACCATGTTTCGAAAAAACCTTCACAAAATGACCTATCATGTTCGAGGTTTCATGGCTTTCGGTCCAAATGACCGATGTTATGTGCTGAATCACGGCATAGTTTGTGATGTTGTGCCCATATTATGCATGTGTGTGTACATTGGTATGGAGAACAATGTTGCAGGAGGAAGTTTTCCTTTTTGTCGCACGGAAAATCCTTTTCCATTTTCCGAGCGCAAAAAAACGGGTCGTTTTGTGAAGTAACCACCAAAATGCCGTTTCAGAATGCTACCGTCCCATTTTCCTAAAATACTAGACCACCTTACATGGACTATCTCCCAACCGGTACATCTCAAACCTTTTCGTCCTTCCCGGGTAAAAAGGACAAATGTCTGCCGAATCGGTAGGAAGTGGGTCCGGTTTGTACTACAGGTACATGATCTATCGCCCGTGATTTTTTGAAAAAAAATCATTTTTAGACTCGCAATATGTGTTTCTTCAGAGATACAATGCAAGTTCTAACGATGCTCGTCCCTATCTTCATGCACACCGGTTCGACCATAGTTAGAAATTCAGATAATTCAAAACGGGCATAATAAATTCAAAACAAATCCGAACAATGAAAATCCTTCACGTGGTGTCATATTATGTTACATAGTTGAAAGGAAAAATATCAGACTTGGTATATTGACCATGTTTCGAAAAAACCTTCACAAAATGACCTATCATGTTCGAGGTTTCATGGCTTTCGGTCCAAATGACCGATGTTATGTGCTGAATCACGGCATAGTTTGTGATGCTGTGCCCACATTATGAATGTGTGTGGACATTAGTATGGAGAACAATGTTGCAGGAGGAAGTTTTCCTTTTTGTTGCACGGAAAAGCCCTTTTCCATTTTCCGAGCGCAAAAACGGGTCGTTTTGTGAAGTAACCACCAAAATGCCGTTTCAGAATGCTACTGTCCCATTTTCCTAAAATACTAGACCACCTTACATGGACTATCTCCCAACCGGTACATCTCAAACCTTTTCGTCCATCCCGGGTAAAAAGGACAAATGTCTGCCGAATCGGCAGGAAGTGGGTCCGGTTTGTACTATAGGTACATGATCTATCGCCCGTGATTTTTTGAAAAAAATCATTTTTAGACTCGCAATATGTGGTTTCTTCAGAGATACAATGCAAGTCCTAACGATGCTCGTCCCCTATCTTCATGCACACCGGTTCGACCATAGTTAGAAATTCGGATAATTCAAAATGGGCATAATAAATTCAAAACAAATCCGAACAATGAAAATCCTTCACGTGGTGTCATATTATGTTACATAGTTGAAAGGAAAAATATCAGACTTGGTATATTGACCATGTTTCGAAAAAACCTTCACAAAATGACCTATCATGTTCGAGGTTTCATGGCTTTCGGTCCAAATGACCGATGTTATGTGCTGAATCACGGCATAGTTTGTGATGTTGTGCCCACATTATGCATGTGTGTGGACATTGGTATGGAGAACAATGTTGCAGGAGGAAGTTTTCCTTTTTGTCGCACGGAAAAGCCCTTTTCCATTTTCCGAGCGCAAAAAACAGGTCGTTTTGTGAAGTAACCACCAAAATGCCGTTTCAGAATGCTACCGTCCCATTTTCCTAAAATACTAGACCACCTTACATGGACTATCTCTCAACCGGTACATCTCAAACCTTTTCGTCCATCCCGGGTAAAAAGGACAAATGTCTGCCGAATCGGTAGGAAGTGGGTCCGGTTTGTACTATAGGTACATGATCTATCGCCCGTGATTTTTTGAAAAAAATCATTTTTAGACTCGCAATATGTGGTTTCTTCAGAGATACAATGCAAGTTCTAATGATGCTCGTCCCCTATCTTCATGCACACCGGTTCGACCATAGTTAGAAATTCAGATAATTCAAAACGGGCATAATAAATTCAAAACAAATCCGAACAATGAAAATCCTTCACGTGGTGTCATATTATGTTACATAGTTGAAAGGAAAAATATCAGACTTGGTATATTGACCATGTTTCGAAAAAACCTTCACAAAATGACTTATCATGTTCGAGGTTTCATGGCTTTCGGTCCAAATGACCGATGTTATGTGCTGAATCACGGCATAGTTTGTGATGTTGTGCCCACATTATGCATGTGTGTGGACATTGGTATGGAGAACAATGTTGTAGGAGGAAGTTTTCCTTTTTTCGCACGGAAAAGCCCTTTTCCATTTTCCGAGCGCAAAAAACGGGTCGTTTTGTGAAGTAACCACCAAAATGCCGTTTCAGAATGCTACCGTCCCATTTTCCTAAAATACTAGACCACCTTACATGGACTATCTCCCAACCGGTACATCTCAAACCTTTTCGTCCATCCCGGGTAAAAAGGACAAATGTCTGCCGAATCGGCAGGAAGTGGGTCCGGTTTGTACTAAAGGTACATGATCTATCGCCCGTGATTTTTTGAAAAAAATCATTTTTAGACTCGCAATATGTGGTTTCTTCAGAGATACAATGCAAGTTCTAACGATGCCCGTCCCCTATCTTCATGCACACCGGTTCGACCATAGTTAGAAATTCAGATAATTCAAAACGGGCATAATAAATTCGAAACAAATCCGAACAATGAAAATCCTTCACGTGGTGTCATATTATGTTACATAGTTGAAAGGAAAAATATCAGACTTGGTATATTGACCATGTTTCGAAAAAACCTTCACAAAATGACCTATCATGTTCGAGGTTTCATGGCTTTCGGTCCAAATGACCGATGTTATGTGCTGAATCACGGCATAGTTTGTGATGCTGTGCCCACATTATGCATGTGTGTGGACATTGGTATGGAGAACAATGTTGCAGGAGGAAGTTTTCCTTTTTGTCGCACGGAAAAGCCCTTTTCCATTTTCCGAGCGCAAAAAACGGGTCGTTTTGTGAAGTAACCACCAAAATGCCGTTTCAGAATGCTACCGTCCCATTTTCCTAAAATACTAGACCACCTTACATGGACTATCTCCCAACCGGTACATCTCAAACCTTTTCGTCCATCCCGAGTAAAAAGGACAAATGTCTGCCGAATCAGCAGGAAGTGGGTCCGGTTTGTACTACAGGTACATGATCTATCGCCCGTGATTTTTTGAAAAAAATCATTTTTAGACTCGCAATATGTGGTTTCTTCAGAGATCCAATGCAAGTTCTAACGATGCTCGTCCCCTATCTTCATGCACACCGGTTCGACCATAGTTAGAAATTCAGATAATTCAAAACGGGCATAATAAATTCAAAACAAATCCGAACAATGAAAATCCTTCACGTGGTGTCATATTATGTTACATAGTTGAAAGGAAAAATATCAGACTTGGTATATTGACCATGTTTCGAAAAAAACCTTCACAAAATGACCTATCATGTTCGAGGTTTCATGGCTTTCGGTCCAAATGACCGATGTTATGTGCTGAATCACGGCATAGTTTGTGATGTTGTGCCCATAGTATGCATGTGTGTGGACATTGGTATGGAGAACAATGTTGCAGGAGGAAGTTTTCCTTTTTGTCGCACGGAAAAACCCTTTTCCATTTTCCGAGCGCAAAAAACGGGTCGTTTTATGAAGTAACCACCAAAATGCCGTTTCAGAATGCTACCGTCCCATTTTCCTAAAATACTAGACCACCTTACATGGACTATCTCCCAACCGGTACATCTCAAACCTTTTCGTCCTTCCCGGGTAAAAAGGACAAATGTCTGCCGAATCGGCAGGAAGTGGGTCCGGTTTGTACTATAGGTACATGATCTATCGCCCGTGATTTTTTGAAAAAAATCATTTTTAGACTCGCAATATGTGGTTTCTTCAGAGATACAATGCAAGTTCTAACGATGCTCGTCCCCTATCTTCATGCACACCGGTTCGACCATAGTTAGAAATTCAGATAATTCAAAACGGGCATAATAAATTCAAAACAAATCCGAACAATGAAAATCCTTCACGTGGTGTCATATTATGTTACATAGTTGAAAGGAAAAATATCAGACTTGGTATATTGACCATGTTTCGAAAAAACCTTCACAAAATGACCTATCATGTTCGAGGTTTCATGGCTTTCGGTCCAAATGACCGATGTTATGTGCTGAATCACGGCATAGTTTGTGATGTTGTGCCCACATTATGCATGTGTGTGGACATTGGTATGGAGAACAATGTTGCAGGAGGAAGTTTTCCTTTTTGTCGCACGGAAAAGCCCTTTTCCATTTTCCGAGTGCAAAAAACGGGTCGTTTTGTGAAGTAACCACCAAAATGCCGTTTCAGAATGCTACCGTCCCATTTTCCTAAAATACTAGACCACCTTACATGGAAAATCTCCCAACCGGTACATCTCAAACCTTTTCGTCCATCCCGGGTAAAAAGGACAAATGTATGCCGAATCGGTAGGAATTGGGTCCGGTTTGTACTACAGGTACATGATCTATCGCCCGTGATTTTTTGAAAAAAATCATTTTTAGACTCGCAATATGTGCTTTCTTCAGAGATATAATGCAAGTTCTAACGATGCTCGTCCCCTATCTTCATGCACACCGGTTCGACCATAGTTAGAAATTCAGATAATTCAAAACAGGCATAATAAATTCAAAACAAATCCGAACAATGAAAATCCTTCACGTGGTGTCATATCATGTTACATAGTTGAAAGGAAAAATATCAGACTTGGTATATTGACCATGTTTCGAAAAAACCTTCACAAAATGACCTATCATGTTCGAGGTTTCATGGCTTTCGGTCCAAATGACCGATGTTATGTGCTGAATCATGGCATAGTTTGTGATGCTGTGCCCACATTATGCATGTGTGTGTACATTGGTATGGAGAACAATGTTGCAGGAGGAAGTTTTCCTTTTTGTCGCATGGAAAAGCCCTTTTCCATTTTCCGAGCGCAAAAAACGGGTCGTTTTGTGAAGTAACCACCAAAATGCCGTTTCAGAATGCTACCGTCCCATTTTCCTAAAATACTAGACCACCTTACATGGACTATCTCCCAACCGGTACATCTCAAACCTTTTCGTCCATCCCGGGTAAAAAGGACAAATGTCTGCCGAATCGGCAGGAAGTGGGTCCGGTTTGTACTACAGGTACATGATCTATCGCCCGTGATTTTTTGAAAAAAATCATTTTTAGACTCGCAATATGTGGTTTCTTTAGAGATCCAATGCAAGTTCTAACGATGCTCGTCCCCTATCTTCATGCACACCGGTTCGACCATAGTTAGAAATTCAGATAATTCAAAACGGGCATAATAAATTCAAAACAAATCCGAACAATGAAAATCCTTCACGTGGTGTCATATTATGTTACATAGTTGAAAGGAAACATATCAGACTTGGTACATTGACCATGTTTCGAAAAGACCTTCACAAAATGACCTATCATGTTCGAGGTTTCATGGCTTTCGGTCCAAATGACCGATGTTATGTGCTGAATCACGGCATAGTTTGTGATGTTGTTCCCACATTATGCATGTGTGTGGACATTGGTATGGAGAACAATGTTGCAGGAGGAAGTTTTCCTTTTTGTCGCACGGAAAAGCCCTTTTCCATTTTCCGAGCGCAAAAAACGGGTCGTTTTGTGAAGTAACCACCAAAATGCCGTTTCAGAATGCTACCGTCCCATTTTCCTAAAATACTAGACCACCTTACATGGACTATCTCCCAACCGGTACATCTCAAACCTTTTCGTCCATCCCGGGTAAAAAGGACAAATGTCAGCCGAATCGGCAGTAAGTGGCTCCGGTATGTACTATAGGTACATGATCTATCGCCCGTGATTTTTTGAAAAAAATCATTTTTAGACTCGCAATATGTGGTTTCTTCAGAGATACAATGCAAGTTATAATGATGCTCGTCCCCTATCTTCATGCACACAGGTTCGACCATAGTTAGAAATTCAGATAATTCAAAACGGGCATAATAAATTCGAAACAAATCCGAACAATGAAAATCCTTCACGTGGTGTCATATTATGTTACATAGTTGAAAGGAAAAATATCAGACTTGGTATATTGACCATGTTTCAAAAAAACCTTCACAAAATGACCTATCATGTTCGAGGTTTCATGGCTTTCGGTCCAAATGACCGATGTTATGTGCTGAATCACGGCATAGTTTGTGATGTTGTGCCCACATTATGCATGTGTGTGGACATTGGTATGGAGAACAATGTTGCAGGAGGAAGTTTTCCTTTTTGTCGCACGGAAAAGCCCTTTTCCATTTTCCGAGCGCAAAAAACGGGTCGTTTTGTGAAGTAACCACCAAAATGCCGTTTCAGAATGCTACCGTCCCATTTTCCTAAAATACTAGACCACCTTACATGGACTATCTCCCAACCGGTACATCTCAAACCTTTTCGTCCATCCCGGGTAAAAAGGACAAATGTCTGCCGAATGAGCAGGAAGTGGGTCCGGTTTGTACTACAGGTACATGATCTATCGCCCGTGATTTTTTGAAAAAAATCATTTTTAGACTCGCAATATGTGGTTTCTTTAGAGATCCAATGCAAGTTCTAACGATGCTCGTCCCCTATCTTCATGCACACCGGTTCGACCATAGTTAGAAATTCAGATAATTCAAAACGGGCATAATAAATTCAAAACAAATCCGAACAATGAAAATCCTTGACGTGGTGTCATATTATGTTACATAGTTGAAAGGAAAAATATCAGACTTGGTATATTGACCATGTTTCGAAAAAACCTTCACAAAATGACCTATCATGTTCGAGGTTTCATGGCTTTCGGTCCACCGATGTTATGTGCTGAATCACGGCATAGTTTGTGATGTTGTGCCCACATTATGCATGTGTGTGGACATTGGTATGGAGAACAATGTTGTAGGAGGAAGTTTTCCTTTTTGTCGCACGGAAAAGCCCTTTTCCATTTTCCGAGCGCAAAAAACGGGTCGTTTTGTGAAGTAACCACCAAAATGCCGTTTCAGAATGCTACCGTCCCATTTTCCTAAAATACTAGACCACCTTACATGGAAAATCTCCCAACCGGTACATCTCAAACCTTTTCGTCCATCCCAGGTAAAAAGGACAAATGTCTGCCGAATCGGTAGGAAGTGGGTCCGGTTTGTACTACAGGTACATGATCTATCGCCCGTGATTTTTTGAAAAAAATCATTTTTAGACTCGCAATATGTGGTTTCTTCAGAGATACAATGCAAGTTCGAACGATGCTCGTCCCCTATCTTCATGCACACTGGTTCGACCATAGTTAGAAATTCAGATAATTCAAAACGGGCATAATAAATTCAAAACAAATCGGAACAATGAAAATCCTTCGCGTGGTGTCATATTATGTTACATAGTTGAAAGGAAAAATACCATACTTGGTATATTGACCATGTTTCAAAATAACCTGAACAAAATGTCCTATCATGTTCGAGGTTTCATGGCTTTCGGTCCAAATGACCGATGTTATGTGCTGAATCACGGCATAGTTTGTGATGTTGTGCCCATATTCATTTTTCTAAATTCCAAATTAATATTTAAAAAAATATAAGTTAATTCATTTTTAATTTTAAATGGTTACATTAGTTATTTTTTAAAAATAGAAAATGGTTTTGGATTATTTATTCAAATCCATACACTTTTTATGTTTAAAGTTTTTCTAAATTCCAAATTAATATTTAAAAAATATAAGTTAATTCATTTTTAATTTTAAATGGTTACATTAATTATTTTTTAAAAACATAAAATGGTTTTGGATTATTTATTCAAATCCATACACTTTTTATGTTTAAAGTTTTTCTAAATTCCAAATTAATATTTAAAAAATGTAAGTTAATTCATTTTTAATTTTAAATGGTTACATTAATTATTTTTTAAAAATAGAAAATGGTTTTGGATTATTTATTCAAATTATACACTTTTTATGTTTAAAGTTTTTCTAAATTCCAAATTAATATTTAAAAAATATAAGTTATTTCATTATTAATTTGGAATGGTTCATAGTTTAAATGGTTACATTAATTATTTTTCAAAACAGAAAATGGTTTCGAATTAGTTATTCAAGTCAAACACTTTTTATGTTTAAAGTTTTTCTAAATTCCAAAGTAATTATCATTTAAAAAACATTACAAATTTAAACCCCAAAATAAAAAATAAGGCGGGAACAGAGAGAAAATAGCTGAAAAAATTTAAAACAGGGGAATATGTCCCGGTTGGAGCCACCAACCGGGACTAAAGAGCCCATTGCGCACGCGCCCCTTCAGCTGCTAAAAATTGGACTATACGTCCCGGTTGGTGGCTCCAACCGGGACGTATGCACTTTTAGTCCCGGTTGGAGCCACCAATCGGGACGTATACTCCCTCCCCTTTATATAACTTCTCTTCTTCTTCTCTTCTTCTCTTCTTCTCTTCTTTGCTTCTCATCGACGACGCTGCCAGGCTGCCCGCGCCTCCGCCTCCGTCGTCGTCAACGCCTCCGCCTCGCGCCGGCCGCCACCGCCGCGTCTCCTTCCCCGACGACCGCCGCCCGCGTCTCTTCCCGCCGACGACCGCGCCGCCCGCGCCCTTTCCCCACCACCGTGCGTCAGGTACGGAGCCCCTCCCTGCCTCTGTCCTCCCACTCCCTCTGCTGCTGGTGGTGGGCGGAGGCGGCTGCTGCTGGTGGGCTTCGGGTGGTGGGCGGCGGCTGCTGCTGGTGGGCTTCGATCGGGTGGTGCACCGTTGCCGGCGCCGTTTCCTCCACCGCCGCGTCCTCCTTGTCCACGGCCACGGCGGCCGTGTCCTCCTTGTCCACGGCCACGGCCTCCATCGCCGTTGTCGCGTCCTCCTGGTTGGCCGCTATGGCCACTTTGTCCACCTTGGCCGCCTCCGCGGCCCTGGTTGTTGCGGCGGGTGAAGTTCACCGAAGAGCCGCCTCCGATGCCGTATTCCGAATCCTGGACATCATGGCGATGCTCATAAGCAAGCATATGGGAGTATACCTCGTCGAGGGTGATGTCGTCCTTGATGCTGAGTGAGGTGACGAGGGAGTCGTAGTTCGTCCCGAGCCCGGCGAGGATGTAGGTGATGATCTCATCGTCGCAGAGCGGATGCCCGCGTGGACGTGTGGTTAGTCATATGATTATTAGGGATAGGATTAAGGCTTAAAGCAGGTTTGCGGGTCTGTGGGTATGGGTTTGCCACCCCCATACCCGCCCCATTAAACTTGGAGGGTCTAACTTTTTACCAAACCCTCCCCATTTAAGGAGGGTATCCATCGGGTTTGTGGGTTTCAGGGCCCCCATACCTAATCGCATCCTTATCATTGGACTATCCTCTTTTGCTATAGGAGTATCACATTTACTCAATGATAGATTTATACTCCCTCATGTCGGGTTTGTAAGGCTCGGGAAAAGGGGATGTCAGTGGCCGGTTCCGCAGGACATGGCAGGCGTGTAGGGACGCGTGGGGCAGGTGTATTGTGGCAAGAGAGAGGCAGAAGCTCTGTTTGCTCGGGGAAGGTGAGGAGAGGGGGGCGGAGACGACACCAATGGGAGTTCCCCTATTCGCTCACGCGTGGGCGAGACATGGGCGAAGGGGTCGCGCGGTCAAAACCATTGTGTTCGACGTAGGAAAGCTCGGTCTGGCTCGGTCGCGCGTAAATCTTCCCATGAAATTGCATGCCCCTTAGGTGCATGTGGGTTCGACGATGTGCCTTCGCCAGGGCATTCCGAACCCTCTTAAATCGATTCCAATATGGTATTTTGTTAGTATCTAGTGTTACATATATGCTGGATAGTTTCCCTTTTGTAGCCTTATACTCATGTTCCCCTCTCATATGCATCCGAGGTTTCTCCGAACTAGGTTTTACACCCCTCGGAACTCCGGAATATTGATTTTAGTTGATTTTATCTAGAGTTACCTATCTACTACACGGTTTCCTTTTTGTAGCTAGGTTTAGGGTTTAGGGTTTCTCTTCATTTTTATTATTGTGTATGTATATATTAGGGTTTCTCTGAATTAGGGTTTATATCTCTCAACACCTTACCTAACTTTCTCCTTTAGCCGCTTTGACTTATTCGTTTTTCCACCTATGCAGAAAATATGAACCCACACGTCAGAGATGAAGAAAAGGAAGAGTTGATCCAAGATATGATCCGTGGGGAAGAAAATTTAGACGTATCAACGTTTCTGAACAACTCCGGTGAGGGTGATCCTCTTTTTACCGGAATGGACGACTTGTTTGAGGTTGAAGGTGTTGCCTTCCGCGAGGGAGAAGGCGATGCCTTGTGTAATCGAGAAGACGACCGCTCCGGCGAGGTGCATGTAATATAATCAATTCATTAATTAATCATCTGTTATCTATATAGAAATAGTAACGACGATCTTTCTTCTTTTAGCCCTCCGGATCAAAGGAATCTACTGAAAAGAGCACACGAGGCCCAACCAAAAAGTTGCAAGACCATGAGAGGTTTAGGATCGAAGATGTCGCTGAAGACGGCTCCCGAAGTTGTCGCAAACAAATTTGTGGCACAATGCGGAGTAATCGTTAGGGACTTAATCCCGATCACCATTAGAAATTGGAATAGGCCTGCTAATGCGGATGAAGAGGGAACATGTTTATATGTCCCTAACCTCGCCAAAGATTTACTGTGGAAGAGGCTCATGGTTAATTTCAAACTACCGAAGATAGAGCTGGATCCAAATGCGGAGAATCCAGTTGAGGACGCCTTAGAACATGGGAGAGCCATGGAGGCTAAGGTCAGGGAGTGGGCTTTGCAGAAGATGGCCCAGTGTTTCACCAACTGGAAGAAAAGATTGCACCTTGACTATGTCGTGAAAGGGAAGACTCCGGATTTCAAGAAGACTCAGTTTCAGAAGATAAAACCATTCTGGGCTGAGTTTGTGGAATACAAGACATCAGAAAAAGCTAAGGAAATGTCTGCAAAGAATAAGCTGAATGCTGCTAACAAGAAGTATCACCATACTATGGGGCAAGGTGGCTACAGGGCTGGCATTCCTAAGTGGGAGAAACTTCAGAAAGAACTGCGTGCTAAAAATATCACCCCAGAGACAGACGATTGGGTAGAACGTGCAAGGAATTGGTTTTACGGGCATGGGGGAACGTTGGACTCGGAAGGGAGGTGTATATATAACATACGACATAAAGAAGACCCCTTGCCAATCGAGAGGATGAGAAAAGCAGTAAAGGCTATTAAAGATGGGGACTTCATTCCCGATAGAGAGAATGATGAGCTCACACTCGCCCTTGGAAATAAGGAACATGATGGACGAACACGAGGCACAAGAGGCTCCCAACCATGGAGGACTGGGTTTCCTGAAGAGAGGAATAATTATCCTGATAGAAGCTGTCAGAGGAGAAAGGACAGGGAGGAAGTTGAACCAGATAGTCAGAAAGAGCGAATGCGTTTAATTGAAGAACGATTAAAGCAACAACAAGATGAAATTAATGCACTTAAAGAGCAAAGTGCTACCGGCCCATCTCAGCAGCACACTGCATTCGATGCTACCGGCCTATCGAATAATCGAAAAAGCAGTGTGGCTTCCACCGAGGTCCCAGGTGATGACAATGGCGATGACGATGATGCACCGACGATGGCTCCTGTTTGCTACCCAGTGGATGATATCACAGAGATGACACACTGCGAGCTACATGTCAAAGTTGTGAACATATCAATGAAGGTGGCGGTCGGCTATGCCTTACCAATTGGACCCACACCAACTTACCACTGTCGTCCGGTTCCAGAGGGCTACGCTGTTGTCGGGGTGGATGAAATCATGCCCACCTTTGAAGTTTTGGATCTTCAGTACCCTGCAGGTGAAGGGGATGTGACTGTACTGGGAGACGCAAAAAACGTCACCATTCTATGGCCGAAGGAATGTATCGTGCTTCGAAATCACACGCCAAGGCCATCTTCGCCGCCGCCTCACCCGTCTCCAGCGAGGTCGTCGCCGCCGCGGCAGCCGTCTTCGTCGCCTCACCCGGCTCCGTCGCCTCACCAATCTCCGGCGCAGCCATCGCCGCAGGAGCCATCGCCGGCGCCTCTGGATAAAAAGCATAAGCGTATCGCTACTGTGCGTCGTGGTAAGCGATCGCTGAAACGTAAACAAGAGCCTCTTCCAAAAGTACCAAAGGTTCCTCCCAAGAGAGCTTATGACTGTACTGAAGAGGAGACTGCGGCGATCGTTGATGCGGAAATGACAGCGTTTTTTGCTAAGCTGAGGCGGCCGAAAGAGCCAGAGTTCCCCAGCACCAAAGAAGAAAAGGCCAAAGTGTTGAAAATGCTAAAGACTCTTCATCAACCCGAGCCAAAGCTGTCATCAGACTATGAGCGTTCTATTCTCAAGTCACATGCGGCACAAAAAGCCTCGAAGAGCAGTACTGATGCAAGCGAGAAATCTGTTGCCCAGCTCGGAGAACAAGCAAAACAGACTTGCACCCCTCTCAAGGTGATTTCCCAAACCAATGTGGGGTCGAGCAAATATGGGGCCGAAGAGCAGTATGATCCAGAGGTAGTTGCACAATACGGAGAAGCTGCCGCTGCTCAAGGTATGAGTATTGCCCAGTACTTATCCCAGTTAGAGTTCTTCCCCGTGAGTGAAGTAGCATACAAATACCAGTACGACAAACCTCTCGTCAAACCTGAGGAGGTAAACAATCTTCCAACAAAAATGCGAAGATTGCATAACTGGTACATGCATGCCACAAAGGCCGGGGCGAACTGGATAGTGCTGAGGGTTACAAAAAAGCATCATGGGAAAGAAAAGGATGACATGATATCCATTGAATTTGATGAACTATTTCAATTATTCAATCAAGACGCCTTGGACAAATCGATCATCAGTGCCTATTGTCTGTAAGTACTAATTTAGTCTCCAGCTATCTCACTTTGTTTATTGCATGTATATAATCATACTGTAATATGCAGAATGAAGATTCTCGAATGCAGCAGAGGACAAATCTTTGACATTGGCTTCATTGACCCATATTGGGTTCATGAAGCTAATCTCAAAATAAGCCCCCAGGATACGGAGGATAATATAGTACACGCGTTAAGGTTTCAAGAAACCAAAAGGGAAATACTTTTTCCTTACAACTTCGAGTGAGTGTTATTGTCTTGTATACACTTTCTATTTCGCTTACTCGATGTTAAGTATCTAATTGATTAGTTATGCATTCGCAGCTTCCACTATATTCTGTTAATCATTCAACTTGACAAAGGGCGTGTACTAGTCATGGACTCGAAACATAAACCCCTTGAGACGTGGAAGGACATGCAGATGCTTCTCTAGCGGTAATTCTAATCATTACGACACTATATTGGCAACATTCGTGAATTTTATGATATCAAGTAATTAATAACGTCTTTTATTTGTTTTCTTTGCCGGGCAGCGCTTGGAAACGGTTCACCAACAAGGCTAGGGGTGTTTGGAAAGAGGAGCTTACATTTCAACCACTAGATGTAAGCACCACTAGCTATATCCGCGCATCTCTTTGATTCTAGTTTTACAGTTATTATCATGCTTGATTATTATTTTGATTGAACTCTGTTCTCGTAAAGTGCCTGACGCAGGGACCAGGTAACAATCTATGTGGATACTATGTTTGCGAGTTCATCCGGTAGACATGCGATGAGAAGGGCAGAAATTTAGAGCAACTCCACGTACGTAAACAATTTCTATAGTTTTTAATTACAAACAAATTGTGTTTAGTTTCATTCATATAGACTGACTCCTTTTTTAAATCAGATCAAACGTCTACGGGACGGTATTCTGCCAAAGGATCGCGTACGAGCAATTCAGGAGGAATTGGCGGGATTCTTGGATGCAGAAGTCCTAAACCCGAAAGGGGAATACTATTCTGCTGTGTATAGACAATAGGGATTGTAAAAATAGCAACTCGATCCGTGTATAGACAAGGGGAATACTTTTGTATGTAGTGCATGAACTCGATCCGTGTATTGAATGTAATATTGTCATGATGATCTTGTGTAATATAAGGTTCCTTCATTGATAAGTGCAAAACACTAAATAAACAATAAAACAACCTAAATGAATTCTCTGCCGCGGCACAAAAAGTGGCGAAAATGCTGCCGCGGCAACAAAATATGCCAAAATGAATTCTCTGCCGCGGCAGAGAAATGGGCCAAATCTCTGCCGCGGCAGAAGGTTATTAGTCCCGGTTCGTATTACGAACCGGGACTAAAGCTCCTCCCCCCTCGCATGGAGCAGCGGCCACGTGTGCACCCTTTTGTCCCGGTTGGTGGGGCAACCGGGACTAAAGGTTAGGGCTTTAGTCCCGATTACCCCGTCCCGGTTGGGCAACCGGGACTAAAGCCCCGTACCAACCGGGATGCATGGAGCTGTTTGCACTAGTGGATGGACAAATCCCACTCTTGATCCATGTGCCTCAACCCATACTTTCCGAACACTCAATGCCACCTTTATATCCACCCAGTTACGGTGTGGTGTTAGATGTCATCAAAGCATCCTTCTGTTGATGGTGATTAGCATGATCTCATGGTCGAAGGAATTAGGTTACTATGTATCAGAAATCTTATAGCAATTAAACTATTAAAATTACTTGATCTTTATGCTACGCTTATCTATAGGAGTATTTCCATCATATCATTCTCCTAATGATATGACCCTGTTGTTAATAACATCTCTATGTTCATGATCAGGAAACCATGATCATATATTAACCAACAAGCTAATGTAACAAGAGGCTTTACTAGGGACTCTTTTATGTTTACAAATCACACAAGTATTAATGTTTCCGGTAAATACAATTATAGCGTGGTATGTAAACATTTATCATAAGTATGAAGATATGATAATAACCACTTTATTATTGACTCTTGGGCATATCTCCAACAGTCTCCCACTTGCACTAGAGTCAATAATCTAGTTTCAAACCTTTGTGTATTCAACACCTATGGCTTTCCGGTGTTGTATATACACGATTGCTAGTGGTCAACTGATCTCCGAATCTGACACTTCCAGGTCCGTGTGTAATTGCATGTCTTTGCGTCTCTACGCATCACTCATTCTCTAATGAGATGGCTTTGTATAAATTTGGTCCTTTTGGTGAGACCTTTAGTTCTTTGGGGTTAAAACATGTTGATAATATTTTCGTACAATATATATTCATAGTATTATCCCTGTTGTGAACTACACATAGTTTGATAACAAACTACTTGATACAAATGCCCTCTTTTGCTGCTATAATAGCAGTTATATACTTAGCCTTTTGTTGTAGTATCTGTCACAATGTATTAACTTTGGAACTCATCCAAATTCATTATGGAACTTACTTTCCATCATATTGTGCCACCCTTAGTTTAGATTGAGACAAACTTAATTTGTACTTTGTGACAAAACTAGTATTAAAGTAATACTTTTACAATGAACTAACCATCTATTTGTCACTTCTACAAAATAATATATTCTTAGTTCTTCTAAAAGATCATAATAATATCTTTAATATCGTCCAATAATCATCTTATGAATCATTCTGGTATACGCTCATAACATTTAGAGCATAGGACATATCTGGATTTGTACACATCACAACATGATTGATAAAATACTCTTTGTGATTGTATCTATCAAGTATCAAAAATACTTAAATCTTTATTCAATCCTTCCTGTGCAACAAGAGCCTTTCTTGTAGTTTCTATATTGAACTCATTCAATATCTCATCTATGTACTTCTGGCACAACCATATTGGCGTCACAATTTATCCATATAGACATTGATGCCAAATATTCGGGTTCTGCCTAAGCCTTTCATCGAGATGAAATTCTTATCATGTGTTAATAAAAGGATACATCATTTCCAATCAACAATATGTCTTCCACATAATGTATTAGAAACATGTCTTAGCGCTCCCACTTAATTTCTTGCAAATGCAAGCATCTTCATCGTCTCTGATGAAATTGAACTCTTTTAACAGTTTCATCATAGTTAAGATTCCAACTCCGCGATGCTTACTTCAACCATTGAAGTTTGCATATGCTTTTAGAATCCTTTGAATTATCAAAACCCTTTGGACCGTGTCATGCACACGTCTTAGGTAACCATTCTATTAGAAGAACTTGTTTTGTTTATTCAACTATGACATAACAAAATTATATGTAGTGGTTGCTACATTAATCCGTCTAGACTAAATATCGCTTAATGAAAGATCAGATCTTGTCATAGTCAACTCTTTGAACATTGTCGTGAACTCTTTCTCGACATGTCAATAATTTCATAGATGTGAAACATCCATGTCTATTTCTTTATTGATCCAAATATGACTGTAAGGTCTTGTACCTTTCTAGAGGGTCTTTCAAGTTCAAATCTTGATCTCTCGTATATGGAACTATCACGGATTTTATGGCTTTAAGCCATTTGACAGAGTCAGGGCCCATCATCGCTTCTTTGCTTGTAGTCTGACCATTATTGTCAAATAATGATTTAACTCTCAAATCTTGGTATTTGATTGTTTACTCGACCTACTTGGTTCAATAGGAACTTAGACCTCCGTGACCACAACCTTTGAGGCACGTGAGCCATGAGCATTGTTGCTGCCTTCGAAACACTTTTCAGCGCTACGCAACTTTGATCTTATAGCTAAGGTTCTTTTAACCTTATCAAAGTTCTATTGTCCTCCCACTTAACTTTTCACGAAAAAATTCTTTCTCAAATAAACTTGACGTTCTAAGCGAAAAACATTTTTGTCTTTGGTGTTATAGAGGAATACTCAACTATTATTCAAAATAACATACAAAGATATGTGCATCCGATTTTGGTGGCAAACATCTTTCTTATGTATAGCATACCAATTTTTAAGAAAGGACAACTTGGGTTCTATCCCAAACCATAACTTTATATGGTGTCAATTCAACGGATTATGATGGAGCTATTTTTAGTGGAAAAACGGTAGTCTTTAAAGATTTTAATATTTAAAATATAATGGAAGTTTTATGAATTACACCTTTGATCTTACCATGTCAAACAAGGTTTAATTACATATCTCGAACGCTCCATACTCTTATGGTGATTCGGGAAATGCAAATCCACGGAACGATTCCTTAAATCTTAGGTATTATGCTAAACTTGTAGCTAAAATATCTTCCTTTATGATCTTATCATAAACTATTTATATTCTTATTACAATGATTTTGCACTTCATCTTAAAAGTCTTTGAACTTTTCAAATGTTTCATACTTCATCCTTATTAAGTAAATATTCATATATTCACTCAAATTTCTGGAGAAAGCTTATGAAGTTGAAATCCATCGCTCTTGACTACACATAATGGACTTCATACAAAAATATGTACAAGTTCCAATAAGCTAGTCATTCGTTCCCTTTTGGCCTATGAACGAAGTTTTAATTATCTCTAGGAAAGTTTCACAAGCATCATTTGATCAAAAATCAGAAGACTCCAAAATTCCATCCACATGGAGTTTCTTCATGTTTTCTTTCCAATATAATTTAAACGGCGATGTCACTTCCTAAGTGATCTTTTAATCAATTTGTCTTTCGACATTTTTAGCACTAGTTTTATGGATGTGATTTCTCCAACGAGATTTGTAAATCATACATCTTTTATGGATTACGGCAATTATTTGAACAACCCTTTTGTTCTCATAATACCTGATAAAACAAATCTTGAAGGCTAGCTTTGATGCTAACGAGCAACACAATAACCCTTTATTTGTTCTCGATGAACATCATCACATATTCTTTTGCTAGCTACTTAGGCCATTGTAGTTCATGAATTCTGTTGTTTCGTCTGACGATTCATACCAAAAAATTCAGTACTCCAATACTTAAGAACCACATTATTTAACAAGCAAAGAATACAGCCATAACACGTATATCCTTTATATACCTAAACTGAACAATTCTAGTCTTTTCTTTTCTGCCATATATTTATGAGATTCTCTTTCAGTATTTATTTTCTGTTTAAATGAATATATCAACATCAATAGTGGAGCCATCCATATGACACATAGTCCAGAGCGTGTATAGTTAAATACCAATGTCTTTGGACTTGCACCTTGAAGTAGATTACCATCATCAAATGTTTGGTGTTCTTTCAAATTCCTTTCTTTAGTACTCTATTGGTGTAGTAAACATTTTACCTACATCAAATATTCACCCCTCTCATGGAATTATTCATGATCAAGCTACTTTAGCTTAGTGAATCGCGAGTGTAATGTTGCTCTCCAAAACCTTTTGGAGGATTAGGACAACTAGTGTCTCTAACCTTTCGTAAATTCTCATCAAATATGAGAACATAAACTTTGCCATATTACACTCTATCATGTTGTAACCAAAACATCATTTCAAATATCACAATATCTTCCATACATGATGGTTTCTGAAACAACTCTTTCAACTCCTAGATTACCTTGATATTGAAACTATCTTTCGAATATCAAGAATCATGGAGATAAACATGATACTTATATACTAACACTGGAATTGTTACTCTTGATTTAATACCAACTATTAAACTTCACGGAGTAATTGAAACTTACTGAAAGTTTGCAATGGGACTTTTAAACTTTAGATTAACACTTCAAAACAATATGATACCAGTTCGTAAAGTAACTAACCAGAATTCTATAGTTCTATCATCTCAATTATAACTAAGCGCAAGGTGGTAAACGGATGCCAATGACTACAACAACTATGCAAATTCACTTTGATTTAATTTATGATAAATAGTGTTCAGCTTTTAATCATATTGCTGTTGAACTCCCACTCAAAACAATATACCTCACATTGTTTTAGTGATCACATGAACCAAATTCACTACACCAAGTCTGATCATCACGTGACATGATATAGTTTCAAAGGTGAACAATCATCATGTTCATCATATCATCTATATGACTCATGCTTTACCTTTCAGTATTCCGTGTTCCGAGACCATGTCTGTACATGCTAGGCTCGTCAAGATCAAACCTTAGCTTCCGCATGAGCAAATCTGGCTTGCTCATGTTGTATACACTCGCAGAATCTAGCACACCCGATCATCACGTGGTGCTTCGAAACAACGAGCTTTAGCAACGGTGCTTACTAAGGATGAACACTTTAAAACTTGAAATTGTGTGCTTGAGGGATCATCTTATAATGCTACCGTCGTTAACTAAGCAATACAAGATGCAAAAAAGGATTAACATCACATGCAATTCATAATATGTGATATGATATGGCCTTTCTTCTTGTGCTTCCGATCTCCATATTTAAGCACGGACATGATCTCCATCATCACCAGCATGGCGTCAAGGTCAATGGCTCCGCTTCATGGTTGTGATCCACCAACATCAACTATTAAAACTACTTTGAATAATAGACACGCGGGTCTTTAACGGAATTTAAAAGACAACCATATGGCTCCTGCCGGTTGCCGACTTACAATAAGGAACATTGCATACATCATATATAATCATAATCATGGCCATATCACATCACAGCACACCCCTGCAAAACAAAGTTAGACGCCTCTAATTTTCTTTGCAAATTTTACGTGGTTTGGGGCTTTCAGTAAGTGTCGTTCTAACTTACGAACAAGAACCACAACATTGATGCTTGAACTATCAAGTGCCCGTTGTAAATTAAATCTTTACTATGATGGGAGAGACAGACACCCACAAACCCACTTATGCAATACAAGTTGCATGTTGAGAGTGGAGCAAGTCTCATGAACGATGCCATGTAAGGTTAGCCCGGGCCGCTTCATCCCACCATACCGCAAGATGCAAAGTACACAAGAAGCAATTGATAATAAAAGCACCAACGCCCACAATGACCATTGTGTTCTACTCGTGCAACAGATCTACATATATACACGGCTCTGATACCATTGTAGGGGTTTGTAGCATGGAAAACAAAAAATTTCTACCGCATGCACACAAACAAGCCAAGATCTATCTACTAGATTGTAGCAACGAGTCGAAAGAGGAACTCACCCTCGAAGATTCTAAAGCGGTTAATGAGAGCAGATTCTTGTGGGTGATGTAGTCGTACTCTTGCCGATCTCAAGATCGCATAGACGATCCTTCCAACGCTGCATTCCGGCAGCGCTTCCGCAGTCGGTCACACATTCGGTACTCGATGAAGACCTTCCTCTCCCTTGTTCTAGCAGGGAGCGGAGGTTATAGCACTCTCCTCGTGATTAGGGCAGCACGACAACATGGTGTCAGAAGTAGAGGGGAGATCCCGCAGGGCTTCGCCTAAGCCAGAGCGAGTATGGTGGAGTAAGAGAGGGCCTTGTTGATCTACGGATTAGAGGCGCCAAAGGGGGTGGCTTGGCCGGCGGCTAGGGTTTAGAGAAACCCTAACTCGGCGACTTGAGGAGCCCTAGGAGGCGGCAGCACTTGGAGAGGTGTAGGCGCCTTGCTAGGGTTTTAGGTGTTAGGGGTAGGGGCGCCCTACCCCTCCTTATATAGGTGGGAGGGAGGTGGTTTGGGAGGAGGGAGTCCTTCTCCAACTCCTCCTCATGGCCGGTGGGTGGAGGGAGTAAGACTCCTACCCTAGGTAGGTTTCCTACTCTCCCTCCACCAAGCAAACTTCGGATTTGACTTTTCAAATTGGCGTTTGACTTTCAAACTTAGATTTGATTTCTCTCTTAATATTGCCCAGCCAAGTGACCTAGTACATGATGCAACCATTCCACATTGTCATGACACATCAATGTACCCTTCCCCCTCCGGAGTGCCAGACCTTACAGACCCTTCTAGAACATTCCCGGTGAAAACACCGGAATCATTTCCGAACTCCGAAATAGGACTTTCGTTATATGAATCTTATTCTCCGGACCATTAAATATCTCCTCATGATATCATGGATCCCATCCGAGACTCCGAACAACATTCGGTCTCTTAATCATCATTTCATAACTACACAACAACATCGAATCCTTAAGTGTGTCTCCCTACGGTTCGTGAATTATGCGGACATGACCGAGACACTTATCCGATCAATAACCAATAGAGGAATCTGGAAATTCATATGGCTCCCACATATTTCTACGATTACTTTGCGATCGAATGAACCACTTACATACGATACCAATTTCCCTTTGTCTCATGATAGTTTACTTATCCAAGGTTTTGATCGTCGGTATATCTGCATACCTAGTTCAACCTCGTTACTGATAAGTACTCTTTTCTCATTCCCGTGACATGTGATCCCTTGTGAGCCAGTCACATGCTTGCAAGCTAATTGGATGACATTCCACCGAGAGGGCCCAAAGTATATCCATCCGTCATATGGATGGACAAATCCGACTCTTGATCCATGTGCCTCAACCCATACTTTCCGAACACTCAATGCCACCTTTATAGCCACCCAGTTACGGTGTGGTGTTTGATGTCATCAAAGCATCCTTCCTGTGATGGTGATTAGCATGATCTCATGGTCGAAGGAATTAGGTTACTATGTATCAGAAATCTTAGAGCAATTGAACTATTAAAATGACTTGATCTTTATGCTACGCTTATCTATAGGAGTATATCCATCATATCATGCTCCTAATGATATGACCCTGTTGTTAATAAAATCTCTATGTTCATGATCAGGAAACCATGATCATATATTAACCAGCAAGCTAGTTTAATAAGAGGATTTACTAGGGACTCTTTTATGTTTACAAATCACACAAGTATTAATGTTTCCGGTTAATACAATTATAGCATGGTATGTAAACATTTATCATAAGTATGAAGATATGATAATAACCACTTTATTATTGCCTCTTGGGCATATCTCCAACACCAGGCCTATTCTCAGCACCAACTGACTTAGCCACAACACCCCAAACATACTTGGTAGCCACACAAGAGAAGAACAAATGCCCAATAGTTTCCTCCTCTCGACAAAATCTGCAGGTAGAGTCTCCCTCCTAGTTCTTCTTTTTCATGTTATCCTTAGTGAGAATCACATTATGCCATATCAACCACAACCAGATTTAATCTTCAAAGGAATTTTTGCTTTCCATAGATGCTTAAAGCTCCTGTCAACCCCAACATTAGAAAGATGAGAGTACATGGATTTAACTATGTACTTTCCAGATTTAGTCCACATCTAAACAAGCTGATCTTTGTCTTGAGTAAGAACCACTCGTCCCACCAATCCTCTCAACTGATTATAGTGATTCATACTTTCTCCATTCAACCATCTCCTAAAGGAACAACTCCACCCTTTCTCATCCATGGCAGCAACAGTAACCACTTGACATTGACAAATCTCAAACTGATTAGGAAATTTAACTTTTAAGGGAACCTCTAAGCACCAAGCATCATGCCAAAAGTCAGTCAGTTTCCCATTCCCCACCTTCATTTTTCTACCTGCCAAATAAAGATCTTTTATTTTCAACAAATCAGCCCAACAAGGAGAATCACTCTTCTTGTGTTTCACAGCACCAATCCCTCCCTTTTTCGGATATTTCTTCCTCACAAAAACTTGCCAAGGACCTTCTTCAGCCTGTAGCCTCCACCACCACTTACACAACAAACTAATGTTAAACAGTCTGATATTCTTGATTCCTAGCCCACCCTTTTCTCTTGGTCTACAAACAAATTTCCACTTTACCAGATGATACTTTCTCTTGCCCACCCTGCCATACCAGAAAAAAGCTCTAGTATGTTTTTCCACTTCCTCCACATTTGATTTATGCAGAAGAAACATGGTCATGGGATAAACATCCACACTAGACATACATGCAGTAATTTTGACATGTCTGCCCCCCAAAGATAAAGCACCTCCGATCCAACCATCTAATTTATTCTTCAGTCTTTCTCCAATAAAGCCCATCTCAGCAACTATGCATCTTCTACTCCACACAGGTAGCCCCAAATATTTATTAGGCCACCTATATTTCTGGCAATTAAAAAGCTCTGCATAAGTAAAAAGCGTGTCCTCATCCTCTAGAACCATCATCACCTCACTCTTCTCAAAATTAATCTTGAAACCAGACATAGATTCAAATAGATAAAGTAGAAGTTTCAAGTTTTTGGCTCCTTCCACCTCATCCTTAATGAATACGATAGTATCATCAGCATACTGCAGAACAGCAATCCCTTTATAAAATAGATTATCAACCAGCCTAGTGAACAAACCACTTGCCTGAGCATTCAAAACCATCTTTTCCAAACACTCACCAGCAAGGTTAAACATGAAAGGAGAAAATTGACCCCTGTATAACCCCCTTAAAACAACCAAAATAAGGACCAACTTCCCCATTCACCTTAACTCTGAGAGTTCCTTGAGTCACAACACTTTTCAACCAAGTCAACCAATCCTCATTGAAATCTTTTTGTTTACAACAGTAAAACAAAAAAATCCCAATTGACTTTGTCATAGGATTTTCCAAAGTCAATTTTTAGGACCACTCCCTGTTGCTTGTAGACTTTTGATTCTTTCAGAATTTCATGTAACAGAGTAACTCCATCAGCAATGAATCTCCCTTTCATAAAAGAAGTTTGACATGTATCAATCAGTTTTCCTATAACTGGTTCAGTTCTAACTGTCAATGTCTTTGTGAAAATGTTAAAACAGGACCTGGAGCAAACATATAGGCCTATACTTCTGAATACAATCAGCATCATCACTTTTTGGCAGCAAAGTTATTATACCATAATTGATACTGCTCAAATCTATTTTGTGAGCATAAAAGTCATCAAACACAGCCATAACATCACCTTTGATAATGGACCAACAATGTTGATAGAATTCAATAGGAATCCCATCAGGACCAGATGCTTTGTTTTTCTCCATCTGATCAATAACCTCCTTAACCTCCTTCTCACTAAAAGGCACACCCATCCTTTATCTATCACAATCATCCAGTTTCTCCCATTCCCTCCAATTATCATTAGCAAGTCTGATAGAGAAACCCCTAGCAGGACCAAACAGTTTTTTATAATAAGCAGTAGAATGTAGCAATAAATCATGTGTC
The DNA here is from genome assembly GCA_910589765.1 of Avena atlantica. Classification (NCBI taxonomy): domain Eukaryota; kingdom Viridiplantae; phylum Streptophyta; class Magnoliopsida; order Poales; family Poaceae; genus Avena; species Avena atlantica. Next base: position 349,133,584 of record OU342733.1, read on the forward strand.
CCCTTAATATCTCTACCCTTATATTGCATAGAAAAAATCATTTTATTCCTTCTCACACCATTAGCGATCCTGTGAAAATATTCAGTGTTGTTGTCACCTTTCAACAACCAGTTGTCCATTGATCTCTGCTGCCAAAACTTTTCCTCATTCTCATACACCTCCATTAACTCTTTTTGAATTGAAGCTTTTCTTTTCAACTGCTCTGCATTGAGGAGGATCAGTTCTTCTATAGATTCCAATTCTTGCTACTCTTCCACTAGATTTTTCTTTCTTTTCTTCTCAACCCCCCTAACATGAGCTCCCCAACCTTTCAGATCATTTCTGACATTCTTCAATTTTTTCTGGAATATGTCAATGTTGTTTTTTCCTCTGACAGGCTTTCTCCATGCTTTCTCTACTCTAGGAAAAAACTCAACATTCTGCAACCAATTATTCTAAAACCTGAATTCCTTACTGCCCCCTTCCTGTCCTTCCATTATATCCACAATTAATGGACTGCGGTCAGACACCTATCTAGTCAATTTATGGACCGTAGTAAGAGGAATAATTTCTCACATTCCCTACAAACAAGAATCCTATCAAGTTTCTCAAGAGTTGGAATTGCTTGATTATTAGACCAAGTATACTGGCCCCTAGACATCTGGAATTCTCTCAAACCATAAGAATTCATAATGGTTAAACATACAAAGCCACTTCCTCAAGGTATGCCCATTATTTTTCTCAAAGAAAAAACGAATCACATTAAAATCAGCACCCACTAACAAAGGAATGGATTGATCGTGACAAACTTCATCTAATTCTACCAAGAATTCCTCCTTATTTTCCTCCTGAGCAGCACCATATACCACCACCAAATGCCACTAAATCTGTTTTCTGACATCAAAAACCTCCATCTTAACATGAAACCTGCCCACAGAAACTCCATTATTAACCAATCTAGAGGAACGTATGCCCCCCAGAATACCCCCAGATCTCCCTACAGAAGGCAACCAACTCCAGGAAAATTGATTCATAGGATCAATGTTCCTAAAAAAACTCAGGAGAAAATCTTTCTTGATAGTTTCCTGCAAGTCAACAAAATCTAACCTTTCTTGCCTCAACATATTACACAAATAAGCACCCACTCCTTTCTTCCCCACCCCTCTAATGTTCAGAATAGCACATATCATAATACAGTTCTTCTTTCCCTTGTTCCAGTCACAACACCACTCATAGGATGATAGTTGTGTACCTTCACAGTAGCAACATTTAACTTTCTTCCCACCAAAAATAGATTTCAACCTTTTCATGTTCCTCCTAGAAATAACAGGAGTAAATTCCCCTTCATCACTATCATCCTTCTTCCAGTCAAGAAACATTACCTTCTCACTCGGATCCACACATTCTTCAACATCACCCTATTTTCTATCATTCAAACTATGCCTAGAAATTTCAAGATCTTTTAAAGAATTAACATGTTCTAAGGAAATAGAAGCAGCATCAATTCCCATCTCCAAAGCTCTACTAATAATATCATCATCATCTAAAACTGCAAAGGAATTATAAGAGGTTAAATTGGTACCTGAAAAATCCCTATTGGTAGTTTGAGATAGAGGCCTTTCTTCCATGTTCAGAATTCCACCCTGATCAGCAATCCTTGAACTCATCCTCACAGGTTGTTCTTCCCCACCACCAGCACTAGTCACTCCCTCAGGTTGAGACCACAGACTATCTTGAGTAGAAATAATATCAGGTTGAGAAGATCCCACAGCTACTGTAACATCCCAGTATTTAGGACCTAACAAAGTGTAGATTTAGGAATATGAATTGTTGCATGCAATCATTTGTGAAACTGTGGGTAAAATTTTCGCCAAATAAAAAAAACCTAAATGATCAATGTTTCTTTCATACTTTGAGATTAGGTTTAGTCTTAAAGGATGATTGCTATAAACTTTGAGATGATCTTAAGGAGATATGTGTTTAAAATGAATTTGAATTTTAAACTTGAGTATTTGAATTATAATTTAAATGATTTAGGTATAAGATTTGAATCTTAAATTAATTAAGAAATAAGTATTATAACTTAAATCTTATCCAATAACAATATTGAATATGAAATTCATTTCATATGATTAATACATAAACAAGTTACAAAGAATGAAACCTACTTAAGTCATTCCAAACTTCATAATATACAAAAGGATAAAGAATAAGAATATTATTTATTAATAATAATATAATCTTTATTACAATTGAATAAAATAAAGATTACAAGAATAATAAAAGAAAAAATACAAAAGAATAAAAATACATTTGAATCTCTATTAACTATCCTATATCTAAATCTACACTAAATCTTCATCTTCATCTTTGTACCTGCAAAACAAAGACTAAATAGAAACAAAATAAGATTAGTGTTAGTATATTTCTATCAGATATGTTAGTGAAGTGCACTTGACAAACTCATCATTGAGAAATGTTATAAAAGGGGCAAGTTTCACCAATATGAAAATTTTCATCTTTCATCCATTCAAAGCCAGAAGTCAAATGACAGCTAAAATGGGCCAATTCACCATCCAGGCAAATGTAATCTGGTAATAGTAAGTTCAAAATTTCTGAACCTATCCACAAGTGCATAGCAGGCACACAGCTGGACACACACCAGCATGCAGATGGTGTGCTGTCGACCTCACAAGCACAGCCAAATCACACAAAACCACAACCCAGCCGTGGGGAAGCACTAGTGCATCATTCCACTACACAGCACACCAGCATAGCCAGGGTAAACAACAGCTAAACCAAGAACATCAGCCAAACCAAACCACCTAGATCAATAAAACATCATCAGGATGGTGACATAAGGAGGGGGATGAATCTGGTGGACAGCAAGGTCAAGCCCAGGATCTAGGAGGAGCAGGCTAGCTCAAGATAAAGCACAGGAATCCAACAGATCAAGATCAAGATCATCATCATAAATCTACTACACCAACATCAGATTTTGTGGTGAGCCTCATAAAACCATCACATGATTTCATCATATTACCTAAACAAAAGCATGTGTTTCTTTATGAAATGATCTCCCAATAATCACCCAAGAGAGGTGAATCTATCCTATAGATTTCAAGTATACAATAAGAAATCAAACTCGGCCAAAAGAACTAAACCCTCAGACCAGCATCACTGAGTTCAGTGTTATTATTTTGCAACTTAGATCATTCTTCATTTGATCTTATCAGATAAGGGCACATCTCCCAGAGAGAGTAGCACCTCTAATCTTACAAGTTTCAAACAAACTAATTGCTCAACTAACTAGGAACTAAATCCTAGAGCCTCAGACCAACATCATAGGTAGGAAAGTTAAGAAAAGCTTTCATTTCATCTTGCCAGTATTAATCACAAGCATTATCAAGCTAAGCCCAAAAATAAAACTCAATCACTTGTGTGCCATATTATAATGGTATCACAAGGAAAGGTTCTAAATGAACTAAAACCAATCTTTATTTAGTTCCCACAGATAAAAGGGACAAACCAATAAATATCATTTTCCCGAAGACAAGTGCCAGGAATCAATATCATATTCATCCATACATCCACAACAAATCATTACATGTAATGATTTGATTTAGTGTGTACAATCTCATACAAGCCTACCATTATAATTACAGTAAGCAACCACTGAGAGAAACCACTGTCAGTGCAAGTATTCTGACAGTAGAGTAAATTCTCAGATCAACAACATAATCCAATCAGGGATTCCATAGAAACACTAGCATAGGATCATAGTGAATCATCACTAGAATAATCTAACAGGCAACTAGAATCATCAAAGCCACTACAAATCATTAACCACAGCAAACAATCATTCTTCATTCTCAAGTATGATCACCACTAAAACTAAAGCATCAAGGATATGATCAACATGGGGTTATGAACCCTAATCAAAGCAAGAACCCTAATCCAGAGATGAACTGTAACATCCCTAAAATCATGTTTTCAAAGATTTCATATCATGCATGCATGCATATCATTTAGGGATCAAATTCAAACTCATTTTGAAAGAAAACAAAACTTGGGAGCTATGATTTTATGTGATCAAACATTAATCAAATGCTACTCTCCAATGGGAGATTATTTGTTCAAAACCAAACCTTGTTGCTCTCAGATTGTTTTGCTTGATTGCTAGTGCTTAAACCAAAAATTTACAAAACAAATATAGATTTAAAACCATTTTTAAAACTTGTTCAAATCAAGTGCTAAGTCACTGTTTATTTTGTTTGATCTATAGGACCAAGCTAGTACAGAGAGACCACATGATTTTATGCCTAGAAATATGAGTGTTACACTCTACAAAAATCCAGAAAAAGTTTGAATTCAAATGGTTTTGAAATCATTTGAAAATGTGTCCTGGAAATTCAAATAGAAAAAGAAAAGGAATAAAGAAATAAGAAAAGGCTGGCGCTACTAATCTAGCCCAACAGTGAAACCAGCCCACTAAGCCCACCCGGGGTTTTCCCCTCTCTCTCACTCGCAGCCGTACCCACAGAGTCACTGACCGCCTGGGCCCATCCCCTCTTTCTTTCTCTCGCTGACAACCGCGGCCCACATGGCAGTCGTCGTCTCCACCACCAGCGACCAGTTCATCCCCAAATTACGCTGGGCGTTTCCTGCTTAATTCGCGCCTTCAATTCCCGTTCAATGCCTGAGTAAATCACGCCCGCGTCCTTGCTACTTAAACCCCCTCTGCCCCCTCTCCATTTTCCCCCAAACCCCAAGCACAGAGCGCCACCAGGCTGCTAGAATTTGCCCTCACACCGCCGCAGTACCGACAGACTCCGGTGTGCGATTCCGGTAAGCTCTTGTCGCCCCTTGCCGTCTAAGTTTGCCGGACTGATCGTAGCATCCTTGCGCATCTTCTCATCCCATTGGTGCATGCTAGGACCATCTGCAGTCTCGCCAACGACGACGACCGCAAGTGCCCGACGCTTTCCTCCTCTCCGGTGAGAAATCACGGTACGAATCGAGCGCCCCTTGCTCCCTCCTTGAAACTATCTTGTTCGCAATGACTTTGCGCACCCCCTGATGCGTTTATTTTGTGCAAGGACGGCACAGAGCCTCGACAAAGTTGATGTCTGCAGCCACCCGACGCCGTACACGACTCCGACGAGCTCCAGCGACCACCTCTGCGCGCCCCTTCGCCATCGAAGCCCACCTTGAGCATCAGCAGCACACGGCGAGCACAGTAAGCCCCTTCTCCCTCTCCCGCGCGACCTAGAACATCGGCAACGACTCTGACAGAGCCGTCGCCGCCAGTCGCCGCCGCTAGCGCCGCCCGTCTGTGGTCGATAGATCTGTGGCCGTAGGATCTAAATCCAGTGGGTGCGATTAGAAGCTAGGCGAAGAGGTATGGATCAGATCTGACCGCGCGTTTTAGTTAGATCTAACGGCTCAGAAGCGTGATCCGCCCGAACCGGTACCAGCCAATTAGAAAGTGTCGCGTGGCATGTTCTTTGATTTAAAATTCTGAATTAGATCTATTAGATGTTTGAATTTGTTTAATTCATAACTTTTGAATGCCACGTCCAAATTTGACAAATTTTATATCAATGGAATCAGGAGAGAAAGCCCTTTCCATTTATGCAATGTGTTTAAGGTTTTGTTTCTATTAAAATGGGTGTTTTTGCAGAAACATTTGTAGGCATAATTTGGGTAGAATAATTATTTGAAAAATGTTTTAATGTTCAAATAAAGTTTATTTAGCTTGTTTTGTACTTGTTTATGATTCAGTACCATGCACTTGTCTTGTTTGGTGTAGAAAATCATCACATGGAATTATGCATGCATCCATATATTTTTGCTTGTATTTATTTTCTATGTGATTTTGGTGCTATTATTTTATGTGTAGATTTTGGTGCAAATAGTGATTGTGATTGTGAGGATTGTAGCTACTCTCCAAACTACGAAGGCAAGTGGTGCTTCATGATTTTATTCCTATGTTTTCAACTTTGCATTAGAAATATTTTGCTAGTCTTGCATGGTTATTTTTGATCTATATGCTATGCTTGGGAAATCCTAGTAGTTGTAGAATTGCTAGAAATATTTCTAAGTCTTATCAATGCCATGCTTAGCCTAGCTAGTAGCAACCAAGGGTGGTTATATTCATGCTATGAATAAATATTTCTAAGTCTTTGGACTATGTTTTGCTTAATAAAACAACTAAGTGAATAAAACACCTGGGTGGAATGGAAAGAATGGGTTATGTTGAGTGGTTACACAAGGCCCATTTCTATGGTTTACCTTGTGTATCTCACTTGTGGAAAGCCACCCAGGAACAAAGGGATTTGAGAGGCCAAATGTTAAGAAGCTTCTAGTGCAACCACTTGGCAATATGGGCTTTGCCTGGATCATATAGGTTGCAATAACTTAGCCATTTGGACAGTTGGTGGTAGTGGGATGATAGGTTGGAGCGTGTCCATTTGGTCTAAGGGAAGGCTTCCGAAGGGTCCTGTCTTGGTGAAAATCAAGTCTTGTGGGGAAAGTGCACAACCTCTGCAGATGGAAGAATCCAAGTACTTAGCCATGTCCCTGGTATTGGACAACTTGAGCATCAAGACATGGAAGCTATCAAGAATCTCCTCATCCCAATTTCTAAGTAAAAACTTGTGGTTGAACAAGGGTTAAGGACCCCAATGTCTATTGGTGGTTCCTTGGGAAAGATTTTTGACAAAGAAAAACTTAGTGATTTCAACTAATAGGTAAAACCTATTTTGAGAAAAGCAAGCCTAAGCTACACTTAGCCAAAATGCATATAGTATCTAGTCCACCAATATTCTACTAAGGTATCACTTGCCAATACTATTCCAATGTATTGACCCACTATGGCTGTAACTTGTGATGTTGCAGGATATTCTGATGATGAATAGGAGTCATGAGTCTACACTCAACATGCTTGCCTTGTGGCACATGAAGATGAAGACTTATTTATCTTATTACATATTTAAACTCTTGTACTAGGCCTGTGGCCATGGAGTTGTAAAGACTATGTTTGTCTCTGGAATGACTTGTAATAATGACCTTTGTTTCTGTGTACTTCATCTTAAACTGTGGATGCTAGCATTGATCCAGGGACTAGCATTGCAATCACAGGGATCCTTTCCTTTACAAAGGAGGGATCTTACAGATGGTATCAGAGCACTGTGTTGCCTGTAGGATTATGACCCTAGGATTGGAAACCACTAAGGAAAAAAAATTCAACAACTTCCACACTTGTATTTTCTTCTCGTAAACTTTTCTAATCTTCTATCTCATCTCTATTTGTAGATGAACTCCATCAACGAAGCCGTGAGGAAGGGACCACTCATGACTATGACTTTGGAGTGTGAGACTGAATTCCCCAAGGCTCTCAAGGACCTCATGGTTGCCATGGGAATACATGGTGCAGCTGTGTACAAAGGTTTTCCTGTGATGGATGAAGGAGTTGAGTACTGGTGGGTGCAACTTCACTTGTATAAAAACAAGGAAGACAACCACAAGGAATTAGGATTCTGCATGGTCACCAATTCAGTGATGCACACTACATTCTTTGATTCAGCAAGGGATGTAGCTTGGAAGGCCATCAAAGAACTTGGTGATAGAATCAAGTGCAGAATGCTTAACACCAAGAATGACCTTAGGGAAGAAAAGAAGCATACTCAAGAGCTAGAGGCTACCAACCAAAGTTTAAGGAAAGGCATCATAGACTTAGCAATGGAGTCTTGTGATCTAGATAAACCGATTGCCTCTAGGGATGCCCTGTTAGCCAACTTGGCAAATGAGATGGGATTGTAAACATACTCCGTTAGTTGGACCACCGCACTTATCATTTTATTTTCCAAAAATGTTGTCTAAAATAATTTGAACTTTGGATTCTTGTAATGGATTTATGTATGCTATGACTTGTGTGTTTGCCAATGTTATGCTTGTGATGCTTTGTCTTGTAAATTATTCATTGTGTTGACTCTAACTTTTTATATCTTTTAAATAGATGCCTACTGTTACTATCAGCACGGCTGAAGAGTTCAAGGGAACTTGTTTTGGACCTCGCATTATTGAGCTCACTAGTTTTCTCAATCTTCCTCTTCCTACCATCATGGTGCTTCCCCTCACCAAGTTTGAGAGGAAAGACCTTTGGGGCTTCAAGGTTAATCAGCCCGGACGTCAGACTGAGCCTACCACGGAGGCAATCAACTTCAAGCTCATGCATGATGACAAGGAGAGAGGCCTAGAGGTAGTCATGCAGGACTTGATTGGACGTCTGTTAGGGAGACACTCTCGATAGGTTAGAGGTACTCACTTCCACGCCTTCGGTAGTCGTGATGAGGATGGTGAGGCCATTGACTTCGAGAGAGACGGCAGAGCCGATTCGTCTATACCTCCAGGACTTAGAGGTTCTTATTAGGCACATAGACACTGATAGGACCAACGTCATGCTCAGCAATGACGAACTCTAGGTGCAGCTTCATGAGAAGGACAATCTCTTCGCGGAGCAAGATGAGATAGTCAAGGAGATGGAGGCCAAGTTCGAGAGTCGGGACAGAAAGTTCAAGAGTCAAGAGAAGCGAGTCTAAGATAGGAACAAGAGGATTTGAGACATGACTGCAGAACTGGAGGCCAAGGACTTCAAGCTCGAGCATCAACACACTGTGATTGAGAGACTTCATTCACAGAAGAGGGCTCTCAAAGCCAAGGTAGAGACCTTAACCACCAATGTCGAGGAGTACAAGAACGCTATGGAGAATGCAGGTCGTACACTGGTTGACGAGGAGGTTGATGCAGAGGAGTAGTGATGACTACTCATTTACCTTTATTTATCATGTCTTTGATTATTGAGTCGCAATGACCATCCAACATGTGGATGGCTTGCTATTGGTGTGTTTACTTTGCAAACTTGTTGTCTATGTTGTTGAACTTTTTTATGATGCATGTTTGTTGATTGTTTATGTGATGTATTGTGCATGTTAGCATCTATGGGTATCTCATTATTATCTCTATTGAACAAACCACAGATTCCTCCCCGACGTGCCAATCCCAACCCCAACAACAACAACATCACTCCTGAGATGCAACAAATGATGACAGCTCAGACTCAGCTGATGCAAATGATGACTACGTTCATCCAGAATCAGAACAACAACAACAACAACAACAACAACAACAACAACAACAACAACAACAACAACAACAACAACAACAACAACAACAACAACAACAACAACAACAACAACAACAACAACAACAACAACAACAACAACAACAACAACAACAACAACAACAACAACAACAACAACAACAACAACAACAACAACAACAACAACAACAACAACAACAACAACAACAACAACAACAACAACAAAAAAAACAATAACAACAACAACAATAACAACAATAACAACAACAACAATCAGAAAAACCTACCGGGTTTTGACATGCTTACCAGGTTCTTGAGACTGAGGCCAGCAAAGTTCTCAGGAATTACTGATCCTATGGTGGCCAATGATTGGCTACGCTCTGTGAACAAGGACTTGGTAACAGTTAGCTGTACTGATGAAGAGAAAGTCAGATTTGAGCTCACTTATTGGAAGGACCAGCAGCCACTTGGTGGGATAACTTTCAGATCACCACTCCCATTGCGGATGTGACATGGGCTATCTTTGAAGATGGTTTCCGTACTGCTCACATCTCATCCGGAGTGATGAGTTTGAAGAAGAAAGAGTTCCATAACTTGAAACAGCGCCACCGCAGCGTGGCTGAATATATTGAGGAGTTCAACAATCTGGCGCGTTATGCACCGGATGAAGTTGACACTGATGCTAAGAGGAAGGAAAATATCCTTGAAGGGTTGAATGATGAACTAAACCTGTAGTTAGCTGTGGCTTATGTTCCCACATACCAGTCTCTTTGTGACAAGGCTGCTATTTTGGACAGCAAGATGAAACAAGTTGAAAGCAGGAAGAGAAAGCACTCTGACAAGCACAGCTCGGGATCGTCTCACAAGCGTTCCCATTATGATGACAGTGGGAGTTCTGGATACCACAAGCATGGGAAGTTCAACAAGCACCACAACCACAACCGTTATCATGACAACAAGCACCACCGTAGTCATGACAACGATAAGTACAAGAATAACAAGGGTGGATATAAGAGCCACCACAATGGAAGTGGAAGTGGCAGTGGAAGCCACTGTCAAGAAGGATCTTAGTCAGGTTGAATGTTTCAAGTGTAATAAGATGGGGCATTATGCAAATGAATGCCCAGAAAAGAAAGTTGAAGGACCCAATAAGCCCAACCCTTTTCAGAAGGGACAAGTGAACCACATCAATGTGGAAGAAATCTATGAGGAGTCTGATGCTGTGGCTGGTAAGTTCAAACTCAATTCTATTCCAGCACTTGTTATTTTTGATACTAGTGCATCACATTCATTCATATCAAAAGCATTTGTTGATAGAAATGGGTTTCCAACTGAAAACATTGGGTGTCCAATAAAAGTAAGTTCTCCTGGTGGAGACATGATAGTAAGTCTTGGATGCTGGGATCTAGTGATAGAATTTGGGAAGCATAAGTTTCCAGTGAGTCTGATAATCCTGGATTCCCAAGGACTAGATGTAATTTTGGGAATGGATTGGATGACCAAGTATGAAGGAGTACTAGATTGTGCCAATCGTACTATTGCACTCACAACCCCGAAAAAGAAAAGGATTAGGTTCAAGTCTAACTTTGAATCAAAAGGGAGTAAGCTAAATTCTCTTAAGGGGGTTAGCATGGACAATGTTCCCATTGTGAGTGAATATCCGGATGTGTTTCCGGAAGAATTGCCGGGAATGCCACCAGATAGAGATGTGGAATTTCTTATTGGTTCGCTACCAGGATCTGGACCAATAGCAAAGAGACCGTACAAGATGTCAGTGGATGAGTTGAAAGAACTCAAGAAGCAGCTTGGAGAACAGTTGCAGAAAGGATTTATCCAACCAAGTTCTTCATCTTGGGGAGCACCAGTTTTGTTTGTGGAAAAGAAAGATAGAAGTCAAAGGTTATGCATAGATTACCGTTCACTCAATGAGGTGACTATCAAGAACAAATACCCTTTGCCTAGAATCAATGACTTGTTTGATCAGTTGGAAGGAGCTTGTGTGTTCTCAAAGATTGATCTCCGGTCAGGTTATTTCCAGCTCAAGATAAGGGAACAAGACATACCTAAGACAACTTTCACCACAAGGTATGAATTGTATGAGTATATCGTGATGCCATTTGGATTGACCAATGCACCAGCATACTTCATGAACATGATGAACAAGGTGTTCATAGAATTTCTTGATAAGTTTGTTGTCGTTTTCATCAATGACATTTTGATCTACTCCAAGAGCAAAGAAGAGAATGAAGGACATTTACGTTGATACTTGAGAAGCTTAGAGAGCATAAGCTGTATGCCAAATTCAGCAAGTGTGAATTTTGGTTAAATGAAGTTGGTTTTCTTGGACACGTTGTGTCAGGAGATGGTGTAGCAGTTGATCCTGCTAAAGTTTCAGCTGTAACTGAATGGGAATCTCCCAAGTCAGTGAAAGAGGTTCGTAGTTTCCTTGGCTTGGCAGGATACTACAGAAGATTCTTGAGAATTTCTCCAAGGTAGCTAAGCCTATGACAGAATTGCTAAAGAAAGACAAGAAATTTGCTTGGTCTGAAGGTTGTGAACTCAGTTTCCAAGAATTGAATAAGAGGCTAGTGACAGCACCAGTCTTATGTTTGCCAGATTTGGAGAAAGATTTCCAAGTGTATTGTGATGCATCTCATCATGGATTAGGTGCGGTACTTATGCAAGAAGGGAAAGTTGTGGCTTATGCCTCGAGACAACTCAAAACTCATGAGGTGAACTACCCTACTCATGATTTAGAGTTAGCCTCTGTTGTCCATGCACTCAAAACATGGAGATATTATCTTTTGGGAAAGCGATGTGAAGTGTTCACATATCACAAGAGTTTGAATTATATCTTCACCCAGAAAGAAATTAACATGAGACAAAGAAGATGGCTAGAACTCATCAAGGACTATGACTTGAGTTTGCAATACCACCCCGGTAAAGCAAATGTTGTAGCGGATGCTCTAAGCCGTAAAGTTTTTGTGAATGGCCTTACTAAAGGAGAATTGCCAGATGATCTGTGTGCCCAATTTAGAAATCTCAGATTGGAGATTGTGCCTGAGGGACATCTCATGTCTTTGGATGTTCAACCCACTTTGTTGGACAAGATCAAAGAAGCCCAAAAGATAGATAAAGAAATTGATGAGATTAAGGAAAAGAATTGCAAAGGGAAAGCCAAAGGATTCCATGAAGACGAACAGGGTACGTTATGGCATGGAAAACGTATCTGTGTTCCAGAGGATCCGGAGCTTCGGAAACTGATTTTACAAGAAGCACACAACTCACCATATTCTATTCATTCGGGTAACACCAAAATGTACATGGATATGAAAGAAAGATTTTGGTGGAATAATCTCAAGAAGGACATTGCCGAATATATTGCTTTGTGTGATGTATGTAGTAGAGTGAAAGCGGAACATCAGAAACCAGCAGGATTGTTACAACCACTACCTATTCCTGATTGGAAGTGGGACAAGATTGGTATGGATTTCATTACCGGATTACCAAGGACCCGGTCAGGATATGATTCTATTTGAGTAGTAGTGGATCGCTTGACCAAAGTGGCTCATTTTATACCCGTGAAGACAACTTATACAAGTGCTAAGTTGGCCAAGATCTATATGAGTAGAATTGTATGTCTACATGGAGTACCCAAGAGTATTGTGTCTGATAGGGGAACTCAATTCACTTCTCATTTTTGGAGGTAGTTACATGATTCATTGGGAACGAGGTTGGAATTCAGCACTGCATTTCATCCTCAAACTGGTGGACAGACATAAAGGACTAACCAGATTCTTGAAGATATGTTGAGAGCATGTGCTCTAGACTATGGAGGCAGTTGGGATGAAAGTCTACCTTACGCAAAATTTTCTTACAATAACTGCTATCAAGCCATTATTGAGATGGCACCATTTGAGTTTCTCTATGGGAGAAAGTGTACCACCCCATTGCTATGGAATGGTGTGGGAGAAAGAAGTTTGTTCTGACCAGAACTCATCAAAGAGGCTGAATAGAAAGTCAAACTGGTTAAGGACAGATTGAAGATAGCACAGTCCCGACAGAAGATCTACGCCGATCCTAAGCGTAGAGAAGTCACCTATGAAGTAGGTGATAGAGCTTATCTTAGAGTGTCACCACTCCGTGGAGTGAAGAGGTTTGGAGTCAAAGGAAAGTTGGCCCCAAGATATATTGGACCATTTAAGATTCTGAGTTGCAAAGGAGAAGTAGCCTATGAGATAGAATTGCCAGAGTCTTTGTCAGCAGTTCATAATGTGTTTCATGTGAGTCAGCTTAAGAAATGTCATCCAGAAATGGAAGAAACTTCTTTGAAGGATACTATACCTTTGGAAGAAGTCCAATTGGAAAGTGATCTCACTTATGAAGAGAAACCTATCAAGATTCTTGAGACTGTAGAAAGAGTTACTCGGACTAAGACTATCAAGTTCTGCAAGGTTCAATGGAACCATCATTCCGAAGAAGAAGCAACATGGGAAAGAGAAGATGATCTTTGGAAAGACCACTCTCACCTATTTGCTAGCCAATCCGAATCTCGAGGGCGAGATTCACCTTAAGGGGGTTAGATTTGTAACATCCCAAAAATTATGTTTCAAAACTCATGCATATCATCCATGCATCCATGATCATGTAGGGTTTTGTTTCAAAAATCAATTCAAAAACATGAGCATATGAGCTCATTATTTTATGTGATCAGCATTAAATCAAATGCTACTCTCCAATGAGAGATTGTTGTTCATGAATCAAACCTTGTTACTCTCAGATTTTTTTCCTTGCTTGCTATTTTCTTAAACCAAAAATTTGCAAAACAAAAGTGAATTTAAAACCATTTCCAAAACTTCATCAAATCTAGTGCCATATCACTATTTATTTTGTTTGATCAATAGGACCAAGCTAATACAAAGAGTCCATATGTTTTTACACTCAGAATTATGATTGTTACACTCTGCAAAAACCCAGAACAAATTTGAATTCAACTGCCATTTGAATTTGTTTGAAAATGGTTTCAGAAAATCAAAATAGAAATAGAAAATGAATTAAGAAAAGGAAAAAGGCCGGCGCCAGTTATTTAGCCCAAGAGAGAAACCATCCCACTAAGCCCACCCGGGTTTCCCCTTCTCTCTCTCACTCGCAGACAAACCCACTGAGTCACTGACCGCTTGGGCCCATTCCCTCTTTCCTTCTCTTGCTGGCAAGTGGACCCTGCGACCACGTCAGCGTCGTCCCCAATCAACGCGCGGCCGAGGCGCTCCGCCGTTACCTCGCCGCAGTCACTGCCTGCGTAATTTCCATTGATACAACGCGTAATCGCCGCCCCCTCCTGGCTATTTAACCCCCTCTGTGCCGCGAGCATTTCCCCTCACTCAATTTGCTCTCCACGCCACCAGGCTGCCCGTAGTCCTGCTCACACCACCGCAGCTCCGACGACCTTCGGCGTGCGATTCCGGTAAGACCCCGTCGCCCCTTGCCGTCTAATTTTGCCAGACTGATCACAGCATCCATCCGCATCTTCTCATCCTATTGGTGCATGCTAGGACCGTCTGGAGACTCGCCAACAACGACGACCGCAAGTGCCCGACGCTTTCTTCCTCTCCGGTGATCGATTGCGGTAAGCACTAAGCGCCCCTTGACCCCTCTCGCATACGATTAGGTTCGCCTTGTCCTTGCGTATCTACTGATGCCTCTTGTTGGTATTAGGAAGGCCAAAGCATCGGGAACCACTTCATCTGCAACCACCCAACGCCGTGCACGACTCCGACGAGCTCCAGCGACCACCTCTTCGCGCCCCTTCACCAACGAAACCCACCGTGAGCATCAACAGCACACGGCGAGCACGGTAAGCCCCTTCTCCCTCTCCCGCGCGACCTATAACGCCGGCAGCAACTCTGACAGAGACGCCGTCGCCAGTCGCCGCCGCTAAATCCCGCCAGAGTTTGGCCGCTTGATCGCAAACCGTTGGATCTAGATCCGACGGGCTAGATAGATCACTTAACCGAAGGGGTACGAATAGATCTGGACCGTGCAGATTAAGTTAGATCTAACGGCTCACGTGTGTGATCCAGTGCGAAACGGTATCAACCAATAGGAACACGCCGCGTGTCTGAGAGTTTGATTTAAAATCTGAATTTAGATCTATTAGATGTTTAAACTTGTTTAATTCATAACTTTTGATTCCCACGTCCAAATTTGATGAATTTTGTATCAGTGGAATCAGGAGAGAAAGCCCTTTCCATATATGCAATGTGTTTAAAGTTTTGTTTCTGTTAAAATGATTATTTTTACAGAAACATGTGTAGGCCTATTTTGTGTATATAAATTATTTGATAAATGTTTTAATGTTCAAATAAGGTTTGTTTGGAAATATTTGAACTTGTTTATGAATCAGTACTGTGCACTTGTCATGTTTGGTATAGAAAATCATCACATATCATATTGCATGCATATATTTTTGCTTGTATATATTTTGTTTGTGATCTGGTGTTATCATTTTATGTGTAGAATTTGGTGCAAATAGTGATTGTGATTGTGAGGATTGTAGCTACTCTCCAAACTACCAAGGCAAGTGGTGCTTCATGATTTTATACCTATGTTTTTCAATTATGCATTAGAAATATTTTGCTAGACTTGCATGGATAAATTTTGGTCTTTATATGAAATGCTTGGGAAATCCTAGTAGTTGTAGAATTGCTAGAAATATTTCTAAGTCTTATCAATGCCATGCTTAGCCTAGCTAGTAGCAACCAAGGGTGGTGAAATATTCATGCTATGTTAAAATATTTTTAAGTCTTTGGACTTGTGTTTTGCTTAACAAAACAACTAAGTGAATGAAACACCTGGGTGGAATGGAAGGAATGGTTTATGTTGAGTGGTTACATAAGGCCCATTTCTATGGTTTACCTTGTGTATCTCACTTGTGGAAAGCCACCCAGGAACAAAGAGATTTGAGAGGTCAAATGTTAAGAAGCTTCTAGTGCAGCCACTTGGCAATATGGGCTCTGCCTGGATCATATAGGTTGCAATAACTTAGCCATTTGGACAGTTGGTGGTAGTGGGATGATAGGTTGGAACGCGTCCATTTTGTCTAAGGGAAGGCTTCTGAAAGGTCATGTCTTGGTGAAAATCAAGTCTTGTGGGGAAAGTGCACAACCTCTGCAGATGGAAGAATCTAAGTACTTAGCCATGTCCCTGGAAAAGGACAACTTGAGCATCAAGACATGGAAGCTATCAAGAATCTCCTCATCCCAATTTCTAAGTAAAACTTGTGGTTGAACAAGGGTGAAGGACCCCAATGTCTATTGGTGGTTCCTTGGGAAAAGTTTTGACAAAGAAAAACTTAGTGTTTACAACTAATACGCAAAACCTATTTTGAGCAAAGGAAGCCTAAGCTACACTTAGCCAAATTTCATATAGTATCTAGTCCACCAATATTCTACTAAGGTATCACTTGCCAATACTATTCCAATGTATTGACCCACTATGGCTGTAACTTGTGATGTTGCAGGTTATTCTGATGATGATGATGATTAGGAGTCATGAGTCTACACGCAACATGCTTGCCTGTGGCACATGAAGATGAAGACTTATTTATCTTATTACTTATTTAAAACTCTTGTACTAGGCCTATGGCCATGGAGTTGTAAAAGACTATGTTTGTCTCTGGAATGACTGTAATAATGACCTTTGTTTCTGTGTACTTCATCTTAAACTGTGGATGCTAGCATTGATCCAGGGACTAGCATTGCAATCACAGGGATCCTTTTCCTTTATAAAGGAGGGATCTTACAGATGGTATCAGAGCACTGTGTTGCCTGTAGGATTATGACCCTAGGATTGGAAAACACTAAGGAAAATTTTTCAACAACTTCCACACTTGTCTTTTCTTCTCGTAAACTTTTCTAATCTTATTTCTCATCTCTATTTGTAGATGAACTCCATCAACGAAGCCGTGAAGAAGGGACCACTCATCACTTGCTCATGTCCTTTGATGAGTCTTTATCAAATTATTTGCAAATTGTGTGTTATCATATATGCTATAAAAGAAAGAAAATATTATTTTCATAAATAAAGAAATCATAGATATCATCCTAAGTGGTGATATAATGGAGCAATAGAACTTAGGATTCTATTTGCAACAATAATAATCAAGTAGGGACTTAATAACTCCTGACATTAGTGATTCTAGCACCGTATATTACGTGTTAGCCATGAGATTTGGAATGGGATAGAGAAGTCAGCTGTATCTTCTTCCTCTCGCATGAAGCCGGATGTGCAGGTCGTGGATGTTATCCTCGTAGCGTGCATATTAATTGGTAATTCATAGAGGATATGCAGCATATGGGTGGGAACCCTCATCGTCCCACGATAGTTCTGGCATCTAACGGTTTGTACAAACCATTGCCGTAATTCATTATGTGGGCATGGTGTACACCAAGGAGGCATGCGGGGTCACGAAGGGGGCAGTGATTGGCTTGGACCAACTACTGGGCCCCACATCATGGAATTGTGGAGGGGAAAGTACGCCTGGTTGTGCAACAAGGAGTTGATCTCTCATGGGTAAAGTAACGCACCTCTGCAGAGTGTAAAAACTGTAACTTGTTAATCCCTGTTCCGGGAAGGAGCTACGAACGCGGCAGTAAAGGAACTCCATGAAAGTTCTGGTCAACCTGTGAAGGCTGATTGTCATAGTTTTTTCGGAATAAAACCAATCTTTGAAGAAAGATTTACAAAAACTGAATAGTGCCAAGGATTTATAATCCGAGGTGGTAGTTAGAGCATCAAACTTCCCACCTTGCATATAATGAACTTATTGGGTAACGTTGTTACTCATTCTTTCCTTTGATCCCTTGCTTAGACTCTGAGGATCCCGAAGACGTGCCAATGTATGCAGCTGAATGCCAGGAAGATGTGTTCTACGAGGAACCTGATCTGTCCGGAGGAGTTGAGGGCGTGGATTACGAGATCCGCTACGGTGTCAATGAGAATGAGTCAAACTAAGTAACCTAGTTAATAGTAACTAACGGAGCGGAGCAGCATGCACTCTATAGAATAAGTTGTTGAGCTCAACTCCTAGTCAGAGTTGTTACTTTAAATTTCCGCTGAACACTTTATATTTTGGTTTGTAAGTTGGATCTTTTGGAAGTCTTGAACTTCCGGTATTGTAATAATAATGTGTGTAGTTTTGTAATATGGACCCGCAATGTTTCTGTTGTACCACTCTAAGGGATGTGATATTTATGGAACGGTGTTCAGTGGATGTCATGTCAATGACTATAGTGTACTACACATGCAGTAGTATGCTGGGTCACCGCAGCTACCACGTCCTGTTCCTGAGAATTAACCTGAATTTCCATGTCCACTTTCTGAGTGTCCCTTCTCGCAGAACCTTCCTTACTACCTCCACCACTTTGAGTAGATGAATCAAGCCCATCACTAGAAGATTCTGCATCATTACCTTGCATATCAACATCACCCTGCACATTTCATCATTAAGAAGATACCCATATTGCTTCTTGATCTCATAGTACTTATCACTACTCTTATCCTTCAGTAAATCTCTGATAAAATCCTCAAAGCTTTGAGGACCACCAACAACAGCAGGATTAACCACATCACCTACCACTTGAGGAGCTAAATTTTGTATAACCTCCATGTGCACATCTTACAAACCATCTGTAGGACCCACAACATCCACCTGATCAATGCCATGCTGCCTACCAACCCCATGTGTCTCTAAAGCTCCTCCTCTACTTTGGTCATTATCAACAACAATGTTCCCACCAGCAGTGTTTCCTCTAATAACGATGCCACTAGTACTAACACCACCACCAGCACTAGCTAAAATATGAGCCATCCTTGTCCCAAAAGACATTCCTTCAGAATCTTCCTGATCCACCATCACATTTTTTCCTTTATCCAGCATAGAACAAGCAGGAAATCATCAGTATGCTGATGTCCAACAATTCCACCTCCTGCACCACCAGAAGACCCAGCCATATTATGATTCCCACCAGTAACATCAGGCCTATTCTGCCTAACAGGTTCATCATTTCTTCTATCAACATCTTCATTACCAGCCTGCCCAGCCACTCCCACAGTGACAGGTAAAGTTGGTACAACATCAGGGGCAAAGATTTCCCTGGTATATTTAAATTCATATATACCACCCTGCATCTCCCCCCTCCCGGTATTAGGCACCAAGGTCATATCCAGACAAGCAATTTTAACTATCACATATGCCAAATTCCTCAAACTGTTCATGTCCGTAGACAATGGTTTGCCAACCAGAGATGCTACATAAAAAATAGTTGATTTTTCCCTATATTTCATAGGGATCCCTACAATTCTGAACCAAGCCTCTTCTAACCACTCCACAGGCTCCAGATTACCATTCCACTTGGACAACTGAATCAATGCATCAGGAATTGTTTTCATGAACACTTTTCCAAAATGAAAGTCATCAATAGATCTGGCTGAAGGAAATCTCATCAAGAACTCAACATCATTTATAGGTCTTGCATTAAACCTTCATCCAGAACCAATGGCATCAGCCCATATCTGAAACTCCTTTTCAAGATCCTTTCTAGTAACATCACCTCTAACCACACTAATATGAGAATAGTGTATCTGTTCCATGGATTGAAATGTAGATTCAATCACAGGAATAGAATGAAAACCTTGACCAAAATCAGTACTGCCAAAGAACAAAGGAACATACTCCCAAGGTTTCCTCTCTTGACAGACCAAAATGTTATGATTGTTGCCACAATTATCACACTCCTGCCCTCCTTATGTCGCATCAGGAAATTGCAAACTAACCACTTCAGCATTGACATTCACATTCCCAGTCAAACCAACTACTGGAATAGGTACAGAGGACCCTACCAGAGCAGTGGCGACAACATCAGATTGACTGACAATAGTAATTGGTGAAGCACTCACAGGATTACCCACACCAACAGGAACATTGACTGAGTTTGACACAGACATGTTCACCAGAGAAACAGGACGACTAGCAGGAACACTAGGAATCACAACAGGTCTAGATGTAATCGCTTATTCCACAGTTCGAGCAAAATAGGTTACACCCTCCAAGGGTTATCAGCGGAATTACCTGATCTGTCTGCAAACGAAGAAGTAGTAGCATCAGACCCTGAACCTTGCTGTATCTCCGGCCTATGGATTCACCGGACATGATTCTGAGCTTGATCGGCCTCACGCCGCCGCGCCTCCGCCAAGGCCCTATCGCGAGGCAAAGCTCCATGATGTTGATCCTCCAGCCTTGCTTCATTCTCCGCTTTCCTCCGTTCGTCCTCCCTGCGCCTCGCATCCCACAGCCTCTCTTCATCACGATGATGCTCCTATTCCCAAATCCAATCCCCTTCACGCCGATTCTCATCCATCGCCCTGCGCTCAACCGGTTGCCTCCCTTGCCCGTACCCAAATCTCGATCTGTTCGC
Organism: Avena atlantica; assembly: GCA_910589765.1. NCBI lineage: Eukaryota > Viridiplantae > Streptophyta > Magnoliopsida > Poales > Poaceae > Avena > Avena atlantica. The sequence continues at coordinate 349,154,200 of OU342733.1, forward strand.
ATAGGGAACAGGTCGAATTGGGGGACGAGGTGGTGATCTGCGGCCACCATCAAAACACCGATCCATGATCGGCGTCGCTGCCACAACCTGAGCGAAAGATCTTCGATCACCCGAATGAACACCACTCCACCCCATAGGAGAGACTACCCTTGGAGAAGAAGGACTGAGGATTGGAGGACTCAACCTTGCACACCTCTCTCGATCTAGGACTCACCGGAGAAAACATTGTAGATCCCAATCTCGATCTAAGGTTGATAGAAATAGGAGAGGATGGAACTGTCTGGGCGCGACCCCCCGACGGTGAACTAGTAGGATCTCCCCCAACTGTCAGGTGGCCCTCCTCCACCGTCGGCCCACCGTCAGCGCCCGCTTGCCTTCTCGCACTACCGATCCGGATCACCCAACACGTACGCACGTAGGGCGGCGCACCGGTGAGATCATATCGTAGTCCAGGCGCCTCTACCAATGGACCCACAAGAACATGCCATCCCTCATGCACCAAACGTATCCCAAACGTGACGGCTACGGCGGAATTCCAACCCACCAAAACCTCAACCGATTCATCAATCAATGATATCTTCCCCGATCCATCTCGCATGATCGTACCATATTGACATGTACACAGCACATCACCCCGATCCTCCCTGAAGATCGCCCTCCAACTGCCTGCCGATGAGCTAAGATCATCGGTGCAGCCCGCTGCCGAGGAGAGGGAGCAGAGAGAGAGAGAGCCATCCCTGATCATGAATGGTTAACCATCCACCTCTCCTCGCTGACAAACATATGTTCATTTATTGGTACCCAGAATATCGATTTGATGATGAGATTATTAAAATTTTGCAGGAAAATCTTTCAGCGGAAGGGAAGATGAATACCAGGAAGACATCTTAGAGAGTTCGACGATGTGATAACATCACTTGGACCAAAAGGTTTGCCTAGAGATTTCTCTCGCCTAAAGCTATTTCGTTGGTCTCTCAAAGGTAAGGCTCTAGACTGGTTATATTCTCTCCCTCATCATTACATTAAATGCTGGGAAAACTGTATTGTTAAATTAATAAATAGATTTAATCCTTTCAAAAAAGGTAACTTAAATTAGAAATAATATAGGCAATTTCAGTGAAAATGTGGGAGAAAACTACCCACAAGCCTGAGATAGATTCTTTGGAATGATTAATAGTATTTCTAATCACGGCTGTTCTAAATCCTCTATTTGCCATTTATTTTACCATGGTCTTAAAATCAATGCAGAGATTTGCTTGACTTATCATCAGGAGGATCAATAAATACTTTAACTGTTAAAGCATGTTTGGAATTTATGTCTACTAGGGCTAAGAATAATTCTTTATATAATCCTAATTTTGGCACTAAGCTAGAAAAAGGAATACTTCATATAACTCCTGCTCCTATGCCTGAAGTACGCAAAACAATGAAAGAAAAAGGTATACCTTCTGAATTTGTTAAGGAAAACAAAGTAGATCTTTTACAAGTTTTTACTGAAGAAGATGAAACTAGAAAAGTTTTTCAAGAATTAAGACATCGACAAACTAAATCTCATAATAAGTTGCATAAGCAATTTCAAAGACATAAGAAGATTTTGGCAGAACTAACGAAAAATTATAATGATATTGGCCAAGAAATAAAATTATTTCACAAGTACCTTATGAAAGAACATTTCATAATCCCTAGTGTTTTGTGTGTTATATAACAATATCAAGGATTATTTAATGTGTGTTGAAGTGTTGCAGCTCTATCTAAGGAAAAAGGGAAAAGTACCTGCCTTTGGGGGGCAGATAATCCGCCCCTCCCTGTTCCCAAATAGGCGCAAGCCCCAGAAGGGGGGCGGAGTTTTGGCCGGATTTTCCGGCCTCGCCGGATAATCCGCCCATCAGGGGGGCCGGATAGTCCGCCCCCTTGCTCACCGCCAAGGCGCAAGCCCTAGAGAGGGGGCGGAGTTTTGGCCAGACTTTCCGGCCCGGCCGGATAATCCGCCCCAGGAGGGGGCCGGATTATCCGCCCCCCCAAGAGCTTCATCAAGTTTCGCAGGCGCCAGCCCCAGAGAGGGGGTGGATTTTCTCCAGGAATATCCGCCCTTGGGGCGGAGTTTTCCAGGGGAGGATAATCCGCCCCAAGTTGGGGACGGATAATCCGCCCCCAAAGTTGCTCAACGGCCAGATCTGGGCAGGGGGTATTTAAGCCTGCCTTCCCCCTCCTGCCAGATCTCTTGATTCATTCGAAAAAGACAAGATCTGATCTGCAACCTTCATCCAAGAGAGCTCCACCTAGATCCACCCAAAGGCCCCGTCCCTTGGGGAATCGAAGGAGGAGAACTCGATATTTATCATCAGCAATCAAGCGATTCATCTCCTTTCCATTCAATCGGAGAATCACCGATCTAGTATTTCTTGCAAATACCTAGATCCTTGTTTTGTTTATATTGATAAACCTTGTTCTTGTGACAAGTTGTTATCATCTCGGGAGCCCCCCAATTCAGTTGTGGGTGTGTGTGCCCCGGTAGCGTTGTAAAAGGCACCGGTTCCCGCCTCGAAGGGATCCAATAGTGGAGAAGGTGGATCAGGCCTCTCGTGGCGAGATCCATCGGAGAATAGGGTGAGGCCTATTGTGGCGTGGTGGTCTTAGAACCGCCCACCCCTCCAACGCAGATGTACTTCCCTTAACAAGGAAGGAACTGCGGTAAAACAAATCTCTGTGTCTCCGCGTGCTCCACTAAGGTTCCTTCGCTCCTCTCTTTACGTGCTTAGTAGCTAGGATTGCATATAGGGAAATTCTCGTAGTTACATATCTAGAGAATTTAATCTGTGTCAAGCCTAAAATTGAAAAAGTATTAAAAAATGGTTAGCACCTATTCACCCCCCCTCTAGGTGCCCATACGATCCATTTCACCTTAGTATGGTTGAAACCCAATGTAAACAAATAGCATCTGGTTATCAAATTTTTCTTCAAGATGATATGAATATTCATGTTTCTACTAATGTTGTTACAAGGAGAGATGCATTCGTTATAGGACCATTAGGATCACCAGAATATGAAGTTGAAAAAGAGCGTAGGGGAAAAGCCTTGCTCAAAACAAGACAAGAAGATGACACACCGGTGGATCCTCAAGATAAAACTGCTCAAGAAACACAAGACCAAACCTTGGAGGAGCAAAATAATGCACATGATGACCGCTATGACTCTAATGCAGAGACAGTTGATCCAAGAGAAGAAAAAGAAACAAGCAATAAGATGAAGTTGTTGCAGTAGAAAAGAGGAAAATCGGTAAGCAACAACAAAAGAAAGCAACTAAAGACCTGATCTCCCACAAAAGGTAAAATATAAGAATAAGAAAGGTGAGCAAAAGCTTCCTTATCTAGATCGAAAAAAGAAAGCACCAGATCAGGTAATCTATGATTCTTTCAAAAAGGCACTTGGTGACCTTCGTTTAGAAATTCCATTTGCGAATGCAGTAAAAGTCCCCACCTATTCTAAATTTCTCTATGATATTCTTAATAGAAAGAAAAGAATAACTGAAATCGTTGCCATGGTGAATAGTTATCCTGCTAATGGGAAATTATTGTCTAAGTCGGGAGATCCCGAAATACCAACTATTTCATACTCAATTGGCAAAACTGATATTTATAATGCTTTGTGTGATTTAGGTGCAGGAGTTAGTATAATGCCATATTCCCTCTATAAAAGGTTAGGATTATGGGAGTACTCCCCCACTTCTATCACTTTATAGATGGCTGACAAATTCACTAAACAACCTATTGGTATGATTGAGGATGTTCTACTTAAAATAGATGAGCATTTTATTTTCACTGATTTCATTATTCTTGAAATGTCAGAGGATGAAAAATTATCTATAATACTTGGAAAACCTTTTCTTAGCACTGCATGAGCGTCAATTGATTGTGCTGAAGAAAAAATAATCTTCAATGTTTCTGATGCTGAAATCATCCGGTATTTTCCAAAGAAACTAGAAACAGGAGAAAGGTTTATACCACCGACAAAAAGAGTTCATGTGGTAAGTGTCTTTGATAAAAGATAATCCAAAAAAAAATTCGAAAATAGAGAAAGGATTGAAATATTCAAGCATTCTTACAAAAAATAAAAAAACGCGCGCTCACAGGAGGGCGATCCCGAGTCTCCTGGCAGTACATGGCGGGTAGGCAACGAGTCCGGTGCTTTTCCGTTCCTTTTGTTTGTGCGTCATGTGGAGAGACCAGAGCTCGTACGATTTCCGCATGTGAGCACCCAACCGTGAATAGTTTGCATTGTTTCGTGGTGCTCCTGACTCACCAGCCCACATTTGTTTTGGTATTTCCTTTTTTCTCTTTTTTATTTGATTACTAAAACGGTACTCCCTCCGATCCTAAATAAGTGTCACGATTTTGAACTAACACATTTTAAACCGTACATCCAAATTAAAATATGTTTGCACTACTGAGCTAGTCGTATCAAAATCTATAAAATTAGATCCCATATTCATGGGTTTTAACGAACTTTTTTTTTCTTGGATAGACAGTGCACTGCTTCAATAGGCGGGACACCGCCTCCGGACAGAAAGGGCACTGCTTCTGCGTAGGTAGTGTACTGCTTCAATAGGCAGGACACTGTTTTTGGGCAGGCAGTGTGCTGCTTTTGGGTCGACAGAGCACTGTTTCGATAGATAGAACAGTACTTCTGGATAGGCAGTGCAAAGTTTCCGGACAGACAGTACACTGATTCTGGGTGATTCTGGGTAGGCAGTGCAAAGCTTTCGAACAGGCAACTGCTTCTGGGTAGGCAGTGCACTACCGGTGTTTATGTCGGAAACTAGATTTTTTCTCTTTTTGAACTTTTTTAGTACTGCATAAAACCTGCTAGCAGAAAAAACTGGCTAAAACAAAAAGGAGCTAGCAACGTGCACGACATGCACAGGTAGCGCTCAGGAGCATGGAGCATGCTCGTGGGAGGTTGGGACTGCCTGTACGACTGTCCCCAATGTGTACGGCATGCACCGGGACGTGCTTGCGATGCGGCTCTCGCTCCCTGTGAGTGCAGCCACGTGGCGAGCGTGCAGAATTCCCGCGCTGGGTCGTCGCGGCTGCTAGTTCGCGCTTCGTGAGGTGCGCGCTAATACTAGTCGTTCCTAACTATTCTTAATAAATGTTTAATAATAAAATAAAATTAAACTAACTGAATGCTCGTGTGTTGCTACGTATAAATAATTAAAGTACTTATTTTTAGACTGTATAGAATATTAGAATAAAAATTATTATTTTTAAACTTTCTTTTTATAAGGTGAAGCTTTTTTTTAGGCCATGTTACTATAAATGCTAGGTCTTTCTTGATGCGGCCATAACGCGGGTCTCGTGTAACACTTAGGTGAAAAAAATTGAAACACATAAAAATTACCTTCTTCGTTTGAATTTCATCAATTTCAATTTGAAATGAGTTGTATTTGATCCAAATAAGTCTAATAATATAAGTTAAATCATCAGAAAATTAAATATATATTCTCTCTGAAACCTCACTACTCTTAGCAACACACAGCCGGAAAAGGCTCTTGATCTCTTGTCATGCAGCAGACCCAACCAAGTAGATAAATCACACAGATTTACTATAAAACTTTCCACCCTAACAAGAAGACAACCAAACATATAAATTGCACAGTTTCATTCTGAAACTCTCCGCCAACAGCAGACATGCAAGCAAGGACATCTCTCCGCTCTCAAATGCATATGCTCTAAAAATCCCCCTCTCTCTCTCTCAAGAACCGAGCATAGCAGCACATATGCTCCCTCTGTCTCTCTCAACTTATCAAGCGGTAGCAAACTTCTCTCATTCTCTCACCAAAGTGATCTAGATGGTGTTTATTTTTAGATATGTGATGCCGACCAACCCAGCTATTTTTCCTCCGCTCCCTAAAGTACTTTGTCAAATCTGTGATTCCCGTCCTAGAGGGGTGGACGCAGGTGACTCTAGAAAAGTCACCGAGGCCTAAGTTGTCGTGGTTGGATTTTTCACTTGCTTCATTGCTTGCACGAGGGACCTAGCTAGGAACGGGATTGGCATAGGGGCACAACAAGGACACCGAGACGCAAGGGACATCGCGGGCCGCGGTGGCAACACATCAGGAAAAGCAAAGGCGAGACCAACCTCCATTTTTTTCCTTCAGACGTCGCCCAGACGCAACGATAGCACTGGTCATGGTGGCGGCGCATCAGGGAAAGCAAAGGAGGGATGAACCTAACCTTGATTTCCATCGAGAGAAAGAAGGACCTCGCCGGCGTCGGACATCATCGCACTGCTCGAGGTCCCCATCTTTGTGCTTCAATCCGCCACTCAACGATCAACCATGTCCTAATCGGACACTAGACAACAGTTTTCTGTGTGCATCCCAGGGCGAAGCCAAGGCCAATCGACCAATCTGGTAACTGGATATGAGCCCCGACGAACCAACAACATGTAACACCCTCAGAATCGGCCCTATGCAAGTTTTAGCGATTCCCGCCAAACCCGCATAGAAACGATTCAAAGGTGCCCACCAGACACTTGCGTGCGGGTGGAAAACGAAGTAATAACATTACACAACAGTCCTCGATGGGACCCACAGAACAGATATATATACCACACGACTCCAAGAGTCAAGAATACAGATATACAGAACAAAGATCCAAATCACCTTGAAAATGATAGAGCGTTCGACTACGGACAAGATGCAAATGGGGCTAAGAGCCCTGAAGAATAACCAATGGCGTCCATAACCCTGCCCAGGCCAAGCCGTAAGGGTAACCCTGCTAACGACGTCGATCTCACACCTGCTTAACAAAAGGGGTGCCGACAAAGGGCAAAGGAAAAAGAGAGAGCGGTCAGTACTGAGGCCAGTACACGGCGAGACTAGAATTCGGCGGTCCTCGCCTACATAGGTATGGTGGACTGAAGCGGCAGCGCAGCATGCACTAAACAACCTATAGAGACTCGATATATCGGTCGGCTATTAGAGAGGGATAAGAAAGACCTATTCGGAACCAACCTTATTCTAAAACCAAACAAACCCATCCTGGTATTTCCCCCTCGAGACCAATCGAGGAAGTCCGCCGAGGAACTCACACAGTTGGCAGTTTTATTTACTCAGTTATCGTTGCAGCAATTACTAGTCAGGTATAGATAGTCATCCTGATAAAATAAGCAGTGGACAGTTTTATTTAACCATTCCGTTGTAGTTGCGACACTTACTAGTCAAATACAATGAGCATGAGATAACCCAAAACCCAGCAGATGTTGGTACTTTTATTTAGCCATTCCGTTGTAGTTGAGCTGATTACTAGTCCCATCGTATACAAGTCAAATTATAACAGTAAACTTTAGTTATAGTTGTCTATGATCGAGAACTGTGCTCCAAGTCGCCCATAACCGCGGACACGGCTTTTCGAAAAGATTTAACCCTGCAGGGGTGCACCAAAGTATCCACACGCGATTAGCATGAGATATCCACACGCACTTCGACCCTTTTTTCCAGATCAATTAACATACACCCATCGGTATGTCGGCGGGGCCTAAGTCATGACGTTTCCAAGACCCAAAGTAAGTACATGGGGGCCACCCCACTAAGTCGAACCCGCAACGAAGTCGGCCGGTCTCCGAGACGGACTTAGGGTTTGGGTAGACGGCTGTGAACGACTGGGAACCCAAAACTGGGCTTGTCGACACCGCGAAATCGTGTCCCGATCCTAAACAGTACGGCTGCTGTCCATCGCACAATTTAAATAAAGCAGTAAAGCATGGCATAAGTACAGAATAGTAATAAAATCTCAAACTAGTTGTGGCCCCCAGTACAATACTTGGAATCAGGTACTAAATCGATGGGGTGCCCACACATCCCACATGTGGTTAGCGCGCTCGATCTCGGAACAGGTGTCAAGAACTCGGGGTCCTACGGGACACCAGTGAGCGGTCAGAAACCAAAATTGTCTATCACCCACCGGTGCCTCTGCATTACCTACTTCCATTTTAGTTATTAAACAATAATTAAAGTTATACCCATCTCCAACATAAAGCTTATGGCAGCCTTCCAACAACTGTGGTACTGGACGAGACGCAACAACACTAGAGCAAGCGACTACGACGCGCAAGTCCAACTATCTACCACACAACAAGTAATAGGATGTGTCCAAGGCAATATAAGGCTGCAAGGGATTTCACGGGTACAAAAACTAGAGCATCGCAACACAGATAGCAATAGATCAACAGGAGGGAATAAATACTATAAAAGTAAGATAGGTAGAAAGGGGGAGGTGCTCGCCTGAAAACATTGCCGAAGGTTCAACCGAAGATCGGGTCGACACTCGCATCAACTCATCGGCCTAGTCCGCGAAGAAGCAAAACACTAGAATAAACACCGGGTGGACTATTTAATACTACGGTAGAAAATCGACATGATGCATGTATGATGTATGACGTGGCAAAGATGCGATGCAATTAGGCAATATTAAGCGAAACCGGGGGTCCCGACATTTAAGTATATGGTTATAGTTGTTCTAGATACCCCGCAATTTAATTGTTGTCTTAACATGGCAAAAGATAGCACCGGTTCGCTACACAAATTTAAATGGGACCAATATACGACTAGATTTGCCCGCATATGGATCCCATATTTAATTATAAGGTGAATCGGCATAATGCCCCCAAACACCCACAAATATGTATGAGACATGAATGATTTAATGCAACAAGTTTATATCATATATTTTAAAATACGGGGCTTGGGAAGGGCATCACACATTGGTTCGGTGAACTTGGGTCTCGGGAGATTCGACGGGGTTCAGTGTTCCGTGTCGAAGGCCTTGGCGTTCGGGAAGAAGTACTTGTCACATCTGTGGCCTTCGGGTCGAAGAACTTGGCACGCCCGGGTTCGGTCTCAATCGACAAGGCATGCGGGATCAGTCTTCGAATCCGGGGATGGGAGTCTTCGGTTTCCGTGTCGAAGACCTTCGGATCCGAGAATCTTCGGTTCAAGTGGGGCCTCGGTGTCCATGAAGAAGATCATGTCGTTCCATTCCGTGTAGAAGTCCTTGTAGATGCTTCTTCGAGTGTCTCCGGTCCGATGTAGTCTTCGGGCTTGAGGATCGGTGTTGATCTTAGGACCTGTCTCGATACTGTCTTGGTGAAGGTCTTGTTAAATCTTAACACGCACTCATGCTCAATGCCGGTCATGTCAACGACCTCATCCACCAAACGATGTGTTCATGTCTGAGGTATCCAAACACCACGAAGGCACCACTCGGAGGCACGTCTGATGCTACACAGGAGGGTCCTTCGGCTCGCATTGGAGAAGGCCATCGGGGGCGTCGATGTGCTTGTGCGCCATCCAACCGGAACAGGGCAGCAGGTAGGGACGAGGGATGTTGACGTGGCCAGCAGCCACGGCGGTGCGGCTCGGGACGTTGGCCGGAGGGGGAGAGCATGCTGGGAAGGAGCATGAGGAGGTCGGCAGGACGGAGGGGCTCCCGCGGCGAGGAGCTCGCAGGGGAGGACGCTGGCGCGGCAGGGAGGGCTCGGGCGCTGGCGGCGGAGGGAGCTCGACGGGCGGCGCTGAACTTGATGCGGGCGACAGGGGCGCAGAGGAGGGGCAGCGGCTCGACAGAGAAGGGGCGGCGCTTGGGGGGAACCGCGCAGGGCCGGCCTTCGGGGCGGCGCGCTCGGGCCAGCAAGGGGAGGGTCCGGCGGCGGGGCCGGGAAGGAGCTTGGGGAGGGGAGGCGGCGACCGTCGGGGTGGAGGCGGAGAGAGCGAGGCCGGCCAGAGCCGAGCACGGAGGCGGCGACGCGGCTCTGCCCGCGGAAGGAAGAGGGGGTGGCGGCAGAGGGGGCGCTGGCCGGCGGAGGGAGGTCGAAGAGGGGGCGAGCAGGAGAGGTGGCAGCGGTGGCGGAAGGGCCGGGGTCGGGGCAACGCCAGGGAGGTGAGAAGAACGCGGGGAGAGAGAGGAGCGGGGCGACGGGGTGGATCTCGTGGTGGGCCAGGGGAAGCGTGCGGTTGTCGGTGGGGGTGGAACCAGTGGCTGCGGTTGGTGGGGGGTGCACCTGGGCAGGTCGATCTGGGGGAGGCGGATGAGGTGTGAGCGGGTGAGTGGTGGGGATTGGGGCCAGGGTGATGTGGCGCGCTAGGATAGGTTGGGGTGAGGTGGAGGGGGGCTGGGTAGACTAGGTTTGGGTAGAAAAAGGTATAGGTTTTAGGTTTATTATTTTCTAAAATATTTATTTGTTTTGTTTTGTTTTAAATCTTTTTAGCAAATAATTTTTAGTTAAATAGTTTAGCAGATAATTATGAGACTTTGTTTCGAAATAAAAGAAGGGTAATTTTAGAAAACCAAAAATAGGTTTTTGAAAATAGTTTCAGGCAAACAAATGCATGATGATGACGATGCAATGCACAAAAACAACGCGATTTTCTAGTAGTGGTTTTGCGGGATGCCACACAACACACTCCCATCGTTTTGATCGCCGCATGGCAGATCTGGGTCTAGGTCTCCAAGACCACGACAACAGTGATGTATGGTATGGATCCCTTGGGGACCAACCCACACACCTCGATCTTGGTTTGGGAGGCTTCTGCATCCTGATTTTCATCCATCTCATGCGCGCCAGGTGGGCCACCACCGTGGCGGCAAGCGCGGACGCAACAGTCGCAGTCGTCAGCGGCGGGCATGGGGCAGGATCTCAACACGGACATCGGGGCCGTGAGGCAGGACCCCACCGCGGCAGCCAGCGCGGGCACGACCGGAGCATGTACAGGTTTCCGTGTCGTGGCCTTGGAGGCGTTCAGGACACTCCCTGACTGATGCGGCGACGAAGGATCTGGGGAGCAGTGGGCGGTCTATTTGATCGCCGTAGTATTTTGCAGGGAAGAGAAGACTTGGCGGTGGCAGGGACTGTAATACCTCCAGATGTGTAGGGGCAAACACGTCATTTCATGGCAGACGGAAAATACAAACGACGAAGGTTCCAATCTTTTTAATAGTATAGATAATAAAAAATTTATCGTATTCCTATAATTTTTCATAGACATTCTCGTGAAAACATGTTCGTGAAGATGCAGCTGTCAAAAAGTAATATAAATATCGACTGAATAAGTATAGATTTAGTGTAGAAAATAAAGTTTGGGTTTTATATGCAAAAACTAGCTTAATCATATTTTCTAGATTAAAAAGTGAATCTCTATAAATTTGGGCAAAAAAGCATGTTACATGAGTTGTAACGACCAACTATATGGCGGGAATATATATTCCAGCCATATAATTGCGGTCGTGTAGTTATCGATAAAATTTTCAAAAAAGGGATCTCGGATACAGAAGATTTAACGACCAACTATACGACGGGACCATCCTGTATAGTTATGATCTAGCGTGGAGAAATCCTAACTCTCGGCGCCGCTGCAACTATACGGCGGGAGCTAGCTAACCGCCCATATAGCTCCCGCTGTATATTTCGTGTTGGAATTATGCCTAGAGACAATAATAAATGTGTTCTTATTATAATTCTTGTTCATGATAAAGTTTATATTCCATGCTAGAATTGTATTAAGCGGAAACTTTAAGACTTGTGTGGTTTGTGAATAACACCGTGTCCCTAGTACGCCTCTATGGACTAGCTCGTTGATTAATGATGGTTAAGGTTTCCTAACCATGATATGAGTTGTCGATTAATAATGAGATCATATCATTGGGAGAATGATATGATGGACAGACCCAAATTAAGTAGAGTAATTAGATTGTGTCATCGTGTTCATCTTTGTGAAGCTTTTCCTATGTCAAATATTGTATTCCTTAGACCATGAGATAATGCAACTCCCTGGTATCAGAAGAAAGATTGAGGTCATCAAACGTCATCCTATGAGAGGGTGATCATAAATGTGTCCCTCAGGTGATCGGAAAGTACCTGTTGGGTTGTATGTATCGAGATGGGATTTGTCCCTCCCAAGTCGGAGAGATATACTTCGGGCCCACTCGGTAATCGATATCAACACCGCTTGCAAGAATGTGGTTAAGGAGTTAATCACAAAGTGATATCGGATTACGGAACGAGTAAAGTACTTGCTGTGAACGAGATTGAACTAGGTATACCGGTACCGACGATCAAATCTCGGGCAAGTAAAATATCACGCGACGAAGGGAATATATATATGGGATTGATTGAATCCTGGCATCGTGGTTCATCCGATATGATCATCGATGAATGTGTGGGAGTCAATATGGGTTTCCAGACCCCGCTGTTGATTATTGATAGAAGATCATGTCTGCATGTTCTCGAACCCGAAGGGTCACACACTTAACGTGTCTCGACGCTAGGATAGATTGGATAATTGGTTTATGAGTTTTTGTTCGGAGTCTAGGATAGATCCAGGACATCACGAGAGGTTCCGGAATGGTCCATAGAATAAGATTCATATAAGGCAAAGTATATTTTGGAGTTCGAAATTGTTTCGGGTAATTCGGTATTGTACCGGAAGCTTCTAGAACCTGCCGGAGTGGGACCAACGTGGCCCCACTTTTCGGGAGGGGCGTGGGCCTACGAGGGAGTGCCCTGGCCGCATTGGGCCAGGGGCACAAGGCCCCATAGGCCCAGCCGGCCAAGCACGTAGGGAAACCCTAGGGGAGCTTCTAGAAGGGGGGGGGGAACTTGCCCCCCACTCCTCCCTCCTTGGCCGCCGGCCTAGGGCTTGGGGGAGGGGCAAGGGCTAGCCGCCCACCCCTCTATATAAAGAGGGATGGGGGCGCACCCTCCCCACACCTCCTCCTCAAACCTAGCCGCCCTGCTGCCCCTTCTCTCTCTCTCCCTCCCGACTGCGCGTAGGCGAAGCCCTGCCGCAGAAACTCTCCATCGCTTGCACCACGCGGTCGTGTTGTAGATCCAATACATCTCTCCACCCCACTTGCTGGACCGAGTAAGGAGGATACGTCAAGGTTCCGCACGTGTGCATCTCTCAGAGGCATCGCCACTTGCGGTGTTAGATCGGATCAGATCACGAGGAGGAGAAGCGAATACGACTACATCAACCATGTTCCGTCGAACGTTCCGCTGTGCGAATCTTCAAGGTTATGAAGATCTCATCTATCCTCCCTCGTTGTTTGCATCTCCTAGATTAGATCTTGGCTTTCCCCGTTCGCATCCGTAGAAAATTTTGATTTACTATGCTGCAAAACCCTTCAGTGGTATCAGAGCTAGATCTATGCGTAGATGTGTTTCACGAGTAGAACGCAACATGCTTGTTGCGGGCGTTGATGTTTTCTGTTGCAAGCCTCTTGTTTGTGTACTTCTTATGACGCGGGATAGTGAGATCGAAGCGGTCCAGGCCAACTTTACGCGACCTCGTTCGCGAGACCGGCTCCGCACTTGACGTGTGGCTTGTTCCACACATGCGGCTGGTGGATGCCAGTTTCTCTCACTATAGTAGTCATGGGATTATCACCGGAGTTTGGCAACCATAATATCACCGTTGTGGCTTTCCGTAGGTAAGAATCGTTCTTAGCTTGTTACTCCTATAAGCCACGTAAAACATGCAACAACAAAGTAGAGGCGTCTAACTTGTTTTTGCAGGGAGTGTTTTCTGTGATATGGTATGGCCCAAGATGTGATGTGTATGTTGTATGCAATGATCATGTTTTGTAATGTTTCACGACTTCCATGTCGATGAGTACACAACCGGCAGGAGCCATATGGTTGTCTTTATAATTGTGTATGACCTGTGTGTCAACTTCTTATACGCCATGTAATAGCTTTACTTTATCGCTAAGTAGTTAGCAATAGCTGTAGTTGCTATTCATGGTGGAGGCAATCATGGTGGAGTGATGGAGATCATGCCGGCACGCACAAGATGGAGATCATTGCGCGAAGATTGGCTATACCATGTCACATAAAGTTATATGCATGTGATGTTTATCCTTTTATGTATCTTATTATGCTTAAATCGCGACGATAGCATTATAAGATGATTCCTCACTTAAAGATCAAGATAAATCTGTGTTCTCCCCATGTATGCACCGTTGCGAAAGTTCGTCGTGTTCAAGCATCACGTGATGATCGGGTGCTATAAACTCTACGTTCACATACAACGGGTGCAAGCCAGTTTTGTACACGTGGAAATACTTGGGTTTGACTTGACGAGCCTAGCATGTATAGACATGGCCTCGGAACACAAGAACCGAAAGGTTAATCATGAGTCATATGAATGATATGATCGACACTTCGTTGTCCACCATTGAAACCACATCTCTTCTCGTGAATATCGGATTAGGTGTGGTGAATTTGGATCATGTTCACTAAACAACTTGAGGGATGTTGAATTTAGTGGGAGTTCATCTAGTAATTTGATTAAGTTGAACTAGTTATCATGAACATAGTCTAAATTATACTTGCAAATTTTGTAGATCAAATGGCTAAGTCCAACTTCAACTTCAACGTTTTTGCTGAGAAAGAAAAGCTTAAGAACAATGGGTCTACTTCACCAAATGGTTCCGCAATCTGAGAATCATTCTCGCTGGCCGACAAAAGGACTATGTCCTTGAGAAAGCGCTAGGTGACGCCCTTGCTATAGATGCGCCAGCTGATGAGAAAGTTGTTTATCAGTCGCGCAAAGATGATTATGGTGTGATTAAGAGCACCATGTTGTTTGCTATGGAATCAGACCTTCAAAATCGTTTTGAGGATTCCCCTTTGAGATTCTTGAGGAACTGAAAACTATGTTTCAGACTCAGGCCCGTTCTGAGAGATATGAGATCTCTAAGAAATTCTTTAACTGCAAGATGGAGGAAGGGAGTTCTGTTAGTGAGCACGCCATAAAGATGTTGGGCTACACTCAACGCCTTGAGCAACTAGACTGCAAGATTCCAGAGGAGCTCAAGATTGACAGGGTTCTGCAATCACTCCCTCCTAGCTACAAAGGTTTTGTAGTTACTCATAATCAGATTGGTTCCACTGATACAATCACCGAGCTCTTCGCTAAGCTGAAAGCTGTGGAGGTGGACATCAAGAAGGATAATCATGTGTTGATGGTCAACAAGGCCCCCAGCTTTAAGAAAGGTAAGGGTTCAAAGAAGCCCTTCAAGAAAGGCGGCGGCAAGGGCGTTGCCCCTACTGAGAAGAAGCTCAAGGATGGACCTAAGCCGGACACTGAGTGCTTCTATTGCAAGGACAAGGGTCACTGGAAGCGCAACTGTCCGAAGTACTTAGCGGACAAGAAGGCTGGCACCATCAAAGGTATATTTGATATACATGTTATTGATGTTTTCCTTACTATCCCTCGTTGTAGTGCCTGGGTATTTGATACTGGTTCAGTTGCTAATATTTGTAACTCGAAATAGGAGCTACGGAATAGATGGCGGCTGGCGAGGGATGAGGTGACGATGCGCGTTGGCAACGGATCAAGAGTTGATGTGATGGCCGTCGGCACGCTCTCCTTAGTTTTACCTTCGGGATTAGTTTTAAACCTCAATAAATGTTATTATGTGCCTGCGCTGAGCATGAACATCATATCTGGATCGTGTTTATTGCAAGACGGTTATTCATTTAAATCTGAGAATAATGGTTGTTATATTTATATGAGTAACATCTTTTATGGTCATGCACCTGCTGTGAATGGTTTATTTCTTCTGAATCTTGAAAGGGATGAAACACACATCCATAACATTGAGGCTAAGAGATGCAATGTAGATAGTGATAATACTACTTATTTGTGGCACTGCCGTGTAGGTCATATTGGTGTAAAAGGCATGAAGGAACTCCATTCTGATGGACTTTTGGAGTCTCTTGATTTTGAATCATTTTACACATGCGAACCATGCCTCATGGGCAAGATGATCAAAACCCCGTTCTCCGGAATGATGGAACGAGCAACGGACTTGTTGGAAATCATACATACCGCTGTATGCGGATCGATGAGTGTTTCGACGCGCGGTGGATATCGCTACTTTCTCACTTTTACTGATGACTTAAGTAGATATGGGTATATCTATTTAATGAAACATAAATCTGAAACATTTGAAAAGTTCAAGGAATTTCAGAATGAAGTGGAAAATCATCGTAGCAGAAAAATTAAGTTTCTGCGATCCGATCGTGGAGGTGAATATTTGAGTTATGATTTTCTCACGCATCTTAAAGCAAGCGGAATCGTTTCGCAACTCACGCCACCCGGAACACCACATCGCAATGGTGTGTCTGAATGCCAGAATCGAACTCTAGTAGATATGGTGCGATCAATGATGTCTCTTACTGATTTGCTGTTATCATTTTGGGGTTATGCATTAGAAACCACTGCATTCACTTTAAATAGGGCACCATCTAAATCTGTTGAGACGACACCGTATGAACTTTGGTTTGGTGCTAAACCTAATTTGTCGTTTCTTAAAGTTTGGGGATGCAAAGCTTACATCAAGAATTGATGCCGGACAAGCTCGAACCCAAAGAGGAGAAATGCGTCTTCATAGGATACCCTAAGGAAACTATTGGGTATACCTTCTATCACAGATCCGAAGGCAAAGTGTTTGTCGCAAAGAACAGATCCTTCCTTGAGAAGGAGTTTCTCTCGAAAGAAGTGAGTGGGAGGAAAGTAGAGCTAGACGAGGTTGTTGAACCTTCTCTTGAGTTGGAGAGTAGCGCTGCACCTGAAATTGTTCCAGTGTCGTCTGCACCGACAATAGAGGAAGCTAATGACAAGGATCATGAAGCTTCGGACGATGCTACTACTAAACGTCGCAGGTCGACAAGGTCACGTGCCCCTCCTGAGTGGTACGACAACCCTGTCTTGACTGTCTTGTTAGTAGACGACAGTGAACCTGCAAACTATGAGGAAGCGATGATGAGACCAGACTCTGAGAAATGGCTAGAGGCCATGAAATCCGAATTAGGATCCATGAGCGAAAACCAAGTATGGACTTTGGTGGACCCTCCTAGCGACTGAAAGGCCGTTGAGTGCAAATGGATTTTCAAGAAGAAAACGGACGCGGATGGTAATGTTACTGTCTATAAAGCACGACTTATTGCGAAAGGTTTTCGACAAGTTCAAGGTGTTGACTACGATGAGACTTTCTCTCCCGTAGCGATGTTTAAGTCCATTCGGATTTTATTACCAATTGCTGCGTTTCATGATTATGAAATATGGCAGATGGATGTCAAGACTGCGTTCCTCAATGGAAACATTGATGAAGAGTTGTATATGATGCAACCCGAAGGTTTTGTCGATCCTAAGGATGCTGATAAAGTGTGCAAACTTCAGCGTTCCATTTATGGAATGAAGCAAGCATCTCGGAGTTGGAACCTTTGTTTTTATCAAGTGATCAAGAGCTTTGGATTTGTTCCAAATTGCTATGAAGCTTGTATCTACAAGAAAGTGAGTGGGAGCTCAGTGACATTTCTGGTACTATATGTGGATGACATATTGATTATTGGAAATGACATTGACATGCTTAACGATGTGAAGAGTTATTTGAACAAATGTTTTTCAATGAAAGACCTAGGGGAAGCTGCTTATATATTGGGCATCAAAATCTATAGAGATAGACAAAGACGCCTGATAGCTTTAAGCCAAAGTACATACCTAGACAAAGTTCTGAAAAGGTTCAGAATGGATAAGGCAAAGAAAGGTTCAGTGCCTATGTTGTCAGGTAAGATATTGAGAAGGGCTTAGTGTCCAGCTACGGTAAATGATAGAGAAGCTATGAGCAAAGTGCCTTATGCCTCGGCCATAGGTTCTATCATGTATGCCATGTTGTGTAATAGACCGGATGTGTCCAATGCTCTTAGTTTGACGAGCAGATACCAAAGTGATCCAGGAGTGGAACACTGGACAGCCGTGAAGAACATCCTAAAGTATTTAAATAGAACTAAAGAAATGTTCTTAGTCTATGGAGGTGATGAATAGCTCATGTAAAGGGTTACGTCGATGCTAGTTTCGACACCGACAAGGATGATTCTAAATCTTAGATAGGATATGTTTATATTTTGAATGGAGGAGCTGTGAGCTGGAGAAGCTGCAAGCAAAGCATGATCGCGGGATCTACAGTAGAGGCGGAATACATGGCTGCTGCAGAAGCGTCAAGTGAAGGAGTTTGAATCAGGAACTTCATCACTGAGCTTGGTGTGGTTCCAAGTGCCTTGGACCCACTGGAGATATTGTGTGACAACACTGGCGCCATAGCACTGGCTAAGGAACCAAGATATCATCCAAAGACCAAGCATATCAACCGCAAGTTTCATATAATCCGAGATTATATAACAGATGGAGATCTGAAGATTAGCAAAGTACATACAGATCTGAATGTCACAGATCCATTGAATAAACCTCTTCCACGTGCAAAACATGATCAGCACCTTAGTGCCATGGGTGTTAGATTGTTGCCAGATGTAAACTAGATTATTGACTCTAGTGCAAGTGGGAGACTGTTGGAATTATGCCCTAGAGGAAATAATAAAGGTGTTATTATTATAATTCTTGTTCATGATAAAGTTTATATTCCATGCTAGAATTGTATTAAGCGGAAATTTTAATACTTGTGTGGTTTGTGAACAACACCGTGTCCCTAGTACGCCTCTATGGACTAGCTCATTGATTAATGATGGTTAAGGTTTCCTAACCATAGATATGAGTTGTCGATTAATAATGAGATCATATCATTGGGAGAATGATATGATGGACATACCCAAATTAAGCAGAGCAATTAGATCGTGTCATCGTGTTCATCTTTGCGAAGCTTTTCCTATGTCAAATATTGTATTCCTTAGACCATGAGATAATGCAACTCCCTGGTATCGGAAGAAATCTTTGAGGTCATCAAACGTCATCCTATGAGAGGGTGATCATAAAGGTGTCTCTCAGGTGATCGGAAAGTACCTGTTGGGTTGTATGTATCGAGATGGGATTTGTCCCTCCCAAGTCGGAGAGATATACTTCGGGCCCACTCGGTAATCGATATCAACACCGCTTGCAAGCACGTGGTTAAGGAGTTAATCACAAAGTGATATCGGATTACGGAACGAGTAAAGTACTTGCTGTGAACGAGATTGAACTAGGTATACTGGTACCGACGATCGAATCTCGGGCAAGTAAAATATCGCGCGACGAAGGGAATATATATATGGGATTGATTGAATCCTGGCATCGTGGTTCATCCAATATGATCATCGATGAATGTGTGGGAGTCAATATGGGTTTCCAGACCCCGATGTTGATTATTGATAGAAGATCATGTCTGCATGTTCTCGAACCCGAAGGGTCACACACTTAACGTGTCTTGACGCTAGGATAGATTGGATAATTGGTTTATGAGTTTTTGTTCAGAGTCTCGGATGTGATCCAGGACATCACGAGAGGTTCCGGAATGGTCCGGAGAATAAGATTCATATAAGGCAAAGCAGATTTTGGAGTTCGGAATTGTTTCGGGTAATTCGGTATTGTACCGGAAGCTTCTAGAACCTTCCGGAGTGGGACCAACATGGCCCCACTTGTCGGGAGGGGGCGTGGTCCTACGAGGGAGTTCCCTGGCCGCATTGGGCCAGGGGCACAAGGCCCCATAGGCCCAGCCAGCCAAGCACCTAGGTAAACCCTAGGGGAGCTTCTAGAAGGGGAGGGGGGAAACTTGCCCCCCAATCCTCCCTCCTTGGCCGCCGGCCTAGGGATCGGGGGAGGGGCAACGGCCAGCCGCCCACCCCTCTATATAAATAGGGCTGGGGGAGCACCCTCCCCACACCTCCTCCTCAACCCTAGCCGCCCTACTGCCCCTCCTCTCTCTGGCCCTCCCGACTGCGTGTAGGCGAAGCCCTGCCGCAGAAACTCTCCATTGCTTGCACCACGCCGTCGTGTTGTAGACCCAATCCATCTCTCCACCCCACTTGCTGGACCGAGGAAGGAGGAGACATCAAGGTGCCGCACGTGTGCATCTCTCAGAGGCATCGCCACTTGTGGTGTTAGATCGGATCGGATCGCGAGGAGGAGAAGCGAATACGACTACATCAACCACGTTCCGTCGAACGTTCCGCTGTGCGACTCTTCAAGGGTATGAAGATCTCATCTATCCCCCCTCGTTGTTTGCATCTCCTAGATTAGATCTTGGCTTTCCCCGTTCGCATCCGTAGAAAATTTTGATTTACTATGCTGCGAAACCCTTCAGTTCGGCACGACCACTTAAACGCACCAGGACGGCTAGGGCTCCTCCTCCTCATTATTTCTCTCATATTTCGCTCCAAACCTCTCAAAATCAACCTAGAACTCTTGATTCTTTGCGGATTTCGTTCGTTTGAGGGGGGATCAATAAATCGGTATGTTTCTCTTCCTATCCATGCTTTATTTTTAGAATTTTATGGTTAAAATCCTCACATTGATTTAGTGGATGAAATCAAGCTTGTTTGATTTTCTCTTTTGATTTCTCACGTTAGGATTTATTTCTTCCATGTAGAATCGTTCGTATATCATGTAGAAACTATATGCCTAATGTTTTATGTTGAATTTCTCTGTTCTTCAAGATGAACAAGCTTAGTAGTATGTTTCGCAAGAGCAAGGGCCAACATGGTGAAGGCTCGGGGCTCCGGGCTGAGCTCGACAACAAGTATGCCATGGTTTCATCAAGGAAGGTGATGCCCACACGTTGGGCTGATGATGGTTTTCTCAGCACAGCGGGGTTGAGGGCGGACTTCGACCACATGTGTGAAAATGCAGGGCTATCAAACCTCGCCTATGAAAGCCACTACACCTACACTGAGCTCACCCATGAGTTCCTCGCCTCCTTCTATGATGACTACAAGGATAAAGGTAATGCATGCACGGTGAGTTTCACCATTAAATAGCGGCCATATCAAATTACTTTTCAACAATTTTGTGAAGCTTTTGGATTCCCTCAAGAAGGGGAATCAACTGTTAGGGCACGTACAATGCTAGAGAATGCGGGTCTTCTCTTAGCCCTCCACGTAATCTAGAGAAGGTAATAAAAATAAGTTGTACAATGGATCATCTCTTATTGTCATCTCTAAGGATTAATTTGAATTGACTAATTATAGTAAGAAATTGTGTTGATAAGAGAAGACATAAGGTACAATGGAGAAAAATAGTCTTCTCTGATTTTTAAGGGATCATCCCTTAGCTAAGGAAAGACAACCTTCTCTTTCTTTATTCTCTCTCCTCCAACTAAGCAAAAATCTGACGTGACAACCGTAAGGGAAGGCTCACATCATCGCATTGTACATGCCCTTACAAATCTGTATAGCGTCTCAAGTGGAGAAACTTGGGAGGTTATTTCTGTTAACGGTGGTAGGGTCTTCTACCAGAAGAAGATGTCCACCATTCAGAACCCCACCGTCCGCTACTTCGCTTTTTTTCTTGCCAACACTTTGTTGGGAAGAGGAAATACCAGCTCTATGGCCAATGCAGACATGGCCATGATCACCAAGGCACTCTTCCCTGATGCACCGCAGGGTCCCACTCCTGCAGCTCTATTCCTCAAGTACCTCCGCCACCAGAGCAACAAAAAGAAAGGTGACATTCGCATCGGTGGATTGGTAACCCACCTTTTCCAAGCCTATGGAATTCCAATACCTATTATGCAACCTGTTGATGGCTCCATACTTATGGATGTCAAATATATAACTACTTGTGGCTTCCTCGGTGTTTACCGAGCTAATAGGAGGCTCCGAGCCTATCAATTTGGTTACCTTGATGTTGCATAGGATGAGAAAGTGCCATTTCCTTGTCCACAAGCCTTCTCGATTCAGGAGAAGAACAAATGGATCCTCACCAATAATCAAGTGAAAAATATCATGGAAGCACTCTATCCTGACCCCGAGGAAGATGAAGAAGGAGATCAATAGGATGAGTAGGAGCAGGAGTACAACCCTGCTTGGGAAGGACAACAACAGTAGAAGGAGGGACCTTGGGACCCATGGCCCAACCAGCAGCAACAGCAGCAGGGGTTCAACAATGTACCCTATGAAGATTTTCTACAGCTCAACCAACAAGTTGGGGAGATCAAACAAACTCTTCATGGAGTGAATGAAGATGTTAGTTCCCTAACTAACAGCTTCAGTCACTTCATGACCCACTTCCTCGACTACTACCATCAGTATCCGTACCCTCCGCCGAACGACGACAACAATTAAGCATGGCAACAACCTAAGCTTGGGGGAGGTTGGAAATCCTCCAAACTTTGCATTCATATTTTTATTTCTTGTTTTGATTTATTTTACTTCTTAAAAAATTGCATGTTTACTTTCAGTTTGCATTCCTAAACCAAAAACACAAAAAAATTAGTTGTAACCTTTATTGCAAATTTGTTTCTTTTTTGTCTCCGAGATTGCTCAATTTCAGGTGACTTGGCAATAGGGAAATATAGTGGGGGTTCGAATCAAGTACGAGAACGAAGCAAGAAAGAGGAGGTATCACATTCCTTTCATCACCTCTTATGCAACTTTAAATTGACCCTACAATTATATACTCGCTTTCACTTGAGCCACTCCCCACTTAGCTTGTTATTCTATAAATTATATTCCTTTGCTAGTGTCTCCTTTTTAGCTTTGAAATAATGAGCAATGAACTTGGTTAAAATATTTATGACATTTTTACAATAAGAAAAAGCATCCAAAAGATGACTTGAGTTCATGTTTATCCCAAAGGATTTGATTTTAGAAACTACTCAACCCCATTGAGCGTAATGTAAATAGACTCGATAGCACTCTTGAATGAAATTGTCTGATAAAATGGATGCTTTGAAGTAGTAGAGATTATAACACTGCTTTTTCTAATAATTACAGTAAGATATTTCTTTACGCGTGTCATTACAACACTGTTGTGCTCCATGCGGAACTATTAACTCTGCTAGCCAACGAGAGATCTAAATATGGGAAACCACTTGATTTTGGCTATTGAGTTATGTAAGCGTCCGTAGCTGCAATACTATGACGGATAAAATTTTAGTCTTCTCGTGGTTTCACGTTCCAAGTGAAGTTGTAGGAGACCTCTGACCCACTATTGCTCAACAGTTATCTATTGGCATGGTCACGTGTGCGCAATACAGTCCTGTCACATCCCAAGATTTTCCAAATCTTGTAATGTGAAAAATAAATAAACAAAATAAATTATTGTTGAAAATCAGGGTGAAAAGAAACTTTGTGTCTAAATGGAAACTTAAAATCCCATCTTGAACAAAACTTTAATTAAAGTTTGAATTCAACAAAAATCCAAATCAAGAGAAATGCATTCCTCATAAAATGCATCTGGAAATTTAAACACTTGGAAAATAAATCCAAACCCTAAACCCTAATGGAATAAGATCATTTCCAAGTTATCTCCAAGACTATAGATTTGATCCATATAAAAATTTGTCAACAAACATTTACAAAAGATCAAGAAAGACAAATATAAATATTATAAGACCATAGAAATTGGTTTCACTTAATTTGGAGCCATAGATAAAATCTTATGAATTTAATAAGATAAGGAAATTGAATTTCCAAAGCTAATAAAACACTTATCTAGAAACCCATACCAAATGGTAAGCAAATAATCCTAAAGGGATTTAAAAGGATAAACAAATATTAAATAAGATTTTACAAATTGGAATCACCAAGTTTGGATCTCTAAATAAAAAGATATGGATTTTATAAGATGAAGAAAGAAATATTAAATAAGGAATATTTAAAGACCAAATCAAATCTTGGCCAAATCCATAAGCAAATGGAATAAGTTATAATCCAAATCCAAATAAAATATTGGATAAAGAATTTCAAAAATAAAATAAAATGGCATTAACCATTTTATCCCTATTTTAATAAAGACAAATCTCTAATAAGAATAATTATATAATTCATGAGAAAATAGTATTTTGGAATTTACCCAAGTGGAATAAAAGTTGTTTAATTAATTTAAATAAAATAAATCTTCCAAATAAAATTTAGGGAAATAAAACTATATTTAATTCCATTGAAATTAAAACAAATACCCAATTCAAATGATTTATGAATCATATTAAATACTTTCCAAATAATTCTAGATGAATTATTTGACATCCTATTAAGCAAATACAAACCTACTGAAAAGATTTGGAAGGTTTAAGAATTTAAGTGGTGTTTGAAAATATTATTAAATCTTATTTGATTTAAAACAAGATCCTTTTTGAGTAATTAAAAGACCCCAAAAAGAATAAAATTTTATTCCAAAATTGACTTCAGATTATATTACTAATCAGTAGTTAAACCTACACAAATTTTGGTTGAGGTTTGAATTCAAATTGATGTTGAAAAAAATTAAACAAAAATCAAAATAGAAATTGGAAATGGAAAAAGGAAAAACAATCAGATCAAAAAAATGGAATAGGGGCAGCCCAACTAACCTAGCCCACTAAGCCCATCAGTAGCTCATCTCCCCCTCCCGTAGTGAAACGTTTTTACCCCCAGCGCCGCTGACGACCAGACCCCACCTCCCCCTCTCTCCCTCACGCTGACAACGGACCCCACAGCCAGGTCATCATCTTCTTCACGCTGCGTTGAACACGCCTGGCAGTTTCTGCCGTTTATTTGCTCGGTTGAATTCGCGTAAATGGCGCAATTAATCCTCCCCCTGACCACACCTTCTTAATCGCCAGCATCCCCTCTCTATTTCCCCCCAGACGCCACACCACCGGAGCCACTAGGCTGCTCAAATTTTTGCCTCAACTGCCTCTGTCTCCGACAGCTTTCCCAGCCGATTCCGGCAGCCCCTCGCCGCACCTCGCCCCCTCGACCACACACGCGTGCTCCACGTACCCTGGCGCACCTCCCCGTGGTATCAGCTCACTCGCGCGTGCCCTGTATCGTCGACTCTGTCTTCGTCTGAACGTCGCCGCCGTCTGCTCCTTCTCCGACGAACTCCCCAGGTACCTTCCGTCCATCCCCTTCACTCTCGTTGACATGCGTATGATCCCTAGCGCTGTGTGCATCTAATGGCAACCTTATTTCGTTTCAGCGCGCACCATAGCATCGCCCCCGATGACGACAGACCGTACCCGACACCGTCACCGACTCCGACGAGCAATTGACGACCACCCCGAGCGCCCCTTCGTTAGCAAGGACCACCTCGAGCATCTACACGCCGCGACGAACTCGGTGAGCATCTCCCCTTGATTTCTCGCTTCCTGCATCGCCAGCACCGCCACCGCCTGACCACGCGCTGCCACACGCCGCCGCCAGCGTCGCCCATCTCTGGCAAGCTTGTTGTACACCGTTCGATCACGATCCAGTGGCTAGGAAAGAAACTAACCGAAGGGGTACACTTGCTTCTGAGCCGTGCGATCCCACTTAGATCCAACGCTCCACAGCGATCGATCCGAGCGAAGCGGTACCGACCAATCGCAGCACGACGCGTGGCCTGTGTTTGATTTAAAAACCAAAAACTTATCTAATTGATGTTCCAATTTGAATAATTCATAACTTTCAAACCACACGTCCGAATTTTACAAATTTTATATCAATGGAATCAGCAAAATAAGTACTTTCTGACCATGCACGTATTTTAGTAAAAAGCTTCTCTTGAAGTGATTGTTTTTGCAGAAACTTGTGTATGCATGTTTAGAATATAAAATTTGTTCTAAAATGAATTTTGAGATGAAATCTTTGGAAAATGGTTTTTTTTGAACCTACTGACCATAGAAATCAATTTGTGGTTTCAAAAACATATTTGGTGAAGCAAAATAATAAACTTTTGATTCAAACCATTTCTAGTCAAAGAAAAGTAATATTTATTTATTAAAAATGCTTTTTGAAGAAAACCTTTGGGAAATGTTTTGTAATAAACTCTCTGACCCTAAAAAGAACGTTTTATGGTTTGAAAACATATTTGTGAACCCTATAGATTGTTGCCTTATTAAAAACATTTCTTCACCACATAAAATAATACTTTGGTTTAAAAATGGTTTATAGGTAGAATCTTTTGCAAATAGTTTTGCCACTTTATAAAATGACCAATAAGTGTTTTATAATGTTTATAACCTATTATAAACCACTTTTGTAAATAAAACAAAGTTTGGCATGCTTGCATGCATTGTTTTGTTGATATTATTTTATGTGATGTTTGCTTGAATGGTAGATTGAAATTGTGCCTTGCTTGATTGAATTGTAGTGATTTGAAGAGTGTGATGATTGCAAAGACAAGGAGTGAACTTATATTCTCTACCAAAAAGGCAAGTGATGCTTCATACTTTTGTTCCATTATTTTCACTATGCATTAGTGATATTTCTAAGTAGGACTTGCATGGAATTTTGCTAAGTGTAAACTATGCCATGGGAAATCCTAGTATATGAAACCTTAGTAGAATTTCCTAAGTTAAGATTCCTACTACTATCATGCTTAGCTTAGCTAGTAGAAAACAAGGGTGGAATATATATTCATACTATGGAATATTTCCAAGTCAAGGACTTGTGTTTTATTTAATAAAACAACTAAGTGAATGAATCACCTGGGTGGAATGGAAGGAATGGTTTGTGTTGAGTGGTTCACAAGGACCATTTCTATGGTTTAACTTGTGTATCTCACTTGTGGATGGGCACCCAGGAACAAAGAGATTTGAGATGTCAAATGTTGAGGAGCTTCAAGTGCAGCCACTTGGCATTATGGGCTCTGCCTAGATCATATAGGTTGCAATAACTTAGCCAAATGGACAGTTGGTGGTAGGGGATTGATAGATTGGAACGCGTCCATTCTGGTCTAAGGGAAGGCTTCTGAAAGATCTTGTCTTGGTGAAACCAAGTCTTGTGGGGAAAGTGCACCACCTCTGCAGAGTGTAAAATCTAAGTACTTAGCCATGTCCCTGGTAAAGGACAATTTGAGCATCAAGACATGGAAGCTATCAAGAATCTCCTCATCCCAATTTCTAAGATAAAAACTTGTGGTTGAACAAGGTTTGAAGGATCACCAATTTCTATTGGGAGATGCCTTGGGAATGTTTTTGTCAAGCAAAAACTTAGTGTTTTCAAATGATAAGGAAAATATATTTTGAGCAAAGCAAGCCTAAGCTCCACCTAGCCAAATGCATATAGATGATAGACTCCACTATACTACTATAGTATCACTTGCCAATACAATTCAAATGTATTGACCCTTGTGGCTATAACTTGTTATGTTGCAGGTTTGTTTGATATTAGTGAATTTTAGTGATTAGGATTACAAGTCTACAACCAACATGTCTGCCTGTGGAACTTTGAAGATGAAGGACCCCATGCTATTGTTATATTCTGCTCCATTGTAATGAGATAACCAAATGAGCTATGTAATATGTAATAAATTATTTTATTCCTAGTTATAAAGTTGTATTATGACCTTTGTTTCTCGATATTACATCTTAACTGTGGATGCTAGCTATTGATCCAGGGACTAGCATTGTAAACACAGGGATCTCTACCTTATTAAAGGTTGGGAACCTTACAGATGGTATCAGAGCATTGTGTTGCCTGTAGGAATTGTAACCCTAGGATTGGACAAAACCCCTTAGAAAAATAGGAGTTGTATTTGTTCCAAAACTTATTTACAAACAATCTTGTAAACTCTTTCCTCAACCATTTTGGTTTTGATTCTACATCACTTCTATTTCAAACCTGATGGACAAAACCTACCCCATGGCCAAAGACTTCTCCATGTGCAAAGGACTTCATCAACTCTAATGACTTCAACATCTTCAAGTGAGTTCAACCTTATTCTCAACAAGGACTTCAACTTGGATATCACTAAGGACTACAAGTGAGACAAGAATAATTGCTCAAGACTTGAAGACTAAGGAAACACAACTTAGAAGGAATCATCATCACTTTAAAGTTTTATGACCAAGATTTTCCCAAGGAAACCATGATCTCATTCAAGAAGAATCAACTAATAAGGATGGAAAAATCTCAAGTGAACCATATAGATGGACCACCATGTTTAGTTTAAATTAATCACACCAACTTATGTGTGTAACAAAAATATTTTGTTGCCTAAAAATATGCTTGAGACTTGTTGTTTGAATGGAATGTTTGTTTGTGATTGCTTGCACATTGCTTGAGTGAATTGTGATGTGTGTGATTAGAATTGATTTGCTTAGAAACCATTTGCCTATTCTAATCCCAATCCAACCCAAACAGATGACTACTCCAAAGAACTTCAACATCAAGGATAGTGACATCAACAACCAAGAGATGCACATGAGAGAACAACTACTAGCAAACCAAACCCAGTTGAACCAAGTGACAACTCAGCTTTTAGCCAACAATAATGGATTAGACCCAACCATACAAAAGTTTTTGGAAATTCAATCCCAATTTTTGCAAAGGATGGCCACTCAAATGATCAACATGGGAGACAACCTTTCCCAAGGAGTTTGTGACAACAAGGACGTCAAGGATGATTTTTAGAAGGAATCCAAGCTTGCAATATTTGTGGAGACAAGGATCACACTTCCAAAGAGCATGAAGATCAATGCCCCAATTGTGAAGAGAAACATCCCAGTAATCAATGCCCCACAACCCAAGCTACTTGTTACCTATGTGAAGGAAATAACCATGTCCCTATCCAATGCCCCATCTATTCCATAGTTCAACAAAGGAAACAAGGTGGAGTGCAACAACAGTTTGTAAACCCTCATGAAGGAACAAATTCTACCAAGAAGGATGAAGGCAAAGTTAAAACTATGCATCATAAGGCCAAATCCAAGGTGATCACAAAGTGTTGCTACTCTTGTGAAGAAGAAGGTCATATCTCTAGTAAATGCCCCAAGAAGAGAGAAAGATTTCCCACCTATGTGGTGAAGTATGAAGAGCATGAACTAGAAGAACTCCTAGCTTTGGAGAGACCCAAGAAGAAGAAGGACATAAGCCAGTTGCAATGTTACAATTGCAAAGAAATGGGACACTATGCCAGTGATTGGCCAGAAAAGAAGAAGAACCAAGGAAACAAACAAGATGCAATGATACCAAAGGAAAAGAAAGATATCAGCCAAGTGATGTGTTTCAAATGCAAAGAGCTAGGCCATTATGCATACAAGTGTCCAGAGAAGCTTCATCAAAACCCCAAGCAGTCCAAGATGTAATTTAGTTGGAAATTTTTAAGGGTGGTAGTACCCTAGATGCTTTGAGCCAACTTGTAACCCTAGCCTCCCCAAATCTCGGGACGAGATTTATTTTAAGGGTGGTAGCCTGTCACATCCCAAGATTTTCCAAATCTTGTAATGTGAAAAATAAATAAACAAAATAAATTATTGTTGAAAATCAGGGTGAAAAGAAACTTTGTTTCTAAATGGAAACTTAAAATCCCATCTTGAACAAAACTTTAATTAAAGTTTGAATTCAACAAAAATCCAAATCAAGAGAAATACATTCCTCATAAAATGCATCTGGAAATTTAAACACTTGGAAAATAAATCCAAACCCTAAACCCTAATGGAATAAGATCATTTCCAAGTTATCTCCAAGCCTATGGATTTGATCCATATAAAAATTTGTCAACAAACATTTAGAAAAGACCAAGAAAGACAAATAGAAATATTATAAGACCATAGAAATTGGTTTCACTTAATTTGGAGCCATAGATAAAATCTTATGAATTTAATAAGATAAGGAAATTGAATTTCCAAAGCTAATAAAACACTTATCTAGAAACCCATACCAAATGGTAAGAAAATAATCCTAAAGGGATTTAAAAGGATAAACAAATATTAAATAAGATTTTACAAATTGGAATCACCAAGTTTGGATCTCTAAATAAAAAGATATGGATTTTATAAGATGAAGAAAGAAATATTAAATAAGGAATATTTAAAGACCAAATCAAATCTTGGCCAAATCCATAAGAAAATGGAATAAGTTATAATCCAAATCCAAATAAAATATTGGATAAAGAATTTCCAAAATAAAATAAAATGGCATTAACGATTCTATCCCTATTTTAATAAAGACAAATCTCTAATAAGAATAATTATATAATTCATGAGAAAATAGTATTTTGGAATTTACCCAAGTGGAATAAAAGTTGTTTAATTAATTTAAATAAAATAAATCTTCCAAATAAAATTTAGGGAAATAAAACTATATTTAATTCCATTGAAATTAAAACAAATACCCAATTCAAATGATTTATGAATCATATTAAATACTTTCCAAATAATTCTAGATGAATTATTTGACATCCTATTAAACAAATACAAACCTACTGAAAAAATTTGGAAGGTTTAAGAATTTAAATGGTGTTTGAAAATATTATTAAATCTTATTTGATTTAAAACAAGATCCTTTTTGAGTAATTAAAAGACCCCAAAAAGAATAAAGTTTATTCCAAAATTGACTTCGGATTATATTACTAATCAGTAGTTAAACCTACACAAATTTTGGTTGAGGTTTGAATTCAAATTGATGTTGAAAAAAATTAAACAAAAATCAAAATAGAAATTGGAAATGGAAAGAGGAAAAACAACCAGATCAAAAAAAATTTAATAGGGGCAGCCCAACTAACCTAGCCCACTAAGCCCATCAGTAGCCCATCTCCCCCTCCCGCAGTGAAACGTTTTTCACTCGCAAACTTACCCCCAGCGCCGCTGATGACCAGACCCCACCTCCCCCTCTCTCCCTCACGCTGACAACGGACCCCACAGCCAGGTCATCATCTTCTTCACCCCGCGTTGAACACGCCTGGCAGTTTCTGCCGTTGATTTGCTCGGTTGAATTCGCATAAATGGCGCAGTTAATCCTCCCCCTGACCATGCCTTCTTAATCGCCAGCATCCCCTCTCCATTTCCCCCAGATGCCACACCACCGGAGCCACTAGGCTTCTCAAATTTTTGCCTCAACTGCCTCTGTCTCCGACGGCTTTCCCAGCCGATTCCGGCAGCCCCTCGCCGCACCTCGCCCCCTCGACCACACACGCGTTCTCCACGTACCCTGGCGCACCTCCCCGTGGCATCAGCTCACTCGCGCGTGCGCTATATTGTCGACTCCGTCTTTGTCTGAACATCGCTGCCGTCAGCTCCTTCTCCGACGAACTCCCCAGGTAGCTTCCGTCCATCCCGTTCACTCTCGTTGACACGCGTATGATCCCCAGCGCTGTGTGCATCTAACGGCACCCTTATTTCATCTCAGCGCGCACCGTAGCATCGCCCCCGACAACGACAGACCGTACCCGACGCCGTCACCGACTCCGACGAGCAATTGACGACCACCCCGAGCGCCCCTTCGCTAGCAAGGACCACCTCAAGCATCTCCACGCCGCGATGAACTCGGCGAGCATCTCCCCTTGATTTCACGTTTCCTGCATCGCCAGCACCGCCACCGCGTGACCGCGCGCCGCCACACGCCGCCGCCAGCGCCGCCCATCTCTGGCAAGCTTGTTGTACACCGTTCGATCACGATCCAGTGGCTAGGAAAGAAACTAACCGAAGGGTTACACTTGCTTCTGAGCCGTGCGATCCCACTTAGATCCAACGCTCCACAGTGATCGATCCGAGCGAAGCGGTACCGACCAATCGCAGCACGACGCGTGGCCTGTGTTTGATTTAAAAACCAGAAACTTATCTAATTGGTGTTCCAATTTGAATAATTCATAACTTTCAAACCACATGTCCAAATTTTACAAATTTTATATCAATGGAATCAGAAAAACAAGTACTTTCTGACCATGCACGTTTTTCAGTAAAAAGCTTCTGTTAAATTGATTGTTTTTGCAGAAACTTGTGTATGCATGTTTAGAATATAAAATTTGTTCTAAAATGAATTTTGAGATGAAATCTTTGGCAAATGGTTTTTTTTGAACCTACTGACCATAGAAATCAATTTGTGGTTTCAAAAACATATTTGGTGAAGCAAAAGAATAAACTTTTGATTTAAACCATTTCTAGTCAAAGAAAAGTAATGTTTATTTATTAAAAATGCTTTTTGAAGAAAACCTTTGGGAAATGTTTTGTAATAAACTCTCTGACCCTAAACACAAAGTTTTATGGTTTGAAAACATATTTGTGAACCCTATAGATTGTTGCCTTATTAAAAACATTTCTTCACCACATAAAATAATACTTTGGTTTAAAAATGGTTTATAGGTAGAATCTTTTGCAAATAGTTTTGCCACTTTATAAAATGACCAATAAGTGTTTTATAATGTTTATAACCTATTATAAACCACTTCTGTAAATAAAACAAAGTTTGGCATCGTTGCATGCATTGTTTTGTTGATATTATTTTATGTGATGTTTGCTTGAATGGTAGATTGAAATTGTGCCTTGCTTGATTGAATTGTAGTGATTTGAAGAGTGTGATCATTGAAAAGACAAGGAGTGAACTTATATTCTCTACCAAAAAGGCAAGTGATGCTTCATACTTTTGTCCCATTATTTTCACTATGCATTAGTGATATTTCTAAGTAGGACTTGCATGGAATTTTGCTAAGTGTAAACTATGCCATGGGAAATCCTAGTAGATGAAACATTAGTAGAGTTTCCTAAGTTAAGATTCCTACTACTATCATGCTTAGCTTAGCTAGTAGAAAACAAGGGTGGAATATATATTCATACTATGGAATATTTCCAAGTCAAGGGCTTGTGTTTTGTTGAATAAAACAACTAAGTGAATGAATCACCTGGGTGGAATGGAAGGAATGGTTTGTGTTGAGTGGTTAACAAGGCCCATTTCTATGGTTTACCTTGTGTATCTCACTTGTGGATGGCCACCTAGGAACAAAGAGATTTGAGATGTCAAATGTTGAGAAGCTTCAAGTGCAGCCACTTGGCATTATGGGCTCTGCCTAGATCATATAGGTTGTAATAACTTAGCCAAATGGACAGTTGGTGGTAGGGGATTGATAGGTTGGAACGCGTCCATTCTGGTCTAAGGGAAGGCTTCTGAAATATCTTATCTTGGTGAAACCAAGTCTTGTGGGGAAAGTGCACCACCTCTGCAGAGTGTAAAATCTAAGTACTTAGCCATGTCCCTGGTAAAGGACAATTTGACAATCAAGACATGGAAGCTATCAAGAATCTCCTCATCCCAATTTATAACATAAAAACTTGTGGTTGAACAAGGGTTGAAGGATCACCAATTTCTATTGGGAGATGCCTTGGGAATGTTTTTGTCAAGCAAAAACTTAGTGTTTTCAAATGATAAGGAAAATCTATTTTGAGCAAAGCAAGCCTAAGCTCCACTTAGCCAAATGCATATAGATGATAGACTCCACTATACTACTATAGTATCACTTGCCAATACAATTCAAATGTATTGACCCTTGTGGCTGTAACTTGTTATGTTGCAGGTTTGATTGATTTAGTGAAGTGTGTTGATTAGGATTACTAAATCTACAACCAACATGTCTGCCTGTGGTACTTTGAAGATGAAGGACCCCATGCTATTGTTATATTTTGCTGCATTGTAATGAGATAGCCAAATGAGCTATGTAAGATGTAATAAATTATTTTATTCCTGGTTATAAAGTTGTATTATGACCTTTGTTTCTTGATATTACATCTTAACTGTGGATGCTAGATATTGATCCAGGGACTAGCATTGTAAACACAGGGATCTCTACCTTATTAAAGGTTGGGAACCTTACAAGTCCCAATTAACATGTTAAAAACAGTGGCATGATTTCTCTATGAAAGAGCTGAAGTTTTTGAAAAATAAGGAAAGGAAATAGGTGCTTTGAGAGTTTTGAAAATTTGACGTGGGAGTAGATGAGTTGTTCTTAAATTGAATGTTTTTGGTGCCTACTTGAGTACTATTAATTGATTAAAGCAACAAGAGCAAAAAGTTTTCATCTCTTAACAAAGAGAGAAACAAAAATAATTTGTTTCATATTCCTAGCTAAACTTTTGACACTTGCTCAGGCATATGATTTATTTGGTAGCAAGATATACGTGGTTAGGAAGTGGACTCAGTGTAATCTTCTGAATACTTGTATGATCATGTTTAAGATTGCAGGAATTGTGAATAAAAGAATTTGACACCAATTCGAGCTTGTGAGTTCTTTTATTTTAGCCTCGAATCTCCGCTATCCTTCCTTATTTTCTTGTCACTTGAGGGCGAGCAACATCTAAGCTTGGGAGAGTTGATAGCTGTGAGATTTGCCACATTTTTTATGGTTTCTATTGATGGTTTTCGGACGTATTTGATGGTTTTATAGCTTTACCTAACGCTAATACTTTAGTAGCAAATAAAACCTGGTTTTTAGTGTGTGTTTCAGGTTCTGAACTTCAATAGAGGGTTTTAACAACAAAAACACAATATTCAGATGAAAACAAGAAAGTCTATTTTTGAAAGCAATCGAGGGAGGCATACAATAGCTTTAACGAGCAACTATACATCGAGAATATTTTTTCGACCGTATAGTTCCCGCCGTATAGTTGCCACTGCCTTCGTCTTGTCAAAAGGGACAACTTTCGTGAAGG
Organism: Avena atlantica; assembly: GCA_910589765.1. Classification (NCBI taxonomy): domain Eukaryota; kingdom Viridiplantae; phylum Streptophyta; class Magnoliopsida; order Poales; family Poaceae; genus Avena; species Avena atlantica. The sequence goes on from OU342733.1 coordinate 349,188,576, forward strand.
GGAGGAGGACGAAAATAGAACACAGCAGCCGCCATCTCATCCAGAAGGGAGAAAGAAGAGATGCGGAGAAGAAGGGGAAGGCGTTCTTCATCTCTCTCCACGATCTTTGACCTCCTAGCCACCACACCCCCATAGCCATTATTTGTACTCGAGAGAGAGAGATCTCCACCTTGCAATATTAGGGTTTAAGATTGTTTCTTACCATCTTGAATTGTGTTGGATTTATTTCTATTCTTATTGTGGATCTCCAGAGTAATATCAAGAATAACTCCCTTTATTTAATTATATCGATGATGCTTTCTTCTCTCATGTGTGAGTAAGTTCCCTTGGGCGTGGGAGATGTAAGGGATTGGTGAGGTGTGACGTGACTATATATTTTCCATTAAGTTCATGGTTGATTTTAATTACTATATTATGTGTGCTTGACTATTTGTGAGATGATTAATGCTTGTTGTCCAATTAAGGGCCCACACAACATGATACCGTGTTCTACATAGATAAGATCTTGTTTGCTAGCAGACTGGCGACCCCCGAGTGACACGGGGATATCAATGGAAAACTACTTGATCTCGAGGAGCACGAGGATCCACTGTGCCTATTGCATTAGTCCGATCCAAGGAGCATAATTGCTAAGCAACCTGAAGGATCTTAATCGTCTAGTGACTGACCATGGTTTTGGTAACATACTAGTAGGATTATTGAAGTTGGAATGAAATCTACCAAGAGGATTTCCGACTAATTATGGGTTGCTTTCCTACACACATACTTATAAGATTATAATTGTTACACTTATCGCTCATCCACCTGGCACATTCACTATCACCATGAACTGAATCTCCGCGCGCCTATTTTGTTATCTACAGAAAACAACAAATAAATCGATCTTTACTTTTATGCTTTTTATTTCTAAAGTTTACATTTTATTTTTATTTAAATACAATCTATTTAATCCAAAAATTTAGTCTTATTTCAACGCTTACAGTCAATTCACTCGAAGACCTGTGACAACTTCGAGTGTAACGGAGACTTCATTGATAAACACTTACCTTTGGGCTCCCTGTAGGATCGACATTTTAACTTTAAAACTAGCTACAAATGATCTATGAACTTGTAGCCATCACTACTCTCCAACAAAATTTCTTTATTCTTCGAAAGACAAGTTCCCCTCACAAACCCTTGAAGGAATCCAGGTGGATTGGCTGCGTCATCCTCGGAGGTCTGCTTTGGCTCGAGGCTAGTCCCGGGAACATGTTGCCATTGGATCCGCCTCTGTAGAGCGCCTGGACGCCCGCAGTAAACGTGTGATGGCCGTGCCGGACGACGACATGATTTTGGGCCCTCTTGAGGGTACCGATCCTGCACTGGCCGTGTCACGGAGGCGTCAACTCGACAGCCGAAGAAAAGTGGACCTCTACAACAAAGCGCCGATATGCTTCCACTTCGACTATGACAGAGCTGCGTTTGGGGGGGGGTGTCACATCCCAAGATTTTCCAAATCTTGTAATGTGAAAAATAAATAAACAAAATAAATTATGATTGTTGAATTTTAGGGTGAAAATGATTTTGCCACTTTATAAAAATGATCATTAGGTGTTTTCAAATGTTTATAACCCATTATAAACCACTTCTCCAAATAAAACAATCTTTAGCATGCTTGCATGCATTGTTTGTTATTATTATTTTATGTGATGAATTGCTTGAATGGTAGATTGAAATGTTGTTTGCTTGATTGAATTGTAGTGATTTGAAGTGAGTGAACATTGCAAAGATCAAGGAGTGAACTTATACTCTCTACCAAAAAAAGGCAAGTGATGCTTTATACTTTTGTCCCATTATTTTCACTATGCATTAGTGATATTTCTAAGTAGGACTTGCATGGAATTTTTGCTAAGTATAAACTATGCCATGGGAAATCCTAGTAGATGAAACCTTAGTACAAATTTCTTAAGTTAAGATTCCTACTACTATCATGCTTATCTTAGCTAATAGAAGACAAGGGTGGAATATATAATCATGTTATGGAAAATTTCTAAGTCTGAGGACTTGTGTTTTGTTTAATAAAAAAATTAAGTGAATGAATCACCTGGGTGGAATGGAAGGAATGGTTTGTGTTGAGTGGTTACACAAGGCCAGGGGTCTGGTGAACCTTGTGTATCACACTTGTGGAAAGCCACCCAGGAACAAAGAGATTTGAGATGTCAAATGTTGAGAAGCTTCAAGTGCAGCCACTTGGCATTATGGGCTCTGCCTGGATCATATAGGTTGCAATAACTTAGCCAAATGGACAGTTGGTGGTAGGGGTTTGATAGGTTGGAGCGCGTCCATTCTGGTCTAAGGGAAGGCTTCTGAAAGATCTTGTCTTGGGAAACCAAGTCTTGTGGGGAAAGTGCACCACCTCTGCAGAGTGTAAAATCTAAGTACTTAGCCATGTCCCTGGTAAAGGACAATTTGAGCATCAATACATGGAAGCTATCAAGAATCTCCTCATCCCAATTTCTAAGATAAAAACTTGTGGTTGAACAAGGGTTGAAGGATCACCAATTTCTATTGGGAGATGCCTTGGGAATGTTTTTGTCAAGGAAAAACTTAGTGTTTTCAAATGATAAGGAAAATCTATTTTGAGCAAAGCAAGCCTAAGCTCCACTTAGCCAAATGCATATAGATGATAGACTCCACTATACTACCATAGTATCACTTCCCAATACAATTCAAATGTATTGACCCTTGTGGCTGTAACTTGTTATGTTGCAGGTCTGATTGATATTAGTGAAGTTTTATGATTAGGATTACAAGTCTACAACCAACATGTCTGCCTGTGGCACTTTGAAGATGAAGGACCCCATGCTATTGTTATATTCTGCTGCATTGTAATGAGATAGCCAAATGAGCTATGTAAGATGTAATAAATTACTTTATTCCTAGTTATAAAGTTGTATTATGATCTTTGTATCTTGATATTACATCTTAATTGTGGATGCTAGCTATTGATCCAGGGACTAGCATTGTAAACACAGGGATCTCTACCTTATTAAAGGTTGGGAACCTTACAGATGGTATCAGAGCATTGTGTTGCCTGTAGGATTGTAACCCTAGGAGTGGACAAAACGCCTTAGAAAAATAGGAGTTGTATTTGTTCCAAAACTTATTTACAAACAATCTTGTAAACTCTTTCCTCAACCATTTTGGTTTTGACTCTACATCTCTTCTATTTTCAACTTAATGGATAAAGCCTTTCCATGGCCAAATACTTCACCATGAGCAAAGGACTTCATCAACTCTAATGACTTCAACATCTTCAACCTTGGATATCAACTCTAATGACTTCAACATCTTCAACCTTGGATATCAACTCTAATGACTTCAACATCTTCAACTCTAATGACTTCAACATGTTCAAGTGACTTCAACCTTATTCTCAACAAGGACTTCAACCTTGGATATCACTAAGGACTACAAGTGAGACAAGAAATGTTACTCAAGACTTGAAGACTAAGGAAACACAACTTAGAAGGAACCATGATCACCTTTGAAATTTTGTGACCAAGACACAAGAAATTTTCTCCAAGGATACAAATATCTTGTTCAAGAAGAATCAACCAAGAAGGATGGAAAGATCTCAAGTGAACCATATAGATGGACCACCATATTTAGTTTAAGTCAAACACACCAACTTATGTGGTGTAACAAAAATATTTTTTGTTGCCTAAAAATGTGCTTGAAACTTGTTGTTTGAGTGGAATGCTTGTTTGTGATTGCTTGCACATTGCTTGTGTAAATGGTGATGTGTGTGATTAGAATTATTCCTTAGAAATCTTTTGCCTATTCTAATCCCAATCCAACCCAAACAGATGACTTTTCCAAGAAACTCCAACATCAAGGATGGTGACAACAACAGCAACCAAGAGGACAACATGAGAGAACTCATAGTAACCCAAACCCAGTTGAACCAAGTGACAGCTCAATTTATAGCCAACACCAGTGAGGTAGATCCAACCATTCAAAGGTTTTTGGAAACCCAAACCCAATTGTTGCATAAGGTGACAGATCAAATGATCAACATGGGAAACAACTCTTCCAAAGGAGTTTGTGACAACAAGGATGACAATGATGATATTCTAGAAGGAACCCAAGCTTGCAATATTTGTGGAGACAAGGATCACACTTCCAAGGAGCATGAAGATCAATGCCCCAATTGTGAAGAGGAACATCCAGCTAACCAATGCCCCACAACCCAAGCTACTTGTTACCTATGTGAAGGAAATAATCATGTCCCTATCCAATGCCCCATCTACTCAATAGTTCAACAAAGGAAACAAGGTGGAGTGCAACAACTGATTTCAGACTACCATGAGAGAGCCAAGTCTACCAAGAAGGATGAAGACAAAGGAAAATCTCAGCTTGTACCTCCCAGCAATATGACTCAATTTAAAGGACCAAAAAGGAGACATATGTATTATCCAAGGAATAATAGAAGGTCAAGGAGACCAGGAACTTTTCCTACCTTTGAGATAACATATGAAGAACATGAATTAGAAGCACTCTTAGCTTTGGAGAAACCCAAGAAAAAGAAAGACAAAAGCCATGTGCAATGTGGTCATTGCAAAGAAATGGGACACTATGCCAATGAATGTCCAGAGAAGAAGTATAAGGAAATTATCCAAGTGTGGTGAAACAACTGCAAAGAGCTAGGCCATTATGTAGCAACTTGTCCACAGAAGATACGTGAAGGACTCAATCTTATCACATGTTACAATTGTGGTAACCAAGGACATTATGCAAGCAATTGTCCAGAAAAGATGAAGCACAAGATAAAGCCTATGAAGGATCCCAGCCTTGTCACATGTTTCAAGTGTGGAAACAAAGGACACTATGCAGATGTTTGCCCAGAAAGATTTCAACAAGATCCCAAGCAAACCAAGATGTAATCTAGTTGGAAAATTTTTAAGGGTGGTAGTACCTTAGATGCTTTGAGCCAACTTGTAACCCTAGCCTCCCCAAATCTCGGGACGAGATTTATTTTAAGGGTGGTAGCTTGTCACATCCCAAGATTTTCCAAATCTTGTAATGTGAAAAATAAATAAACAAAATAAATTATGATTGTTGAATTTTAGGGTGAAAAGAAACTTTTGTTTCTAAATGGAAACTTAAAATCCCATCTTGAACAAACTTTGGTTAACATTTGAATCTAACTAAATTCAAATCAAGAGGAATGCATTTTTCATAAAATGCATCTGGAAATTTAAACACTTGGAAAAATAAATCCAAACCCTGAACCCTAATGGAGGAAAATCATTTCCAAGTTATCTCTAAGCCTATGGATTTGATCCATATAAAAATTTGTCAATAAACATTTACAAATGATCAAGAAGGACAAATATAAAAGTTATAAAGCCATAGAAATTGGATTCACTTAATTTGGAACCATAGATAAAATCTTATGAATTTAATAAGATAAAGGAATGGAATTTCCATGGCTAATAAAGCACTTATCTAAAATCCAAACCAAATGGTTAGCAATTAATCCTAAAAAGATTTAAAGTGATAATTAAATATCAAATAAGATTTTACAAAATTGGAATCACCAAGTTTGGATCTCTAAATAAAAAGATATGGATTTTATAAGATGAAGGAAGAAATATTAAATAAAGAATATTTAAAGACCAAATTAAATCTTGGCAAAGACCATAAGCAAATGGAATGAATATAATCCCAATCCAAATAAAATAAAGGGACAAAGAATACTCCAAATAAAATAAAAATGACTTTGACCAAATCCTATATCATTGGAATAAAGATAAAAATCCCTATTAGAAATAATTGACTAAATCATGGGAAAATAATATTTTGGAATTTACCCAAGTGGATTAAAAGCTGTTTAATTAACTTAAATAATATGATCAAAGAAAACTTCCAAATAAAATTTAGGGAACTAAAACTATATTTAATTCCATTGGAATTAAAACAAATACCAAATTCAAATGATTTATAAATCATATTAAAATTATTCCAAATAAATCAAAGTGAACTATTTTGACATCCTTATAATTGAATAAGAACCTACCGAAAAGTTTTGGAAGGATTTAGAAATTTAAATGGTGTTTGAAATTATTATTAAATCTTATTTGATTTAAAAGTAGAGCCTATTTTGAATAATTAAAAGACCTTAAAAAGAATAAATAAATTATTCTAAAATGATTTCAGAATGTTTTATTAATCAGTGTTTGAGGATACACAAAATTTGGCAAAGTTTTGAATTCAAATTGATGTTTGAATTGTTTAATCAAAATAAAACGGAATTAAAGAAATGGAAAAGGAGAAAACAAACAGAACAAAAAAAGTGAAAGGAACAGCCCAGCCCACCTGGCCCAGTCCAGCCCAGTTCCTCTCCTCCCCGCAGAAAAACGATTCGAACTAGTGAACTCACCCACAGAGTCCATGACGCGCGGACCCCACCTCCCCTGTCTCTCCTCGCTGACGAAAGGACCCCACTGCCACCTCACCTTCTTCCTCCCCGCGATGAACTCTCCTGGCCATTTTCTGCCGTTGAATCCTCGCGATCAATTCGCCATAATGCTGCGTTTAATCCTCGCCATGACACCGCCCTCTTAATCGCCTCCCTCTTCTCCCTCTTTCCCCCCAGACGCCACCCCATCGGAGCCCTCAGGCTGCCCGTATTGCTCGCGACGACTCCCCTGTCTCCGACAAGCTCCAGCGAATATTCCGGCCAGCCTCCTCCGCCCCTCGCCTACTCGAGCACACGGACGTGACCCCCAGGCCCTGGCGTATCTCTCTGCATCCTCATCTCTTTCACGCGTGCCCCACATCGTCGGCAGCGACCACGACTGACTACGCCGCCGTCTGCTTCCTCTCCGGCGAAGCCTCAGGTAAGAACCAGACCGCCCCTCCCTTTCTCTTTCACGCACGCATCTTTGCCTCGTCCTTGCGCGTCTAATCATACTCTCCTCTCCCTCTGGCATGCACCGAAGCCCCCTCCCCCTCGACAAGCAGAAGCTCCTGGCGCCACCCCTAACTCCGACGAGCGATTCTCATCGACCCCGTGCGCCCCCTGCTACCCGAAGACCACATTGAGCTTCCCCACGCCACGGCGAACCTGGTGAGCCACACCTTTCTCTCCCTCGCTTCCTGTAACCGCCGCGACGCCGTAGCCAGACACGCCGCCGCCACCTGCCACCGCCAGCGCCGCCACTAGTTGGCAAGCGTGCTGCGCGCCGTTGGATTTTGATCCAAAGGACACGATAGAACCTTAGCCCGAAGGGGTATCGATCGAGCTGCGCCGTGCGATGTCAGTTAAATCCTACGGTCTGTATTGCTGATCCAACCGAAACGGTACTGGCGAATGTGAACTAGCCACGTGTCCCTGTTGGTTTGTTTTAAAACAGATTTGATCTATTAGATACAAGATTTTGTAAAATCTATAACTTTTAATCTACACGTCGAAATTTTGCCAATTTTATATAAATGGATGCAGCAAGACAAGCCCTAGCCAACCATGCACTTTTTTTTAGTAAAAAGCTTCTGTTAAATTGATTGTTTTTATAGAAACTTGTGTATGCATGTTTAGGATATAAAATTTGTTCCAAAATGATTTTGAGGATAAATGTTTTGCCAAATGGTGTGTTTTGAACCTACTGACCATAGGAAACAAATTGTGGTTTCAAAAATGTATTTGGTGAAACAAAAGAATAAACTTTGGATTTAAACCATTTCTAGTCAAACAAAAGTAATGTTTATTTAGTTAAAAATGCTTTTAGTAGAAAATCTTTGGGAAATGTTTTGGAATAAACTCTATGAACCCAAACACCAAGTTTTATGATTTGAAAATGTAATTGGTGAACCCTATAAAATTATTGCTTTGCTAAAGGCATTTTCAACCACATAAAATAATGACTTGAATTAAAAATGGTTTATGAAGTGAAAACTTTTGAAAATGATTTTGCCACTTTATAAAAATGATCATTAGGTGTTTTCAAATGTTTATAACCCATTAGAAACCACTTCTCCAAATAAAACAATCTTTAGCATGCATTGTTTGTTATTATTATTTTATGTGATGAATTGCTTGAATGGTAGATTGAAATGTTGTTTGCTTGATTGAATTGTAGTGATTTGAAGTGAGTGAACATTGCAAAGATCAAGGAGTGAACTTATACTCTCTACCAAAAAAAAGGCAAGTGATGCTTCATACTTTTGTCCCATTATTTTCACTATGCATTAGTGATATTTCTAAGTAGGACTTGCATGGAATTTTTGCTAAGTATAAACTATGCCATGGGAAATCCTAGTAGATGAAACCTTAGTAGAACTTTCCTAAGTTAAGATTCCTACTACTATCATGCTTAGCTTAGCTAATAGAAGACAAGGGTGTAATATATAATCATGTTATGGAAAATTTCTAAGTTTGAGGACTTGTGTTTTGTTTAATAAAACAACTAAGTGAATGAATCATCTGGGTGGAATGGAAGGAATGGTTTGTGTTGAGTGGTTACACAAGGCCAGGGGACTGGTGAACCTTGTGTATCACACTTGTGGAAAGCCACCCAGGAACAAAGAGATTTGAGATGTCAAATGTTGAGAAGCTTCAAGTGCAGCCACTTGGCATTATGGGCTCTGCCTGGATCATATAGGTTGCAATAACTTAGCCAAATGGACAGTTGGTGGTAGGGGTTTGATAGGTTTGAGCACGTCCATTCTGGTCTAAGGGAAGGCTTCTGAAAGATCTTGTCTTGGGAAACCAAGTCTTGTGGGGAAAGTGCACCACCTCTACAGAGTGTAAAATCTAAGTACTTAGCCATGTCCCTGGCAAAGGACAATTTGAGCATCAAGACATGGAAGCTATCAAGAATCTCATCATCCCAATTTCTAAGTTAAAAACTTGTGGTTGAACAAGGGTTTAAGGTTCACCAATTTCTACTGCTGGTTCCTTGGGTGATTTTGTCAAGCAAAAACTTAGTGTTTTCAAATGATAAGGAAAATCTATTTTGAGCAAAGCAAGCCTAATCTCCACCTAGCCAAATGCATATAGATGATAGACTCCACTATACTACCATAGTATCACTTCCCAATACAATTCAAATGTATTGACCCTTGTGGCTATAACTTGTTATGTTACAGATCTGATTGATATTAGTGAAGTTTTATGATTAGGATTACAAGTCTACAACCAACATGTCTGCCTGTGGCACTTTGAAGATGAAGGACCCCATGCTATTGTTATATTCTGCTGCATTGTAATGAGATAGCCAAATGAGCTATGTAAGATGTAATAAATTACTTTATTCCTGGTTATAAAGTTGTATTATGACCTTTGTATCTTGATATTACATCTTAACTGTGGATGCTAGCTATTGATCCAGGGACTAGCATTGTAAACACAGGGATCTCTACCTTATTAAAGGTTGGGAACCTTACAGCGGGGGTCGCTCTCGATGGACATCAACCGTGGCGAAGTTAAGCCCGTGCGGGACAGCAGGCAATCCTTCCCCCAGGAACTTGCGGCCAACGAGTATGCGACCGGGGAAGACAACTCGGGTGGGCGCCAGGTCGCCCTGGCCATGGTAGACGACCCGGTCATGGGTCCCCTCGAACCTATTGATCCTATGCTGGCCCTTGATTACGAGTAGGACATGCTCGAGTTCAAGCTCGAGCGCGAGGAACCTGCAGTCAACGAACATGCGGCTGGGGGAATCGACTCGGTAGGGGGGAAGATCGACCTCTTCAGACCTTCGCCTGACGTTAAGAAGGTACAACAGTGATTTCAGTCCTCGGAATTGCTTCACATCCTTGCGTTCTCTTCTACTCCTTCCGAGCAATCTTGTCCCTTCAACCATGATTAACAGTAATGAGGCTGCTTTTTTCCCTATGTGTGGCAAGCAGTTGTACGAAGAGTATGGATCAGCTGATCGATTGAAATTGAGCTGGACCCGACTACTTTCCCAAGCTAAAATTTAGGCCCTTTATGACAATTGTATGGAATTGGATCTAATTTTCTATTTTTTATGTCCTTGATGTAACCTTTAATTCCGTTGACCGTGTTGATTGAAGCATGTTGCTCTTTCGAGCCCTACCCTGGTTAAAAATAAAAAGAATGCCAACACCACAACTTTCATACAAAGTGTACCATGCCAAATTTTATGATTTTTCAAGCTTTATAACTAAAACTTCACACACTTAAATGATTGTATGTCAATAATACGATACTAGGCAAAACTTGAATACATGTGAGCATGATAGACTTACTCTTGAAAATTTCCAAAATTCTTCCAAAATTCAACCGCTATTAATAACCATAAACACAAGTTTCAAAAAATGATCAAAAGTAACAATAGTTACATATAGGTCCATAAACCACCTTGCGCTGACTACAGTCCCTAGCGCGATAATTAAAGCATCTCAGTCCTCTAGGACCTACGGTACCCCGGTTCCAAAAAATAATAAAGAATGCCACCACCCCAATTTTCAGACAAAGTGTACCATGCTCTCTTACAATTCCTAAGTTCTAGGATTTTTCAAGCAGGCATAGAAAGGTTTTTCATTTTATTCATGTTTAATCTTCTTACTTTCTGACGAGGTTGCTGCATCGTGATGCTAGCTGTTGTATAGTTTAATCGCTAGGTATTGTATATGCTAGTATAAGGCCGACAGTAGATGACGTGTCACTTTGTTATACCTAAGACTCGGTTATACTATTGAACTTGCTCTCGCGCACTTCTTGTAGATTATTAAATTAGACCTAATTCGATATATCGACATAAAGTCGCCTGAGTGGGTGAAATTAGGTAGAAAATTAAGCTTGAAAAATATAACATGTAAATTACCGAACCACTTTATGTACTATAAAATAAATGGCACCTATGAACTATAATTTAGCCATATTAACCATACTTCTTAAAAAAAATTTACTTCTTCACCATGCTAACTTTTACTTGAGAGGGTGGCTCTATTTGTCTGGCGTGTTTGGTAGCCGCGTTGGTGTGGAGTAGGAGGAGTAATACATAGGAAGGAAACCACTTTGGTCCTTGGCAGCAAAAAGATTCAAACTTTTTAGGTTTCGAAATTTTCACTTTCTTCCCAACTATCGGGAGGGAAAGGTTATTCAAAAGACCGGTCATGCGTAGTAGTACTTCTTATCTTATCTTTTTCGTAAAAAAACTATATAGTGTACTGATAACTTTGAACATGGACCGTTGGATCAAGACTGGCAAATACAAACATTGCTAACCGTTGGATCTTCTTTTACATTCTTAGTATCTAGAAGATTCTATTGATAGTCTCTATCACAATGAACGCTAGTATGCACAAACCTCAAAACACACTTAACTACATGGAATTGGATGGAATTTTCATTTTTATGAGGTCCTCGATGTAACTCATACTTCCATCGACCGTTTTAACTGAAGAACCTCGCTCCTACGGGACCTACCACAGTTAGAAGAAAATGCAGCCACCCCAATTATCAGACAAAGTGGACCATAGTTTCTTATAGTTCTGTTTTCAAGCTTCCTAGCTAACTTCGCACACTTCATTGACTTCTTGCTGATTTAACGGAATTATTAGGTCAAACTTGATCTATAAGTAAGCGCAATACATTGCATTAGATGTCTTTTCTGAGGTAGATGGATGCATCTTCTTGTAGTAAAACAATGTCGTCGGTGTGAGTTTCCAAATATCTGGAAAAGAACATTTTCTCAATTTCTCGAGTGATGACAAGATTGTTCTTTTACGTAAAGAAAGCCCGAAGAATATGGATCTGAATGCCACAAGCCAAGCTTCCTGAAATATTAAGTGGACCAACATGTTTTACTTACGATTCCCATGTTTAATGCTATGAGTTTTCAAACTTCGTCCTAGCAAACTCTGCCCACTTGAATGACTTTATGTCAATTTATCGAAATTAGGTCAAATTTGAACTAAAAGTAAATTGTAGGTTTTTTTGAAATATTTGTGAATTGTTTTGGAGGTAACCATCGGGAGGTCATTTAATATATCACAGACCACCACCGAGAATTTTGACAATAGGTTCAACTTCTTACTAAGATTTTGCATCTTGACAATTTAATGAAGTTAGTTCAAACTTGAGCTACAAGTAAGCACGATAGATTGCTCTCGAATTAAATGTCATTGCATGGGTAGATGAGTGCATATTCTTGCAGTAAACAACACCGCGGTGTGAGTTTCCAACTATCAGGAAATAAAATTCTAAATTTCCATAGTGATGACGAGATTGTTCCTTTTCGAAAATAAGGTCTAAAGAATATGGATCTGTATGCCACAAGCCAATCTTTCAGACATATATAGTGGACCAGCATGTTGTACTTACGATTTCCATGTTTTATGAGTTTTCAAACTTTGTCCTAGCTAACTCTGTCCACTTGAATGACTTTATGTTGATATATCAAAATTAGGTCAAATTTCAACTGCAAGTAAATTTTAGATTGCGTCGAAAGTTTTACGAATATTTTTGGGAGGTAACCATCGGGGGTCATTTAATATATCACAAACCACACCATCGAGGATTTTGACAACAGGTTCGACTTCTTGCTAAGATTATTCATCTTGACAACTTAACGAAATTACGTCAAACTTGAGAAAACAAAGTAAGCGCGATAGATTGCTTTTGAATTAGTTGTCCTTTTCTAAGGTAGATGGGTGCATATTTTCCGGACATAACGGACCATGCATGTTTTATTTGTGATTCCTATGTTCTATGAGTTTTCAAGGTTCATAGTTAAATTAACCCACTTAAATTACACTACTCCCTATGATTCAAATTAATGTTTGCCCAATTGCGGATAAGGTCAACATTTGCCACAAGGTAGGACCCACATAGGTTTGTCATATTGCTCCATGCAATAGAGAGTAGAGAGGGGAAATGATTTTTCTGTTCTCTATGGGCAACCCACAAGCTTGAGGTATAACTTTATTTTATCCACAATGTACTAATATGTGACTTAAGGTGTACTTTTTTTACACAGTACGAATTCCCTAAGAAAAAAGCAAATAATGGGCCCACTTGGCAGTATAAAACTCCTATGCAGAAGTTAGCCTCTTCAGTTTAGTGGGTCTCACGAATCATCTCCTTTAGACACTGTCTAAACGGTGGAGCTTTTAATCATAGTTGGACATATGCTCACCTCTATCCACGCGCTGTACATATAGAGAGAATAAAATGTAGGAAGGGGAAGAGGACATCAGCGAAGAGATAAGATGAGTTGAAGGCGGTTTGAGGTCAGAGCATTTATGATGGGTTCCTGACACGAGGTACTCCTGCCGCCTTACAATGTACACTCTACTAGTAGAAGTAAATTTCAGGACCTATGCACGCAAAAAGGTGTTTTTTCTCTCTCCTTTGCGGCCTCTCATCTCTCCCCACCCCTCTCCCCTCACGCACTGGCCCGACTGATCTCTCCCTCGTCCACAGCATGGCGTTGCACACGTGTGTCTTGGTACGACGGCTATGTTTCTTTTTATAGAGGGCGCGGCTCTATTTCTTTTTTAGAGGGCACATCTTTGTTTCTCTGGTGTGTTCGGCAGCCTCATTGGTGTGGAGTAGATAGGGTGTCATGTGGGATCCGACCAAAATCCCACTTCTAGTTCATTGCCAAAATCTATTGTAAAATTTTGCTCAAAATTTGAACTAGATTTTCACAAATGAATTAGAAGTGGGATTTTGGTGGGATACCACTTGACACCCTATGAGTAGTACATAGGAAGGAAACCACTTTGGTCCTTGGCGGAAAAAACATTCAAACTTTTCAGGTTTTGAAATTTTCACTTGCTTCCCAAACATTAGGAAGGAAACGTTATTCAATAAGACTCACTACAAGAAAAATGTCCTTTTACACCGGATAATTTTCGTGGTTGAAGTCCCGTTTGTCGTGGCTAAAGAGTCTTCTACGACTGATGCCCTTCGTGGTAAAAGCCCTGTCACAAATGAATCTACCATGGTTTTTTCGACCATGGCGGATCGCACCCTTCAGCCACGACAATTCGTTCCGTCATAGATGCGTTTGCCAGCCACGTTGACTGCTGACGTCATGCAAACTGCCACGTGGCGAGCATCGTTAACGGCCAGTTAACGCTGTTAACTGTCAATGAAACCGTGGTAGAATACAGGCCGAGCCAATGCCTGGTAATTATTAAGTGGGCTGGCCCATTAAGGAAGCCCAACAAGATTATGGCCCATTACTGTTTTGACATGCACTATTAAAAATCGCACCACTGGTGCAGCCGTAGACGACCCGTAAACTTTCTGGCACGTTACTGTTATGTTATGCACTGTATGAATTGGGTCCATTTGTGCTCCGGTCGCGGCCCATATACTTTCGAGCCCTTCACTATTTCGGCCTAGTGAAAGCCCGCTGGGCTCGCTACTACGCGGCTCATTAGCGGCCTATGCAAAGTCAGCCCTATATTGTTAAGGCCTGCGAGCGGCCTGACACTATTCTTACAAACCATAATGGCCTACCAACTAACAGCCCATTTGTGGGAAGGCCCATTACTGTTATGGCCCATAACACGGCCTACTCATTTTCTGGCCAGTTACTGTTCTAAATCAGGAGGGATTTTCGGCCTGTTACTGTTTTGACCTGCTCCTGTTCTGCTCCATACTATTCAAGCCAGTTACTGTTAAGGACTGTTACTGTTCTGGCATGTTACTGTTTTGGCCTGTTACTGTTTTGGCATGTTACTATTTTGGCCTGTTTCTCTTCTGCTATTGGCCCGTATTTTTTTTGGAAAGTACAATTTAAGGCCTATGGCAGCTTATGCGGCCTACCGTAATTCAGACCTTTTACTGTATATTGAGCCCATCTGCTAGTCAGCATATTATATTCTACAGTTATGACGCAATTCTTCTTTAAAATTGTCCATTAACATTTCTTCTCATTAATACGGCGCAAGAATCAGCATATTACATCAATAGGAAAATACTAAAATTTATTACAGACCAGAATTCAATAGAAAGAAAAAGATACATTACACAGACATCGCCAGTCATTTGTTGGAACATGGTTTCTGCTAGAGCTTACATCGCCATACAAGTAACAACATGCTTACCATGACAGCTGCAGAAGAGATTATCAAATACATGGTCAGTCCAATCTTGTCGGTCTTTTAGTTCCAGTATCTGTTCGCGTGTAATCGTGATTATTGCATCTGTTTTCTCTGTTTCTTGTTCAATTAAATCAATTGTTTCGAGTGCAGATGTAACAGCTCTTTGTGCTGAAATAACTAGAACATTAAGCCTATGCAAGCAATAACTACTATCACTCTACTTTGTGAAATAATCTCAATACATAACGTAGGAGTGTTCGCTTCTGCCTCCATAGCTTCATGTGCACCCTGAAACAAAGAAAACAAAGCAGCACAACATATCAGCAAACTGGCAGCCAACTTATATGTAAAATAATTGTAATGCATCATTGGCCAGGAACAATCAATGATGTGCCTCATACATCTCTTTCCAGAATAACAGGAACAGTCGACGTCCTGGACCGATGCGAGCATGTGCCTCTATCACAACCACTCTATGGAACAAACAATAAAGATTATTTGCAGGCTAAAACTAATACATATTAAGTTAGTGCAGGAAAGCAGGCGAAGAAACACTATGTTTGTTGTCAAAGATTTTCAAAATCAGTATTGTCTAATATAACAAATCAAGCAATCAACATGTGTCTCATGCAGTCTAACTAAACTTGTTTGGAAATGAATGTAGTGAACCAAGCAACTACTCTTTCCCTCATAAACAAATCATATCACTACCTAATGGAAATATTGAAAAAATAACAAAAATAGGTGCCTAGGATCCTTTGAGCTGCTTAGAATTGGTCAAGACAACAAGCATTAACCTATAATATAAAAATAGCGTTTCGAAATGGTCTATTATACGGACTAGCCGTATCAGTGTGCAGTTCGAGAAATTATGGTTGGACCTCCAACCATAGAAGGTGGCATTGTTTTAATCATCAACGAACTATGATAGTATCTTGGAAAAACAAGACTTATATCAAGTGTGTGTCTTAAATAGACTATCATCATATTTTCAGAGAAACAATATATCAACCACTACTTTTTAGTAGCCAGATCATTCAAATATTTTGATCGTCGGGCCAGTATATAAAAAAGAAGAAAAACAAAGAGATAAGTAATTTTTGCCAAAACAATAGTTCGATGCAGCCAAAAAGTAGCAGAAACCTTCTTTGTAATGCCTACAACTATTGTATTTTCAACTGCTGACAGTATCATTGTGCATATAACCAGGCAACTAAGAAAATCGAGTAGACAAACAAGCAACTAATACATTGTGGACCTTGCAAGATCAATGAAGTATTTGAACAATGTATGGCTGGTATGAAGTGGAAAATCAAATTAAGCAGAATGTGGCATTATTTCGATAGAAGCAGTTTGTTCACCATATAGAGTTGGTAGCTAGAAAATGTAGCAACGTCGTATGCATCAAATAAACTGCTATTTGAAAAAGAGATATCGAACATATATAATGTCAAGTAAACATGTAAGAGCTCTATTATCCACATTATATCCATAGAAACCACAACACAATATCGCATTGTTGCAATCACAAGTCAACTAAACATGCAAAGGACTCATAACCAATTGAACCATCTGGTTGCTAATATTAACTAGCAAGATCATCTGATCATCTATAGATTAAATCGAGCAGACATGAGTCGGAACATATGCATAATGTCTCATGTTTCTTAGTAATCAACAATTGTATTATCAAAGAAATTTCCATCATTTAAGTTAAGAAAATTATGACACTACTTTAATCATGAGCAAACTAATGAATCAAATTGGCAATATAATCTATATGTGCCTCATGTATAGTAGCTAGTGAGGTAATGAATTAAGCAATAAAACACCAGGTGCACGATAGACTTCTAGATCATAGTAAGATGATTATAGTACATATATAGTGACTAAGTATCATACGAATATTAATTATACTTTTTATATCCAGGGAGAATATTGCGTTAATGGTCATCTTGTTCTAATCATTGGCCAACTCATCTGGTGCCAACACTAGACAATGTGACTACCTCAAGGGTTCATACAAACTCTTAATAGCAGAAAAATACTATAATAGACTATAAATTATCATAAAAGTGGATATACTTAAATTACCACCACCTAATAATAGTCTAGTTAACGCATAGATAGATAGATTGATGGTGAGTTAAATATAGCAAATAATAGAGCATCACCATGATTGAGTTAGATAATTGAATTACGAATCGAGATATTTACATTTGGTTGTTGTTACATAGCAGAAAAATATAGCATAAAAGTGGATATATATAATTCATCAGCACCAAATCATGGTCTAGTTAACGTATATATATATAGATAGATAGTAGATAGATGAACATAAGTCAAATATAGAAAGAATTTATCAGCGCCATGATTGAGTGAGAACATTGAATTATAATTGAGGGATTCACGTTTGGTTTTTGCCCAGTCTTGTTTAAGGTCAATCTTGTTCTAATCAATAACCGACTCATGTGGTGCCTCATACAAACAAGCATCTGACACTAAGCACATCTTGGTAGAAACAATTGACTTACTATTTCTCTTTGTGCAGTCCCATTGGAGGATATCATGTTGCCAGTTCGTTCGTTGAAGACATCCACCGCATCCAACACTTGGATAGCCGATTCATCTGCTTTATTGTTGCTCCTCTGCATATAGGTTCCGGCCACTCATTAATATAAAAAAGGTTTGCATCCAGCAATAGGAAGCAACATGTACTAACAAGATTGTAGAGACGATTCACTCTACGATTCTCCTTGTTCCTTGTGAGAGGAAATAATATCAGATAGTGGGTGTTGTTATTTACAAAGATCTAGATAGACATTATAGTATAATCACTTGTGAATAAGTAAAAATTTTGCCAACAGGGGAATGATCCCTTCATTGGTTATACGTTGTTAGGTAGGTGAGACACCCAGTTTATTCATGCCTAAGTGGCGACTCGAAAGTCTTCCCATGCTAGGACTCGAACCCAGGCGGGCTGGCCTCCACATCCGGAGTATTAGCTACCAGGCCAGCGCCTAGTTTTCCACTTGTGAACAAGTAGAGAAGGGAATGGTGGAATATAATCAAACATTTTAATGACATAAAGTTTGCCATGGGGACAAAATAGAATACAAATACAGTCAGTCCTTAGCACGAACAGGAGACAAATTACAATGGAAAATGGTTTTAACTTATGAAATGGGATTGCAAACAAATATGTGAAGTGCCATAAAATTTGCCATGATCTATGGAGCAGGCAGATACTGTATTAACATTAGGACAAACAAGATAGACATTACAATGGTATACCTCGTGAACTTATAGAGCAGGGAATGCAAACACATGTGAAGTGACTTAAAATGCCATAAAGAACATATAGAAGGTAGATACTGCTGCTCCAGAAATTATAATTGAGAAACCTGAATTTATAGAGCAGGGCATGCAGATAACCATTTTAAGTGCCTTAAAAGTTCTCATCTAATACTACATATAATCCAAAAACTAAGCAATATAATTTTTTCACAAGTTAGTCGACGCAAAACTCGAGCAAGTTTGTAGAACATACATGGAACATCTACCATGTCAAACCAATACCATTCGATACAGCGGGACATGTATTTTGAGTCACAAATGATACAAATTAACCGTTAAGATATCTTTATCTGCCTGGTCAAAGTCATCATTGTTTAACTTTAAAAAGTATAGGCCTTCTTTTATGGAACGAATGTAGTATATAATAGGAGGCATCTACTATCGGAGGCTAATTGAAATGATATAGAAATAATAATGGCATACCTTGCGGAGGGAATGCAAAACCAACAAGTTCATTGACATCAAATTTGTGATGAATTAATAAAAGAAGGCAGTTACTAGAGTTGCTTAATACAAACCAGATTGAAATTAAAATAGCATAAATTCTGAACTTGTAGAGCAGGTAATGTTAACCTACATGTTCAATGGCTTAAAACTACCAATAAACTCCAAAATTACATACAGTCAGTATTTAGCTACGAACAAAGCAAATGCACATTATGATGACGTAACTTTTAGAACATGTAGGTAGCTTTAGATGTTTAGTGAATTAATATTTTCCATGAACTGCATAACAGAATGAGCTCCAATTATGCTAGTTTTGTACTACCAAATTGTTTATATATTAAGAGTAATTGTTGGTCAAATAAAAAACAGAAAACAAGGATGCCTTATTCCTTGAAATAGAGGGAGTAGTTTAACGCCAGGATTTAACATAGACTACACCGGATTTATTAAGGGAGAGTCGGATATTAATTAAACCAGTATTAAGGTAGGAATTTACCACCAATATGGAAATGCAGTTCATGTCGTAGGCTTATACCTACTATAATGAAACAAACAAGCAGATATGGTTTACCTAGGTCAGGGCGACGTCTATGCATACACATCATATTTGCGGGTTATGTCAAGGATGCCGAGTGTTCCCGGTAGTGGTGAGTCGCTCTGAAGTAGATAGATCATAGCGGCGTTGGTGAAGCAGATTTGTGGAGGGTGTTGATGGGTCTCACTTGCTTGATAAGATTGACGCTGGAGGAGATTTGGTGTAGTGCACGGCATCGTTGGTGGAGTAGATCTGTTACTATCGATTATGGACTCGAGGCTCTGCTCAAGAGCGTCGGTGAAGCAGATCTGGTGTAGTGGACTATTGAGTCCGTAACAGATCGAATGCAGTGCACACCAGCATAGGTGAAGCAGGTCAGGTGCTGTGGACGAGGGAGTCAGTGAACTAGGGCCCTGTTTGTTTGGTCTTCTGCTTCTACTTCTAGAGCTTTTTGGGTTCAAAAGAAGTAGGCCAAAACAAAGACCTAATATTTAGAAAGCGTTTGCGAAAAGCAGAGGCGAAAAACACA
This sequence comes from Avena atlantica, assembly GCA_910589765.1. Classification (NCBI taxonomy): domain Eukaryota; kingdom Viridiplantae; phylum Streptophyta; class Magnoliopsida; order Poales; family Poaceae; genus Avena; species Avena atlantica. Next base: position 349,208,516 of record OU342733.1, read on the forward strand.
CTGGACGAGCCTCCGCGCGCGATAGCGAGGCTGCGGCTGCTTCCCGAGCTTTAAAAAAAGGAGATGAAATTACCCCTGCGAGTTGGGGGAAATAACCCGCTCTTGCCACCGCGCCAACACCCCCTCGCTCTCCTCGCGCTGACCCGGGCGAACGCGACCCCTGCTATCCGTTCCCCTCACCTCCGTACGTGACCATGGCCTGCACCTAGGGTTCCCCGCCGCTGCCCTTCCCCAGACGGTTAACTTCCTCCGCCGCCACCCTCCCGCTCTCCTCTCCCGTTCTCCTGTACACCCGCCGCCCTCCCACCCTCCTGTACTCGCCCTCCCCCAGACGTTGGATCCCCGTCCGGTCGGTGAGGAGAATAAACCAGTGGGAGACCGGTGACGGGTGCTCCATCCAATGCCGCCGCCTCGCCATACGTCGGTCATCCCCTTCCCGTTGCTCTCCTCCCGCGATAGCTACTCCAACCTGCAGGTCTCCTTCGCCCGTCGACTTTGCTGCTGGTAGCAGTCAAGGTTATCCCCTTCCCTATTACTTCTTTTTGTTGTATGGTTTGTATGTAGATAAATTTGTTAGCTCCCCTCTAGCATCAAGTACTGCTTGCATCTGATCTGAGTTTCTTTTTCATGTATGATTAATATGTACGTAGATTGCAAGTATATATGTCAAATATATTTACTACCTACATTTGTAATGTGAAATCTGCAAAGATGTATGTGTTAAATAGTGCCTATATATTATTCATATCATCTATGATGTTAAATAATCTGCCTTATGCATTTAGATGGATCAAGATAAAACATCTAAGGCGAATTGGGATGCTCTGTCTACTACAATTTTTTGTGAAATCTGTGCCAATCAGAAATTGGCAGGAAATAGGCCTACCGCTTTCCTTAGTGGGAGGGGTACAAGAATCTAGGTATAGAATTTGGCCGTAGGACAGGGAGGAACTACACCCAGAAACAATTCAAAAACAAATGGGATTCAACCAAAGCATTGTATCAAGCATGGGTATACTACACTACCAAAGCAACTGGACTTGGTTGGGATCCTGTGAAGAAAACTTTCACGGCAGATGAAGCACAGTGGGCTGAATTGATCAAGGTATGGCATATGCCAATCTTTATGTCATATTTACATTTCAAAGTAGATGGATCAAATTTTGGTTACTAACTTGTTTGTTTTATGCAGGCTAACAAGCTTATTACGGGTTTCCGGAAAGGTCCTCCGGACAACCTAGAGTTGATGGATGTCATGTATGAGGATGCCCATGTTGATGGGACATCGGCGGTCATGCTGGGAGTGCCAAGACAAGTGCCAAGAGAAGTGCCCGCTGATTTGGTGGAACTTTTAGATGATGATGTTGGCTCGGCCCCAACACCCCCTAGTGTGAACAAAAAACGTGGGGCTGCTAGGATTGCATGTAGTCCGCGGAAGAAAAAGAGGAATCCAATGCAACAGGAGTTCAAACGTTGGGTAGACCATTGCATTAATGAAGGTCGTGCAACACCATCTTCAACCCAAGTTGTTGAAGACATCAAAGCCATAATGAAAGAAGTTGTTGAATGTGGAGCACTTGAGGGTAGTGTTGAGCATTACATAGCAACAAAAATATTTGGCAAACTTGAGAATCGTGATTTCTTCTATACCATGAAAACTGCGGAGGGTCGCCTTCGTTGGTTGAAGATGCAATATGAGGACAAGAAGAGAAATTAGTGCTACTCTATTTGCATCTCATGATATACTTTGAGATTGTATCTTTATGCTACCATGTTTTCTGAACTACTTTATTATGTATCCATAAAACTTGGAATCTCCCTTTTATGTATGGAAGTGTTGTGAACTATTATGGAAGTGTTGTTTGGTGCTATTTTGACCATATATGTTGCTTATATGGTGCTGTTTTTACCATATATGTTGCTGATTGGTGTTGTTTTTTACCATGTATGTTGCTGATTGGTGCTGTTTTGACCATATATGTTGCTGATTGGTGCTTTTTTACCATATATGTTGTTGATTGGTGCTGTTTTGACCATGTATGTTGCTGATTCCTGCTGTTTTGACCATATATGTTGCTGATTACTGCTGTTTTTTTACCATATATGTTGCTGATTGGTGCTGTTTTGTAGATGAATGTTGCTGATTGCTGCTATTTTGACCATATATGTTGCTGATTGCTGCTGTTTTGTAGATGAGCACAAGTCAGAGTACTGATGAAAGTGACAGTGATGATGCCATTGAGTCTGCACTTATGGAGGAAAGAAGGCGTCGTCGGCGACGGAATACACAGATAATGTATCATGTTTTGGAACACTCCAAGAAGCATCTTACGAAGATAAAGCGGGAAGAACCAAGATGCACTGGACAACAATGGGTATTTGATAACTTGGGCAACTCAAAGGATTGTTATGACATGTTCAGAATGCATAGGCCATGTTTTGATTCTCTGCATGACACTTTGGTTCAAAACTATGGTCTGGAGGGGTCATCCAACATGTGTTCCGAGGAGGCACTTGGAATGTTTTTGTGGACTCTTGGAGGTCCACAATCTGTTACTCAAGTTAAAAATAGATTCAAGAGATCCAAGGAAACAATCAATAGGAAGTTTGCAGAGGTGCTATACAGCGTGAATCAGTTAGCTGGAGATATCATCAAGCCTATTGATCCACAATTCCCAACAGTGCATGAGAGGCTGCGGGACTCTAGATTTACACCTCATTTTAATGGTGAAATTGGTGCAATTGATGGGACACACATACCTGTTATTGTGCCAGCAGCTGATATGGTCAACCATGTTGGTCGCCTTGGATATTCCACTCAAAATTTTATGGCTGTTTGTGATTTTGACTTGCGGTTCACCTCCATAGTTGCATGATGGCCAGGTTCTGTGCATGACACACGGATATTAAAAGTACATTGCTTAAGTTTGAAGCGAATTTCCCTCACCCTCCTCCAGGTATATGTTAGGCGTGTGCACTCTTCATTGTGTCATATTGGTGTCCTTACTAACTAATGTTTCTTTCAGGGAGATACTACCTAGTTGATTCGGATTATCCCAATCGGGATGGATATCTATCACCATATATAGGAACCAAGTATCATCTACCTGAGTTTAGGCTATCTCGAGGGCCTACTGGGAAGCAAAAATATTGAACCATGCACATTCATCTTTGCGGAATGCTATTGAGAGAGAATTTGGGGTATTGAAGCAGAAATGGCGCATCTTGCATGGTATATTGAGTTACCCATTGGAGAAGCAGACAGAGATCATCATTGCTTGTCTAGCACTCCATAACTTCATTCGTGATAGTCAATTGTTTGATCTCCACTTCTATCGCTGCGATAATGATGAGAACTACATGCTTCCGAGGCATGTTACTTCTACAACACAAGGCAATGTAGGCAATGATTTGGGAGGAGACCATGTTAGCATGAACAACACTCGTGATAACATAGCTAATGCTTTTTTTGCAGCAAGGGGAGGTGTCTAGATGTGAGAAAACTTCTGTCACTTTTGGGTTTTGATGCACTAGTCTTGGAACATATGTATAGACGAGCTCTTTTGGGGTCATATGGACATCTTGTAATATTATTTCTATGTGAATCTCGCATATTTATATTTATTTTACCGCAAAAACATGTTATGTAAGGTATTTTAGTGCAAAAAAGTGTTAAAATTAGCTAATTCGCTTCAAATCATCATTTATATAACTCCCTCAGGATTCAGGGGCATTCCAGACATTTCATCCTTAAAACAGTAGTAACAGCCATAAAAAAAGCACTACTGCCAAACATCAAATTATGCTTTCAACAGCTGCTTCTCACAACTGCTTTCTAACAGCTGCTTCTTAACAGCTGCTTCTCAACAGCTGCAACCCAAACAAACAGACCTTAGGTTCGGTAAGGAGGACGCCAACTGATCCAGTAGACTGGTGAGGAGTATGTGGTATCGTGAGGTATGGCGTTCATGTCGGTGAAGTGCGGCGGTGCAGAAGCCGGAGGTGGGATAGGGGTTTGGGGTGGCGTGTGGACTGGCGAAGTGTGGCGGGGATGTTCCAATGCGGTGGTTCAGGAGTTGCAGTCGAGATAGGGGGTTGGGTGGCTGTATGAAGGGCTACGGCGGGGATGTTCCAGTGCAGTGGTGCATGAGCTAGAGGTGAGATAGGGGGTTGGGTGGCGAGTAGGCCGGTGAACTAGTGCGGGGATGTTTCGGTGCGGTGGTGCAGGAGCTGGAGGTGAGATAGGGGTTGGGTGGCGTGTAGGCCGGCCAAGCGCGGCAGGATGCTCCAGTGCGGTGGTGCAGGAGCCGGAGGTGAGATATGGGTTAGGGTTTTTCGGAGTTCTATGGGGAAATGGCGTCGGTTGAAGGTGGACTACCCAGCTTCAGAGCTGTGGGGACCGGGGGGAGAAAAAATACAAAAGATACCCACGACCCGACATTTTTAGTTAGGCCATTGTTGAAGGGATACGGGTAGGCTACACTAGCGCAAATCAAAAAAATTCTACCGCGTATACCAGGATTACTGTTGTCATAGATCACGGGATTACCACTAGATGCGCAGTTGCGGAATCGATGAAGCGCGTCGAGGCAGTGCAGACGTTCCACGTCTCCTCCTTGTCCCCGTCCTACGAGAAGCTTCCCTTGCACGGCTCGTCCAAGCGCTACAGATGCAGCGCCTCCGAGGTATCCACACGTACAGGGTGGAAGCGTCAGACGCCGGACTGCTAGGTCCGCGCACGTGACACAGGCGTGAGGAGTGGCGGCTGGGAATGATCTAAGGTCTAAGGTCTAACCCTAGTCAGCTCGCCCCACCCTCTCTTATATAGGCGTCCCTAGTGGGCTTCTACATTAGCAGCCCATTAGTACCCTAAGCCTGGTCTAATTCGGATCCAATCCTCATTAGGCTTCCAGCCCCTTAAGTGTGTGACCCTATAGGTTCATATGCATATAGACATGACACGAATACACTTATTCTGTCAATAGTTGGTAGCAGCCTCTAGCAAGACGTGCCAACTCCTACACGCATACAAAGATCATATCGGACGAACCATCACAAGGTTTAGTACATGTCTTTTCCTTTGCCTCACGATATTTGGTCTAGATCCAAGCTGACCTCCCTTTCTCGATACCGTGATTCGGAATCCCTTTACTAGGTTAACTCTTAACCATATGTAGCACGACCATGCATTTCTGGATCCGATCACTCGAGGGGCCCAGAGATATCTCTCTCAAGTAGAGAGGGGCAAATCCCATCTTGATTGACCATGCCTTGCAGTATGCTTCAGGACAAATACAAAAGCTACCTTTATAACTACCCAGTTATGGTGCAGCGTTTGATAGCCCCAAAGTAGGTCGATCCACATCTCAAGTACATGTGACAATCTCAGGTCTAAGGACAAAACGTACACGATGTGTAGAGAGAGAGCTGCAACTAATTGCTAGTCTCAGGTTGAGTCAGTCCAACCCGATGTTCATAACATGTGTCCACGTCATTGGTTTGACATCTCCATGTCTATTACTTGCGAAACATAGTCATCAACCAATCGATGTGCTAGTCTAATATTCACGTGTGTCCTCACATGAACTCCGACTAGGGACAACTCTTAAATAACCATACAAGTATAGAGTTTCACAAACAATTCACGTAATTGCCAATCAATACAAGTTGCCTGATATGGATATTCAAGGAATATTACAATAACTCATGGATACATATGAAATATCATCATCTCTATGATTGCCTCTAGGGCATATTTCCTTTAGTGTCCCACTTGCACTAGAGTCAATCTAAAATGTATCTAATACCAATTGGTCTTGTGTGCGCTTCATGCGCGAGATGCAGGAGAGGCTTAGTCAAGGGATCAGCAACATTTGAGTCCGTATGTATTTTGCATATCATGACACTACCATCCTCAACGAACTCTTGAATCTGATGGTAACGCATGCGAATATGTTTGTTCTTCTGGTGATGTCTAGGTTCCTTGGCCTGTGCAATAACACCATTGTTATCACAATAAACGTCCAAGGGATTGGACGCGCCCTGAACCACACCGAGAGCGATCAGGAAATTCCTAATCCAAACAGCTTCCTTTACAGCCTCCGAGGCAGCAATATATTCAGCTGTTGAAGAGGAGGTCACCGTATCTTGCTTGGAACTTTTCCAGCTCACAGCACCACCATTCATGACAAACACATAACCTGATTGCGATTTCGAATCATCTGAGTCGTTAAGGTAACTCGCATCTGTGTAACCCCTTACACTGAGTTCATCCTCACCTCCATAAACTAGGAACACATCCTTAGTCATTTTCAAGTACTTAAGGATGTTCTTTACCGCTGTCCAGTGACCTTCACCTGGATCAGCCTGGTATCTGCTCGTAACACTTAGAGCATAGGAAATATCTGGGCGAGTACATATCATTGCATACATGATGGATCCAATAGCCGAAGCATATGGAACCCTACTCATGCGCTCACGCTCATCAGTAGTCGAAGGACACTGAGTCTTGCTGAGTTTATGCCGTGAGACATGGGCAAGAACACCTTCTTAGCCTCTTCCATGCTGAACCGTTTCAACACTTTGTCAATGTATGTACTCTGGCTTAATCTAATTAGCCTCCTTGATCTATCTCTATAGATCTTGATGCCCAGAATATATGCAGTTTCTCCTAAGTCCTTCATTGAAAAACTATTTTTCAATGAGGTCTTTACAGACTCGAGCATAGGAATGTCATTTTCAATCAGCAATATGTCATCTACATATAAGATTAGAAATACCAGCGCTCTCCCACTTTCCTTCTTGTAAACACAAGGTTCTTGTTCGTTTTTGATGAAGCCAAACTCCTTTACAACTTCATCAAATCGAATGTTCCAACTTCTTGTAAACACAAGACTTCAGAAGTTTGCATACCTTTCCAGCATTGTTTGGATCGACAAAACCTTCGGGCTGCATCATATACACGTCCTCAGTTAGGATTCCATTTAGGAAAGCCGTCTTGACATCCATCTGCCATATTTCATAGTCGAAATGTGCAGCAATGGCTAGAATTATCCGTATATATTTAAGCATCGCTACGGGCGAGAAAGTCTCGTCGTAGTCAACTCCTTGAACTTGTCAAAAACCTTTTGCAACAAGGCGAGCTTTATGGATGTGAACATTTCCATCCATATCAATCTTCTTCTTATAGATCCATTTGCACTCGATGGCTTTATAACCATCAGGCAGGTCAACCAAGTTCCAAACTTGATTGTCTCCCATGGATTCTATCTCGGATCTCATGCCAATCAGCCATTTCTCAGAGTCTGGGTCCACCATCGCTTCTGCATAGGTCACATGCTCATCATTGTCTAACAATAATAATTCCCGCGCTTCGCGGAGCCTCGCCGACCTTCTTGGTTGTGGTGCTTCTGTTGCCACGGGTTCCTCAACTTCTTCTGCTACAATAGCATCACTCGTAGAAGCATCCCCAACTGGCTCATCTTGAACTTCTTCAAGTCGCACCGACCTTCCACTTGTTCTCTTTGTGAGAAACTCTTTCTCCAGGAAGACACCGCTACGAGCGACAAACACTTTGCCCTCCTCTCGGTTGTAGAAGTAATACCCTATGGTTTCCCTTGGATATCCCACGAAAATGCACTTATCCGATTTGGGTGTTAGATTGTCCGACTGAAGTCTCTTGACAAATGCATCACAACCCCAAATCTTTAGAAAAGACTAACTGGGATTCTTTCCAGTACACATCTCATATGGTGTCTTAAGTACGGATTTAGATGGTACCCTATTAAGTGTGAAAGCTGCCGTTTCTAGAGCGTAACCCCAAAATGATAATGGTAAATCCGACTGGCTCATCATAGATCGAACCATGTCCAACAAAGTTCGATTACACCGTTCGGAGACCCCGTTTCTTTGAGGCGTTCTGGGCGGCGTAAGTTGTGGAACAATTCCGCAACTCTTAAGATGATCGCTAAATTCGTGACTCAAATATTCACCTCAACGATCAGATCGCAAGGCCTTTATTTTCTTACCACGTTGATTCTCTACTTCACTCTGAAACTCCTTGAACTTTTCAAAAGTTTCAGACTTATGCCTCATCAAGTAGACATAACCATCTCTACTGAAATCACCAGTGAAAGTAATAAAGTAGTGATATCCTCCTCTGGTTGTCGTGCTCATTGGCCCACATACATCAGTATGTATGAGTTCCAACAAGTCTGTCGCTCTCTCGGGTAAACTCGAAAAAGGTGACTTGGTCATCTTTCCAAGTAAACAAGCCTGACATGTCTCGTATGATTCAAAATCAAACGAAGTTAGAAGACCATCACCATGGAGCTTCTTCATGCGCTTTTCACTTATATGCCCCAAACGATAATGCCATAAATAGGTAGGACTCAAATCATTAGGCCGAAGCCTTTTAGCACTAACATTGTAAACAAATGCATCATCAAGATTTAAAATAAATAACCCATTCACAATGGGAGCATTAGCCATAAACATATCATTCTTAGAGATTACACAACCATTGTTTATACTCACAAATGAATATCCATACCTCATAAAACATGAAGGTGATAAAATGTTTTGACCCATACTTGGAATGTAATAACAATTATTCAACTCCATAATAAATCCTGACGGAAGGTGAAGTTGCATGACGCCGACGAACAATGCAGCAACCCTTGCTTTATTTCCGACGCGAAAATCCACTTCGCCTTTCTGCACTTCTCTAGTCCTTATTAGCCCCTGCATCGAATTGCAAATATGAGCAACCGATCCGGTATCAAATACCCAAGAGTTAACATAGGAATCAGCAAGAAGAATGTCCACAACATTTACAACAAGCGTACCTAAGTTGGAAGTACTCTTACTTCCACTCTTCTTCAAAGAAGCCTGGTACTTGCTGCAGTTTCTCTTCCAGTGGCCATGTTCATGACAAAATAAGCACTTTGTGTCTTCTACAGGTCCAGCCTTTTGCTTGGGTGCAGACTTAGGGATCGTATCCTTAGCCTTGCCCTTCTTCTTCCAAGAAGTAACCTTTTTCTTGAAGTTAGGCTTGTTCTGCACAGCTATCACATGGCTATGCCCTGCACACTTCTTCATGTCACTTTCTGCTGTTTTAAGCATTCCACATAATTCATTAAGGCCCTTCTCCACCCCATGCATATGGTAGTTCGAAATGAACTGCCCATAGCTGGATGGAAGAGACGCCAAAATGAAGTCAGTGGCCAACTCTTGGCCTAGTGGAAAACCAAGTTTTTCCATAGTCTGACTGTAACCAACCATTTTGATCACATGGGGGCCTACAGCTGCTCCCTCTGCTAGCTTGCATTCGACAAAGGACTTGGCAACATTGTACCTCTCAGTCCTTGCCTGATCCTGGAACATGTCCTTAAGCGCTACGATCATATCGTACGCTTCCTGATCCTCAAACTTCTTTTGCAGTTCTGGTTCCATGCATGCAAGCATAAGACATCTAACCTCAAGAGAATCATCACATGCTCTCTTGTAGGCGTTCTTGAGGGCAGCAGATGCATTATCAGCAGGTTCATCGTGGATTGGGGTATCCAGAACCGTTTCCTTTTTATCAGACCTAAGAACGATTCTCAGGTTACGGACCCAGTCCGAATAGTTTGTTCCATTTAGTTTATCTTTGTCAAGAATGGAACGCAAAGAGAAAGGTGATGTACTGTTCGGTGCCATTGATCTACAACAGAAAACATGCAAAATACTAAGCCATGTAACCATGAAAGAGTAAAACATATTAAACAATTTAATAGCATATACTCCCACTTAAATCAATATCCCTCTATTGATACTAAGTGATTCAAGATCCACAATTAACAAGTCGACTAGTGAGCTTTAGCATCACTGCTAGAAGACAAGGTAAATCGGTAAGCAACACTTGCTAATCATATCACATATGACTCTTGTTGTTGGGTGACATCTCTATGTCAAAACTAGGCGCCCAACCTTTATGCCCCAAGGTCCTTAACTGTTAAGATGACCTTGTCAAGTTCACCAAACCTTATGCGTGTAGGTATCCGATACAAACCCATCCAGCCAAGGAAAACCGCGGCACCCTAATTTCATAGGCCCACCAATGATTGTAAAGGGCATAGGATGGTGCAAGGTTTGGTTGGGAGAGCATGGTTTAACTTAAACTTTGTGAGGGATCGTTCTACTTCTATCATCTAAGCATGCATAGTAGTAAAACGCATAAGAATAACATTCACATAGATGTGACACAGTATGGCCCATTTTCTCATGGTGATCTCCATCGCCATAGAACCTGTCCACCATGATGATCTCCATCTTCATGTTCCATGTGAGCCATCCTCCAAGTGATGAGTCCTCCAAGAACTAATACAAGCTATTACTCCTAACACCTAGTAATCAAAATTACATAGTATTGGGATCATCACAAGTTGGCACGCAGGCCATTAGAATAAATGACAACACATATGGCTCCAGCCGTGTTGCCGTACTCATGACACGCAGGTCATGCTAATTTTCATACATGCATCGCATACATATATGGGCCATACTGATCACATACATCCTGCAAAAACAAGTTATGCATAGAATCGCATTCTACCGGATCATGTGACATCGCAGCACCTAGTTACCTTAACGAGATACAAAAAGGGGCTACGATTAAGGGGGGTCTAGGGGGTCTCCCCCTGTGGCATTCGAAGGGGCAGCGCCCCTCGCGGTATCTCCGGGCGCCCGGAAAACCGTGAAAAATGAGAGATCGAATCTTCACAATTTTATTTAAGGATTTTGATCGGCAAATCAAATTTACCATAGACCAACTCCTGTCCCGATTCAATCAAACTCCTTTGAGCATGGTACATCGATTTTAGATCTAGGTTTCGATTCGATCAATCATATTGATCTTCGCGTGATTATACAGGATTTATGTGTGTCTACCCCGATGGCGGAAGCCGACCGGTAGGGGTAAGTCGTTCGACAACCTTAGATCACGATCATGGAAAGCAAGATCATAGATCAATCCTAAACCACCGCCATATAAACGATCACATCATTCATATCAATCTGCATATCACCATATGTAACCATCCCGAACCTATAACTGAACAACGTCGGCTCTGATACCACTGAAGGGATACGGGTAGGCTACACTAGCGCAAATCAAAAAATTTCTACCGCGTATACCAGGATTACTGTTGTCATAGATCACGGGATTACCACTAGACGCGCAGTTGCGGAATCTATGAAGCGCGTTGAGGCAGTGCAGACGTTCCATGTCTCCTCCTTGTCCTCATCCTACGAGAAGCTTCCCTTGCACAGCTCGTCCAAGCGCTACAGATGCAGCGCCTCCGAGGTATCCACACGTACATGGTGGAAGCGTCAGACGCCGAACTTCTAGGTCCGCGCGCGCGCGACACAGGCGTGAGGAGTGGCGGCTGGGAATGATCTGAGGTCTAAGGTCTAACCCTGGTCAGCTCGGCCCACCCTCTCTTATATAGGCGTCCCTAGCGGTCTTCTACATTAGCAGCCCATTAGTACCCTAAGCCTAGTTTAATTCGGATCCAATCCTTATTAGGCTTCCAGCCCCTTAAGTGTGTGACCCTATAGGTTCATATGCATATAGACATGACACGAATACACTTATTCTGTCAATAGTTGGTAGCGGCCTCTAGCAAGACGTGCCAACTCCTACACGCATACAAAGATCATATCGGACGAACCATCACAAGGTTTAGTACATGTCTTTCCCTTTGCCTCACGATATTTGGTCTAGCTCCAAGCTGACCTCCCTTTCTCGATACCGTGATTCGGAATCCCTTTACTAGGTTAACTCTTAACCATATGTAGCACGGCCATGCATTTCTGGATCCGATCACTCGAGGGGCCCAGAGATATCTCTCTCAAGTAGAGAGGGGCAAATCCCATCTTGATTGACCATGCCTTGCAGCATGCTTCAGGAAAAACCCGAAAGCTACCTTTATAACTACCTAGTTACGGTGCAGCGTTTGTTAGCCCCAAAGTAGGTCGATCCACATCTCAAGTACATGCGACAATCTCAGGTATAAGGACAAAACGTACACGATGTGTAGAGAGAGAGCTGCAACTAATTGCTAGTCTCAGGTTGGGTCAGTCCAACCCCGTGTTCATAACATGTGTCCACGTCATTGGTTTGACATCTCCATGTCTATGACTTGCGAAACATAGTCATCAACAAATCGATGTTCTAGTCTAATATTCACGTGTGTCCTCACATGAATTCCGACTAGGGACAACTCTTAAATAACCATACAAGTATAGAGTTTCACAAACAATTCACGTAATTGCCAATCAATACAAGTTTTCTAATATGGATATTCAAGGAACATTACAATAACTCATGGATACATATGAAATATCATCATCTCTATGATTGCCTCTATGGCATATTTCCTTCAATTGTTAGGGATAGAAAAGGAATTTCATATGGCTAAAACTTGTCGCGTGACCACTCGAAATATTTCGATGGAGATGTGGCGGGAGAATTTGGCGCTCTGAGATTTGGAATTTGACTATACAGTACAAAAGATATAGAAAAATAATAACCTACTCCAAGGACTAGAAAAAATAGTACTATCTTACCGTAATGTTCTAGACTTTGTAGGTACAAAGTATTTGTGGACCCATTTCTGCACAAATAGGGTCTCTGCCTTCGTCTTAATTACGAACACACATGTTACCCACAATAAGGTAGTAGTAGTAACATGAACTAGTAGTAACACTCTGTTATTACACTCAACAATGGATTAATATCTCTTACATGCATGCATGTGATTAGGCTACTAGAAATTGTTTTTTGTCTATACCTGCATGCAAGAATACTAGTCTAGATAATGTACTAGTAGTACTACCTGAGTACTACTCATGGGTAACTATAGTTACTTAGGGCATACACAGCGTAGAGAAAAAGAGGTATCTATAAGAACCCTTAGGCATATGTCTAAACGTTAATACTGCGCTAAGAGACTCTCATTGTTGTGATGAAAGGCCTAAGGTTGGTAAGAGTGGTAACTTGGATTATGCATATGTTATCGGGTATATACTATTAGTATTTTGTATGTTATTTGTACACTAGACATATTTTCATTTAAAAGTGCGATGTGATGCTTCTCTCTAGTAAGTTGCGCAGTTCCATAGTTCCATCCAGGAGTAATACTAGTAGTTTCTCAGCCATAGTTCCATCCAGGAGTACTACTAGACACCAAAAGCCGAGTACTAATACAAACATGAGTACTACTAGTAGCGTGTACAGTGTTGGCTGTTTCTAAGAAAAAACTTAGACACGAGTCTAAGAAATACAAAAGTGCTACAACGTGTATCAACTCTTAGGCACTACTCATGGGACCCATTGTTAGAATTTTTTAGTCTATCATTCTCTCCTCCCAGTGCTTATTATGACGCAGTAGCTAGGTGAACCTATATGGTTATAGGTGTCAACGCTATACTAGACACTAGGACTAGAACTAGACTCGGGTCTAGCAATTTTATGCTTAGCTACCACCGGTGTAGTGTTTAGACCTATGTCTAAGGCCTCTTTTAGAATCAACATTTGACCAACACTACACATGCCTGTAGTTCAGTCCCATAGTTCCATCTAGGAGCAATAGTGGCTAATATAACTACAGTAGTTTTTTAGGAACCTTCTTGGTTCCTAGAATGTCTCCTGGTCACGTAAGAGTAATACATGTTCGATGAATTTCATATCACAACCTCCAATTAATTGGGATACTGCTGAACAAGTTGAGACGAAATCCATGTGGGTGTTCCTTGAACCAGGAGATAGCCATTTCGTGTTCTAAGAGCTCCGCGTCCCTGACAACATATCGCCAGCTCCTAGGAGTAGTGATCACCGCACGCCCGTCATCGCCCATGGCAATCACGACTTCATGATAACCTTTGTACAACTCATTGGTCACATGCACATTTCTTTTTTAACGCAGATGATTCTTCAAGACATTCTGATTATAATCCAGTGAGAAGCACTGAAACCAGAAGAAAACAGTTATCCGAAGTTTTGGGCTTGTTGACTGGTGAAATAGTAAAAAAAGATGCCTGCTTGATTTGAAGAATGATAGAGAAATAAATGTAGGATTGTTTGATTTCCTTCAAAATCTAGTGCAAAGGAATCCTTAGAAACAATTCCTATGGGAATCAATCCTACAAATGTAACCACCATCTTGGTAAAATTTCCTATATACAGATTTAATCCTACAAATTTCTTAGGAAAAACTTTTGAATCAGACATTCTCAAACATCTACTTATCATCCTTCCCGCTCGCTCGCCGAGTAAAGAAGAGGTGAGCTCGTAGACATAGAAAGGTATGTCAGGTTTGATCTAGGAGGCTTTATTCTCGAGAAAATCCCACCTTTTGTATGGTAAACGGACATTATTTCTGTAAACAATGTAACTTTCGAACCAATCTTTGCGCTCATAAGAAGGACCTACATGAAAGAAAAATAAATCTTAGAGAGGAGTATATTGCTGCATAGTCTAATTAATTTCACAATCCAAGTAAAACTTTACCACTTATAGCCGCAAGTTCTTCCTCATCACTATAAGTTACATAAAAGTCAGTGTAGCAGATCTCATCATCACTGGAACTGTCCATGATCTTCTACCTTACTTGGAATCATAACCTGTAAATGGAATTACAAGATACTTATTATAGCACTAAAATGCATGGAATTATAACCAGTTCAAGTAACAAAATTATATCCCCAGTAGCAAGCAACGTGTTTCGTCAAGGATTCACTTCAAAAGAGTACATCAATCTCAATATATGCGAGGTATGAACGAAATAGAGGGGAATGAAAGAGATCCGCAAAATCGGTTTAGAGAAAGAAAATGGAATCAGTACAAAAAAGAGGAACTGTGAATGTTTTCTATACAAGGGATAGATTAGATCATACCTCGCTGTTCTGGGTCACAGTCGGCCTTGTGGTGACAGGCAGATTGATTTGCACGCGCTAGAGATGACGACTATGGGGATGGGAAGCGGTGGTGAGAGGAGGCAGCAGCGAGAGGATGATCTTTTTCAAGATGATGGTGGACGGATTGGGCAATGCAGAGGTGGGCAGATGAGTAAAAAAAGAACGGACTTGAGTACCAACCTACGCCGGGTCCATGTGAATGCGACCATTGCTTCCTGAGAGTAAAATATAGGAAGGCTGGCAAGGTCCTAATAAAGTGCATTAAAAATATAAGTTGGAATATTTTAAGCATGGAATGATGGAGAAGCCATGCCATGTTGTGCATGTCAAGCTGTGCCATGTCTAGTGGAGGGCGGATGACGAGGCGGGCTGCGGTCACCTCAGAGGCACCCCAAAATTATGACTGTGCCCATCGAGTGCGAGAAGCAGGGGCAGCGTTCCGTCGCATCGGCTTACCCTAGTCTTCGTCATCCACATTTTCCACACGCATCGGTTTCATCAGCGACATTGATTGCCCCCTCAGTTCAGCTAATCTGCCACATTAATCTAGGATCACCTCCTTCTTATTTACTGTTACCTCTCCTTCACCATGATCCCAGAGCACCAAAGAATCTCCAATCCCCAGTTTGCAGCAACCGTCTCTGTCCCTGTCAGTCATCCATGGCCACCTTCCGGCTATCGCCCGCCAAACCGGAGCGGAAAGACATCAATGTCGCCGCACAGGACGACAATTCCCTACGCATTTGGGCCTTCTCCCCGCGGAGAACATAGTGGCAGCTGGCGTGCGCCTTCCTCGACGCTGGCTACGGTCGCCGCAAGTATTGTATGTATGGCCTCCACAGCACTTCGGACGGCGGGACGTTGATGGTCAAGTTCGTCAACTTCAGGGACACCCGTCTCCTCTACGGCCAGGCCTTCCACTGCGGCTGAGAGATGGTGGTGTTCACCAGCGCCAACATCTTCACCAACTACTGGGACGAGTTCCCCAACAACGGCAACTTCATCCACAGGGTCATCCCGGAGCTGCCGATGGTGCAGGAGGTGCCGCCGGCTTATCCGAATGTGCCGCCGGGTTAGGAGCCAGGAGCAGTACTAGAGCTGTCATTGTTGCCGGTGTCTAACGAGCTGTAGCTAGCGGTGCGAGACTAGGTGTTAGGAGGCGCCAAATCTGCACTAGTTTAGCAACGAATCCTATATGTGTAAACTCGTGCTATTATGTTAATGGTTGAATGAAGTTTCTTTTGAGATGATACCCGATGAACCTTAGCTAACGAGGGCTATCAAAGGAAATAAAATGCCTCACTAATCACTAGCGGCCACGGCAAGCACGCGAGGAGGCGTAGCAGGCACGCGGGTGCTTGCACGCGAGCGGTGCAAGTAGGCACATGCAAAGGCGCAGCAGTTGACAACGCGGCGGAGGCGGCACAAGCACGCGCGGGCGGTTGCTGCTACTCCCTCCAATCCAAATTAATTGACGTGGATTTGTATAGATACAGTGTATTTTGATTTTGGGCTAGCTATCCATCGGATTTTGCCTCAATTGGTCCGATTTGTGCCTCGATTCATTTGATTTGCCTTATGTGTATTCCGATTTTGATACAAGATGATCTCTGTTCAGCTGTTAGCTACTAAGTTTTGGAAAAAAAGGTAATTATGAGTAAAAATCTAGCCATTTTGTTCCATGTTTTTATCCCAACCGAACATAAATCGGAACCTTTTGTGCTCCTAGTCTCTTCACCCTAATACTCCTACGGAGTAGGAACTAAGCATAAATATATTTTGATTTTACACTTACTTTTAGGTTAAAAATTTACACCAGCGGTGGAAGTACATTATACATCAAGGACTGAAAAAGGGAAAATTACATTGAGGTCCATACATTTAGCATAAAGGACCCTAAAATTAAGTAAGAAAAACATTTGGATCTTCCTCCGACTCGAGAGAGCCATACTCTTCATATTACTACTTCCTCTTCGATTATTTTTAAAATATGGCCAAATTTGTCGGCATGCAAATTCTTTGATATTGAATCATCAATATAAAGTATGATGTAGATATGTCCATGACCTTGATCGTTCGGCTTCAAAACCTAGAATGTTAATACTCATTGACAACTAAGCTTAAATTCGTTTAGATTTTACCACCTACTTTTAGGTTCAAATTTTACATGGGCGGTGGGAGTACATTTTTCATCAACAACCTAAAAAGAAGGAAAATTATATCGAGTTCCATACATGTATCAAAAAGGACCCTAAAATAACTAAGAAATGAAAACAGTCGGGTTCGTCTCCTTCTCGAGAGAGAAGCTGATCAAGCCATACTCTTCATACTACTTCCTCTTCGATTGTTTTCAAAATATGGCCATATTAATCAGCATGCAAATTCTTGGATATGGGATCATCAACATAAGTATGATGTAGATATGGCCAAGACCTCGGTCGTTCGGCTTGAAATCCAAGAATGTTCATACTCGTTTCCAACTAAGCTTAAACTCATTTATATCTTACCGCTTACTTTCAAGTTAGAATTTTACACGGGCGGTGGGAGTATTTTTTAAGCCAAGGACCTAAAAAAGAGGGAAAATTACATCGAGGTCCATACATTTATCATAAAGGACCGTAAAATAATTAAGGAAGGAAAACCGTCGGGTTCGGCTCCTTATCGAGAGACCAACAGATAGAGCCATGCTCTTCATGCTACTTCCTCTTTGAATGGTTTCAAAATATGGCCATATTTGTTGGCATGTAAATTTTTGGATATGGAATCATCAATATATGATGTTGATATGGCCATCACCTTGGTCATTCATCTTCAAATCCAAGAATATGCATACTAATTGACAACTAAGATTAAATCCGTTTAGATTTTACCACTTACTTTTAGGTTTTAAAATTTTACCCATGCGGTGGGATTACATTTTACATCAAGGACCTAAAAAGGGGAAAATTACACCGAGGTTCCATGCATTTAGCATAAAGGGCCCTAAAATAATTAAGCAAGGAAAATAGCCGCTTCGGCTCCTTCTCGAGAGAGCAGCTGATCCGAGCATACTCTTCTAAATACTACTTCCTCTTCGATTGTTTTATAAATATGGCCATATTTGTCGGCATGCAAATTCTTGGATATTGGGATCATCAATATAAAGTATGATGTAGACATGGCCATGACCTTGGTCATTCAACTTCAAATCCAAGAATGTCCATACTCATTGATAACTAAGATTAAATTCATTTAGATTTTCCCACTTAATTTTAGGTTAAAATTTACTTGTGCGGTGGTAGTACATTTTACTTCAAGGACCTAAAAAAGGTAAAATTACATCGAAGTCCATATATTTAACACAAAGGGCCCTAAAATAATTAAGCAAGGAAAATAGTCGGGTTCAGCTTCTCGAGAGAGCATCTGATCGAGGCATACTCTTCATGTTACTTCCTCTTTGATTGTTTTCAAAATATGGGCAGATTTGTCGGCATGCAAATTCTTGGATATGGGATCATCAACATAGACTATGATGTAGATATGGCCATGACCTTGGTCGTTCAGCTTGAAATCCAAGTATGTTCATACTCGTTGACAACTAAGCTTAAATTCGTTTAGATCTTACCACTTACTTTTAGGTTAAATTTTACACATGCATGGGAGTACATTTTACATCAAGGGCCTAAAAATAGGAAAATTACATCGAGGTCCATACAATTATCACAACGGACCCTAGACTAATTATGCAAGGAAAACTGTCGGGTTTATATCCTTCTTCTCGAGAGACCAGCAGATCGAGGCATACTCTTCATGCTACTTCCTCTTCAATTGTTTTCGAACTATGGCCAGATTTGTTGGCCTACAAATTCTTCGATATGGGATCATTAATGTAAAGTATGATATAGATATTGCCATGACCTTGGTCGTTCTGCTTGAAATCCAAGAATGTTCACACTCATTGAAAACTAAGCTTAAATTTGTTTAGATTTTACCACTTAGTTTTAGGTTAAAATTCTACACGTGCAGCAGGAGTACATTTTACATCAAGGACCTAAAAAGTAAAATTACATTAAGGTCCATACATTTAGCACAAAGGACCCTAAAACAACTAAGCAAGTAAAAAAATCGGGTTCGGCTCCTTCTCGAGAGAGCAACTGATCAAGGCATACTAGCTCTTCATGCTACTTCCTCTTTGATTGTTTTCAAAATATGACTAGCTTTGTCAGCATGCAAATTCTTGGATATGGGATGATCATCAACATAAAGTAAGATGTAGATATGGGCATCATGACCTTGGTCGTTCGGCTTGAAATCCAAGAATGCCCATACTCTTTAACAACTGTGCTTAAATTCATTTAGATCTTTTCACTTACTTTTAGGTTAAATTTTACACGCGCGGTGGGAGTATATTTTTCTTCAAAGACCTAAAAAGAACCAAAATTACATCGAGGTCCATACACTTAGCATAGAGATCCCTAGAGTAATTAAACAAGGAAAACAGTCGGGTTCGACTCCTTCTCGAGAGAGCAGCTCATCGAACCGTACTCTTCATGCCACTTGCTCTTCGATTGTTTTCAAGATATGGCCAAATCTTGGATATGAGATCATCAACACAAAGGGCGATGTATTTATGGCCATGGCCTTGGTCGTTCGGCTTGAAATGTAAGAATGTTCATAATCATCGACAACTAAGCTGAAATTTGTTTAGATTTTACCACTTACTTTTAGGTTAGAATTTTACACGGTCCATGGGAGTATATTTTAATCAAGGACCTAAAGGGGGAATTACATTGAGGTCCATATATTTAACACAAAGGGCCCTAAGATATTTAAGCAAGGAAAACAGTCGGGTTCAGATCATTCTTGACATACCAGTCGATCGAGCCATGCTCTTCATGATACTTCATCTCTCGGTTGTTTTCAAAACATGGCAACATTTTTCGGCATGAAAATTCTTGGACATGGGGTCATCAACACAAAGTATGATGTTTGAATGCTTTCGTAACAAGGACATAAATTTTTACATGCAAATTATTAGCAAGATGTGAAATATTTCAGAAAGAACCTCCACGGTTTTCTATATATAGAATGCTTGATGGGTACTACCATCAAAAGATATTTTATTTGTAGAACTTTGAGAGAAATGTACCACATACTTTTAGGTTAAAATTCCACCTAACATTGAGAACAGATCTTAAATTCGGTTAAATGGGCAAACTTAGCTAGGAAGCTTAAGAACTTGTTAAACTTGGTGTAAACGTAAATGAAACATGCTCCAAACTTTGTCTCGAAAATGGGCTTGTGGTATTCTGAGCCATATTCTTCGTACTTGCTTTAATTTAAAGTAGAATACATTCTTTTTACAATGAAAATACAAAAATGTTTTTTCCTAAAAGTTGGAAACTCCCATTATTTGCAGCATTATGGTTCACCATGCCAAGATGCACCCATCTACCAAACATCGAAAAATTTCCATAAAGTATCATGTACATATATGGCCATATATTCACCCATGTTGTTTGGCTTGAAGCCTAAGAATGTTCATCCAATGTAGTCCATATTGCCAAGCAGATCTATTTTTTCAAAAGTTGTGAAGACTAGTGATTGTCAACATGCAAATGATTAGCAAGAAATCAAATCTTTCAAAAATCTCGTTGGGCGCTACCGTTAAAAGATAACTGTAGAAATTTAAGATCAATATAACACTTACTCGTATTTAAAATTTTACATAATATTGGCAAATCAACTTCAATTCTATAGGATTGAGGGAGTACTACTACTTGCTTAGCGAGAAAGAAAAATCACTCCTCACTTTTGAACCAGCTTGCTACGGGTCTGCTTGGTGCTTCCTCTTCCTAGGGTGGAACAAATGGAGGTGGAGTAGTTGTGGGTAGGAAGGCTGGCCAGATCATAGTGGTGTCCCCCGCAAAAATAAAAATAAAATATCATAATGGTGTGCATCCAATGCGATGGGACACCCCTTGTCCACCACTTGAAGTAGTACTAGTACTGCGCATGGTGATATTTTGACTATCCTTCACCCCTAAAATTTACTAGTTACTACTCAATGTACGCGTACCTCGTGTGAGGAACTCATCGCATCTTTGTTTTGACATCATACTGCCTTCAAATCCTCCTCTTCGCTGCTCTCGCGCTGCCTCCTCTATCTTGGCCCCTTCTGCCTCCTATTTTTTTTCAACAGGGGGAACTCCAAGTGGCAATATTGTTTACCATGACAAGATTTTACCACCACTTACTTTTAGGTTAGAATTTTAAACCGACGGTAGGAGTACCTTTTACACCAAGGACCTAAAAAGGAGAAAAATTACATCAAATTTCATACATCTAGCACAGAGGACCCTAAAATTACATCAAGGCATGCACATTCTTGGATATGGGATCATCAATATAATGTATATGATGTCGATATGGCCATGACCTTGGTCGTTCGGCTTCAAATCCAAGAATGTGCATACTCATTGACAACTAAGGTTAAATTCGTTTAGAACTTTAAACCGGCCGTGGGAGTACCTTTTACACCAAGGACCTAAAAAGGAGAAAATTACATCGAGGTCCATAGATCTAGCACAAAGGACCCTAAAATTACATCGAGGCATGCAAATTATTGGATATGGGATCATCAATATAATGTATATGATGTAGACATGTCCATGACCTTGGTCATTCGGCTTCAAATACAAGAATGTCCATACTCATTGACAACTAAGGTTAAATTCGTTTAGATCTTACCACTTACATTTAGGTTAAATTTTACATGCGATGGGAGTACATTTTTCTTCGAAGAGCTAAAAAGAACCAAAAATACATCGAGGTCCATACACTTAGCATAGAGGTCCCTAGAGTAATTAAGCAAGGAAAACAGTCGGGTTTGGCTCCTTCTTGAGAGAGCAGCTCATCGAACCATACTCTTCACGCCACTTCTTCTTCAATTGTTTTCAAGATATGGCCATATTTGACGTCAGGTAAAATCTTGGACGATATGGGATCATCAACACAAAGTGCGACATAGATATGGACATGGCCTTGGCCGTTCAGCTTGAAATCCAAGAATGTTCATACTCATCGACAACATTGTGGACGAGGAAGAGATCAGCCGGCCGGGGTGTGTGGATGGTGATGAGGTAGTGAAGGATGGAGCAAATACAATTTGTTTTGCATAGTAGTACTAGTGTACTACCCACCGTACCTCGTGTCAGAAACCTATCATCTTTGCTCTGACATTGCACCGCTTGCAAATCCTCCTCTTCGCTCCTCTCAGGCTAAGTCCTCTATGCTCTTGCCTCTCGGTCCCTTCTCGCTCTCATTTTTTTTCAACAAGGGAAATTCCTAGTGGAAATATTGTTTACCACGAAAAGATTTTACCACAACTTACTTTTAGGTTAAAATTTTAAGTACATGGGCAGTGGGAGTACATTTCACATCAAGGACCTTAAAAGGAGAAAATTATACCAAGGTCCATACATTTAGCACAAAGGACCCTAAAATAATTAAGCAAAGGAAAACAACCTTCTTGAGAGAGCAGCTAATAAAGTCATACTCTTCTAAATACTACTTCCTCTTCGATTGTTTTCAAAATATGGACAAATTTGTCATCATGAAAATTATTTGACATGGGATCATCAATATAAAGTATGATGTAGATATGGCCATGACCTTGTTCGTTCGGCTTGAATTCAAATAATGTTCATACTTAGTGCTAACTAAGCTTAAATTCATTAACATTTTAACACTTACTTTAGGTTAAAATTTTACACGGGCAGTGGGAGTACATTTTACATCAAGGACCTAAAAATAGGAAAATTACTTCAAGGTACATACACTTAGCACAAAGGACCCTAAAATAATTAAGCAAGGAAAACAACCGGGTTCGGTTCTTTCTCGAGAGAGCAGCTGATCGACCCATACTCTTCATACTATTTCCTCTTTGATTATTTTCAAAATATGGCTAGATTTTTCGGCATGCAAATTCTTGGACATGGGCGGTGGGAGTATGTTTTACGCCAAGGACCCAAAAAGAGGGAAAATTACATCGAGGTCCATACATGTAGCACAAAGGACCCTAAAATAATTAAGGAAGGAAACAGTTAGTTTTGGCTCCTCCTCGAGAGACCATATGATCGAGCCATACTCT
This sequence comes from Avena atlantica, assembly GCA_910589765.1. Taxonomy (NCBI): domain Eukaryota; kingdom Viridiplantae; phylum Streptophyta; class Magnoliopsida; order Poales; family Poaceae; genus Avena; species Avena atlantica. The sequence goes on from OU342733.1 coordinate 349,231,605, forward strand.
TCATACTACTTCCTCTTTGATTGTTTTCAACATATGGCCACACTTGTCGGCATGCAAATTCTTGGACATGGGATCATCAACATAAAGTATGCTGTATGATATGGCCATGACCGTGATCGCCCGACTTGAAATCCAATAATGATCATACCCATTAACAACTAAGTGTAATTTCGATTAGATCTTACCATGTACTTTCAGTTTAGATGTGACACCCTCGGGATTAGGGCTAAGAAAATCCCAGACCTCCGTCTAACATAAACTTAACCTTGAGCTCGAGAATATCCAGTGAAGAATCGGTATCACAACAGTGACCCTATGACAAAAATATTTATTACAGCAAGCTCATAACTGAGCAGAGAACCAAATTATTACAAGCAGAGGTCACTGACCACAAACATCAAACAATGGAAGGAAAATTATGCTATTAAGTATAGCAAACTTAACAAATGGCCTAAGAGACCTGAAGCATAACGATGACGTCCCAGCCCATAGATTCCAGGCTGCCGGCCGGGAACCCCAAGCTACTCGTTGATGTCGATGTAGTACGGAACTCGGCTTCAGGTGAACACTTACTCTCCCAAAAGTATCAACAAAGCAAGGGTGAGTACAGGGTGTACTCCGCAGGACTTATGTTTGGTGGAGTTGTTTTGCATAAAGCCACCTTTGTTTATAAAACAAGAGAGAGAGAAGAAGCTCGTCTAATCAGAGTATTTTAAAAGGGGATAAGAGAGCGACATCTCCGAAGTATTGATCATCATCTTTTGATATCTACCAAATCATCATCATCTCCTGAACTAGGATCACCCCCTCGTACCCATGAGGAAGCATCCTTAGCAAACATTAGCTGCCAAGTTTTATGATTAGGTTCATGTGCTCAAAAGGTTTTCTATGCATATGTCGAATGGAACGCCCGAACTATGTGACTCATGGAATCTACTAGGCAAGTTAATCAGGTGAGGGGTTCCCAATCCCCGTGTGGCTGTACGCTCGTCTCGGTTCCAAAGGCAAGAACTCATGTCCTAGTGGTGGCGAGCATGGGACTAGAAAAACCGCATCCCACTGTGGCCTCCCATACAAGCCTTAGCATGTTTAACTCATATAACCTTTGGTATCATATCATCACATTCTCCTGTCATACTAGATTCTCTGCATTTGATACATCATCTGGATGGACCAGACTCAACAGCTATGCATGGATAAGCAGGACACAGATATAAGCTCTAGCAGTGCACACAAGCCAAACCTAGTTATGCTAGGAGAAGTGGATCAGGTAATATAAGCTTAAAGGGAGTATGCAACAGATAGGATACTCTATCTATCGATAAAAGACCCCAGTAGAATCGTATGCATCATGGCCGGAATTGAAATGCTTTCGAAATTATAGGATTATATCATGGTGGGGCTATGCTTTCCTTTGCCTATTGATAAACAACAAGCGAATATCAAAAGCCTTGTACTTGACTTGATTGTAGTTGGCCAAGTATTGTTCGTCGATCTTCGATCTTCGACGGTGTTGTCCTCGGTTTTGATCTCGATCTCGTATTCTACCGGGAAGAACCAAAACACCGGAAAGAGAGGGAAGCAATCAACACATGGCATCGATGCAATGCTCAAACAAGAATGATGATATGACAAGTTGAATTGCATTGAATTGAAACCCAAAAACATGCTTGACAAATTAATCGGGATTCCGAGGGGTATAAACCCTGATTCGGGAAAACTCCGGAACACATGAGAGGGGTTGATTTTGTTCTCTAATTAAACTTGTCATGTTAGTTGCTTAACAATGCATGATTATAAGTTAAATAGATAGAGCTCATTTTTCTGAACATTTTGATATATTATTTGGATTTTTTCTGAATTACAGATTAAAAGTTATTGAATTTACAATATTATACCAATTTCAGAAATTATTAATCCATTTAAATTGTTTTACGGCGTCATGCTGACACAGGGCTGACGTCAGCTAGGGGGGTGGGGGCATTTGTTACCAGGGCAGAAGCTAGCCAGAGAGGCTAACTAGTGGGCCAGAGGACACATAGGCAAGCCACGCAGGCAAAGTGGGTCCCTGGCTAGGTTTGACCAGGTCTGCGCGCGCGCTGACGCACGGGTGACGTCAGGGTGACATCACATCGGCGGTGGACTGCAGGACGGTGAGGGAGACAGCGAACGACGGCGAGCGAGGCTGCGGGGTTAGGCCTATTCAAACCAGTGGAGAGAGGCAAGCACGATAGGGGCGGCGCCACTAATTTTGGGTCGCCGGAGCAGTGGATTCGACGGCGCTCTGCGGCAACGCACGACGGTGATCGACACGAGCACGAGCTAGAGAGGGAGAGAGACAGTGGGGAGGTCTGCGAGGCTCGGCGAAGCTTCAAACGGCGGCGACCATCGGTAACTGACGGGCTAGGGTTCGGCCAGAGAAGGAGCGCGAGGGAGAGAGCTAGGGAGAGGGAAAGAGGATGAGGACGAAGTAGGCGCCAGCGCAGGGTCTTATCCCCTCTCCAATCAGCGACAAACGGCGGCAGAGAAGTGGCACGGAAGGACGGCATCGGTGCTGCCACGAAGGAGCTTCTCCTTCCGTCGGCATGGAAGAAGAAAGGAGAGAAACGGTAGAGGGGTACCGGGCCGCATTGGGATGACTTGGGCCATGGTTGGGCCGTGGCGGGGTTTGCAGCGAGGAGAGAGGGAGTGGGCCATAGCCTGGAAGAGTTCTGGCACTATTTTTTAATCAAAACCTTTTTCTTTTTCCAGGATCTGTTCTCTCTTTTGCAATTCATTTTGAAAACTATTTTGAATACTTTCAAAACACCAGAGGGTTTTTATAAAATATTGAAAATACTGAGGGACCCCTTTAATCAATTTGGGCTCCTTTAATTTTGTGATTTCAAAATACATAAACCATTTGAATGCTTGCAAAGAGAGGGGGAAGATTAGGGTTTTTAGGGTTTTCATTATTTTCTTGAGTGCACAATTTAAGTTATGATGCTCATGATGCACAAAACAAAACCATAATTAAAGCTTAAATAAACTGGGGTGTTACAGCTCTATCCCCCTTACGAGAATCTCGACCCGAGATTCCAAAGGTAGGAAGAGAGACAGAGAGGTGAAGAAACAGGCTCACTCTAAGGATAAGAGGGAAACACACTGAACAACACACGAAGAATCTCATGGTCAACTCATGGATGGTGTGTTTAGAAACAACTCTGAGATGACAAACATGAAACACACCAAGGTAACGGAGGAAACAAGAGGAGATGGTTTCAATTTGTTAGATAGATGGTCTTCATAAGGATTGAGACCACGAAACTCACATAAGAGTTTATGCTTCTGAAGAGGAAAGCTTCCAACAGAAATAACATAACCACAAACTTCGACCCAAAACCTCTACTAAACAACTTAAGTAGAAATTTTAGGTTGCAGAGATATGGATCAACAAAACCAAGCTGTTGAACTACTTTTTACATAGAAGGGTCACTCTTTCATTCAACGGAAGGTCCAGACAGAAAGGTGTTTTAGTGGATAGGACTCATAAGAGTCACAAGAGACATGTAATGAGAGAAACTCCCGATTACCAAAATCATAGTCACTCTTAAAACATGACTGTGAAAAGGAAGAAAGCTCTTTATTCATCCAGATGTACCAAAATCTTTGCCAAAGATAATGATATCACTTTACACCACTAGATGAATAGTTAAGAAGATTCCTGATGACACGAGAAGAAAGAAACTTCATTCTCAGGCTTCAATTACTTGGCACAACAAGACGCTTGCCAACATAAAGGGTCTGGAGGATTGACCGAGAGACATTTAGCAACACTACTTTAAATGTTCTCCTTGATGTTCGAGAAACCAGACACTAGTAAAGGTCGGACTTCAGATACAAGGAAAACATAAGCACAACTCCTATAATTAATTATAGAAGAAGCCTCATGAAGAGTGGTTGTTACTGCTGATTCAAGAAAATACGACAAGAGGTCTTTCCGTCTAAGTATGTCAACAACTACATTAATATTGCCGAATTTACAAAGAGACCTATGTCAAAACCTTGAGGAACACCAACCATCATTGCTGCTTGAGATTCAGCTTTGGTTAGGTGGAATGAAATTTTAGACTCAGCATGCCCGAATAGAAAGTTTTCAACATTTACCACAAAGGTAAAGTTACTAGATTCTCAAGACATGGACTACAGTGCTAAGCTCCAAAAGACTGAGCTAAATTTCCATACCCATCTGTTACCACCTTGTCAAAAGACAACTGTATACACATAAAGTACTAACATTAAAGACACATGTGTCCTTAAGGGTACAAATATAACTCTACTCGAATCCACGGCGACATCTTTCAACAACTGCACATGAACTAGAGAAGGTCACTTCTAACATTCAGAACACATACTTCGAATTGACACGAAGATGGATCTAGAAAGTTTCCAACATTAATACCAATTGTTCCATATGAATCCAATATATCATGGAGAAGATAAGAATATTTTTGATGGGCTCAACAACAAACTTATCGAGACACTCCAAGAAGGTGAACTCGTTTGTTGTATGAACAAGGCAAAAGTATTGGTCAGACCAAAGGGCATGAAGATGTACCCCAGTGAAGCATCACCAGAAGAAACATTATCAAGATAGTACTTGGAACTGAGTTTGGTTTGACGATAACCCAAATCAAATCAAAGGTGGGAAAAGATAACATATCCACGAAGGAAGTATTATCGTTCTTCAACACGAACAGAACTAGATATCCCTTTAAGGAGGAACTGGGTCGGATAGAACTTTTGTCTTACAACTCTCCAACTTGTTGTTTAAGCTCAACCAACTAGTTCAGGGGTATCCAGTACGGATCTTTGGCGAAAGGATCAGTACAGAAAACTTACTTGCTCAAGAACTTGAAAACACGTTCATGTGGCAACATGGCGATACTTCTAGTAGACATCTAGAATATCACGAACCACTGATATGTCACTTAGTTCGAGAGGAAACTTGCTTGGTAAGGCAAGAAGACATAGGCTCAGAGCTTCGGCCCAAGCCTAACTCTTTGACCGAAGAGAGTGCACCAGAATAATGGACTTGCTAGCACAATCAAACTTCACTTAATGGTAGGGTTAACCGATCATGCTAAGAATGACACAAATGTCCTTGGAGATCAAAACAATAAAAATTGCTAAGAATCTCAAATAGTCACATTATTACGCACACGCATCACTCACGAGCGCGAAAGCTCGAGGAAGGGTGGGTAAAGATGTGTGAAAGCATCACTTCATTAAGGGGCCAGGAAACTCAGCACGACCTCTTAGTATAGAAGAGTGTGATACTTTGAGGTGGAACATATAGAAGCTAATCACCACTTCTTGATCTGCAGATTTACAACACTTTGACCTGGTCGTAGATATGACGAGGTACTGTAGTTTGTTTCTCCTGGACATACCGAAATGGTTTGTCTTGACGGACCACAAGAGTATCTTACATCGGAAGACACCGATGCACGTTACTACATGGCTACCAACTCGTAAACAAAGGTCAAAAAACAACAAGGGAAGAGGAACATGCTTAGGATAGAATCCCAAGATGTGGATGCATAAGTTAACAATCTTCCGAAAACCAATGCAGAGAAGGGTAAAGTGTGGCAGAGTCAGGACTTAAAGGTCAACTTCATGTACAAGATTCACAACACCAGAATCCAGCACAATCAGGGATCTTAAGTTCAAGTCCAAGGTTTAAAACCCAAAGAAAGAAGTAACTACAACTTGAGTGACATGGCGTACACTACAAGGTAGTAATCACGAGGTAACTCCAAAAAAAAGAACACCTTCTGAAGTAACCAAACAAACAAAAAGGAGGCACTCGAGGCGAAAGGAAACCTCAAAGCCTGGAACAGAATGTTGTGGAACCATCAACATGATATTGTGGGTCCAAAATATAGAGAGATCATGATAGAAAGGAATCTCTCAGATGAACAAGAGCAATGGGAAACAAGGAATTCACAACTCACACAACTCTAGAGAACTCAACACTAGGTCAACTAGCTTAGAAACGACATGCCAAGAAGGCACCTAAGCTTTGAAAGACTAGAAGAGATATCAAAACTTTTCCAAAGTCAACACAAGATGAGATCACCCAGAGTTAGAGCGAGAATGGATAAGGATAAAAAGAAGCATACTAGAGTTTTCGAAAATACTTTTCAACTTTTAAAATAGTTTTCACAAACACTAGACTCAACATCGACCAATAGCAAGGTTTTCCTACGGTCGGTACTGCTCTGATACCAAGAACTATGACACCCCCGGGATCAGGGCTAAACAAATCCCAGACCTCCGTCTAACATAAGCTTAACCTTGAGCTCGAGAATATCTAGTGAAGAATCGGTAACACAGAAGTGACCCTATGACACAAAAATTTATTACAGCAAGCTCATAACTGAGCAGAGAACCAAATTATTACAAGCAGAGGTCACTGACCACAAATGTCAAACAATGGAAGGAAAATTATGCTATTAAGTATAGCAAACTTAACAAATGGCCTAAGAGACTTGAAGCATAACGATGATGTCCCAGCCCATAGATTCTAGGCTGCCAGCCGGGAACCCCAAGCTACTCGTCAATGTCGATGTAGTACGGAACTCGGCTTCAAGTGAACACTTACTCTGCCAAAAGTATCAACAAAGCAAGGGTGAGTACAGGGTGTACTTCGCAAGACTTATGGCTGGTGGAGTTGTTTTGCATAAAGCCACCTTTGTTTATAAAACAAGAGAGAGAGAAGAAGCTCGTCTAATCAGAGTATTTTAAAAGGGGATAAGAGAGCAACATATCCGAAGTATTGACCATCATCTTTTGATATCCACCGAATCATCATCATCTCCTTAACTAGGATCACCCCCTCGTACCCATGAGGAAGCATCCTTAGCAAACAGTAGTTGCCAAGTTTTACGATTAGGTTCATGTTCACTATGATCTTAGAATCTCGTCACCAAGCGTTCATAACCATGAACACGGCTTTTCGAAAAGATTTAACCCTGCAGGGGTGTACAACTTTACCCACACGTACCAACTGACTCTTAATGCCAGATCATTAGCCCTCTTCCTTGGAAGGCCGACACAGGTGTGGTTGGACACGACCTTTAGCTTGCTTTCGCCGAGACCATGAGTCACACAATAAGTATGGTTCCGCCGTAACGGGTCAGATCCCGAAGTCGGTACTTAAAGATGTGAGGCGAGGTTGGTTTACCAGGGGCGCCATCTACCCCAAGTAACATCGGACACGCTTACCTACCTGTTATGAATGCACCTGCACCCGACAAATCTTTGAAAAGGTTTTCTATGCATATGTTGAATGGAACGCCCGAACTATGTGACTCATGGAATCTACTAGGCAAGTTAATCAGGCGAGGGGTTCCCAAGCCCCGTGTGGCTGTATGCTCATCTCGGTTCCAAAGGCAAGAACTCAGGTCCTAGTGGTGGCGAGCATGGGACTAGAAAAACCACATCCCACCGTGGCCTCCCATACAAGCCTTAGCATGTTTAACTCATATAACCTTTGGTATCATATCATCACATTCTCCTGTCATACTAGATTCTCTGCATTTGATACATCATCTGGATGGACCAGACTCAACAGCTATGCATGGATAAGCAGGACACAGATATAAGCTCTAGCAGTGCACACAAGCCAAACCTAGTTATGCTAGGAGAAGTGGATCAGGTAATATAAGCTTAAAGGGAGTATGCAACAGATAGGATACTCTATCTATCGATAAAAGACCACAATAGAATCGTATGCATCATGGCCGGAATTGAAATGCTTTTGAAATTATAGGATTATATCATGGTGGGGCTATGCTTTCCTTTGCCTATTGATAAACAACAAGAAAATATCAAAAGCCTTGTACTTGACTTGATTGTAGTTGGCCAAGTATTGTTCGTCGATCTTCGATCTTCGACGGTGTTGTCCTCGGTCTTCGATCTCGTATTCTACCGGGAAGAATAAAAACACCGGAAAGAGAGGGAAGCAATCAACACATGGCAACGATGCAATGCTCGAAGAAGAATGTTGATATGACAAGTTGAATTGCATTGAATTGAAACCCTAAAACATGCTTGACAAATTAATCGGGGTTCCGAGGGGTATAAACCCTGATTCAGGAAAATTCCGGAACACATGAGAGGGGTTGATTTTGTTCTCTAATTAAAATTATCATTTTAGTTTCTTAAAAATGCATGATTATAAGTTAAATAGATAGAGCTCATTTTTCTGAACATTTTGATATATTATTTGTATTTTTCTGAATTATAGATTAAAAGTTATTGAATTTACAATATTATACCAATTTCAGAAATTATTAAACCATTTAAATTGTTTTACTGCATCATGCTGACACAGGGCTGACGTCAGCTAGGGGGTGGGGGCATTTATTACCGGGGCAGAAGCTAGCTAGAGAGGCTGACCTGTGGGCCAGAGGCCACATAGGCAAGCCACGCAGGCAAAGTGGGTCCCTGGCTAGGTTTGACCGGGTCTGCGCGCGCGCTGGCGCACGGGTGATGTCAGGGTGGCATCACACCGGCGGTGGATTGCAGGACGGTGACGGAGACGGCGAACGATGGCGAGCGAGGCTGCGGGGTTAGGCCTGTTCGAACCAGTGGAGAGAGGCGAGCACGATAGGGGCGACGCCGCTGATTTTGGGTCGCCGGAGCAGTGGATTCGACGGCGCTCTGCGGCGGCGCACGGCGGTGATCGACGTGAGCACGAGCCGGAGAGGGAGAGACAGTGGGGAGGTCTAGGAGGACGAGATTATCACCTAGATTGCGATGGAGGGATCGACGAGATGAGAGATGGACCAGAGCAAGGTGTAGCTCGGCGGCGGAGTACGTCGGAGGTGGGGGAGGAGCGGTTGTTGGAGCTCGATTCCACGCTCCCCTGTGGCGTTGTCTGCGAGGCTCGGCGAAGCTTCAAACGGTGGCGACCATTGGTAACTGACGGACTAGGGTTCGGCCAGAGAAGGAGCGCGAGGGAGATAGCTAGGGAGAGGGAAAGAGGATGAGGACGGAGTAGGTGCCAGCGCAGGGTCTTATCCCCTTTCCAATCGGCGATGAACGGCGGCAGAGAAGCAACACGGAAGGACGACATCGGTGCTGCCACGGAGGAGCTTCTCCTTCCGTCAGCATGGAAGAAGAAAGTAGAGAAACGACAGAGGGGTATCGGGCCGCATTGGGATGACTTGGGCCGTGGTTGGGCCGCGGTGGGGTTTGCAACGAGGAGAGAGGGAGTGGGCCATAGCCTGGAAGAGTTCTGGCACTATTTTTTTATCAAAACCTTTTTCTTTTTCCAGGATATGTTTTCTCTTTTGCAATTCATTTTGAAAATTGTTTTGAATACTTTCAAAACACCAGAGGGCTTTTATAAAATATGCAAAATACTGAGGGACCCCTTTAATCAATTTGGGCTCCTTCAATTTTGTGATTTCAAAATAGATAAACCATTTGAATGCTTGCAAAGAGAGTGGAAGATTAGGGTTTTCATTATTTTCTTGAGTGCACAATTTAAGTTATGATGCTCATGATGCACAAAACAAAACCCTAATTAAAGATTAAATAAACTGGAGTGTTACATTAGAATTTTAGACGGGCGGTGGAAGTATGTTTTACGCCAAAGACCCAAAACAGGGAAAATTACATAGAGGTCCATATATGTAGCACAAAGGACCCAAAAATAATTAAGGGATGAAAACAGTCGGTTTAGGCTCCTCCTCGAGAGACCAGTTAATCGAGACGTACTCTTCTAAATACTACTTCCTCTTTGATTGTTTTCAAAATATGGAAAATTCGTGGACATGAAAATTCTTGGACATGGGATCATCATTATTAATATGATGTAGATATGGCCATGACCTTGGTCGTTCAGCTTAAAATCCAAGAATGTTCATACATACTAAGTCAAAACTAAGTTCAAATTCATTAAGTTTTACCCCTTACTTTTAGGTTAAAATTTTACACGGGTGACGGGGGTACATTTTACACCAAGGACCTAAAAAATATGAAAATTACATCGAGGTCCATACATTTAGCACAAAGCCCTAAAATAATTAAGCAAGGAAAACAATTGGGTTCGGATCCTTCTTGAGAGAGCAGCTGATCGAGCCATACTCTTCGTACTACTACCTCTTAGATTGATTTCAAAATATGGCCAAAATTTGTGAGCATGCATATTCTTTGATATGGGATCATCAACATTAGATATGGCCATGATCCTGGTCGGTCGACTTAAAATACAATAATGTTCATACTCATTGATAACTAAACTTAAATTCTTTTTGACTTTACCACATACTTTCAGGTTAGAATTTTATACGTGCGGTGGGAGTACATCCTATATAAAGGAGATAAAATAGGGAGAATTACATCAAGGTCCATACATTTTAGCACAAAGGAACCTAAATTAGTTAAGCAAGGAAAACAGTCGGGTTTAGATCCTTCTAGCGAGACCAACTGGTCGATCCATACTCTTCTAAATACTACCTCTTCGATTGTTTCCAAAATATGGCCAAATTTGTGGGCATGAAAATTATTGGACATGGGGTCATCGATATAAAGTATGATGTAGATATTGCTATGACCTTGATCATTCGGCTTGAATTTCAAGGATGTTCATACTCATTGACAACTAAGCTTAAATTCATTTAGATTTTATCACTTAGTTTTAGGTTAAAATTTTACACGGGTGACAGGAGTACATTTCACACCAAGGACCTAAAAATAGGAAAATTACACCGACATCCATACATTCAACACAAAGGACCCTAAAATAATCAAGCAAGGAAAAAAATCGGGTTCACCTCCTCAATAGAGCAGATGATTGAGGCCATACTCTTCATACTACTTTCTCTTCGAGTGTTTTCAAAATATGGCCAGATTTGTCGGCATGCAAATCCTTGGGTAAGGGATCCACAACATAAAGTATGTTGTTGATATGGCCATGGTCGTTCGGCTTGATATCCAAGAACGTTCATACTCATTGACTACTAAGATTAATTTTGTTTTAATTTTACCACGTATTTTCAGGTTAGAATTTTACTAGTTGTCGATAAGTACAAAATGAGCTAGTATTTACTTTTTGCTTGTATCCTTAATGAGTTGAATTCTCCAAGACTTAAAGAGTGAGAGCCTTAACGAATCGAGCTGCTCGATAGTCAAGCCCTATGGATCATCCACGTAAAGAATGATGTAGATATGACCATGACCTTGGTATTTCGGCTTGAAATCCAATAATGTTCATACTCATTGACAATTAAGATTAAATTCTTTTAAATTTTCACACTTTTAGATTAAAATTTTACACGCGCGGTGGGAGTACATTTTACATCAAGGACCTAAAAATTTGACCAGAAATTACACAAGAGTTAGTCCTGCAGCTACCCCTGCATTCGTACTAATCTGAAGGGAACTGGAGAAGAGGAGCATGCGTCCATTTTAATAATTTTATTCAACCTCCCCTATACTACTCTCGATCCCCAGTTCCCCATTCCCCTACCTCTACTCCTAGCCCCGCCGTTCCTCTCCTCCACCATGCCGCTTTCCGATACTGTCCACCGCAGTATGAGAGTATTTGTTCTTCTTCCTGTCCCGCCTACCACCATCGATCTTCCCTCTTTACCAAAAAACCAAATCAAGCCATTGTCCCAACTTCCAACAGCTCCCTTGCGATGGCAAGACCGAGATAAGACAATGATGATTCTGAGCTGTTCCAGGAGGTTTTTACGAAAGGCCCACTTGAAGAACTCATAACAAGATGTGACGTCATCACTGCCGCGAGCCTCGCCGGTTCTTCCAAACATCTTCTTGACTCGGAAAAATATAGTGCAACTTTACATGCTTCTCATACGTTTGGCCTCCCCTGTGTTCTTCATTATCACCCAACTAAGAAACCATGGGAATGCAATGAGTACTTCGAGGGCAAGGGCACGATATGCAAGCTGACGCCGCTGGACAGGTTCTCCTCCGATGCTGTGTTCCCAAATTGTATGGTTAAACATTGGGTAGGTTCCAATGGAGATTAGATCACCACTGTTGGGTGCGAGTTTAAGTGGAAGATTGTCAATGTGTATACTCATCAACGCGTTCCTCTCCCACAAGTACAAGAGTTTGTACCCACCAACAATCCGTTTACATTCATGCATAATGATCACACTATTATCCTCCGGAAGATTTCTATTTGCCGAGCTCACACAACTACTACGGATTATTTAGATTTCTGTCTTGTCGCTATCTTCGACCACTCAATTGCTACCCTTGATGGCGATGAGTATACATGGACAGTTCTTGAGAACTAGTTCCAGTAATTTTTCTGATACATCGATGCAGTTATCCACAAGGGTCTAGTGCTTGCATCCATAGATTGTGGCAGTTTTTATGTCTGGAATCATCTGCATTTTGGTAAGTTTGATCCACACCTGTTGTAATCACTAGTTTCAGTTTTTATGGATGTAAACTAGTCTTCTATGATTTGGCCGTTATTTATTTTTCAAGGTGCTATTCTGCTCCCGGCACCAACTAGCACACATCTTGGGGAGGGCACCCTTGATTACATAGATGATGAGGAGTACGAACCTGGTTTATGGTTCTTAGCAATATCTATAGACGAATCTCGCCTTCTTCTTATCCATATTGATGGTGTAACTAATGAGGAGTTTTATGGTGGTACTTATTATGGCCATGGAAATCTTGTTGCTGATCATAGTGTTGATCGCTGGGGTCGCACTTTTGGCACTTATGCTACTGGGTTTGGCTACAAGGTGTACTCAAAGGGCACTGCTTACTTGTTTCCACCTAAGACATGGATGCCGATTGCTAACCTGGGAGCATATTCCCTTTTCCTTAGATTGAACTATCGGATTAACATTGCAGTAGGCGGTGCAGATGTTGCCCCAGGATATATGACGAGAAGCAACTGTGTCTACACCTCCCACGATGCAATAGGACTTCGATATACGCCATTTCTTGAAATATGCTGCTTCTGTCTAAATACTGAAGAAGCAGCAGTTGGTTTCTCAACCAACATTGTATAGAAATCTCCGGAGGCTCCATTATGGTTCATCCCGCGCTTCCCTAATGCCCGGGATTGGAACCTAGCTACCGTAAGTACTCGCAATACTATGTAATAGGATAGTTTAGTTGGTATCGGCCCTGTTGAACTATTTGGGCTACAAAGTAATACTAGTATAGTACTACGTCTTGTATTTCGGAGTATTTTGTACTATATATACTGATACTTGTTTATATCAAGGGGAGGAGATAGTATTGCTTTGCCTTTGTTCTATCATTGCTATTACTAAAGTATTTTATAGAACTAATACTGATGTACTGGTACTTGTATAGATCAAGTGCAAAATTGTCTTGCTTTTCTATTGTAACTTGGCCTTGTCATAAACTCATATAGACGAGGCTTGGGCATTTTTAGTTGCCTATGGAGGCCACACACATGCATTGATGTGAGAAGGAGGTATGCACACAAAAGCAGACTTGATCATCAATTTTTCTTGCTCCAATAATAGAGTGTCCCGAGAAAAAGACAAACTGAATCGGTCACTTTGAAATGTTGATCGGTGTATCAAGTGCCGCTGGATATGAACTGGGAATCTATCAATATTTTTCTTTCTTATTCTATACATCTGAATCTTTCAACTGCTAGTGAATCTATCAAATGCTACAACAAATGTGATTATCTGTGACGCACATTCTATGGCGATTCTGTAAAAAATCATCATATTTTATGAAAAAACATCATAATTTAGATGAATCCGTGACGTTTTGTACTGAATCGTCACAGAATGTGCGTCATATATTATCACATTTGTTGTAGTTTCTGTTGCTATTACTAAAGTATTTTTTAGAACTGATAGTGATGTACTGGTACTTTTTTAGATCAAGTGCAGTAGATGGTATTGCTCTTCTTTTGGAACATCGTGGACACAATATGGTATCTTTTTTCCATTTGAATTATGGCCTTGCTACATCTATTGAATTTCAATGCCTGCATTGATAAATCTGTAAAACTTTTGGTCATTATCTGTACTGCTAAATCGATCACTTTGAAATGCTGTTGAATTTGTCAAGTGCCACTGATTACGTAATGGGAATCTGTTAATTTTTCTGTTTTTGTCCATACTGCCAAATATTTAAAATGCTAGTGAATCTGTCAAATGTTTTGTCAGTTTTATTACTAAAGTATTTTGTAGAACTAGTACTGATGTACTGGTACATATTTAGATCAAGGGCAGTAGATGGACAGTTTTGATTTTCTTTTGAAATATGGACTTGTCACAATCTAGATGAGGCTTGGGAATTTTGGGTTGCATATATGTTGGTCACACTGGCATTGATGTAAGAGCGAGGTATGCACAGAAAAGAAGTCTTGATCATCAGATTTGCATGCTCCAATGATGGAGTGTGTTCGGAGAAAAGGGCAAACTGAATCAAGAACTGATTATCTTTGTACTGCTATTAAATTTCAGTGTCTATATTGCTGAATCAGCCACTTTGAAATGTTGCTAAACATGTTAAGTACGGCTGATTATGAACACGACATCTGTCAATATTTTTATTTCTTATTCTGTACTGCTGAATCTTTCAAATGCAAGTAAGAAAAGTAGTTCCTGTCTTAAGGTAGTTCTGAGTATTTTGTATGGAGTTCTTCCTCTGCTAATCTATTTCACAGTAATAACCATGTACTAGTACTTGTTAAGATCGACCTAGAGATTATAGAATATGGTCTCGCTTTTCTTTTGAATTAGGCCTTGCTGAATCTATCAATTCTTATGATTATTGTCTGTGTACTGCTAATCGGTCAGTTTGTGATGCTGCTGAATCTATCAAGTGCTGCTGAATATGAACTGGCAATCTGTCGATATTTTTTCGGTCTTATTCTGTACTCCTGAATCTAGGAAATGTTCTTTTGTTACTACTAGTACAATATTTTGACAACTAACTGTGAAGTAATTGGAGTACTTGTTTAGATCAATTGTAACAGATTGTCTTGCTTTTCTTTTAAAACATAGCATTGTCACAATTATCTAGATGTGTCTTGGGTATTTTGGGTTGCATATAGGGGTCACACAAGCATTGGCGTAAGGAGGAGGTATTCACACAGAAGCAGACTTGATCGTCAGTTTTGCTTTCTCCAATGATCGAGTCTGTTCGGAGAACAGGGAAAACTGATCATGCGCCAAGGTTTTTTTAGCTGGAACAAGAACCGATTCTCTCTATACTGCTATTGAATTTAAAGCAGGAAAGCTATTGAACCTCTCAATTATTCTTTCCTTACTATTACTAAAGAATTTTGTGGAACTAATACTGATGTACTAGTACTTGTTTAAATCAAGGGAAGTAAATAGTCTTGCTTTTGTTTTGAAACATGGCATTGCCACAATCGAAATGAGACAGGCATTTTGGGAAGCATAGGGGGGTCACACAGGCATTTGATGTAAGAAGAAGGTACTCGAAGTAGACTTGATCGCCATTTTTGCATGCTCCAATGGTCGAGTGTGTTTGGAGAAAAGGGCAAACTGATCGGGTGACAAGGTTTTAAGAGATGAAACAACAACTAGTTATCTCTGTACTGCTATTGTATTTCAGTGTCTATTGCTGAATTGCTCACTTTCAAATGCTGCTGAATTGGTCAAGTGCTGCTGAATGTGAACGATGAATCTATCGATAATTTTTCTATCTTATTCTGTACTACATAGTTTATATAAATATTGTCCAAAAATAATTATCGATTTCTTTCCCTCCCTCTCCGAGATCTTTGTTTCGAATCCGACCGAGCCACAGCAAAATGCAATTTTTATATACCAGGAGAAGAAATCTAGCTCATTCAGCCCCTCTTTAGCCTAGAACATTTTAATTCCGCCTTTTATGGGTATAAGGGTACTTCTGACCACAACCCATGGAAATTTGAGAAACGAGCCCATGGAGACTAACCTATGGAGTATAGCCCTTGTAGAATAGCAAACTCTTTTTAATTCGGCCTTTTGGGCATTGCCTCTCACCTCTCAATATTTTTTAAAAAACACTACCTGCAGATTTTTTTACAGCGTCTACAGTTTTTAGTTTAGCTGCCAGGAGCGCCACCTTATTATTTGATGGGAGATAAAACTGTTCAAGAAAGTCTTTTTGAGGAGACAAATCAATAAGTTATAATAGCAAGTCTTAACGATTCTATTCAATTACCTGTTTCTGCCGTAGTGGCAAGATACCAAGTCAACCGGTGGTGAGGTCTCGAGTTCGAATCCTAGGCAATTTGTGTTAATATTGAGTTAGTTTTTGTACTATCAGACCGACATCTGGGACCCGGATAAACTATTCCTGCATCTAGCAATGTTGCCAAGGTCAGGACGGCGGACTCGACCCAAAAAAACAGTCCAACATATATACACAAGTTTAATTTACATAGAAGTTGACATGTGGGACTCAACATGGACAAATTTAATTCAAATAGTGGCTGACATGTGGGACCCAGATAAACTGCTGCTTCATCTAACAATGTTGGCAAGGTCAGGATGGCAGACTCGACCCAAAAAAACAGTCCAACATATATATACACGTTTAATTCAAATAGAGGTTGACATGTGGTACCCAACATGGACATGTTTAATTCAAATAGTGGCTGACATGTGGGACCCAACATAGACACGTTTACTGCACAGAGAAGGCTGTAATATGGGACCTAGCATAGACACATTTCCTGTACATAGAAGGTTGACATGTGGGACCCATCATCAGAGTGTAGATTAACATTTTTTGTACTATATAAGGTTGACATCTGAGGTCCAGGTAAACTGCTGCTGCATCATAGACACGTTTCCCCTTAAAAAATCCACCAATATTTTCAAGTTCATAATGGTGGAGTCAATCCAAAAAAACATTCCAATATACACACGTTTCTTTCAAATAGAGGCTGACATCTAGCACCCGGCATAGACATGTTTCCTACACAAAGGTTTGCTGAAATCTGGGACCCATCAACGTCAGAACAATGGAGGCAACTAAAAAAGAGTCCATCATAGCACGTTTCATTTACGGAGAGGCTGACATGTGGGACCCACCAGAGATACCTTATATAGGTGCTGCATCGAGCAAAGTTGCCAAGTTCGAATAAGGTAGGCGCGAGCGAGAAAAAGGGCTAACATGCACACGTTCTTATAATAAGATGCTGACATGTGGGACCCAGTAGCGTGACCAAACGACAGATTAGTCGAGCAACGCTATCTAGCTCGGAACAGGGTAGCGCTAGAGAAGAAACAAATTCCGTCATATACATACTATTCTTCTAATGTGAGGCTGACATATGGGACCCACCATCCTGTATAAACGGCTGATGCAGCGAGCAATGCTATCAAGTTAACACGGAGGAGAGACCAAGGGCAAAAATTGCATTATACACAATGACACGTGGGGCCCAGCTGCGTGATTATTCATCTGGTAGCGCTATCAAGTTCGGAACAGTGTAGCGTGACCGAGGGCAAAAAATCCAGCATACACACATTTCTTCTAATGATAGGATGACATGTGGGTCCAGATACGTGATTAAACGACAACGCAATCAAGTTCGGAATAGGGTAGCGGGAGCGAAGGAAAAAATTCCATCATACACATGATTCTTCTAATGAGAGGATGACATGTAGGACCCAGCATCGTGATTAACAACAAATAGTTTGAGCAACATTATCGAGTTCAAATCAGGGAGGCACGAGCCAAGGAAAAAATTATCATGCACACGTTTCTTCTGTTGAGAGGATGACATGTGGGACCCAGTTGGGTGATTAAACTGTAGATGCATCTAGCAGCGCTATCAAGTTCGGAACATGGTAGCGGAAGCGAAGGAAAAAATTCCATCATACACACGATTTTTATAATGAGAGGTTGGCATGTGGGACCCAACATCGTGATTAACGGCAGATAGATCGAGCAACATTATCGAGTTCATATCATGAAGGCACGGGCCAAGGAAAAAAATCCATCTTGCACATGTTTCTTCTAGTGTGAGGATGACACGTGGAACCCAGCAGCCTGATTAAACGGCAGATGCATCGAGCGACGCTATCAAGTTCGAAACAGGAAAGGAAAAAAATTCCATCATACACACGATTCCTCTAATGTGAGGCAGACATGCGGGACCCAACAACCTGACTAAACATAAGAGGCATCGAACAACGTTATCGAATTCAAATCAGGGAGGCGCGACCGAAAAGTTTGGTCTGCTATAGTCACTGACGTCCGGGACCCACACACAAAAAAAACTTCGGCAAGTCAACATCTCGCGAGGAAGCGGAAATCTTACTTCTGCCATGCGCACGTCAAGCTTCCTCCATGTTTTTAGTAGTTTCGTCATAGTAGAGGGGCGCAAAACCGGAAAAAAGGTTTTCAACGACCACGATCGAGCCGAGATTTTTGTCACGGAAGAGGTGCCTTCTATGACGACCGACGGGCCTAGTCGTTGCGGAAGGAAACATTTCTTATAGTGACTGGCCATGCGCAGTAGTACTTCTTATCTTATATTTTTCGTCAGAAAAAACTATATAGTGTACGGATATCTTTGAACATGGACCATTGGATCAAGACTGGCAAATCCAAACATTGCTAACCCTTGGATCTTATTTTCCATTCTTATCATCTAGAAGATTCTATTGATAGTATTTACCATAATGCATGCTAGTATGCACAAACTTTAAAAACACTTCACTGCATAGTTTAAGGGACCTTGTGCTAACTGCATGGACTTGGATGTAATTTTCATTTTTATGAGATCCTCGATGTAACTCGTACTTCCACCGACCATGTTAACCAAACCACCTTGCTCCTACGGGACCTACCAGAGTTAGAAGAGAATGCAACCGCCCCAATTTTCACATGAAGTGTACCATGGTTTCTTATAGTTCTGTTTTTCAAGCTTCGTAGCTAACTTCACACACTTCACCGGCTTCTTGCCGATTTAATGCATTTATTAGGTCAAACTTGATCTACAAGTAAGCGTAGTACATTGCTCTTGAATTAGATGTATTTTCTGAGGTAGATTGGTGCATCTTCGTGTAGTAAAACAATGACGTCGGTGTGGGTTTCCAACTATCTGTAAAAGAACATTCGAAATTTCTCGAGTGATGACGAGATTGTCTTTTACATAAAGAAAGCCCGAAGAATATGGATCTGAATGCCACAAGCCAAGTTTTCTGAAATATTAAGTGGACCAACATGTTTTACTTACGATTCCCATGTTTAATGCTATGATTTTTCAAACTTCGTCCTAGAAAAATCTGCCCACTTGAATGATTTTATGCCAATTTATCAAAATTAGGTCAAATTTGAACTAAAAGTAAATTGTAGGTTGCTTAGAAATATTTGTGAATTTTTTTGGAGGTAACCATCGGGAGGTCATTTAATATATCACAGATCACCATCGAGAATTTTGACAACAGGTTCAACTTCTTACTAAGATTTTGCATCTTGACAATTTAATGAAGTTAGTTCAAACTTGAGCTACAAGTAAGCGCGATAGATTGCTCTCGAATTAAATGTCATTGCATGGGTAGATGAGTGCATATTCTTGCAGTAAACAACACCATCGGTGTGAGTTTCCAACTATCAAGAAATAGCATTCTAAATTTCCACAGTGATGACGAGATTAGATCTTTCCGAAAAGAAAGTCTAAAGAATATGGATCTGAATGCCACAAGCCAATCTTTCAGACATATATAGTGGAAATACATGTTGTACTTACAATTACCATGTTTTATGAGTTTTCAAACTTCATCCTAGCTAACTTTGTCCACTTGAATGACTTTATGTCGATTTATCGAAATTAGGTCAAACTTCAACTACAAGTAAATTGTAGATTGTGTTGAAAATTTTACAAATATTTTTTGGAGGTAACCAGGGGGGGGTCATTCAATATACGTATCACAAACCACCACAGAGAATTTTGCATCTTGTCAACTTAATGAAATTATGTCAAACTTGAGCTACTAGTAAGCGTGATATATTGCTCTTGAATTAATTGTATTTTTTGAAGGTAGATGGGTGCATCTTATTTTAGTAAGTAATATCGTCGGTGTGAGTTTCCAACTATCAGAAAAGAATATTATCTATTTTCTGAGTGATAATGAGATTGTTCCTTTCCCTAAAGAAAGTATAGAGAATGTGGATCTGAATGCCACAAGACAAGATTTTCACACATATATAGTCGACTAACATGTTGTGTACTACCTCGTTTCAAAATATAAGATGTTTTAGGTTTGTGAAGAAAATGTATCTAGACATCTTTTAGTGTTTAGATTCACTCTAAACCTAAGTGAACCTACATACTAAAAAAAGTCTAGATACATTTGCTTCATAAAGCTAAAACATCTTATATTTTAAAACAGAGGTAGTACTACTTATATGATTCCCATGTTTCACGAGTTCTCAAACTTTGTCCTAGCTAACTCTGCCCACTTGAATGGTTTTATGTCAATTTATCAAAATTATATCAAATTTGAACTACAAGTAAATTGTTGGTTGGGTTGACAGTTTTGTAATTTTTTGGAGGTAACCAGCGATGGGTCATTTAATATATCACAAACAACCATTGAGAGTTTTGACAACAGGTTCAACTTTTTTATATGATTATTCATCTTGACAACTTAACAAAATTAGGTCAAACTTGAGCAACAAGTAGACGCAATAGATTGCTCTTGAATGAATTATATTTTTCAAGGTAGATGGGTGCATCCTATTTTAGTAAACAATGACATTGGTATGAGTTTCTAGCTACCAGGAAATAACATTCTCAATTTTCCAAGTGATAACGAGATTGTTCCTTTCCATAAATAAAGTCTCATGAATATGGATCTGAATGCCACAAGCAGAGCTTTCAAATATATATGGTGGACCGACATGTTGTATTTACGATTCCCATGTCTTGTGAGTTTTCAAACTTCCTAGGTAAATATACCCACTTGAAATTCCGGTTTCGAAATTCTCACTTCTGTGGCACCCCGGAATTATGGTCCGAGAATACCCGTTATGCCTGCAATTCACGTTCCCATGATCAGTGAGCCGTGAGCATAACCTACAAGTATCATTACAACATCCATAATTAAGGAAAACAAGTACTTACATTTGTGCCATTATGGCGATACATCATCAATAGCGGAAGTCTTCAAGCGCAGAGCCCATATCATGCCTTAACCTACAGGAAACTGACTGGGAAGACGACCTAGCTCGCATAGACGTCAGCAAACTCCATCGCTCCTCTTGCTTCTGAAAGTCTGGCCAAGTAAATAGCTAGGGACAATGACGGTGAGTACTTTGAATATACTCGCAAACCACCTTAGGGTAACAATAAGTAAAGGATATGCGGTATGGCTGTGGTAGGATGGCTCCATAAGAGGTATCTCATGTCTCTATATCTTTGTTGAAAAGTTTTGTAAAACCTTTTGGAAACATTTTTAAAAGTTTTAGAAAATCACTAGGATTGGGTCACCCATTTGTTTTTCCTTCCGGTCATCTCATGACCAAACTCCTTCCTCCTTTTCCCGACCATCCCATGGTTAATTTTTTTTCAAGCCATTGCTTTTCCGAAGTTATTTTTGAAATCAAAACCATCACCGCTGTACAACCGCCAGCACAACCATCCATGACCGAGGACTCGGCTATTCGAATAGATTTACACTCTTCAGAGGTTGTACACTTTACCCACACCATCCGATTATCCGTCCCTAATCTACACCGATGGTGGGTCGAATAACCAGTCAGGATTTTCCGAATGCCCTCTCTAATACAAGTGCCTAACCTATAAGGTTAATCCCCTCAAAACCGGGACGCCCTATATAGTCACAAGCCAACTGGAGCGCGTTTTGCACCCTGCAAGGTGTGCGCTTTCAATGAGGGGCTCATAGTATCGTCTGGCCGCCATTTAGACGGTATTTACTTTCCCCAGGCCGATTTTTCACATGGGCCTTTACAGGGGAAAGCCCAGACTTCGGGAATTTGTTCTCCCCCGTAGTAGTTTGAGACACCTATACCGGATTAGACAAACTTCCGACCCAGCCCTGTCCCATTCCAGAGTAATGTGGTTGCACGGGTTAATTGCGCTAGCTTCAAAACTGGCCAGCCCGGCTCTTTTCGTAAAAAAATTTCCTATGTCTTTTGTCCAAACTTTTTGTAAAACAAAAACCTTTCCTATTTTCCCAAACCACTTGGTAGGCCAAGCCTCCCCAAGGTTTTCTCATAA
Organism: Avena atlantica; assembly: GCA_910589765.1. Lineage (NCBI taxonomy): Eukaryota > Viridiplantae > Streptophyta > Magnoliopsida > Poales > Poaceae > Avena > Avena atlantica. The sequence goes on from OU342733.1 coordinate 349,253,860, forward strand.
AACAACTTTGTAAGTCTTTTCCCGGGGTCTTCCCATCCTACACTTTTGCTTAGGCTAAAACGGGGTCTCCAAGGGGTTATGGTGTTTGAACACCATCTACCATAATAAGGGAGGTAGGTATTATACAAATGGGTTGTACCTAATGGTACTAAGGGGTAATTATTTGGATGATCCAAACACCCCTCATATAAAGTATAATATAGTAAAACCAATGCACTTTGTATAAATGAGTAGATAAAACATGCATAGATAAAGTAATAGGACAAGGTGTATGAGCAACAAGGTGGCTTTCCTATGACCAGCGAGAGGTCCCGTGAATTCTTTAGAATACCACAAAACCAATAATAATAATAAGTATAACCCCAATGCTTCCTTCTTCTCAGCGTCTCACAAAGGCAACTATCGCTGCTATCGAGCATACATGCAAACAAAAAATACCACATCCAGTACGAGGCATACAAACATCAAACCATACATCAAGAAATTGACAAAACAAGTTGATAGATCAGTAATGATTGAGTTCTTTATTGGGGATACAAAGGAAATGCTTTGGTTGCATTAGTGGTTATTCTATTTAAGATTTATAGTCCAAAGTTACCTAGATAAGGGTTTTTTTTAAATGCCAAGTTATGTATGAGATCAATGTGAAAACATGATACTCTCGGATAGGTATTAATAAAATGAAGCCAACAAAAGTGGTTTCACTATTTTATCAATTTCCATTGATTTGTAATGGATTTTATAGTGGATAAAACCCTAGTTTTATGAAATAATTCACCAGCACTATTCTGGAGTTCCAAAAATTATTTCCTTGGGTGATTACGTAGTATTTGATGGACTGATTGAAGAGGAGTTGGATTCACCTCAGAAAAATTAACAGAACGCCCTCAAGAAATTCCCGAAGGAAGTACTGGATGGTTTTTGTCTTTTTCACAAGTTTAAAATTATGAGGTATTTTGATGTGATTCAAAATATAAATTTTAGGCATTTTCCATACCCTTCTGAAGAAATTGGAATCAACCCTTTTGGATTTACATAGCTCAAATTGTGAATTTATTGGTGAACAAACTATGCGCATAAATGTTTAATTCACCATAATTCAGTAAAAGAATAATAAATCTTGGGATCCTGGGTTATGGTACCTATTGGTATAGAGGTTTACTGGGAGTTGGAATTAGGTAAAAAACTTATTTGGTTTTACCTAGAGAATTTCCTAAAGTCAGAAATGTCATGTTCTTTTTATTTTTTCTACAGGTAATCTAGGAAGCAAAATTAGGTGGGACTAGTGGGATAGGAAGGGTATGGATGATACCTTTCATAAATAATTGGGTTTGGGTTAATTGGATTGGTAAAATTTTCTGGAGAATTTGTTTATTGTTCTGGACAAATCTAAGGATATGATTTATCATGTTTAATCTAGACAAGGTTTTGGTACAGAATTGGGTCTGCATGTTAGGTAAGATACCCAAGTACTTGAGTAAATGTACATATGAAGGTTTTGAACCCTTTTACATTTTTATTTGGATTTGAACTGAGATGGTAGTTTTCAGATCTAGCAAAAACAAATAAAATAGAAGGGGGAGGGGATCTCGGGCCAGATCTGGGAGGAAAATGAGCCGTGCAGGGGCATGCCGTCCTAGCGGTAATGGTGGCGCGCTAACGGTGCGTAACCCGTCGCGGCCCAGCCGCTGGCCCGCCAAGTGAAAGGGTAAGGAGCTACTGGGGCCGTGAGATCTAGTGGGGATCGACGGTCCCCAGTCGTCGTCCTCACGGGAGCCCGCCGACGGAGAGTGAACCCTAGGAGGGACAGACGGGGGCAGGGGGAGCTCACCAGGGGCTCGGGGAATGTCAGGGAGGCGACGGGGAGACACGGTCGATGACGGCGACTCCAGGGATGGGAGGAACGGGCGTTCTTGACGTCGGGGAGGAGCTCGCGCGACGGTGGCCGAAGTGGAGCTCGCCGGAGTTCGTCAGGGAGGCTCTAGGAGCTGCTGCATGTCAAAGAAAAGGGCATGGTTAGCACCATAGGAGCAAGAGGAGTCCATTGGGGTGACATGTAGAGGGAGAGGAGGGCTGAGGGAGGATCCTAGCTCGAGGAGAGTGAGGAGACCGAGATCTAGGGAGAGGATCTCTAGGGAGTTAAGCGGGGAGGAGAGGGGGCAAATGAGGGCAAGGGGAGGGCTGTACTGGCATGGGTCCTTATAAACCAAGAGAGGGTAGTGTGAGAGGGACCAAGTCCATTTGGACAAGGGCAAGGCTTGGTGGATTCTCATTGGGCAAGAGGGGAGGTGCTGGGGTGTGGTGGGGAAGTAGCTCCACCAGAGAGGGGAGGAGAGGTTGTGGCTTTTAATGCCCAAGATTTTTAGGAGATATGCCTCTCTGTCTCTCAAACAAACGTAAAGAATAAGGGTGGAGGGGATGGGTACTATAGCTCTACAGTGCACACGGCCATGAGGGGGTGATGATGATGTGGAGGAGTGCTTGGGAAGATTGGTGCTGGTTTGGTTTTGGTTTGAATCAAGTTTTGCTTGGTGTAGCAAAATTGATTAAGTGGGTGCTTGTGAAGGAAGTTGATAAACTTTCATTGGGCAAAGTGTGTAAATGGTACTGGTGGATAGAGGAGGTCAAATAATCTCTGCAAGATTTTAAATGGGATTTTTCTAGAGACCATAATCCCATTTAAATGCACTTCTTCAAAAAGTGTAGAAATAGATTATGGAACCTAAAATGATATTTTTGCTTTGGACAAGCTTGGTTTTTTATTTGATATGGTCCTAAATACCATAACACACATTGGAGAATTTTATTGGGATTTATTGAGGTAGAAAAGTATTTTTGGGGAATTATTTATTGTTTCTGCCATTTAAGAAAAAGGGCAAAAATAAATAATAAAGAATCTCAAAAATATTTATTTTTGAGTTGGAAAGATGGGATATGATATGGAGAACTCAAATATGCATTGATTTGGCAAGATTATTTGGAGAAAAACAAACTTGCCTTTAAAGACAAGGTTGTTGAAAAATTGGTAAATAATGGAAATAAAATAGTTTACTAATTCCAAATAATTGTGGAAAATATTTGGGGATACTTATATCCAAGGTAGATGATGTAAACTTGATGTAGGTATCAATATCAACCTTTGTTTTAAAGAAAGTGGAGAAAATGATGGAAACTAGATAAGGGAGGATCTAGGGTTTGGTTATTTTGATGCCACCTAAACAGGGTTGGATTAGGGAGCTCAGAGCTCACCTTGGTACAAGGGTTATATGGATGAATAGAACATGTCATATATATGATCATGTAAGAAAGAGTTGGGCTTGGTTGGATTTGAGGTGGCTTTGGAGTGATGGCAAACTTTGTTGAAAATAAGGCTGCCATAGCAGGTACATCAGGTAGCCTCCTAAACCATGTGGGTTTAAGAAGCACAAGGCTCCAATGGAAACATGTGAAGTGGGATTGATAAACCATGATTAGTAGATATTAACCAAGCAAGGAGTTGGTCAATGGGAGTTGGCATATAGATGCGGGCTGCTGCCAAACAAGGCAAGATGGTAAGATTTGTAGAAAAGATTATTATCTTGACTACAAAACCATCATGGATGAGTGGGAATTAGAATGGCTTAGTCAAGGGAAAGAGTGGGATTTGGTAGTACTACTGATGTACAACAAGATGTTTCAAGTGCATTCTCAATAATGCACATTGGTTGGAACAGGTAGAGCTCCAAAAATGGTCTCCAGATAAGAAATCCAGATAGCCATTTTGGCAGATTTGGTGATTTTGACTAGTGTTCAAGAGGGAAACAATTGAGAGGGTGGAAAAGGTTTATCCCTTCCCTCAAGTGGTTTATGTTGAGGTATAGATTGAAGATAGGGGATCCAAACTTGGATTGGATCCCTGGATTGAGGGATTATCCCTAGATTAAGATAAGCATGAGATGAGATGACCACTTGAGTGGCTTAGGATAACTCCAGATTTGGATGCTTGATATGGGCTTGATGATCACAAGAAAGGATTGGGTCCTAAGGGATGAGCTACTAGATTAGTTCACTCTAGTTCCTAAGAAAACAAGGCAGTCAACAGATTAAGTCAATTCATCAGACAGCAGATCAAGGCAATTCATCAAACAGCAGATCAAGGCAATTCGTCAACCAACAGATCAAGGCAATTCATCTTGCTACTTTTCTAACTACTATTAGGGTTACCATCAATCCTAGCTTGAGGTAAGGATGGGTATGTGGAAAGGGGTTTTTCTTTGAAGTAAGATAAGAACCATCTTGGTATCTCTGCCAAGTTTGATATGAAAAGGGTTTTAATAAAGGTTTTTGGAAAACATAGAGATAAGGGTAGTTGAAGGTTATGTCCTGAAAACATAAGGAGAGTATATATATGTCTCCATAGTTTTGTCAATAGAAACTAATAAAGTATCTGGTTGTGTCAAAGTCATCTTGGCTCAGGTTTTGAAATGCTAGAACATTTGAGAATATGAAAGATGAGCCAAGACATCTATTTTTGTAAAATAGTTTTTGTAAACTAGTGTTGAGATGAGGAGTACACAACTAATACACAAGCAGTTGATTGAGCACCAGCAACAAGTAAGCACACAATGCAATAAAAAGTTTTTGTTCCCCCTGATTTTTGCCTTTTGGACATTAAATAAGGGTTGCTGAAATTGGGATGTTACAACTTCCTTCCCAAACATCGGGAGGGAAATGTTATTCAAAAGACTAGCCATTCATAGTAGTACTTCATATCTTATCTTTATATTGTCTTATCTCTTACATACCATACCACTATATAGTGTAAGTATAACTTTGAACATTCACTGTTGGATCAAGACTGGCAAATCCAAACATTGCTAACCGCTGGATCTTCTTTTCCATTCTGAGCATCTAGAAGATTCTCTGACATTCTTTAGCACAATGAACGCTAGTATGGAAAATCCTCAAAACACACTTCACTACATAGTTTTATGGACCTTGTGCTAAGTGCATGGACTTGGATGTAATTTTCGTTTTTATGAGGGCCTTGATGTAACTTGTACTTCCACCGACCGTGTTAACTTAAGCACCTCGCTCCTACGGGACCTACCATAGTTAGAAGAAAATGCAACCAACCCAATTATCACACTAAGTGGACCACAATTTCATATAGTTCCATTTTCAAGCTTCCTACCTAACTTCCCACACTTCACTGACTTGTCTATTTAAAACAATTAGGCCAAACTTGAGCTACATGTAAGCGTGGTACATTGCTCTTGAATTAAATGTCTTTTGTGACGTTGGTGGGTGCATCTTCTTGTAGTAAACTATTCCATCAGTGTGAGTTTCCAACTATCTTGAAAGAACATTCTCAATTACCCGAGTGATGATGTGATTGTTCCTCTTTTCCGTAAAGAAATTCCAAAGAATATGGATCTGGATGCCACAAGCCAAGGTTACAGACATATTAAGTGGGCTAACATGCTTTACTTACAATCCCGATGTTTAATGTTATGAGTTTTCATACTTTGTCCTAGCTAACTCTACACACTTTAATGACTTTATGCCGATTTATCAAAATTAGGTCAAATTTGAACTACAAGTAAATTGTAGGTTTCTTTAAAAGTTTTGTGAATTTTTTCGGAGGAAAACATCGGGGGTCATTTAATATATCACAAACCTCCACCTAGAGTTTTGACAACAAGTTCAACTTCTTGCTAAGATTTTTCATCTTCACAATTTAACGAAGGTCAAACTTGAGCTACAAGTAAGCACGATATATTGCTCTCGAATTAAATGTCATTTCATGGGTGCATGAGTGCATCTTCTCGCAGTAAACAACACCATTGTTGTGAGTTAATATCAGGAAATTACCTTCTAAATTTTCAGAGTGATGACCAGATTGTTCCTTTCCAAAAAGAAAGTCTAGAGAATATATATGGATATGAATACCATAGGCCAAGCTTTCAGACATATATAGTGGACTGGCATGTTGTACTTACGATTCCCATGTTTTATGAGTTTTCAAACTTTGTCCTAGCTTACTCTATCCACTTGAATGGATTTATGTTGATTTATCGAAATTAGGTCAAATTTCCAATACAAGTGAATTGTATATCGTTGCGTTTAAAGTTTTACGGTTTTTTGGAAGTAACCATCGGGGGGGGGGGGGTCATTTAATATATCACAAACCACCACTAAGAATTTTGACAATAGGTTCAACATCTTGCTAATACTTTGCATCTTGACAACTTAACGAAATTTGGTCAAACTTGAGATACTAGTAAGCGCGATAGATTGCTCTTGAATTAATTGTATTTTTGGAGTTAGATGGGTGCATCTTATTTTAGTAAAAAAATATGTCGTCGGTATGAGTTTCCAACTATGAGGAAAGAACATTCTCAATTTTCCGAGTGATGACGAGATTGTTCCTTTCCGTAAAGGTCTCAAAAATATGGATCTGATTGCCACAAGCAGAGCTTTTCAGATATATATATATATATATAGTGGACCTACATGTTGTACTTATAGTTCCCATGTTTTATGAGTTATCAAACTTCGTCCTAGTTAACTTTGTCCACTTAGATGACTTTATGTCGATTTATCGAAATTAGGTCAAATTTCAAATGTAAGTAAATTGTAGATTGCATTTAAAGTTTTATGATTTTTTTGGAGGCAACCATCGGTGGTCATTTAATATATCACAAACCACCTCGAAGAATTTTGACAACATGTTCAACTTCTTGCTAACATTCTTGACAACTTAACAAAATTAGGTCAAACTTGAGCTACCAGTAAGGGCGATAGATTGCTCTTGAATTATTTGTATTTTCAGATGTAGATGGGTGCATGTTCTTTTAGTAAACAATAATGCCGTCGGTGCGAGTTTTCAACTATCAGGAAAGAACATTCTCAATTTTCCGAGTCATGACCAGATTGTTCATTTTCGTAAAGAAGGTCTCACGAATATGGATCTGAATGCCACAAGCAGAGCTTTTCAGATATATATATATATATATATATATATATATATATATATAGTGGACCGACATGATGTGTACTATTTATATGATTTCCATGTTTAACGAGTTTTCAAACTTCGACCTAGCTAACTCTACACACTTGAATGGCTTTATGTCGTTTCGTTGAAATTAGGTCAAATTTGAACTACGAGTAAATTGTAGGTCGCTTTGAAAGTTGAGGCTTGATTCCATAGACCCGCGCGCTCTGAAAAGTTATAAAGTTCGCAGGGGTAGAATTGTCCCCGTGCATTTTTAGAGGAGGGCGCACAAGGGTAGCCCCCGAAGCCCATGTCCAGGCATGTATTCCCACGTATCCGCATAGGTACTATTGACTGCCACAATGTTAACCATTGCCACGTCGCCATGCCATTAGATTTGACCATTCATTGCCATGTTGTCAACTATTGCCACGTCTCCATGACATTATTAGGTTTGATCACAAAAAGTATCACGGCCTCCATTTCCCCAGACAACGCCCTAAACCTAAATTTTTGATCATCCTGCCTGGCTCTGGCGGCAACATGTTCCATTGAAGAATACAGATTGGCGACATGAATCCGGCGGCCATCCTTCTAATCCTCCAACCACGAGCCTGCCCGACTCCGGGGGCGACGTGGCTGTCCGCGCTGTCGGCCGAGATCTAATCCTCCACCTGCGAACCTGCCCAGCTCTAGTGGCGATGTGTCCGTCCACGCCGACGATAACCATTCCAATCCTACATCTCCAGGTCAAAGGCCAGCCAAATCTTCTCATCCTCAGGCCGCATCAACCAGTCCCGTGTCCCATCTCGCCATCGGCGGCCGGAAGATGTGAGTAGCTTCCTCTCTAACCCACATTCTTTCTATCACCTTTAGCATAGCGGCTTAGGGTTCATCTTTGCATCTACGAGTCCTCCACATATACATCACTGGTTATATTAGCGTTTTTGGTTTTCCTTGCTTGAACAGATGGAGGACTCTATGCCAACTGGGAGTGACAATGAGAGCATCCCTACGCACAATGGTGATTCAAGTTCGGATGATAGAGATATGTCTTTCTCTGAAGATGAGCTTATTGAGAACGACCTCTTTGAAGAAAACAAATCCTAGTATGATAAGTTCAAGTGAAGTTTCTTTTTTATTTTGTACACACACCTAGAGCATGCAAATTTATACACATATTTTATAAATTGTGCAGATGGACATCGGTTGTGGAAACAAGGAGCGCCATCAGAAAGGATCGATCTCGGAAAGCATTAGTGATGTATGTCTAGTGCTACATTATTTTTATAAGAATTGAATAGCCGTGTTATATGACTTTGTGCTACAATGCTGCAGGTTGTACTATTCTCTCAAAGTGATTATGATTATTTTGGGGATTCAGACTTAGAAACCTGGGATGAAGAGACGCCAGAATAATCACAAGAACCTAAAGGATCAAAATATGAATTCTAGAGTGATGTAAGTTGCTTATTGTTGTATGACAAGGCATATACATGATCAAACATATGACCACCACCAATGGTTACCGACAGTTCACAACATGAGCACAAACAACATCAAGTGATGCCAGAGAAGGATTTTCAGCATGGTCATGATAAGCGTGACATGCATCGGATTGTAAAGGAGATAACCTTCACTACCGAAGGGCAACATTCGCTTACTAGAACGCATACACCAGAGAACGTGGTTTCAGCATAAGGAAACAGAAAGTGAGGCGAGCTCCTAATGGAGAAATTATGTATAGACGGTTTCTCTGTTCCAGGGCACGGGAACGTGAGGAAAAGTATGTGCACATGGAGCACCGCAAGAAGAGGCCACTATCTCTGTCTCGCTGCGAATTTCTAGCCTATCTCAGTGTGTCGTATAACAAATCCAAGGGGAATTGGAAAGTTCTGCAATTTGAGGACGAGCATAACCATGTGCTATCTAGACCCGATGAAGTCCCGTTTCTTCGGTCCCATCAAAAGATCATCTTATCAGAGAGATGAAATCATGTCACTAGCAGCAGTTGGGATGCAAAAGTGCGAGATTATGAAAACCTTTATCAACAAAAGTGGAAGGTGGAGCAAGGTTGGGTTCATCTCGAAGTATCTTTACAACATGTGTTCCCGAGAGAAGAGGAAGCTCATTGCATCAGGTGACGCTAACACAACCATCCACATTATGCAGAACAGGCAGGAGCGTGATCCTGAATTCTTTTTTGATTACAAGCTAGATGAAGAAGGAAATTTGAAAACCATGTTTTGGTGTGACTCTCAGTCACGTCGGGACTATGAGGATTTTGGTGATGTGCTGGTGTTCGATAACGTACAAAATGAATCGGTATGGAATGCCTGTCGTGGGAATGACCACGACAGATGCTACAATCGGCAGCGAGTAGTAGAACATGGGGCAAGGGCGGCCAGCCATCTGCGGTGCGAGATGAGGGCTGAGACACAAGGGTTTACCCAGGTTCGGCCACCCGGAGGGTAAAGACCTACTCCTGCTAGATTGTATTATGGTGAGAGTACAATGGGGCGAGCTCGACGGCTAGGCGGCGAGTCGCTTGGGTGTATGATGGAACGTATCCTCTATGCGTCCTCTAGGGAGGTTTATATAGACTCACCTCGCTAGGGTTTATAGATCATAACAAAATTACTTTAGGATTCAGAGATTCTACGACCTAATCCGACTAGGCCTAGCTACGCTTATGGGCCTTCAGCTTCAAGTCCCCTGAGTCCAAGCCAAGTCTCGATCCAGTCGCCGTCCTGCAGGCCCACTCGCGGGCTAGGGCCAGTAGGAAACGTCCTGCTGGTTATACCCCGGTAGGCATATCCCCATCAGTAGTCACTGAGGCCGTCGTTGATTCGTCGCAGGCGTTTGCTGGCAGTTGGAGTATGTGGGTCTAATGTGGACGTCCAGTCGAATCGGCGGTGGACTCCTGAACAAAGGAAATAACTAGTCATTTTAGTCGCAATAACGGAGACCAATCATGTCGCAGCTCGGCAAATACTTAGTCACTGTTACAGTGATCGGGTCGGCGAGTCATCGAGTCGCTGGAGTGACGAGTCGAATGGATGAAGTTGGATCGTCAATTGGGGTCAAACTAGCCGTTGGGTAATCCAACGGTAACTTCGGCGTAATTACCGTGTAATAACGGCTCCCGAAACTGGCGGGTAGCAACCGCTATATAAGGAGAATGAAATGCGAACAGGGAAACGCTTTTTCGTTCCTCCTCTGATCTCGCTTGTCTCTGTTTCCCCACTCCGCACAGCGATCTGAACAATCCAAAGAGTCCTAATCTCGACGAATCTCCAACCAATGGCCCCCTCCACCGACCCATGGGGTAGATCCAAATGTACTAAGGCGCTACTGGCATCCTTCGAGGAGGCTGGAATCCTCCGCGCCGGCAGATGGCGCATCCCCGCAGTCGGAGAGGTGACTCCAGATCCGCGCGAGGGAGAGTTCATCTGCTTCACCAGCGACCTGGAACGGGGGCTAGGTTTCCCAACTTCCCTCTTCTTCCGGCGCTTCTGCGCCTACTACGGAATCCAGCCATCGGATCTGGGTCCGCATAGTATCGAGCAGCTCGCCATCTTCGTGGAGTTCTGCGAGTGCTACCTGGGCTGCAGGCCCTACTTTCCCCTGTGGCAAGATCTGTTCCACGGGAGAATCAGCCGCGAAGAGTCAGGCGGCCTGATGTTAGCTGCGGGCGGCCTGACGTTCCAGCTGAAGTCAAAGGCGTCGTTCTTCGACCTGATGCTGCCCGCCAAAGCGGCGAACGAATGGAAGAAATTCTGGTTCTACGTCATCGAGTCGACTCCAGACGGCGAAGTGGCGCTTCCAAGGTACTCCGCCGACCGGCCCGAACCGCGTCGGCTCCAGGTCGTCAAGCTCCCGCTGGATCAGCGGATGGTTGTCGACGAAATGCTGCAGACCATCCGTGGCCTGAAGAAGAAGGGCCTCCAGACCATCAACCTCTACAACTGCTGGCTCGGGCGGCGGCTCGGGCCCCTGGCCCGCTGCGACCACTACATGTATGAATATACGGGTAAGGACGATCCGACGAAGTCCTCCCTCGTTGAGTGGAGACTCAACAACTACACCCTGGCCCTGAAGAAGATCACCCAAGCGGTGTATCTTGACGCGAAGTCCGGGGTTGCCCCTTATACTACAAGGCGCCCAGCTCCGATGGTAAGCCGTCATTTCGTCACCACTCGCAGTCGCAGATGATGCATTCGCGGTTGTGCTGACCTTGTTTTGTTCTTATTGCAGTTGTTCCAAGTGGTGGAAGGGTGGCTTCCACCCACAGACGATGAGAACTCAAGCTCGTCCGTCCAGGACGGGAGCGTTTCGTCGCCCGCCAAGGGTGACGCCGAGAGCGACGAGGGTGATGACGATGACGACGAAGAAGATGAGCCCGTGGAAGTCGCTGCCCCCACAGTTTGCAAGACCCACGGACAACACCAGCGCGAGCTCAAGGTGAGTAAAAGCCTCGAGCCTCACGATGATGACGACGACGAGATTCCCAAGCACACCTCACATCGTGAGGCCACGCCGTCGAAGAAGAAGAAGAAGAAGACTCCACCAAAGAAGAAGGCAAAGCCGACGTCTCCGCCCCGATTCGCGACCAGTTCCGACGCCACCAGCTCGGCTAAGGACGCAGTGGCACACGCGGCCGTGGCATCAGACGTTGCTGCCCCAAGGGACGAGGCGCCTCTGGCGTCGTTACCACCTCCATTCTCCCCGGTCGTTGGTTTGGGGGCTGCTCCAGCCGCAGGAGCCTCGCCTCCGAGGGAGGCTTCCGTAGCAGTTATCGCGGAAGCTCCTGCCGCAGATTCATCTTCGAAGAAGCCCTTAGTGTCTTGGGCACACGATGTGTTCGAGACAGGCCTCACTCGGAAGTTGGGGCCCGAGCTGGAAAGGCCGGCTAGCATCCGCACCGATCTGCGATTCATACCAGTCGCCAAGTAAGTGCTGTTCATCAGCTTTTTTTTTCGTTCTAGTCGGACAACCTTATTCATAGCGCTGCTTCGCAAGACTGGTGTAAAAAAGATCGGCCATCCTTCAGTGGCCAAGGTTCCGCCAGTCGTCACCGAGGCGGACTCCTCGCGGAAGAGGAAAATCGACGAAGTCGCTGCTCCCGTCGAAGGTGTCAAGAGGGCGAAAGGCGACAACGTCGTCACGGTCTTTGATGACCCGGCGGTTGCTCCGAGCGATCCTCCGACTGCAGCAGAAGTGTCCTCCAAGACCAAGGAGGGTGTTTCCTCACCCGACATGGTCGATCCAGCTCCGAGTGGCGCAGCGCCATCTACAGCGACCTTCCCTCGCTTCATGGCGAAGGCGGCCGCAGCGAGTGGTTCAGCGCCGACGAGCCAGATGCCTGGGGTCACCGAGGTGGAGGTTGAGCAGCGTCGCGGCCACACTCCGATCGTGCTTGCATCTGTGGATGAGCTGGAGCTTCACGGCATGCTAGGCGCTGCCAGCTAGGTCTGTCCAGTCCCCGAGGATCGGGCCACTGAATTTCAGTGGTCGGATTCTTAATGTTTTTATATCGTCCAGTCCCCGAGTGCCTAGTCGCTGAATTTCAGCGGGTGGGCACTTATTATTGTCCAGTCCCCGAGTGCCTAGTCGCTGGATTTCAGAGGGTGGGCACTTAGGAATTTCATTGTCCAGTCCCCGAGTGCCTAGTCGCTGAATTTCAACGGGTGGGCACTTAGGAATTTCATTGTCGTTGACGTTGTGGTGTGTGCGCAGGGCTTGCAGCGTGAGTCGGCCGAACGGCTTGCTGCAAAGTGTCGCTTGGAGAAGGAGCTCGTTGCTGTCCAGGAGACAAACAAGGGGATTCAGGCAGTTGCAACCGAGGTGAATGAGGCCCGCCGAGGCTTTGTCCCGGTGGGTGACCTAACAGCGGCTTAGTCCGCTTTGAGCACAGCTAAAAAGTGAGTTGCTGACCTGGAGCGTCAGCTCAAGGAAGCGAGGGCGGAGGCGAGCTCGGCGGAAGGGCGAGCGAAAGCTGCTGTTACATCTGCCGCTGAAGAGCAGAAAGTGTCTGACGCGCTCCTTGCTGGGTTGCAAAACGACTTCTCTTCTCTTCAAAGCTTCATCACGAGCCTCTGCCGACCGTTAATTGGTAAACCTTCCTTCTTCTCCCCTCTCCCTGCAACAACTGCATTGTGATGTCTTTGGTGTGCTCACTACTCGCCTCTGATCCACAGGTCGGATTACTGATAATGCGGAGGAGGCGCAGTCGTACGACGGGCGACAATGTGTGACCACCCTGGTCGACTCGGCCGCGTTGTCCGCGACTTGCCTTCGAGCGTATCTTCAGGAGATATCGCCCACCGAGGGGATCCCCAGCGACCTTGTTGAGGTGTGGCGCTACCTGGAGAAAGCTCCGTCAGTCATCGAGTTCATGATGAGGTCGGCCTTCCGGCATGGGGCGGCGATGGCTCAACCTTGGGCTTGCCCACTTCCCGAAGGATTTCGACCTCGACGATGTCACGTGCGGCTACCCCTCGTTAATAGGCTCGGTGGAGATTGCCGAGGTGCTGAAGCTGACGGACGGGGCCGCGGTGAATTCTGATCGCATTTGGGCGATGGGCGACCCCCTCCCCTACCAGGAGACGATTTTCGCTCCCAATGATCCCGAGCCGAAGCATCGGGACTTCAAGGTCAAGCAGCCGTTCCGAGCTGCGATGGCGGGCGAGCTGACGACGTACCCGTCGAACCCGTACGTGCCCTTCATCCGTAGTCGCAGGGACGGTGGCGCGTCTACGTCGGAACCTGCGGAGTAGAAGTATCGTGCCCTTGGGCGTTAGTACGAGATGACTATTAAACTTTCCTTGTAGTTGGAACAACTTTGTGCTGCTATAAAGGAAACTCGTGTTATTTTGTCATTTATTTTGCCATTTTGGATGTTTGATTGAGAGAGTCCCCGAGCGTGTCCGCCCTTTTTATGGGGTTTACCTCGTTTGTTATGTGTTTGCGAATTTTTAATGAATTAAGGTCAACTCGCCAGAGCTCGGAGAGCCAGTCACAGGGCGACTCCAATGGGTGCTCTTTACTTGACCGTTTTCCCGTGCGCGAACAAGGTCGGGTAGCCGAGTCCCCGAGCGTGGTACTTGGTGGTTCTAGTCGCAGCTCCAAGGTAGGTGAGGACTAAGTGTGTTTAAAGTAAGCGCGTCGCTCCTGCCTGACCTGAAGGATCAGTCGCATGGCGAGTCATGGGAACGCTCTCATACTGGGTGTTTTTCCCTAGTCGCTCGTATTTGGCTGGGTGTCAGTCCCCGAGCATGGTATTTGGCCGTTCGAGTCGCTGTGCCGAGGATGCGGAGGACCTTGGTCGCTGTGAGGAGCGAATGCAGTTGTCTTGGCTCGGTAAGCTAGTCGAGCTAGGCGACTCCAATGGCGCTCCGGGTTGGCGTTTTTCGTGGACGTTACGAGACCTGGGGTTCCCTAGTGCCCTCATACCGCACTACTTGGCCGTGCCGGTCGCTTTACCAGAGGTTGACTTCTGCGAATAGCGTAACGCTGTTATTACGAGTGCGAGTGGCACAAGACCCGGAGTGTAGACACAACTTTCGGTAACCACTGTTTTATTTCATAGCGGGTGGGGAGTACATGTATGGAGTTCTAGGAGTAGAACTTTCGTAGGAGGTTTACATTCCACGGGCGCTTGACGTCGAGTTTTCCATCGTCTCGGACGTCGGTGAGGTAGTAGGCGTCGTTGCCTAGGACTCGCCCGATGGCGAATGGTCCCTCCCAAGGGGGGGGGATCTTGTGCATGCCCTTCTTGTCCTGGACTAGGCATAGTACCAGGTCGCCTTCCTGGAAAGTGCGAGTCCTTACTCGCCGGCTATGGTAGCGGAGGAGCCCTTGCTGGTAGATGGCAGTGCGGGAGCGAGCTAGGTCGTGTTCCTTGTCGAGCTGGTCGACTCCGTCTTGGCGTGCGAGTTCGTTTGCGACCTCCGTGTAGTTTACCACCCTTGGCGAGTCGTTCTCGAGGTCGGTGGGCATGACTGCCTTGGCACCGTACACCATGAAGAATAGGGTGAATCCTATCGACCTGTTGACGGAGGTGCGGATGCCCCAGATGACGGAGGGTAGTTCCTAGACCCAGCACCCGGCGGTGCGCTCCAGTGGTACTTGGAGCCGTGGCTTCAGGCCATGAAGGATGCTCGAATTGGCGCGTTCTGCCTGGCCATTGGACTCCGGGTGCGCGACTGAGGCGAGGTCGAGTCGAATGTGGTGTTCTTCGCAGAACTCAGCCATGGCTCCTTTGGCCAAGTTGGTGCCGTTGTTTGTGATGATGCTGTTGGGGAAGCCGTAGCGATAGATGAGCTCGCGTAGGAACTTGGTGGAAGTCTTCTCGTCGCACTTGCGGACTGGCTTGGCCTCCACCCATTTGGTAAATTTTTCGACTGCGACTAGGAGGTGGGTGAAGCCGGAGGGCGCCTTCTTGAATGGACCTACCATGTCCATGCCCCATACAGCGAATGGCCAGGTGATGGGGATTGTCTTGAGCACCGAGCTCGGCACGTGGGTCAGGTTGGCGTATTTCTGGCATCCGACGCACCGCTGGACAATGTCGACAGTGTTTGCGTGTGCGGTGAGCCAGTAGAAGCCGTGTCGCTTAGCCTTGGCGACCAGAGAGCGGGCGCCGGCGTGCTGGCCGCAGTCGCCAGAGTGGATGTCTTGGAGGATTTTGCGTCCTTCGGCGGGCTGAACACAGCGTTGGAACACGCCGGTCACGCTGCGCTTATGGAGCTTGCCGTTGATGATGACGAAGGATGTGCAGCGGCGTGCTATCATCCGGGCATCCGTTTCGTCCGCGGGCAGGGCGCCTCCCTCCAGGTAGGCGACGTATGGCGCGGTCCAGTCGTTTGGCTCGGCGATTAGTGCGACCAGGGCTGCCTCTGGTTGCAGCGGGATTCCGATGTCGATCTCCCTTGGGGGAGAGACGGAAGGCTTGGTGATGGTGTCAAGGAACACACCGGCAGGTGGTGCGAGTCGAGCCGATGCGAGAGAGTGCGTAGGCCTCCTCGTTCTTCCGCCTGTCAATCCACTCGACGGAGGAGCCTGCGAAGTGTCCACCCATCTTGTCCACTGCTTGGCGGCATGCCTCCATGGTGGTGGAGACGACGTCGCAGGTGCCAGCGACTTGCCCGGCGACGAGGTCGGAGTCTCCGTAGCAGCGCAGGCGGTTGACGTTCATTTCCTTGGCAGCTTGCATGCCGTGGAGTAGCGCCTCGTACTCGGCCATGTTGTTGGTGCAGGGGGTCAAGTCGAGGTAGAGGACATAGTGGAGCTTGTCGCCCTTTAGAGATGTTGACACGATCCCTGCTCCGGCGCCGTCCGCGTTCTTGGAGCCATCGAAGTGTAGGTTCCAATAGTGGAGGTATGGCAGCTTCTCTGGCTGCTGGGCCACCTCCCAGTCGGCGAGGAAGTTTGCGAGAGCCTGCGATTTGATCGCCTTCCGTGGCTCATACTTGATGTTGTGGATGCCGATCTCGATGGCCCACTTGGCGACTCACCCGGTCGCCTCGCGGTTGCGAATGATGTCCTGCAACGGTGCTGAGGAGACGACCGTTATTGGGTGTTCCTGGAAGTAGTGCGGCAGTCGCCGCTGTGCTCTGAAGACCGCGTATACCAATTTCTAGTATTGCGGGTAGCGCTAGCGCGACCCGGTGAGGACTTCGCTGATGTAGTACACTGGTCGCTGCATCGGACGCTCCTTTCCTTCCTCTAGCTGTTCGACGACCATGACGGCGCTGACGACGCGTTCGGACGCCGCGACATAGACCAGCATGGGTTCCTTGTCGACGGGGGCGGCGTGTAGCGGTGCTGCGAGTAGCACCTTCTTGAGGTCGTGGAGTGCGTCATCTGCCTCCTTGTCCCACTGGAAGGTGGGGTTCTTGCGCATTAGGCGGTAGAGGGGCATCGCCTTTTCTCCCAACCGGGGGATGAAGCGACTAAGAGCCGCGACTCGCCCGGCCAGCTTCTGGACGTCACGCAGGCACTCGGGTTTGCCGAGTCGAGCGATCGTGTTGATCTTGGCGGGGTTCGCTTCGATCCCGCGCTTGGAGACAATGTATCGCAGTAGCTGTCCAGTTGGCACACCGAAGGTGCATTTGCCTAGGTTTAGCTTTATCTTGTACTTCCGCAGGTTGGCGAATGTTTCCGCCAGGTCAGCGAGTAGGTCATTCTGGCGAGCATACTTCACCACCACGTCGTCGATGTAGACGTGGATATTGCGGCCAATTTGGCTCGCAAGGCACTCCTGCATGCACCGCTGGTAGGTCGCCCCGGCGTTCTTGAGGCCGAAGGTCATGGCAGTGTAGCAGAAGGCTCCGAATGGCGTGATGAACGTCGTCTTTTCTTCGTCCTCGATGGCCATTTTGATCTGGTTGTACCCAGAGTAGGCGTCGAGGAAGCATAGCGATTCCGAGCCCGTGGTGGAATCGATGATTTGGTCGATCCGCGGGAGGACGAATTGCTCCTTCGGGCAGGCGCTGTTTAAGTTTGTGTAATCGATACACATCCTCCAGGTCCCGTTTTTATTCTCGACCAGGACTGGGTTTGCCAGCCACTTGGAGTACTTGATTGGCCGGATGAAGCTTGCAGCGAGTAGACGCTTCACCTCCTGGATATGGCTCGGCGGCGCTCTTCATTGAAGGGCCGCAGCGACTACTTGACGGGTCGTACTTTGGGGTCGGCATTGAGTTTGTGCTCAGCGAGTTCCCTCGGGACACCAGGCATGTCAGATGGCTTCCATGCGAAGATATCCATGTTCTCACGGAGGAACTCGATGAGCGCGCCTTCCTATGCTGGGCTCATGCCCGTCCCGATCGTCACCGTCTGGCTGGAGTCGCTTGGGACCAGCTCGATGGTGCGGGTATGCGTTGTTGGCTTGAAGGCAGTGGATTTGCCTCCCTCTGAGTTGGCCTTCTTGAGTATGGTGGGGTTGTCGTTGTTGACCCCGCTCGCGTACTTGGCGAGCTCCTCGGCATGGTTGGCCTTTGCCACGATGACGGTGTCAGTGAGTTCGGATCCTTTGGCCTCGCACTCGGCGGCCATGTCGGGGTCGCCGTGGATGGTGATGACGCCGCACGGCCCGGGTAGATTCATCGCGTTGTACGCGTAGTGGGGCGCTGCCATGAACTTGGCGAACGCCTGACGCCCCAGGACACAGTGGTAGGGGCTGTCGAAGGGCACCAGCTCGAAGACGATCCGCTCGGTGCGGAAGTTTGCCGGTGTGCCGAAGGTGACTGGCAGCATCACCTTGCCGATCGGGTAGGCCTTCTGACCGGGGACGATGTCGTGGAACATGGTGTAGGTCGTCTCGATCATCGACTGCGGGAGCCGCAGTCGCCTGAAGGTGTCCAGGTATAGTATGTTGATGGAGCTGCCGCCGTCAATCAATGTTTTGGGGAGCCAGTAGTCTCCCACCTTGGGCTTGACCACCATGGTGACTCGGCCTGGATACTCGATCCGTTGCGAGTGGTCCAGGCGGCTCCAAGTGATTGGTTGCTCAGACCAGTTGAGGAACTGGCGGATATCTATCTAGGCCACCGCGTTGACGGCGATGGCGCGGGCGATGACCTTCTTCTCGCGCTTCGTGTTGAAGCCTTTGAAGGTGTGGAGCGAACCGGCGAATTTTCCGCTGTTTGGCGGGTTGTTGTCGGGGTCCTCCCGCGCGCGTCGTGCCTTCTCAATCTCCTGGAGAGAGTGGCAGTCCGCGGTCGTGTGCGTGGCGGGCTTCCCTTCCCTGCTGTGAAATACACAAGGTTGGGTAAGAAGGGCCGCGGGATCGAACCTCGGCTTCGCCTTGTAGTTGCCACCGTCGCGGCGTTGTCCCCCGTCGCAGCGAAAGCTCTTGGGCTCGTGCTGCGCGTATCCAGTGTTGGCGACGAAGTCGACTCGCCCGTCACTGCGGCGCTTGCCGGTGAGGCGAGTGTTGCTGTAGCGTAAGTTGGGTCGCCTCCCATTGTCGTGGCCGCTCGTGCGACGGTATCCTTCCCACTCGTCGTCGGTTTCTTGGTTTGGGTCCTCCTCCGCCTACCTTTTTGCGATCTCCAGGAGATCCGATATGTTGTCGAGTGTGCAGTACTCTCGTTTGAGCTTGGCGACCAGGGGATCATAGCAGCACGAGGTCTTGAAGGAGTGGATCGCGGTGTTTGGGTGGATGCCGACCGCGTTGTACCACAGATCTTGCCATCGTTGGACCCAGCTGCGGGTCGAC
Source organism: Avena atlantica (assembly GCA_910589765.1). Classification (NCBI taxonomy): domain Eukaryota; kingdom Viridiplantae; phylum Streptophyta; class Magnoliopsida; order Poales; family Poaceae; genus Avena; species Avena atlantica. Next base: position 349,273,065 of record OU342733.1, read on the forward strand.
TCGCGAGGTCCCTGGACGCACCGTTCTATGTCCTCGATGGTGGTGGCGCGGGTGTATGAACCCTCAAAGTGCCTGACGAAGGCCTCGCGCATCTCTTCCAAGGAGTCGATGCTATCCGCGGGAAGGGTGTTAATCCACTGCCTGCACGCCCCTTCCATCATCAGGGGGTCGGGTCGGGTCGTTCTCGTCGTCGAAATTCAGGGCGTCCCCTGGACGGTGGGATTCAGGAGCGACCTGATTCGGAGCTGGTGGTAGCGCGACAGCTCCTGCGCTGTCACCTGCTCGAGGAGAAATTTTTTGCGCTCGGCTTGTTCCTTGAAGACTGCTTCCGCCAGCTTCGGGCGGAGTTCCTCGACCTCCGTTGCCGTCGCGTTTGGTGGGATCGACGTGGAGAATGGGTCTTCCGGCGGGTCGGCGCCAGTTGCCATGTAGGTCGCGGCGTGGCGGCCGGTTCCGTCGTGGAGGTCGGCGGAGTTCTCCGACCCGGAGTCGAAGTCGAAGATCCCGAGGATAGAGGGATCCTCGAAGTCTCCGATGTTGGAGACATGGGTGATGGAGCCCCCGGTTGACGCGTCGACAATGGATCCGGCGAGTGATGCCGGGGTCGCCGAATCGGCATCGTCGTCGAGGGCCGCGTCTTCCGCGGCTGCGGTGGTTTCGGCCATGTTGCTGTGGGCCGAGTCGTACTCGGAGGTGAGGCAGTGAATCGTGCGGACCTGGCTCTCAGAGAGCTGGTCGCGTGGTGGCGACTCGCGGATGCAAGCCAAGTCCTCCGAGATGATGACGTCGGTGAGGCCGACGAAGAGGCTGATCGTGCCGACCGGCAGGATCATGTTGTGCGTGACGGGTCGTGCCGCCGGGACGTAGCTTCTCGGCAAGATTTGGAGCATCTCGCCGATCGCGATCATGCGGTAGGTGGAGATCGAATCATTGATGGGCAGATTGGATCTCGCTGCAGAACACCGTCCTGACCGGCCAGGCCCCACAGTGGGCGCCACTGTCGTGGGAATGACCACGACAGATGCTGCAATCGGCAGCAAGTAGTAGAACATGGGGCAAGGGCGGCCAGCCATCTGCGGTGCGAGATGAGGCTGAGACACAAGGGTTTACCCAGGTTCGCCCCCCAGAGGGTAAGGACCTACTCCTGCTAGATTGTATTATGGTGAGAGTACAATGGGGCAAGCTCGACGGCTAGGCGGCGAGTCGCTTGGGTGTAGGATGGAACGTATCCTCTATGCGTCCTCTAGGGAGGTTTATATAGACTCACCTCACTAGGGTTAATAGATCATTACCGAATTAGTTAAGGATTCGGAGATTCTACGACCTAATTTGACTGGGCCTAGCTACTCTTTTGGGCCTTCAGCTTCCAGTCGCCTGAGTCCACGCCAAGTCTCAATCCAGTCGCCGTCCTGCAGGCCCACTCGCTAACGACTAGGGCCAGTAGGAAACGTCCTGCTGGGTATACCCCGGTAGGCATATCCCCATCAATGACGTTCATTCCCTCCGTGGGGTTGAACCATCACCGCAGAACTACTATTTTCGCATGCGCAATCGTCTCCAACGAGAAAACAGAAACATATGTATGGCTGCTTCAAACATTTTTGAAAGCTATGTGTCAAAAGAAGCCAAAAGGGGTTATCACTGATGTAGACGGTCCAATGATGAAAGCCATTGGCATTGTCTTAAAGGATGTGTGGCAATGTGTATGTACGTCGAACATTGAAAATAATATGAAAAAACAACTGTATCATGATTCTCTAAATGAATTCAGGTCATTAGTACACTACAACACCTCAAAAGAGGTCTTTGAGCAGAGATGGAGCGCCTTTATTAAGAAATGGCAGTCGAAGGCAACCAAAGAGTGGCTGGGTAGAATATATAAGAAGAAAAGATGGTGGGCCGCTGCATATCTAGCCAATGGATCTTTTCTCGGAATGAAAAGCAATCAGAGGAGCGAGAGTTTGAACTCGTGCCTACACCTTCACCTTGACTCTAAAATGACACTAGTGGATTTGATCATGCACTACGAGAACGCCATTAACCGTATTCGTCAGGAAGTTGCGCGACAGGACTGCGAGGACTCACAGACATTACCTTTGGCGGTTACTAAATACAAATATATTGAGGTGGCTGCTGCGAAAGTATTCACTGCAGCAAACTTCTATATCTTGCAATCGGAGCTGAAAAGGATTGATAGACTCAATATTGTTGAATGTGCGCAAGGTGGTACCAGTGATAAGTACACTGTGGTATGGGCAGATAAAGCTACTAGGCAGTTTGACGTGACCTACACGCCTAGCAGTGAGGAAACTATAAAGTGCTCCTGCAGAATAATGGCTAGCAAGGGGCTACCTTGCAAGCACATCCTCTACATATTGCCTAACCTACGACTAGAAAAAATACCAACTTGTTGTGTCCTTCGGTTCTTCTCAAAGAATGCAAGATTTGGATTGTCTGCGAAGCACGAGAGCGATATGTTCGGATATGGATGGTCAAGTGCAACTGAGAGGACAATTTTTTCCGACTTGAATGTACGATCTCAAGAAGTTATCGCAGTGGTATGCCATGATGAATATTCTTGTCATGAATAATGCAAAGGACAATGGGGCTCAACAATATTCAAACAAGCTACTTCGACGCAGATGCACAGAGCAGCAAGGGAAAAGCACCTCAAGTTGGTGATCCACTAAAAGTTAAATCCAAAGGCACGCCTAAGAAAAACAAAGGAGTTGGAGCTAACGGTGCTAATCCACCCATGAGTATAAATGACAGACCACTATCATACGATGAACAAAAAAAGAAGAAGAAGGAGGGGTACCACCTGTGAAGCGCATGCAATACTGTTGGTCATAACAGACGAAACACTAAATTATGCAAACTACATCCACAGTAAGTCATTCCTTGAGTACAACTAAAAAGCATTATCAAAACTTTCATTGAAATTGTTAATAGCTAACTACGCCTTACTGTTATGCATGCAGGTATGTGGAGGTATCAGAAAACTAGACGTTGCCCTTAATTCATAAAATTTGCTCATACTACTACAAGTTGGTCAGTTGTTTCTAGAGAACTCAGATTGGTTAATTTTAGATCCCATGCAATGTTGTTGTGCGTCCATAATTGCCACAGCATCATGGCTAGGTCAAATTTAGGCCAAAAATTAAGGTGTCTAGTAAGGATGCCTAGGGGTTAGACGTTTGTGATGTGAGAGTTGCTCCATGCTGAAACATGGCATCCTCTACCTAGAAGTAATTTTTAAATGTGTCCAAGATTTCACACAACCTTGATATTTTTTTGAATTTTTGGTGGCCCGATCAAATTTAGGCCCAAACTCTAGGTGCCTGGTATGGATGTGAAACTAGGTCCATGTTGTAACATGGCATCCTCTACCTATGAGTTAATTTTTATGATGTGAAACTAGGTCGATGTTGTAACATGGCATACAACCACAAGTTGGTTAAAGTGTTTCTAGCAAGCTAAGAGAGGTCTAGATCTCATGCAATGTTGGCATGGGTCCACATCTGCCACAAGTGTGTGTCATGGCTTGGCATAGCACTCTTATGCTTAGATGTATCAACTGGGTGGGATCATGTTAGAGCTTGGTGGGACAAGGTGCAATCAATAACATTTCTGTTAGAGCTTGGTGGCACAATGTGCCAAGTGTTATTAGTCAAAATAGCATCATATTCATCTTGCATAGCACACTTCCAGTTTGTATCCGTTTTAGCTTCATGCAAGTTTTATGGTTCTCCTGTAGATGTTAATAGTGCCAACCGAATTGTGCCCTCAGTACGAATTTTTGGGTCCTTTATACTTCCTTCGTTTCACAATATAAACCTTTTTAGCAAGTTGTTTTAGTTTGCTAAAAAGGCTTACATTTTGGAACATAGGTAGTACCTTTTTTGTAGTCGAGTGAGGGGTTTAGTAGCAGTAAATACGTTAGCAGTAGGTGCTATAGAAGATCCTGGCACTGATGATTGTACAGGTGCAGAATATTCCTGGGCACTAGCGCTCGACGACGTGCCGATTGGATCTCCTGGCGAGGCGTCACTCCCGAAGCCGTCAGAAGAACCACGGGGAAGAGCTGGGCGGGAGATCTGTGCGTCCACGTATTGGTGGGGACCACGGGGAAGATGTGTCGGGCTCCCCATGGTCGCCATGGTTACGCGCAGAACGCGACGCAAGTGAGGTCCCAAACCTTGGGGACGTGGCATGTGGGGACTGGCACAGATTGATACGCCCAGGTGACGGCGCGTCAGAGTCGTCGGGGGAGGATATGCGGCAGATTTTGCCCCGTATCATGCTCAGAGTCCGTGTTTTCTTGGCTTGTAGCGGTGTTTTCTTTAGCCTCATTATCTGATGTGTTGTCATCAGTAATTTCTGCAGAATTTTGCGTGACTAGTTCGGTAGAGCTTGTGGACAGGGTGTCAGCTATGGCCTGCATATGACCAACGACAGGAACAATCGACACATATTGGTCATTAGTATGCACACCCTAGTTGTTTCTACCGATGAGGGATTATCTGAAGGAAGCAAAATAATTTCATCATGGAGACGATGACCCGCAATTTGGATGAAGTGTAGCAAAGGGAAAAACATTTTCATCAAAAACTACATCCCTTGAAATGTATACACGGCTAGTAGTAGTATCAAGGCATTTTACTCCTTTGTGACGACGACCATACCAAAGAAATACACACCGTTTGAGCGATAGGAGAAACTCTGGTGAAAATGTTTCTAGCCATCCTAGAGAGATCTAGATCCCATGCAATGTTGGCATGGGCCCACATCTGCCATGAGTGTGTGTCATGGCTTAATCAGATGTATCAACTGGGTTTAATCATTTTGGCCAGGTGATGAGTCACACAACCACAAGTTGATGAGTGAGATTCTAGCCAACCTAAAGAGGTCTAGATCCCATTCAATGTTGGCATCGACCCACATATGCCATAAAGTGTCTCAATATGTCTTTTCATATTAGTCTTATGGTTAGATCGATTAGTTGATATAGAAGGTCATGATGACATGCCAATTTTTTCTAACAAAACCTTGATATTACTAGTGGCACAACTACGGTTATTGGATAGTCATATTAGGCACAACTAATTACTAGTTTTTGAAAAAAATATAGAAACACCATCATCAACTTAGTGGTTGTGTGTGTCACTACACCTGACCAACATGATCCCACCCACTTGATAGATCTAGCTATAAGAGTGTTATGCCATGACACACACATGTGGCAGATGTGGGTCCATGCCAACATTGCATGGGGTCTAGACCTCTCTGGGCTGGATAGAAACACCTTCACCAACTTGTTATTGTATGAGTCATCACTTGGCTAACATGATCCTACCTACTTGATAGATCTAACTATAATTTTGGTATGCCAAGCCATGCCACATACAACTATGGTAGATGTGGGGCCATGCCAACATTGCATTGGATCTAGACCTCTCTGGGTTGCCTATAAACACCATCATAAACTTAGTGGTTGTGTGAGTCACTACACCAGGCCAACATGATCCCACCCACTTGATAGATCTAGCTATAAGAGTTCTATGTCAAGCCATGAAACACCCTAGCTTGTGGCAAATGTGGGGCCATGCCAACATTGCATGGGCTCTAGACCTCTCTGGGCAGGACAGAAACACCTTCACCAACTTGTTGTTATATGAGTCATCACACCTGACCAACATGATCCTACCTACTTGATAGATCTAACTATAATTTTGCTATGCCAAGCAATGACACACACAACTATGGTAGATTTGGGCCGATGCCAACATTGCATGGGCTATTGAGCTCTCTACGTTGGATAGAAACACCATCATCAACATAGTGGCTCTGTGAGTCACTACACCTGACCAACATGATCCCACCCACTAGATAGATCTAGCTATAAGAGTGTTATGCCAAGCCATGACACACACTTGTGGCCAATGTGGGGCCATGCCAACATTGCATGGGCTCTCTAGACCTCTTTAGTCTGGATATAAACACCTTCACCAAATTGTTGTTGTATGTGTTATCACACCTGGCCAACATGATCCTACCTACTTGCTAGATCTAGCTATATTTTGCTATGCCAAGCCATGACACACACAACTGTGGTATATGTGGGCCCATGCCAACATTGCATGGGCTATTGATCTCTCTGGGTTGGCTAGAAACACCGTCATCAACTTAGTGGCTGTGTGAGTCACTACACCTGACCAACATAATCCAACCCACTTGATAGATCTAGCTATAAGAGTGCTATGCCAAGCCATGACACACACTAGCTTATGGCAGATGTGGGGCCATGCCAACATTGCATGGGGTCTCTAGACGTCTCTGGGCTGGATAGGAACACCTTCACCAACTTGTTGTTGTATGTGTCATCACACCTGACCAACATGATCCCACCCACTTGATAGATCTAGATATAAGAGTGCTATGCCAAGTCATGACACACTAGCTTGTGGCAGATGTGGGGCCATGCCAACATTGCATGGGGAATCTAGACCTCTCTAGGCTGGATAGAAACACCTTCACCAACTTGTTGTTGTATGTGTCATCACACCTGACCAACATGATCCCACCACTTGATAGATCTAGCTATAAGAGTGCTATGCCAAGCCATCACACATACTAGCTTGTGGTAGTGTGGGGCCATGCCAACATTGCATGGGGTCTCTAGACCTCTATAGGCTGTATAGAATCACCTTCACCAACTTGTTGTTGTATGAGTCATCACACCTGATAGATCAAGATATAATTTTGCTATGCCAAGCCATGACACACACTAGCTTGTGGCAAATGTGGGGCCATGCCAACATTGCATGGGGTCTAGACCTCTCTGGGCTGGCTAGAAACACCATCATCAACTTAGTGGTTGTGTGAGTCACTACACCTGGCCAACATGATCCCACCCACTTGATAGATCTAGCTATAAGAGTGCTATGCCAAGGCATGACACACACTAGCTTGTGGCAAATGTGGGGCCATGCCAACATTGCACGCATGGGGTCTCTAGACCTCTCTGGCTGGATAGAAACACCTTCACCAACTTGTTGTTGTATGTGTCATCACACCTGGCCAACATGATCCTACCTACTTGCTAGATCTAGCTATAATTTTGCTATGCCAAGCCATGACACACACAACTGTGGTAGATGTGGGCCCATGCCAACATTGCATGGGCTATTGACCTCTCTAGGTTGGATAGAAACACCATCATCAACTTAGTGGCTGTGTTAGTCACTACACCTGGCCAACATGATCCCGCCCACTTGATAGATCTAGCTATAAGAGTGCTATGCCAAGCCATGACATGTACTAGCTTGTGGAAAATGTGGGGCCATGCCAACATTGCATGCGTGGGATCTAGACACCTCTTTGGGATGGATAGAAACACCATCACCAATTTGTTGTTGTATGTGTCAACACTTGGCCAACATGATCCTACCAACTTGCTAGATCTAAGTATAACTAGGTGGGATCATGTTTGAGCTAGTGTTGGCTCATACTACTACAAGTTGGTCAGTTGTTTCTAGACAACTCAGATTTTTAAATTTTAGATACCAATGAAATGTTGTTGTGGGTCCATATTTTCCACAAGCATCATGGCTAGGCATAGCAGTGATATAGTTACATCTAACAACTAGTTGGGATCACGTTGACCAATCGTTGACTCATTCCACCAGAAAGTGATCAAGGTGTTTCTAACTAACTCAGATATATGTCAATAATGTCACCCTAGACTAGGAAGTTTGAGCAGCACAAAATACTTGTCTCTGTTTGTTCTCTCACAATCACACTCGCTCTGAATTTTCCTAGTGAAGCCTTTCTCTGCAACGAGGAGCATGTGCCATGGCGAAGCCTGTGCTTGATGTCGATCACCAGGGCCTCTCCCTGGTTCCTGGACTCCGTTCTATTCACCATCGACGGGGGTGCACACCACACCTTCACGTCGGCCACCGAGGACCAAGCTGCAGTGGAGACGGAGAGCGGGAGCAAGCTCCGAGTACTGCGCACGGACCGCATCGGCGAGTTCACGTGTTAGCCACGTTCGCTGTGCATAGTGCGCCAACACCGGTGTCAAGCTCCACCTCACGACGCCGTAATCACCCCAACAGAACAGGGTGATCACGCGGCGCAACCAGACGGTCGTAGCGGCGGCCAGAAGCATGCTGAAGGCAAAGGGCATGCCAAATTACTTTTGGGGCGAGAACATGATGATAATGGTCTACGTGCTAAACCTGAACCGTGTGTTCACGCGCAGCGTCACCGGCATGACGCCATATGAGGATTGGTATCTGCGGACCTTCGGCTGCGTCGCGCACGTACACGAAGAGCGCGCGTCCTCACCTGAAGAAGCCATTTTAGTTGGTTAGCACTTAGCCATTTTAGTTGGTTGATTTAGTCACTTAGCAGTCCTACACTTACTTAGTGCATCCACATCCATAATACTTACATCCACTCAACATTAGCTTGATGCTAAGAAGAAACATTCTGATGGAAGCTCTGCCATCGTGGGGCTTTATAAATGGAGGGAAACCGAAGGGACTCGGTCCAGTTCTTCCACCGAGCCCCCACTCCCCACCCCTCTCCCATTGTGCACATCCAGAGCAGTTCCCGAGAATAGTTCCTCAGAGCAGAGAAGTTCCTCAAAGCAGTTCATCCCCTCCGATTGAAATTTCTCCTCTAACCCCCTCTGCCTTCCCTTTTATTTCCTAGTTTCAGTTCTAATCCTTCTTTGTTTCTTCATTTTAAGAAGCTTTGTTATTTGTTTTTCATCTCCCTTCCATTCTCTTTCTACAGGTCGATAGTGAGTTTTGCATCTCCCTTCCATTCTCTTTCTTGGTTTCCCTGTAATCCTTCCTGTGTTCTTCCTATCATCTTCTCCCCTATAGATTTATTGTTATGGATTAGAGTTTTGTACTACTCAAATTATATTAGGGTTTTGTGCTACTCAGATTAGAGTTGTTTATTATCGTGTAAATGAATTGTTTACAAAACATTATTATTTTCTAACACACGCCTGGACATTATATATGATTTACTGGTTATGGATTAGGGTTTTTTAATTTTTTCAGATTGTACATGCTTGATAACTGAATTGATAGTGTGTTGTAGTTTATGCCTGATAATTGATGTATTTTCACTTTCTAGATTAGGGTTCTACACTGTTAAATGCATATACTGCCGTCTAGTTTTAATGCACAGTTCATTCCTTTAGTGAAGTGTTACTTTTTTCAGGTGTTTCTTGGAATGGACTGTGCCATGCGTGGGCAGCCTGCCCATAGTTGAGGTAGGACACAGAGGAGAGTAGCCAGCTTCCAAGTTAACATTGTTAATGGTTTTCCCATCAATGGTGTGGTAAGTTTTTACATCTTTTCATTTTATGTACTTTTTCTATCACTGTGTTGTTTTCCCATGAACCGAACTATGTTGTTTACCTTCAGGTAGTGCCATGCTCGTTTAGGGAAAGCCTGAATTATTTCACTCTGTCTGGGGATAACCCCCGGTAGGGTCATATGGTGTAAAACATTGTCCAGCTTGGCTAAGGCCGAGTAAAGAATAACTCTGGCCGGGTAATGACGGCCGAGTAAGAAGGTCGAATGCGGCTGACATAAGAATTATGTTGGCCCGTATAGGACAGGTTTGTTTACCTTGTAGGAAGCAACGAGCCGAGTCTCACGAGGGAAGGCCGAGTCAGAAAGGATGTGTGGCAGCTTTCCGAGTGAGATTTAGGAGGGACCATGGTAAAGCATGGTCGAAAGAGAAGGGCGACGAAGGGTGACACAAAAGGAGCCTGGTGATGCCTAAAGCAAGGGCTGACGTACAAAGTCACTGTATGACGCCAAAAGAGCTGGAGGCTACGTACGAGATGACCGTTAGCTGTATAACTTTCTGGACTAGGTCACGAGAGTGTGGAGTGTTCATCTTGTTCTTTGTGCGCGGCTAGACCGTGCACTCCCTCCCCGGTTACCACAAGCGTCTATTCGACCCCCAACTTGAGCCTACCCATGGCATCTGTCGTGACACCACCACGACAGTTGTCGCCCACCGTGGGGCAGAAGCAGGCGCTTGCTAGAGTTTTCATCCGGACGGGCAACATCATCGCCAAGACGGGCGAGCGCGTCTATTCCTACCTCATCCAGAGGTTTGGGGCACTCATCTTCGTCAGCGACAACGCAGGATGCTTCGGGACCAAGTCGTTCCCTAGGGGCGATCGTTCGTCAAGTTCTACGAGCACCAGGTCTACGTCACGGTGCACGTGGAGCGCGCGTACCCGGAGCGCGTCATCCTGGCGCCGAATCCACGTCGGTTCCTGCCGCAGGAAAGCTTCATCAACTCGTCTTCGTCGAGGTAATGATGACAACTCCCAATACCCCAGCACCTCCAGTAGCCCCTGTCGTGAATGACAAAGCAGAGGGAGGAAATCTAGAAGAAACGCCAAGGGCGGCAAGAACTGCAAAAGCGCCGCTAGAAAAGCGAGAGAACATATCTAGGAGTAAGAGAGCCAAAGAATTGCAAGAAACAATAGAGAAGTTAGCAGAGCTAGTTGTGCGAGCAGGTGATCTGGCACGCATGCAAGATGATTTAGAGGAGGCCAGGATAAAATTTGTGGAGAAGGCAAATGAATTAGCACAGTTACAGCAAGATGTGGATATCACAATTCGAGAGCTCAACTCGGCAAATTGAGTCAAGGACGCCAAGACCCGGCTTGATGCAACAAGGTTAAGAGGAAGAAACTTCAATGAATAATTGGCGGATGCAACATCATAGATAACACCAGAAAACAGCAACGAAACAGCCATGCGGTCGACATACAACACTACAACAGCAAATCTGAGGGTTGTAGAGGCAGCAATGGCTGATCTCCCCCATCTGACGGATGAATCAAAGAGGAAACAACAGGAACGAGTCAATGAATTGGTAAGAGCAGCAGGGATGCTTAATGAAGCGTCCTACAGGGCGAATCCGGGTATAGCTGGAAGGTCACGGCTGGTTCACTTGGCAACTCCAATCCCGACGAGATCAGCAGGTCAAACAGCCTCCTCACCAGGAGTGGCACCAAGACAGAGAAAAGAAAAGCGTGTGGATTCAGGAAGGAACAAGCGGATGGTTGCCTATGACCCGGCAGTGGTTCAAGGAAACCCGGCCCATGCACAGGGAATAAGAAGATATGTTGTTCAGGGAAATGAGAACTAGGAAAATGCTGGACGAGAAAGGCAAGAAGGACAAACAAATGACAACGGGGTACGGAACTTTGCACCTCAACCTAGGCGTGGAACTCACTCGGCAGGAGGAGGAAACCAAGCTCCAAATCCTGCGCCAGCTTAACCCGAAAAGAGACAGCAAATCGCGGGAAAATTAGTGCAGGAACCTACAGACCCAAATGCAAACAAATAAAATGATGGTTACTCGGCAATGGTAAATGACGAGTATGAGTTACCAGATCATGTGTACCAAGCAATGGGATCCAGACTCGGAGGCAGAAACCTTCAGCCGGATAATGCAAGGCTAAATCTTGCTCGGATAAAGATGGCAGAACTTATTGAATCGCAACGTTCACAGGGTCCACCATGTTTTGGTCCAAGGATCATGAAAGAGCCGCCAGTGCCAAACTTACAGCTGGCTAGAGGAACAAAGACCTATGACGGGAGCACAAAGCCAGAAGACTGGCTCATAGATTATGGAACTGCAGTAAAGATCGCACAGGGAAATTTGAGATGGGTAGTGCGGTATGTGCCGCAGATGCTAGAAGGACCAGCAAGGGTGTGGCTGAATAATTTGCTACCTAGAAGCATCAATAGCTGGATTGATTTTCAGGAAGCTTTCGTGGGCAACTTCGCAAGCACATACAAGAGGCCTAATTGCCCACAACATCTTGTTATGTGCAAGAAAAGGCCGAATGAAACAGACAGGGAATTCCTCACAAGGTGGTGCACAATGCGCAACTGTTGTGAAGGGGTAATTGAGTCTTAGGACATTGCATGGTTTACACAAGGATGTAGGCATGGAAGTGTACTGTGGCAAAGGTTACCGAGAGATATGTCGGCAAGCTTGGAAAAACAATAAGAATCGCGGACTCATACGCGTTAGGAGATCCGACTCAGCCTCTGCTTATGTCGGCAGACGGCATGACAGAGACTCAGATCTACGACGCAACCGGGTCACGAAGGCACCAGGAAAGGGCCGAGTATAGAAGCAAAAGAAGAGATGAGATACCAGACTACAGGTATGGTTCGACTCAAGTTGCAGCTGTGAGTCAAGATCATCTAGATGCTGGAAGTAGCCAACGTCAAAGGACAAATGGGCAACAACAGTGGATACCAAAGAATGATGGCAAAAATCCATATGAACAAACAAATCCATATCAAGACAGGCGGAAATATACTTATGAAATTATGTTGGACCAACCGTGTAAGTTCCACACGCCAAGTCCGAGTAAGCCAGCAAATCACACAACAAGATAATGCACTTGGTTTCAGAAGGGAGACAGAGTGGATTCACCGGCTAAGAAGTTACCACCACCTCCACCTCCACCGCTCATAGGAGGAAATGTTCAAGTTGGTGGAGCTAAGCATAGATATGAGAACAGGTAGAAGAGATATAATAACCAAGAAACAAGGGAGGCTATGCATCAGGTGCATAACCCAAGAGGTGATGATGCTCATGTCCGCCATGGAACCAGAAATGAGTATAGATAGCATCAATAGAGCTATGTCGTATTCGTTATAGAGCCGAATGACAAAAAGAGTCAACAAAGACAGATGATGGAAGTGAATGCCACAATGCCGGCAATTCCAAAGTACATGCATTAGTCTGAACAGGAGATAACTTGGAGCATAAAGGATCACCCCTAGATCATGCCAACACCAGGAGGTTATGCTCCTGTCTTGGATCCAACTTTCATGGGCCCTGATATCAATGTGAAGTTCTCCAAGGTACTGATTGACGATGGCAGTAGCATAAACATCATGTACAAGGATACCATGCTCAAGTTAGGCATCACTATGAATATGCTAGAGCCGACTAAGATGAACTTCCATGGTATTGTGCCGGGATTTTCCTCCGAGCCAATTGGCAAAATCTGGGTTGATGTCTTATTCGGAAACAGAGAAAATTGTCGCATTGAGGCCATAGAGTTCGAGGTGGTTGACCTGGTCAGCTCATACCATGCCTTACTCGGCAGGTCGGCTATGGCAAAATTTATGGATACTCCTCACATTGATTACTAAAGATGAAACTGCCAGGTCCATGCGAAGTTATCACAGTCGAAGGATATTACAAGAGATCTATTGCATGCGCCTCAGCCGGGTCTTCGCTTCCGAGTCACTGGTCATAGCACAAGAAAAGCATCAAATGATGGAAGTGGCAGCACTGGCCAAGACAGCGCAAATGTCTATGCCGACACTTACTGACCTGCATGGCAGTGTATCTTTCCAAGCTACCAAGGAAACAAAGAAAATACAGGTTGATGAGGCTTTCCTAGAGCGCACAGTTACCATTGGTGCTGGGTTGACTGACAAATAGGAAAGCGAGCTCACCAGCTTCCTCCGTGAGAATCGGGATATTTTTGCATGGTCCACACAAGACTTGTAAGATGTTCCGAGGGAGCTGGCTGAGCACTCTCTTCATGTAAGGCCAGATGCCAAGCCGGTGAAGCAACCCCTCCGCCGGTTCGCCAAATATAGGAGGAAAGTTATAGCCACCAAGATAGCTAGGCTTTTAGCTACCGGGTATATCATGGAAGTATTGGATCCAGATTGGTTGTCAAATCTAGTCTTGGTCGAGAAGAAAAAAGATGACCCGAACGTGGCAGTGGTGTGGCGCATGTGTATTGACTACACGAACCTCAATAAGGCGTGTCCAAAAGATCCATTCCCCCTTCCACAGATCGATCAAGTAATTGAATCTACTACCAGGTGTGAGTTGTTGTCATTTGTGGACGTGTATTCTGGTTTCCACCAGATACCATTGAATTCGAGTGATCAAATAAAGACAGCTTTCATCACCCCGTATGGGGCTTACTGCTATCATACTATGCCTTTGGATTGAGGAATGCAGGTGCTACATACCAAAGGTGCATGCAAAATTCTTGCAAGATAAATTGGAAAAGAATGTTCAATTTTACGTCGATGACGTGGTGATAAAAACCAAACAAAGTCATACTATAATTGAGGACTTGCGTCAAACATTCGCAAATTTAAGAAGATTCTGGATGAAACTTAACCCAGAAAAATGCACATTTGGTGTCCCAGCTGGAAAATTACTCGGATTTCTCGTATCCAGCCGAGGAATTGAGGCTAACCCGACAAATATCAGGGCCATCAAAAGAATGGAATTGCCGAAAACCCTCAACGGTGTCTAGAAGTTCACACGGTGCCTGGCCTCATTGAGTAGGTTTATCAGTCGGCTAGGCGAAAAAGCCTTACCATTATATCAACTGATGTAAAAATCAGACAAATTCACATGGACACAGCAAGCTGATAGCGCTTTCCATGAACTCAAAAAGATGTTGGCAACAGAACCAATATTAGCATCACCATTATCCAAGGAGCCAATGCTGCTCTATGTTGCCACGACAAACAGAGTTGTTAGTGCAGTGATAGTGGTAGAGTGCGAAGAAGAGGGCAAATCAGTCCAAAGGCTAGTTTATTACTTGAGCGAAGTGCTCTCTATATCAAAGAAAAATTACCCCCATTACCAAAAAATGACGTATGGGGTGTATATGGCAGCAAAAAAGCTGAAGCACTATTTCCAAGGACACCCAATCTGGGTAATATGTGAGGCACCTATCTCGGATATATTGGGAAGCAAAGATGCCAGTGGACGAGTGGCAAAATGGGACATAGAGCTAGCACCATACACTCCACAATATTGTAGGGATACGGGTAGGCTACACTAGCGCAAAACAAAATTTTCTACCACGTAAACCAGGATTACTGTTGTCATAGATCACAGGATTACCACTAGACGCGCGGTTGCGGAACTTGATGAAGCGCGTCGAGGCAGTGTAGATGTTCTACGTCTCCTCCCCGACCTTGTCCCACGAGAAGCTCCCCTTGCGCGGCTCGTCCAAGTGCCACAGATGCAGCACCTCTGAGGTATCCACACGTGCGGGGTGGAAGCGTCAGACGCCGGACTGCTAGGTCCGCGCGTGCAACACATGCATGAGGAGTGGCGGCTGGGTGGAATGGTCTAACCTTGGTCAGCTCGCCCCATCCTCTCTTATATAGGCGTCCCTAGTGGTCTTCTACATTAGCAGCCCATTAGTAGCCTAAGCCTGGTCTAATTCGGATCCAATCCTCATTAGAATTCCAACCCCTTAAGTGTGTGACCCTATAGGTTCATATACGTATAGACATGACACGAATACACTTATTCTGTCAATAGTTGGTAGCGGCCTCTAGCAAGACGTGCCAACTCCTAAATGCATACAAACATCATATCGAACGAACCATCACAAGGTTTAGTACATGTCTTTCCCTTTGCCTCACGATATTTGGTCTAGATCCAAGCTGACCTCCATTTCTCAATACTACGATTCAGAATCCCTTTACTAGGTTAACTCTTAACCATATGTAGCACGACCATGCATTTCTGGATCCGATCACTCGAGGGGCCCAGAGATATCTCTCTAGAGTAGAGAGGGGAAAATCCTGATTGACCATGCCTTGCAGCATGCTTCAGGACAAACCCGAAAGCTACCTTTATAACTACCCTGTTACGGAGAAGCGTTTGATAACCCCAAAGTAGGTCGATCCACATCTCAAGTACATGCGACAATCTCAGGTCTAACGACAAAACGTACATGATGTGTAGAGAGAGCTGCAACTAATTGCCAGTCTCAAGTTGGGTCAGTCCAACCCAATGTTCATAACATGTGTCCACATCATTGGTTTGACATCTCCATGTCTATTACTTGCGAAACATACTCATCAACCAATCGATGTGCTAGTCTAATATCCACGTGTGTCCTCACATGAACTCCGACTAGGGACAACTATTAAATAACCATACAAGTAAAGAGTTTCACAAACAATTCACATAATTGACAATCAATACAAGTTGCCTGATATGGATATTCAAGGAATATTACAATAACTCATGGATACATATGAAATATAATCATCTCTATGATTGCCTCTAGGGCATATTTCCTTCAAATATGATAGGCGAGATGCAATTAAATCTCAAGCTGTAGCTAATTTCTTCGTGGACTGGATGGAAATGCAATATGAGCCACCACTACCAGACCCTAATTATTGGAGGATGCACTTTGATGGATCCAAGACAAAGATGGGTCTGGGAGCCGGGATAGTACTCACATCACCAAAGAAGGATCAACTCAAGTATGTGTTGCAGATCCACTTTGTTGCATCCAATAATGTAGCCGAGTATGAAGCACTATTCCATGGCATAAAAGTGGCCAAAGAAATTGGCATCAAAAGGATCATGTGTTTTGGTGACTCGGATTTGGTTATCCAGCAAGTATCTGGGAATTGGGACGCACTGGATGCAAACATGGCACTATATCATTTCCATGTGCAAAAAAATTCGGGATACTTTGATGGGTGTGAATTTCATCACATACCTAGGGTAGAGAATGAGGCAGCTGACGTATTCTCCAAGTTAGGCTCATCTCGGCAAGCAATCCCACCAGGAGTAGCATTGGAACATCTCATAAAACCATCAATCAAGTCGTCACCAGAGTCCGAGTCAATCAGGATCATCCCGGCAAGCCAGGAGTCAGAAGCTGTGCCAATGGACATTGACTCAGGGGAAGTTTCGAGTGACTCGGTGACTGTTCCACTCAACTCAGGGGTTTCCGAATCACACTCGGGGACTCTTCAGGTTATGTCGGCAGAACATATGTCGGCTGAGCCAATGGAAATTGATCGAGAAATAGACCCGGCACCAGTCATACCAACCTGGGCGCAACCAATATTTAACTACTTGAGAGATGGAACATTGCCTAATGATGAGATAAGAGCAAGACAAACAGAAAGAAGAGCGAAAGCATACACAATAATCAACAAGGAGTTATACAAAAGGAGTGTAATGAGTGTACTGCAGCATTGCATAAGTCCAGAGAAAGGCCAAGAAATACTGTTGGATATCCATCAAGGAGAATGTGGGCACCATGCATCATCAAGAGCATTGGTAGACAAGGCATTCCGACATGGATTCTACTGGCCAAGTGCACTGGTAGAGGCGCAGCAGCTAGTGAGAAAATGTAACGGTTGCCAACGTTACGCGTCAAGGTCACACTTACCAGCATCCGAGTTAAAAACTATACCAATCACTTGGCCATTCGCAGTATGGTGTCTGGATATGGTAGAACCATTCAAACCAGCGAGAGGTGGCATGACTCACATACTAGTAATGGTTGACAAGTTCACCAAATGGAGCTGTCAAGAAATTGGACGGAAAAATAGCTGTCACATTCCTAAAAGACATAATCTTGAGATATGGTCACCCGCACAGTGTGATCACAGATAATGGCACAAAGTTTGCCGAAGGAGCTTTCATGTTGGGGATATGCTATATGGGTATCCTAATAGCATGTCTCTTATCCGACTAACCCGGGTGGCCCATAGTCGGTATCATGTCCTATGGCCTGCTGGGCGGCCCAGTTAGGTGGATCCAGAAGGGAGGCCCATGCCGGATAAAGGAAGGCTACGGTGGAGTCACCAGCGTACCCGGAGCCTTGGAGTGCAAGATACACAAGACTAGTTATAGGTGGTGTAGGACTCTGTAACCTGTCCGGCTAGGACTTTTCCCTGTAACCCTAGGACCTGGCGACTATATAAGTCAGGCCTATGGGAGCCTTTAGGGCATAATAAGTTAGACTCTCTAGTCACCTCGCACAGCGAACCAATCCCTGTATCTCGGCGTATTGCCCTTATAGTGATTTATAGCAGGAGTAGGATTCCGCCACCGTCGTGGGATCTAAACCTGGGTAAGCTGTGTTACCTCGTACCCGTCAACCGTTCGCCTTACCCCACATCTCTAAACACGCACTGTGAGGACCCCTCCATGGCGTACTCGTCGGTAATACCACGACATTTGGCGCCCACCGTGGGGCAAGAGGCGCTTCAGGCTCTTCAGCGGGCGAGGACCAAGATCTTCGCGGGAATCGGCGAAACCGTAGCCATCGGCCGTGTTCTCTTCTTCGACAACGTTTCGATCGTCCCTCCTGACGAGTTATGGATCCCAGCGAAGACAAACCCTACGCGGTGTTCGATCGTTCCTATCGGAGACATCCACCTCTTCATCAGCGAAACTGACTCGGGCACTAGGTCCCTGGGAGTCGGAGGAGCACCAAGACCCACACGGACCGCCTACGGGCTGGATACATTCGCAGAAGGATCGATGTCGGATCTCTCTTTGGAGTTTGCCGGCAAAGATCGGAAAAATTCAAGGCCCGCACGGACCGCCTACGGGTAGGATATGTTCGCGGAAGGATCGATGTCGGATCTCTCCTCGGAGTTTGCCAGCAAAGATCAGAAAAATTTAAGGTCCAACCAAACCGCCCCTGTGCGGGATATAAAGGTGGAAGATCACTGCAAGTCCGCCGGCTTCATCCTTGCGTCTGGACAACAGAGATCCAAGTTTGTCGGCGTGGTTACCATCTTTGATCTGGCACGATGCGTTCAGAGAGAGGGTGAAAACCCCCGCGACTACCTAGCCACGTGGCTCCGCATACGAGTCGATCTAGCTAACTACCCCAATGATGACGCTATCTATCACTTTGTGGAAGGACTGGACCATGGCACGCTTCTCCGACATTCTCTAAGACGGCAGCAGGCGTCAGGACGCCTTCCCTTCGAAGGCATGGTGAACACCGTCAACAACTACACGGAGGCCAAAGCGGCAGCTCAGACAACCCTTGCGCTCATTGACGGAGCCCCTCCGATTCATCCACCGCCACCACCGCCTCCGGCTGCCATCGTCGTAGCAGCACCACCACCTCCAGTTATCGTCGAGGCCGTTGCACCTCCACCGCCCGTCATCGTGGAAGTCCTGGCACCCTCTGACTCTGTCATTGACGCGCTTTATGCTGATTTCAGTGCAGATTCAGAGGAGATAGACTTCAGTCCAGAAGAGCTAGACTCCGCTATGCAGGAGATGGAGGAGGAGTACTCGCGCGACGAGCAAGCTAACAACACTGTCACGTCTCGAGGGGTGTTCGTCACCATTGGGACGGCGATGGATGAAGATCAACCCGGACAAGCTCCGCCTACGGCGCTGGAAAAAGGGGAAGGGCCCACTTATGGCTGCTGACGATGATTGCGCAAAGGTCATGCCTCCTCCGCCTAACCCAGTGCAACAGCCGCAGGAACTCGGCACCGGCCCGAGCAACAACAACACCGCAAACTTGCCGCCTCCACCATCGACGTCGGCAGCATCCCATGTTACTCCAGCTGATAGAGTGATGTACGACAACCTCCTCGTCTAGCCACTAACCGTTGCTCATATCCGGAACGTGACTCAGCTTGACGAGAAGCGCCAGCAGCTGCTGGAGGAGGCGCAAGCTATCGCGGATCAAGGCGCTAAACTAGATCGAGATTTGGTCAACGCGCAGAAGTCCATAGAGAAAGCTAGAGCAATGGAGGCCGAATACAAGACTCTGCTACAGTAGCAGAAGGCTAAGAAAGCTCCAGCTCGCGTCATCAACGATCCTGGTGTACGGCGCAACCTAGGATGGGCTCCCTCGAAGCCGGCACAAGCCAAGCCATACATTGACAGTGATGGCAAGCAGGTCATGCCCACCTCACTCCTTAACCTCGCCGTCGCCAAGACTCTTCTGGAGCAGGATATATCGCCTGAGGCAGTAGCACAGGTCTATGACCTAGTGGCCAAGGCGGTAAAGCAGCAGGAAAAGGCCACCTCTCATAGGCTTGAGTCTGACCCAGCGCTCTGCCAATCTAGCCTGTACAAACCACCAAGGGACAGATCTCCTCAGGATGTCGGGTCACGGACGGGTTCATCAGAACAAAGACGGAGGGATGCGCGCAACAGGAAGGATTCTATCCCCATATCCTCCGACCACGGAGAAAAAGCCCGACCTCATCGCCCATCGCCACCTCCCCGATCCCCCCGATGTCGGGAAGACTACAAGGCTCACCATCGTACGGATATGCCCCCGCCAAAGCAGTGCGGCATCGTCATCCACGACAATGCGGCATAGACCCGTCATGATGAAGAGCGCCACCAAGGACACAAGAGAAGGTCACACCACGACCCTCCACGTCCGACAAGCAACCGTGATAGGCGTGAGGCATCACAGGAGGGTAACAGCAAGAAGGCTAACCCACCGTTCACGCAGCCCATCCCCTATTGACAACAAGAAAAAGAACCCGGAGCCATATGATGCACGTTCGCGGATCGATAAGATCCACGAGGCCCGGGAAGGACCATACCTGGGACCACGTTGCTTTGGACCTGCAATACGGTCCGCAACTTACCCCAAAGGTTTCCGGATTGACAAGACCATCAAGCCCTATGACAGCACCGCCAAGCCAGCCACATGGTTGCAGGACTACGGCAACGCGGTGGAGATTGCCGGAGGCAACCCCAACGTCGCCGTCAAGTACCTCCCGTTAATGTTGGCGGGCACGGCCCGTCAATGGATCGACGACTTGCCGGAGAAATCTATCTACAACTGGCTGGACATGCAAGAAGCATGCACCAAGAACTTTGAGGGTACATACAAGCGTCCCTGCACTATCGGCGATCTACAGCGGTGCGTGCAAGAAAAAGATGAGACATCTCGCGCCTACCTCTCCCGCTGGCTGGATATGAAGAATTCCTGCGCAGGAGTGCATGCTCAGACCGCCATGGCCGCCTTCATCGATGGGTTGGAAAGGGGCACGTTGCTCCGACATAAGCTCAAGCGCTTGCAGGATAATCATCAGCTTGACTTGAATCAGATGATTCAGTTAGCTAGTGAGTTCACAGCTGCCGCCGACGATGCTCGTGGCTCCCTGCCGGCAACGACCGTTCCAACCCAAGCTCGGAGGAATAGCAGTACAAAGCGGAAAACCGCTCCATAAGAAAAGAAATCTACCGACATGGTCACTATGACTTTTGCAGGACGAGGAGAAGGCGGACAACGTGGCCGAGGAAGGGGAGCTGGCCGCGGGCAGCAACGAGGAAGGGAAACCACCTCGGTGCCGCTCCGCGTTCCCCAAACCTACGAGGAGTACCGCGATGCAAGGGCAAGGGGAAGAAGAAGGAGGAGGAGTCCAAGGATTCAAGTGACATGGACGAAGACGTTGACCCCAAGCACGCCGACAAGGGCGACGACAAGGGCAAAAACCCCTTCGAAAAAGAAGGCTCCAGTCTACCACACCTTCCTTGGCACCCCCACTGTCTGACAATAGAAGACCTCTCTGAGGATCCTAATGGCCACTCTCCCTCCAGTCCCTCAGTACCTGCGCTGGTCGGAAGATCCAATAACTTGGGACATGACGGACCACCCAGACCTTGTTCCCACGGAGAACCAGTACGCCGTGGTCATCAACCCATTGATTGACGGCGTGGAGTTCACCAAGTGCATGGTGGATAGTGGAAGCAGCATCAACATCGTTTTCCATGGATACACTGCAGAAGATGAACTTGATGGAGGCAAACCTAAGGCGGACCAACACCGTTTTCCATGGCGTAGTTCCTGGTCGGGAGGCTCAGTCCCTTGGGTGTATCACACTTCAGGTAGCCTTTGGCGATGTTAATAATTACCGCCAAGAGCGCATGACCTTTGAGGTGGTCCCCTTCAAGAGCGTGTACCACGTCATATTCGACCACGACATATTCCACACTTTCATGGCCAAGCCATGCTTTGTCTACAACAGGATCAAGATACCCGGACCAAATGGTGTGATCACCGTATCCGGAAGCTTTACCAAGGCAATGGACTGCAAGATCAATGAAGTAGCCGTTGCAGAAGCTGTCCTCTATAGCGAAGAATCAAGGGGATCTAGAGCAAGGTCAATGACTCAGAGATGCCCGCGTCGAAGCAGCAGATCTCCGACTCCGCTCCTGCGTTCAAGGCCACCATCGAGACCAAGCCGGTGGAACTTGTGGTAGGCGATGCCTCCAAGACCGTCGCCATTGGGACGAACCTGGATCCCAAATAGGAAAGCGCGCTCATCGAGTTCCTCCGTGACAATAGGGACATCTTTGCCTGGTAACCTTCCGACATGAAAGGTGTACCTAGGGAACTTGCCGAGGACAGCTTCAACATAGATCCAAAATGTAAACCAGTGAAACAACCTCTATGACGCTTCGGATATGAGAAGAGATGCGCCATTGGCAAAGAGATAGCTAGGTTACTTAAGGCTGGGTTTATCCGAGAAGTCCTTCACACCCGATTGGTGGCCAATCGTGTACTTGTCCCCAAAAAGGGAACCAATGAATTAAGAATGTGCGTTGATTACACCGGCTTGAACAAAGCATGTCCCAAAGATCTGTTTGCTTTGCCTCGCATTGACCAAGTCATTGACTCGACGGCTGGCTCGAAACTTTTGTGTTTTCTCGATGCATACTCAGGATACCACCAGATCAAGATGAGGAAGTCGGACCAATTGGCCACTTCATTCACTACCCCATACGACACGTTTTGCTATGTTACGATGCCCTTTGGGCTGAAAAACGCAGGTGCTACGTACCAGCGGACAATGCAACATTTCCTCCATGACCAAATTGGTCGGAACGTTCACGCCTATGTGGACGATATTGCGGTGATGTCTAAAAAATCAAACGACTTAATCTCCGACTTAAAAGAAACCTTTGATAATCTCCGAAAATACAACATGATGCTCAACCCTAAGAAGTGCGTCTTCGGGGTTCCAGCCGGAAAATTGTTGGGATTCATCGTTTCCTAACGCGGAATAGAGGTCAACCCGGATAAAATCAAGGCCATCTTAAACATAAACTATCCGACATGCCTAAAGGACATTGAACGACTAACAAGTTGTGTTGCAGCAGTTAGTCGGTTCATCAGCCAACTTGGAGAGAAGGCTTTGCTGCTGTACAAGTTGCTGAAGAAGGCGGACAAATTCACGTGGATAGGCGAAGAAGATTCAGCATTGAATTAGCTCAAGGAGATTCTTTCCTCAGCGCCCGTCCTTGCAGCACCCGAGCCTAGTGAGCCCCTGTTAATTTACATGGAGGCAACCAACCGGGTTATCAGCATCGTCGTCGTGGTAGAGCGGAAGGAACCAGACTATGAGCACGGAGTTCAACGGCCAGTTTATTACGTAAGGGAGGTCTTGATGGAGTCCAAGCAACGTTACCCGCACTACCAAAAGATAGCTTATGGAGTATTCCTCGCTTCTCGGAAGCTGAGGCATTACTTTCAGGAGCACCCAATCACAGTGGTGAGCAAGACTCCAATGTCCGACATTATCGATAACAACGACGCTACAGGAAGGGTCGCGAAGTGCGGCGTTGAACTTGCCGCGTTCGAGATCACCTACAAGAGACGCGACGCTATCAAGTCACAAGCCTTAGCGGATTTTGTTGCAGATTGGACGGAGATGCCAGATGCTACTTCGTTGCCAGAACTAGAGTACTGGGTGATGCACTCTGACAAATCAAAGTTGCTCAATGGCTCGGGGCTGGTGTATTGCTACAGTCACCAAAAGGAGACAAGCTATACTACGCTCTGCAGATCCACTTCGAGGCTACAAACAATATGGCGGAGTACGAAGCACTCATTCACGGACTACGTGTACCCAAGGATATTGGCATCCAGCACATAGTTTGCTGTGGAGATTCCGACTTGGTTGCCCAGTAGGTGGCTGGCACCTGGAATGCGCGGAACCCTATGATGGCGGCATATCGAGACGAAGTGGACGAGATAGCCAAGAGTTTCTTGGGCTACGAAGTCAAGTATGTGCCTAGGGAGCAAAACGAGGCGGCTGATCTGTTGTCTAAACTTGGATCAGGTCACAAGCGAATTCCTCCAGGAGTTTTCCTAGAGCACCTACGCACACCATCCGTGAATGGCGCCGACATCGACAACCCGGATAGAGCTGTCTCTTTCATCAACATGGTGACAAAGATCCCTCCGGCTTGGACAAAACCGTGCATGGAGTATCTCGAACACGGAACTTTGCCCGACGACAAAGTCAAAAGACGACAAATAGTATGACGAGCAAAGGGTTATACCATAATCAATGGGCAACTCTATAAAAGGAGCACTACTAGTGTATAACTAAAGTGTGTTTCCCAGCTAGAAGGTATGGAAATACTGCGCGAAATCCATCTTGGAGATTGCAGGCATCACGTCTCTCCCCGGTAATTGGTCGCGAAAGCCTTCCGGCAAGGATTCTACTGGCTGAACGCGAAGGCGGACGCCGACAAGCTGGTCGAGACATGCACGGGATGCCAGTATTATGCCCGACAACCACATGTTCCTGCCGAAGAATTGCGAACAATACCAATAACTTGGCCGTTTGCAGTCTGGAGGCTAGACATGGTGGGACCGTTAGAGACGGCACCGTCTGGGTTTACGCATTTGCTTGTAGCAGTTGACAAATTCACCATATGGATAGAAGCTAAACCCATTAGAAAGCTCGATGGGCAACTGCCCTCAGGTTTGTCCGGGACCTAGTGGTGAGATTTGGTCTCCCGCAGAGCATCATCACCGACAACGGAAGCAACTTGTCACTCGGAGAAGTGGAGGCTTATTTTTGGGACAAAGGCATCCGACTTGACCTTGCATCTGTGGCACACCCACAATCCAATGGTCAGGTTGAGCGAGCCAATGGGTTAATTCTGTAGGGAATCAAGCCACGTCTTGAGGCACCGCTACATTGAGCAGTTGGAGCCTGGGCGGAAGAATTGCCATCTGTGCTGTGGAGTTTATGAACTACACCCAACAGATCCACCGGCTACACCCCTTATTTCATGGTATATGGAGCAGAAGCCATCTTGCCTTCCGACATCCTCCACGATGCACCAAGAGTTGCCGCCTACGACGAAGATGACGCTGAAGAATCTAGACGCCTAGATGTGGACCTTCTCGAGGAGGAGCGCGTTTTGGCATGCCAAAGATCCGCCATCTACCAGCAGAAGCTACACAGCTACCATAGTCACTGCGTTCGGCATCGCTCGTTTAAAGAGGGGGATTTGGTGCTCCGACTTAAGCAGAAGAAGTCGCACAAGTTATCCCCGCCATGGGAAGGACCGTTCATCATAAGCAAGGCGCTGCTCAATGGGTCTTACTACCTTGTTGACAATCGTGAACTAAAGGATAGACCCAGCGAGGATCATAAGCGTAAGCGACGTGACCTGGAGGATGACTACCGGGAGCTTGATCGACCATGGAACATAGCACAGCTACGTCCTTTTTACACTTAGCATTTTTTATCTAATTGTGTACCTCTTATATGATCAATGAAATAATACTCTTTGGTTCACTCATATTTCTGAGTCTTTTACCTCCTTTAGTGTTCATTTTTGGATCATGTAAAATTTTTATGAACAAGTATTGCGTTTGCACTTGTGAAAATTCCGCCTACGGGCGTTAGCTTAAGTTTTCTGGTCTACACGTTCTTTGTCGCTTTTATGTGGATTCTGGAGTAGTGACTTTCGGCACTTGTTATTGGTGATTTTGCGTTCGGGTTATTGACGGTGCCATTGGGCATCATCACCTAAGCGCATGGTTCCGACAACGAGTCTTCCGACTCACGAAAAGTCAAGCATAAGAACCAGAGTAATGGATAAGCCAGCACTTGCTTAAAAAATATATACATGCTGGGAATTAGTTCTTAAGTAGCAGGACATAACAATCATTGTTTTCCACCTTAAGTTACATCGCCAAGTTTTCAGTGCACACACCAAAGGTGAAACAAATATTACAAAGTGTTTTCCATTCTTTGGGCGTAGGAGACTTGGAGGTAGCATCGTCACCAGCCGGAGAATCACCCTCAACATCGGCGCTGTGATGGGACTCGGAGGAATCTTGGTTGACACTGTTGATGGTGTTCATGGGCACAAAAACGTCGATGTCCACCAACTCGGAAACTCTGGTGTCATAACCCGCGAGTGATGACAAGATGGCTTCGTGATTAATCTCCTTGCCGTCATCGTCCACGTCGGGGATACCAGAGGTCACCGTGTCGTTGTCGGCATCTTTGTAGTGTGCCTTCACCATTGATAGCGCCATCCTTGCGCCAGCCCGTGCACATGAAGCTTTCCAGCTTGTGACACTCTCGGGGGCTCGACGCAGAATCTCTGAGTACTTCGTCACGGAGTCTGAGGCCTTGATGTATATCTGGAGGGGCTTGGCAATCTCCTTGGCTTGGGTGATGGCGGTATTGATGAAGTTGCCGGCAAGAACCATGCATTCCTTTTCTGAAGGAGGCGAGCGGGTTAAACCCATAGGAGCTGAAAATTCCGAGAAGGAGCGCATGAGTTCAAAAAAAAACTCTAAGTATCCAGACTACAGAAATATAAGGTGGAGGAAACTTACTGAATATGCTGGCCTTGGCCTGCTAGAGGGTGTCCGCCAGGGATTCCTTCTCTTGAGGATCTTAAACGCCTCGCTATGGTGATGGTTTTGCTCATCAGCAGCTTGCTTCTGATCCTTTAAGATCGCAAGCTCCTCCTTCAAGCGATTGATTTCTGCGGCGGCGGAATCCTGCAGGGCTTTCATGGAATCCTCGTGCATCTTCAGCATCTCTTCCCTCTCCTTCTTAAGGATTTTGTTCTCGCTGTCCAGCTGCTGGATGTGGTTGGACTTCTCGACAATATCCTTGGCCTTGGCAACATGTTCTGCAAGTCGGAGAAAACAAAGTACACAGTGAGTACTCGGAGATTACGGGCACAAAAATAAGACGGAAATGCGCAAAAAGAAAACAGACTCTTGTTTTTGATGATCTGTTCCTTCAAGATGGCAGTTTTACCCTTTTCGGCTTCAAGATCTGCGCGCATCTTCTGGTACTTGTCGTTGGCCATGCCCCTCCGAGCATTCTCGTTCTGTGGCAACAAGTATAAAGTTAAACCGTTGTTTGGTCTACTTGGAGCATCTAGTCGGAAACTTTCCACCTAGAAGCTCGGGGGCTACAGCGAGAGGATTTAACTTAGCAATATTCTTAGCTTTTCTTTAAGCATCTAGTCGGAGCTAATTCAGTTCTCGATTAGAGGCTTGGGGGCTACAGTATAAAGTTTTTAACTCGGAATCTGCTTAGCTTTTCTTTGAGTATCTAGTCGGAACTTATTCAGTTACAACTAGAGGCTTGGGGGCTACAGTATTGAAAATTATGAACACTACGGATGCTACTCTTAAAGCATCTAGTGGGAATAGTTTGTTCCATATAAATGCTTGGGGCTACAGTGAGAGTTTTTTCTAAATTAGTCACTCTTAGAGCATATAGATGCAAAACCTATGGTTTTCCGTCTACATCCTCGGGGGCTACAGTGGGATACTCATATGGAATGCAAAAGGCAAAGTAAAAACTTACAAGTGCAATAATCTTGAGGTTTGTAGCACTCTCGGCTAGCAGCTTGCGGAAGGAAATGCTATTTCCTCGCAAGATATCCGCTTGTCGGAGCAGCTCCTCAAGACCGCACGTCGGAGATGACGGTACTCCTCCAGGAACCAGAGTTGTGTTACTCGGCATGAGCGCCGGGTAAACTATCTTCGGAAACTCAAAAGGTTTCTGGGGAGTTGGGGCACCGCCTTCGGTAGAGGTACCAGCTCCCACCACCGCCTTGCCGCTACCGGTGGCATCCTTAGCCGGAGCTTCAACCATTTGTAGAGCAGCGCTCTCCTGCGTTGTCTGCTCGCCGACAACAGCGAGTTCGGTAGAAGCGCCAGAATCCACTTCCATGGCGGAAGGGCCTGGTGCCTCCTGGGCTTGAGAGCTTATCGGAGCAGAGGAGGGCTTGACGGCAGGAGTAGCAGGGGCGATGGCGGGGGAGGAGTCGCGATGCAGCATGTCCTTGATATTCCTAGAAGCCCCCAAAGTTTTGGAGGACTTCTTGAGGTTGGTCATGGCTTTCTTCCTGAAACATGCAAAGTGCATAAGTACAGGAACAAGACAGATAAATATACAATGTCGGAGATTGAGAGGCTTACACTAGGGGGGCGCTTTGGCAAAAATCCCGGTGGCTTTTCTCTTTTCCGCCTCCGGGGCGGCGGTAGTCTTCTTGGAGGCTCCACCCTCCGTCGTCTTCTTCTTGCCTCCGTCGGCAGCGTCAGAGGTGGAGCGCTTCCGCTTTCGCGCCAACGAGACATCGTCGTCGGACACGACCGAGACTTCCTTCATCTTTGGATCATAGATTTTGGCAGCCAGGTTGCCCTCATCTAGATCATTAAGCTGTTAAGTAATAAATCACCGTGTTAGACAAGATGGTATTGACAAGACAGAAAAACTAGAGCAATGTCGAACATGGAAAATAAATAGCTACCTTTGAGCACTTGCCATCTACGAACATATCGTAGGTGATGGTGAAGCCATGCTTCTTATCCTTCACCTTGAAAATGTCCTTCAGGCGGAGCTTGGAGGAGTCGCTCGAGAAATTATCCACGGAGATCCGGAGGGTATCCCTTCGATCACTGGTATACTCGTGCATATACTTCGCGCGGTGCTGCAGAGGTTGGATTCGCCTGACGAACCAGCACATGGCTAGGTCCATGTCGGTCAAACCCGTCTCTATGAACCATTCGATCCGCCTTATTGCGCGAGAAGCGTCGAGGTCGGAGAGAAGGGAGGCATGGGATCTCCATGTAGAAACTTCAGCGGCGGCTCCATCCATGAAGTCCGGGTACGTCACATCTCGGCCCGCCAAAGGAATGTCGGGGCCGTAGAAGTATGTCCGCTGCCAATTCTTTGCAGGACTCGTGGCCGACGATGTTGGGGAACCGCCGGTTAGGTCGAATCTTGAAGCTTATGGTGCCGCAGTTCCTAAGCTCCTCCCTACTATGTGCGGCTTCACGTTTGACGGTGAAGAAGTACACGAACAAGTCTAACCTAGGCCTTATCCCTAGGTAACCCTCACAAAGTGCCGCGAAGTTGCTAAGCACTAAGATGCTATTGGGGGAGAGGTTGTCGGGTTGGACCTTGTAGTGGTTCAAGACGGAGATAAAGAAGTGGGAGACGGGCAAGGAAACGCCGCGTACCAGCTGAGCCTTGAGGTACACCTTTTCTCTGACTTGGGGAGAAGGTGTCACCTCGCCGGCCGGCGCTGCCCGCCAGGCAAGCCCCTCCGTCGCGGGGAGGTAGCCTTCGGCGAACATCTCCTGGATGTCGCGGTCGGTGATGTTCGAGCCGCGCGAGTCGCCCTTGTGTGAGTCTGGCTCTTATTCCAGTGGTTCCAGCGCCGCCAGATTATGGTCGCTGCCGGTGGTCTTGATCACCGCCGATGCGGGGATGACCAAGCCCTCTAGAGGCACGACGATGGAGCTCGCCGGCCGTGGCTTCGCTCGATGCCGCCATCGACGGGGAGGAGCTGCTGCTGGCCATGGGGTGTTGAAAAGGTGCGACTGACGCAAATGGAAGCTAGGGTTCTCGAGGTTTCTCGCGGGGAGCTCGAGGAGGCGTGCGGCTGGAGGAAGAAGACGATGAAGCGAGAGAATGAGGTAAAAAGTGGCAAGTGTCCCACGATTACTATTTATCATACTCTGCGTCAAGATTCATGCAGCTAATCGAACGGTTGCCACGTAGACGACGTGTTCATGAACGTGCGCGGTAATTTCGCCACGTCTCCAACCGCCGCCGCCAACGGTTCGTATCACTCGCGCGGGAAAATCGGATCTGATTGCGTTTTCTGCATGTGTGAGTTACGAGGCTTCGCTGACCTAAGCATATGTCGTCATAACTGACACGGGTAGATGAGCCGTCACGTCGAAGATTCTAGCATGGACGGATTTAATCCGACTACGGAAGAGTACGATGGAAGATTCAGCATTTCTCCGGATTACAAATCAAAGACGGAGAAAACCTTGTAGGGTTCTTTGGGAGGACTACAAGATGTTGCTTAACGATTTGCCGACATCCATCTAGACGGAGCATTCCATGTGAAAAGGCAAGACGGCGCAAGATCTCGGAGTTCTCCGGGGGCTACTGTTGGGGATATGCTATATGGGTATCCTAATAGAATGTCTCTTATCCGACTAACCCGGGTGGCCCATAGTCGGTAGCATGGCCTATGTCCTACTGGGTGGCCCAGTTAGGTGGATCCAGAAGGGAGGCCCATGCCGGATAAAGGAAGGCTACGATGGAGTCACCAGCGTACCCGAAGCCTTGGAGTGCAAGATACACAAGACGAGTGATAGGCGGTGTAGCACTCTGTAACCTGTCCGGCTAGGACTTTTCCCTGTAACCCTAGGACCTGGCGACTATATAAGTTGGGCCTATGGGAGCCTTTAGGGCACAATAACTTAGACTCTCTAGTCACCTCGCACAGCGAACTAATCCATGTAACTCGGCGTATTGCCCTTATAGTGATTTATAGCAGGAGTAGGATTCCGCCACCGTCGTGGGATCTAAACCTGGGTAAGCTGTGTTACCTCGTACCCGTCAACCGTCCGCCTTACCCCACGTCTCTAAACACGCACTGTGAGGACCCCTCCATGGTGTACTCATCGGCAATACCACGACATTTCGCTCGCTTATGTGGAAAAACCGAATAAGACTTGACGTAGCATCAGTCGCTCATCTAGAATCAAATGGACAAGTTGAACGAGCTAACGGCTTAGTTCTATCCGAGATAAAACCCCGCCTAGTGGAACCACTCCAGAGATCACCTGGTTGCTGGATCAAGGAACTACCCTCAGTTCTGTGGAGTTTAAGGACAACTCCGAATCGATCAACAGGCTATATGACGTTCTTCCTTGTGTATGGGGCAGAAGCAGTTTTGCCTGCCGACATAGAGTATGACTCGCCAAGAGTAAGGCAATAATCGGAAGCCAAGGTAAAAGAGGCCTGAGAAGATGGAGTTGACTTACTCGAAGAAGCAAGGGAATTGGCATTGTCTAGATCCGTGATATACCCACAAAGTCTCCGACGCTATCATAGCCGGAAAGTTCAACCTCGTGTTTTCCGAGAAGGGGATATGGTGCTCAGACTGGTGCAACACACAACTGGGATGCATAAACTATCACCCCATGGGAAGGACCATTCATTGTAAGCATATCGTTGCACAATGATTCATATTATCTAAAAGATGCTCGTGAAGCACAAAAGAACAAGGCGGACAGATCAGGTGATGAGACCAAAAGGCCATGGAATGTGGCATTGCTCCATCCTTTCTACACTTAGGAGAAGCAGTGTATGTATCTCTGGAACTCTCATACATTGGATACTCATGATGGCTATGTGCTGACAATAAAATGGTATGACTCGAAAAAACTGACTCGGGGACTGCCCCTTATGTTTAACCTCGAAAATTTTATGTCGGATGGCGTTGACACTTAAAACTTATCTGGGAATAAGTAATATTTACTCGTATAGGATCAACTCTTTGACTATGCTATTGTCCGAAAACACGGCTTCATGGCAAGCAAGAGGAAAAGATCATCGATGAGTAAACATGAACACCTGATAAGTAAAGGGAGAAACGTGAGTCGGCCCTATGCATGTTTTTAACTAACCCACAACACGATATATTGGTTTGTATGTCGAATGATCCTAGGTCAAGTGATCTAGTTTCATATCCGCTAACTCAATCCTTAGAACTTTGAGACTCTAATATCGAACGCCAAAAAAGGTAGACAAGAGCCAAATTCAAGGAAAAGGGGAACGGCAAAATGAAACTCGAGGACTTGCCCCTGGATGATTGGCATTGAGAGCAAATTAAATGTTTAAGCCTTATCAAAAGGCGCATACCCAAAATAAGTGCACTGTATATTACATCTACACCTGGCACACCGGGGATCTCATCAAAGTTAAGTTTTTTTCATAACCATCTTAAGAAGCAGCTGGACTCGGAGGAGAGTTCGTGGGGCTGGAGCTGGGAGCATCGTCTGGAGAGTCTACCGAGTCAGGTGCATCGGTGGCCGAGTATGCTGGACCGTCTGACTCGGTGGCCTTGCTGTCAGCACCTTCATCGTTGATAGTCTCGGCAAGCGGCTCACCAAGGTCGAGGAAGCTGGGCCCATCGCACCAAGCGTTCACCAGAGTGTACTCAACAATGGCATAGGCTCGCTCCTGGTGCTTCTTGATGAGCTCGGCCTCGTGGATCCACTTGCCTTCGGGCTAATGTGCTGGAGAACATAAAGATTCATGTCCTCGTACGAGTAGAGCACAAAGGCAAGGGCCTTGTCCGCTGCAGCTCGACTGGCCGACTCATGCCACTGGTCCAGCCTGTCCTCAATCAGAAGCAACCTGGCAGCCAAAGGCTCAAGGAGTGTTGGCGCATCCTCATCCAGCCAAAGAATCCTAAATGCATGGATTGCTGACTTAAGCAAGTCGAAAACAAATGACTTTAGAGTGGTTGCACGCTCTGATAGCGCTACCAGGTGCTCATCGATTCTGATCTTTCCATCAGCAGGAGCTCCAGACTTGGCTCGAACCTTCTTCATGGCCCTTATCGCGAACATCTCATCCTCAGGGAATTTCTCTGCAAACACGGAAGAACATTAACAAACAATGGAAAAGAGGCAAATAATAAGGATAGAAGTACCGCGAAAAGAGTAAGAACTCACTACCGAGAAATGAGTTGATCGCGCATGCTTGCTCTACAAGATCTTGGCCTTGGCTTGAAGAGCTTCCAGATCCTACTGCGCCGACTGAACGGCCACATCGGCATGTTTGAGCAGTTGGTTGGTCTTTTTGGCACTGGCAGCATCCTGGCCATCCTTCTTGGCAAGTTCTTCCTGCAGGCCCCTCATCTTCGACTGGTGCTTCTGCTCCATATTAGCCACCTGCTGCTTCAGCCAATTCACCTCGTCTCTCTCCTTTTGGAGCTCGATCCGGTGCTTCTCTGCTTATTCGGAGCATGTGACTCGTCACTAACAACAAACTATCTCATCTTAGCCGAGATAGAAGTAGAAAAGAAATAAGCATAAGAACTTACTTTCAGCTTCACTGATCTGTGAGGGCAGCGCGCCAATGGTAGATTGGGCGGAAGCTGTGGAAAGACAACGAGAAAAATCAAGAAGTTGAAAACACAGAAGGTGTGCCGAATAAAAGCATGACGAGTAAGAAAATTACCTTGGCCCTGAGCCTCGGCTTTCAGGTCTTGGTGAGCGAGCTCAAGCTTTCTATACTCCTAGAGGAGAGCCTGATGCACCTTCATACGCAAAAATGATATACTCAAAAAGGGTACGATCAAGATTACAGCCAACTAAGTTCTTTACTCGGCAGTAACCTCGGGGGCTAGGGATCGAAAGTTTGACATACGAATTGGGCAGGAGAAAATAAAAGGTTGCTTCTATCTCAGAGCTTACAGCCGAATAAGTTCCTTACTCGGCAGTAACCTCGGGGACTATGGATCATGTATAATAAAAAGATACTCTGTACACAAAAGAGTAAAGAAGTTACACACCTCGTTCAATTGATCTGCTTTGGCCATCAAGGCGATGGCCTGCTGAGTCATATCTGAGACAGCATTGGGGCCCAGCTTCATCTTCTTACCAAAACCGGAGCTCACCTCTTGCTCGCCGGCCGTGTTCCAGGCAGCGGCGTAGCGCTCCACGAAACCAAGGCCCTGCCCGCTGAGCATCCGAGTCAGGACTTGCCCTTTATTCAGGGTAGTTCCCACCCCGGCATGGGTAGAAGCAGCGCTGATATGCAAACCACCAGCTCTGGAAGCGCTACCAGATCCGACAGTTGCAGACTCGCCCAACTGACCCACTAGAGCGGGTGTCGTTGTTGATGGTGTGGGCCAGATCTGCAGAGTGGTGCTTGGAGCATGGATCAGAGTATTGCTTGGTCGCTGATGGCTTGCTGGATGCGTGGCGAGCGTCGCCTTGGTAAGCAGGCCGAGTCTAATCTTTCGCGAGAGAGGAAGCATGAGCAGGTCTGGAACTGTTGGGGAAGAGGCAGGAGCCGAATGAGCAGACTAAACAACATTCTGAGGGGCAACAACTGGGTGAACGGGTACATTAGAAACTAGAGAGCTATCAATAGGGGTTTTCTCGGCGCCGATGTTACTGGCGCCAGGGTCAAGATTCCGATCGTGTGAAACAACTGGAGAGCTAGGCCGGGTCTCCTCCGACGGGCGCGCCTCCGGGTCGGCCTCACTCTGAGACGTATGAACCTCAGTAGTGGGGGCAGTGACCCGGACGGGGCTCTGCATGGCGGTGTCAGCACGAGGAGGAGAAGCAAGCCTCAATGGTGAAGAAGCCATGCTGGGAGCAGCTTGGCTAGCAGACATGGCCGCTCTGGAAATAAGAATAGAAGCCTATAAGAAAATAATCACATAACAGGAAAAAAAATGAATGGTAAGAAGCATCTAAAATTACCCGGAAACGGTGGGGTCGTGCGGGATGCGACGAGTGACCCGGCGACTTGTGGTCTTGCGAGTCTGGGATAACATGGAAACAGGAGGAGCAGCAGGATCAACTCGACGCTTCTTTGAAGGCTGAGTGTTGGAGGAGGCCCCACGTCGCTTACTCGACTTGGCGGCAGGGATCTTGCCGAATCCACCCACAGCAAGGGGGGAAACCTCATGTACCTGGCCAGCTGCATAAGTAAATGACGAGCTCATTCAGATAAGTCAGAGATTTAAGGTCCAAAGACAAGTACCTCCAGAACTTCATAGTCATCATCATCATCGTCAGAACAATCTCGCAAGGGGTTCCGAGTAGATGTCTTATCCGGAGCAGAGGCAGCAGCGGCGTGCGGGATCAGCATGAAGCACTCCATATCAAACTCAACATCATTAGTGTCGGAGCGATCTTCATAGTAGCCCCCAGGAGGGATGGTACTGTCATCAACCTGGTGAACGAGATTCTGCGGAAGACAAACAGAATAAAATCAATAAATAAACGGAACAGAAAGTGAACAAAGGAAATCTATGTCGGCAGTAAAATGAATGACTCGAATGTTTACCCAGGGGACAAGCTCCAGGCCGAGTTTTCCGCCAAGGTCAGCTTGAAGATCGAGCGGACTCGGCGGGCCACTGAGTCGTTGGTGAGCTCCAAAGTGGAGTGCTAGGTAGGATCTTGCGGGCTGCTCATGAAGGACATCTTGTGGATTCTGGCCTGGATGGCGCCGACTCGGCGTGCGATAAAATCACACATGAGATCCTCCTTAGTTAAGTTGAAGTTCTCATCCCGCTAGAGCAGCCTCTCGAGAATCCCACGAGCCTCATTCACAGCGGCATTCTTGTCGTGTGTGTCAAGCTTCCAAAACTCCTTGATGAGAACCTCGTCCTTGAAGGGGGGAAGCCGGATGTAGTCGTTGGACCCTCTGTTCTTGACATAGAAAAAGGTTCTATGCCATTTCTTGCAAGAATCTATGCCGGTGACCCAAGGAAAGATCGAGTCTTTCCTGGGCGTGATACTAGCGGCACCGCACCTAGTGGGCCTCTTCTCGGCGCGAGGACCGCCGGGAACGGTGCGCCAAATACCAAGATAGCCCTCGCAGGTAGAAATGAAGCAAGATAGGGAGCTAATTGCGTTGGCAGGCAAATGGTGGGTTTGCAGATGGAAGGTGGAAAGGAAAGAAACAAAGAAGTTGCTAATATGCAAAGAAAAACTACGCTTGAAGTGCGAGAGGAAAACTACCCTCTCATTAGCCATAGGATTAGGAACGATCTCACCTGAGGGAAGGCGACAATCGACTTCGACCGGGATGCGCCTGGTGGAGCGCAGCCACTCGAGTTCCTCTACTGAAACCTCCAAGACCTCCCAGCCGCCGCGCTCGTCGGTGGCGACCTCATGCTCCTCTGCCTCCTCGCTGGCATCACGAGCGTCCATGATATCATATGGTTCTGGCTCTTCTGCTGTTGGAAGAGTCCTAGAGGCACGAGGAACCGTCGTAGAATTGGAAGGCGAAGAAGAGAATCGATGGGGAGAAGCAGCAGAAGAAAGGAACTGCAAGAAGGCAGTTCAGATTTTGGGGGCGTGAGGAAGAAGAAGAGGGTAAGGGGGAAACTGAACAGGAAAAGGAAGTTAAGTTCCCCCTACCCCTACTTAAGGAGAGTAAAAACCCTAGGCGTGGGATCCCTCTGCGTCGTGCGGCCAGCGTGTGGCCGTGTATTCAGACGAGTGAGCACATCAGCGATCGCCACGTGTAGGAAATACACGGAAAATCCTGGGCCACGTCACGATGCGCAAGACATGAGGCGCTGAGCGATGGGACTGCCACAATGATGGGGAGTTACTACGCCACCGTCACTGTGCGGTCAGGATTTGGGACAAAATTTGAGGCAAGCTATCATGATTATAAGCTGTCAGTGACTAAGGCAAGCCAAAAGTGACTCGGCAGCGTTGAAAGTGACTCGGCACGAGGTAAAAATGAACCATAAAGTCAAAGATAAGACTCAAAAGGGGCAAGATAGACTCGGCAAAGATCGAGATTACGCCAAATAGTGCTCCCTAAGCAGTAAATGCTTGGAGAAAGAGAAGTTCCAAGCACATTAAAGGAACATGGGGATGCCTAACAGCAAGAACTGCTAGGCCTCGCTAGCTTCGGGGACTAATGTCGGGGGGATAACCCCCGGTAGGGTCATAAAGGGTAAAACATTGCCCAGCTTGGCTAAGGCCGAGTAAACAATAACTCTGGCCGGGTAATGGTGGCCAGGTAAGAAGGTCGAATGCGGCCGACATAAGAATTATGTCGGCCCGTATATGACAGGTTTGTTTACCTTGCAGGAAGAAACGAGACGAGTCTCACGAGGGAAGGCCGAGTTAGAGAGGATGCGTGGCAGCTTTTCGAGTGACATTCAGGAGGGACCATGGTAAAGCACGGTCAAAAGAGAAGGGAGACACCGTGTGACACAAAAGTAGCCGGGTGACGCCTAAAGATGGGGCTGACGTACAAAGTCACTGTATGACGCCAAAAGAGCTGGAGGCTACGTAAGAGAGGACCGGTTACGAAAAGCGTCCATTCGGCCCCCAACTTAAGCCTACCCATAGAATCTTCCGTGGCACCACCACGACACTCTCCAAATAATTGGTTGGTTGCGAACAGTGAAGCATTAAGTAATTTTGATTTGTTCATAAAGAAGTCTAATTTTAGGACAATCATCTGTGGTCCATACTGGAAGTCCTTGATGAGGGTTGATGACCCACAAGTATAGGGGATCGCAATAGTCTTCCAGGGTAGTATTATCCAATTTATTGATTTGACACAAGGGGAGCCAAAGAATACTTGCAAGCCTTAACAACTGAGTTGTCAATTTAGCTGCACCTGGAAATAGTTCTTGCTCAAAGAAGTTTATCAGTAGCAACAGTTTGTAATAGCAACAGCAACAGTGAAACAGGAGCAATATTTAAAGTAGTAGCAAACAGTGGGATATGAGCGCGGTAGGCATAGGGATGGATGGAAGGGCGTTGCATGGACGAGTCTAAAAATGTAACTTCAAGATGTAGGGAATTGCAGATAAATAAGAATAAGCATCCAAGTACTAAACAATCCTAGGCATGTGCTCCATATATAGTCATGCGTGCTCATAATGAGAACTTGCACAACATCTTTTGTCCTGCCAGCCCGTGGCAGCGGGGCCTCTAGGGAACTACTGGCAATTAAGGTGCTCCTTTTAATAGAGCACCGGAGCAAAGCATTAACACTCCATTAACACATGTGATTCTCACATCACAGCCATCCCAATTTCTGTCACTTCGGGGCCTTTGGATCCGGACAATGATATGTGTACACAACTTGCAGATAAGATCACAAACAATACTATCATAATGATTCAATAATAATTTCAGATCCAAGATCATGGCACTCGGGCCCTAGTGACAAGCATTAATCACAACAAGTTGCAAACAAAGTCAAATAGCACTAATAGAGATACAAGGCACCATGCCCTAACAATCTTATTCGATTACATGATAGAACTCATCGAATCCCTATCATCCCCATAGCCTACATTAGGGGATTACTCACTCATGGATGGGGGAAACATTGATGGTTGATGGACAGGCGTTGGTGATGACGATGGCGATGATCCTCCCGAAATTCCCCGTCCCGGCAGGTTTCCAGAACAAAGTTTCTGGTTCGGAATCGCGGCTTCTGGTGGCGGCGGCGCAGTGGAACTCTTTCTGTAAAAACGACGACCCCCCTCGGTTTTTAGGTCAAGAGGCTTCTTATAGACGAAGAGGGAGGCCGAGGGGGTTCCTGGGGTGGCCGCACCCCCTTAGGCGCGGCCAGGCCTGGCCCGCGCCTAGAAGGGATGTGGGCTCCCAGGACTCCACTCCATCTCGTACTCTGGCTCCGTGGTTCTTCTGGTGAAATAGAATTTTTGGCATATTTTCCTAGATTTTTCCTAATAGTTGATTTTCTGCACAAAAACTAGACTCCAAGGTAATTCTGCTGAAATAGCGTTAGCCCGTGTTAGTTGTATCCAAATCACACAAGTTTAGAGGAGAAACAATAGCAAAAGTGTTCAGGAAAGTAGATATGTTTTGGACGTATCAAGGGTTTATGATATAGGACTTGGAGATGTAGTGCGTTTTGAATATGATGACGACGAACCCCTTGATCATGTTGGTTTCAACTTGACCAACTTATTTCATGTCACTGTTTACTCTAATGGTGAAGAGAAACAGGTGCATGAAGCAACTGATATTTTCCTTATTTACTATAAATAATTTGCACTTATAGTTTCTACTTGTCCTACTACTAAATCATCATAATAACATTGTTTAATAATTAACATGTATTTCCCCTAATTGATCAGAGGTTGGAGATGTGCCTAGTTCCATCAGAAGCATGCTGCACAAGACCATATTCTCAGACATAAATGCAGTCAGTGAGCAGGAAATGGCTTTCATCTTATTTGCCATTTACAAAGATGTTTATGTCACTGAACATGAGTTTTTTGAAAGTAAAGATGAAAAGCATTTCTGGGTACACAAGATGGATATGGAAAACTATGAACATAATGCACTGGTAGTTTCCACATGATTTATTATATCTTATTTTTAGTTTCCACATAAAATTGAATGCATTTGTTAGTTTAAAATGCTTGTTCGAATACTAACTTTAAACTTAATTGCAGTTCATGCCAATTGAGGCTGTAGATGGCTTAAGGTACCCAACTCAGGGCATATCACATCTGTATAGGCAGGGACATGATCTTGAAGGAGAAGAAGATAATTTCATTGCATGTGCTTATACTGTACAGAGGGATCATGGACATGTTAGCTTCACCAAAGGGTGGAATGACTTCACATTTGCTGCTGATGTTGGATGGGCGTCTCTACTTCTGATGAAAGTAGAGCATATGCAGTAGCACCTTGGTCTCAACTTTGTTGAGATTACCATGTAGTGTTTCACCTTGGAAGAAGCTTGTTCAGATAGTCATCTTTTCTTGTTTCATTTAGTGCTGAAGTCTAATGTAGTCGTGTTGTTTAGTAAGTTGAACATATTGTATCTAGTGTAATGTGTTACTGAATTTATTTAGTATGTTTAGGATGTTGTTTCTACTATAATGTGTTACTGAATGTAAGCTGAACATGTTGATCATCTTGTATGTATTGCATATGTGTATCTTGAATGTTGAATGTATTGCATCTTGGATCATCTTACTGTGATGTACTCACAATTATACCAGAAGATTCAAAAATGCAAGAATTTGTTATAGAAGGAAGTCAAGCAACAACCAAACAAAAGAAGAAGAGGAAACTTGATGAAATAGTTCAAGATATGGTTGCATGAGTCATCACTTGATAGCATGATCCTACCCAGTTGATAGATCTTACTATAACACTTATATGCCAAGACATGATGAGATACTTTGTGGCAAAGGTGGGCCCATGCCAACATTGCATTGGCTATAGACCTCTCTATGTAGGCGTGAAACTCGTCATACAGAATAGATCATATTTTGCGTACGGAATAGATCAAACAAAACGTGAAAAATTAACTGAAAATACAAAATATATTACAAACTTCGCCCCTACAACCACTTATTTCGAAACTACCCTAAACTACTCAGAATGCCAGTCGAAATCCGACGTGCCCAGAGTCGTCGACGACACCGAAGAAGATGTCCACTCGAAGGAGCAGGAGGAGAGGACCATCATCGATGGGCCGGCGCCGTTTTTATTCTCCTTCGCCTTCCTCATGGCCTTATCCTCCATCTCCTTCTTCCTCGCTGCCGACTTCACCCTCCGCACCTCGCGATCCGCCTTCTTCGCCGCCTTCGCCGCCTTCTTCTTCTCGTAGAATGCCTCCATTGCGGCGACATCCTCCGGGAACTGGCGCGCCCACTCGAGATGGAGGCGCTTGTCGAGCTCCGCCTTGACGACTGCTACTCGAGCTCACGCTGGCGCTGTTGCTGGTTGCGCGTGACAGCCAAAGGCGGCGGCGTGAGCGATTCCGCCTGTTCCCGCGTCCACATGTCGTGGAAGTTCATCGTCCGGCGGGAGCGGCTGAGGTGCCAGGTGATTGCATCGTAGGTTTGCGCTGCCTCGTGCACCATCTCGAATGCGCCGAGCCCGATGCGCTCGTTGCCGTTGTGGTTCTCGGTGTAGAACGTGCCGCTCGGTCATGCGTGGACGCTGCGGTAGCCGGAGGTCGAGCGGCGGCGAGGCGGAATCTCGTCGGGAGGCGGAGCGAGGCGGGGGCGGCGAAGCGACACAGGGGATGTGAAACTTTCAGACAGTTGGGTGTGCTTGCTATAGTCGAAGCTGCAGTCGATGCGGCAAAAGAGCGCGAGCGGCAAAAGTTTTTGCGCGTCCGTTGGAGGTTCGCGTGGGCTCCCGCATGCGCCAAATCGGCGGTTTATTTGTCGCACGCGCCAAATCGGCGGTTTCTGTGTGCATGCGGTCGTTTTGTTTTCAAACGCTTCCCTTGGCATTCCCAGGCCTTCTTCAATAAATAATGTCTGTCTCTAGAACCGCTACCTCTGCCATTCGACGGGACCGTGACCACACGAACACCATCTTCCACCGGCAACAAGAAGCAGGATTCGCCGTGGGCTGATCTCCCTGAGGGAGTCGTGCAGAAGATAGGTGACATCTTCCTGCTGACGAACGACTTTGACTACTATGCCGCCTTTCGGGCAGTCTGCAGTGCCTGGCGCGGCTTCACGGAGGAGCGCTTTATACCAGCCAACTGGATTGTTCTAGAGCACGAGTTGTCGGAGGAGTATCATGTAGACGACGCCGCCATCATGTTGCTGAACGTGAGAACCGGACGCTACCTTGAGAAGAAGATTAGTCGGGTTATTCGCAGGTGCTTTCTTGATATTCATCTATATATGTGCGATCCTTTTTTTGCGTTCACCTCCTATACGATATGTTTTTCAAGATCTTTTTCTTCATCTAATTGTTTATCTTGATTGAATCTCTTTTTGTTTACCTTTACTTAATCTCCGCCTCTTTTTCTCTCTCTCCCTCTCTGTATCTCTGGAAGGTACTTTTACGTCGATAGCACAACCGGCGGCCTCCTTGTGCTTGGACAGAGGGTACAGCCATACAAGTCACGGTTGTACAACCCCTTCTCGAGTGCTATCAAGCGCCTGAGGATGGAGATACCGACCGAGCATGTGGCTTTTGTTACTATGATGATGTTCCCATCGTTGATGGTGTTTACATCAAACTTTGGGAACACCATCATTCGGTGGGCGGATGAGGGCATAGAGGAATGCAGTCGCCCGGTCTTTGGTGAAGGCTGGTACATGCCGAATGACTTCGCAGAACTCCGGAGCATGACTTCTTACGCCGCCGGTGATATTTTTGTCGTAGACAGATACGGGTCTGTCATCTCGACTATGTCTGATGCTGCTCATGGAGATGTCTAGATGCAGTGCTCCACACGAACCCTAAAGATGCATGCCACCGTCACAGGCCCTGTTCCGGGCTGCCGGTACCCGGAGAATCGTTTTTACCTCGTCGAGACCAACGGTGAGTTGTTGTTCGTTGTGAGTGGACCGGTCTACAGCGGCAGGCCCAATGTTTACCGTGTTGATACACAAAACCATGTCCTTCAAATGGTTAGAGGCATCAGCAGCCTTGCTCTCTTCATTGCTGACAATCGGTGCATCTGTGTCGACAGCGCAAGGGTACCCATGGTGTAGGCCAACATCATCAACTATCCGGACCTATCCTAGATTAGATCTTACAACTTTAAGGCTCTTCCATGGGAAGAGGAGCCAAGGGTTGACCATGGGTATGGAGTAGGAGGGTTATGGATCAATGACCGTCCTTTCGAACTCAATTGATTGCTGGCGAAGTATTGTAGAATCGTCGAGCATTCTGAACTGCGAATGGTGCCACCTTATGGCGAATATGGTACCACCCACTACGATTAATACGACGGCTACCCGTTAGATTAGATTGATGGATCATGTTGGTCTGGTCCTGTTGTATTCTCTGTCTGTGAATTATATACAAGCGCAAGTTGTATGGTGTGCCTGTAATACAACGGATGCTCTATGTTTCAAAAATATCATGTGTTGTACCTCTTTCAATTTCATTGTTTTTAATGTATACATATAGTAATTCTGATACATGCTCGCTTTGCAAAAATCCATGCCAACTGTGCATGCGATCTAGACCTATCTTAGCTGTCTATAAAAACCTTGATCATCTTGTTGCTGTATATATGATCCAACCTACTTGATAGATCTAACTACAATTTTGTTATGCCAAGCCATGACACACACAACTATGGTAGATGTCGGCCCATGCCAACATTGCATGGGCTATTGACCTCTGTGGGTTGGCTAGAAGCACCATCATCAACTTAGTGGTTGTTTGAGTCACTACACTTGACCAACATGATCCCACCCACTTGATAGATCTATCTATAAGAGTGCTATGTCAAGCCATGACAAACTTGATGATGGTTTTTCTAGTCAACTCATATGGGTCTAGAGCCCAATGCAATGTTGGGATAACATCATCCCACCCACTTGATAGATCTAAGTATAACACTACTATGCCAAGCGATGATGAATTTTGAATTGTTTCTAAAATTTAGTTGAATTTTGAATCTAAAATAAAAAACTACTACGGAATTAATTAGTAAGTTTTTTCATGTAAAACAAATTGGAAAAGATGTTTAGCAAACAAACAACAGGCTTGTATATATAAGATGGTAAGTAATTAAATTCATGCAGACTTATTCATAATGCAAAATATTATTGTAGTACAAGAGGGAATGAAAAAATATGCCTACCTACACATTTCGTGCTCAACGGCCTACATATGACTAGAAGACCATTGTTGGACCAGGATGCATGCCCGCGTAGCGCAAATTTTTCATGTGTAGTCCAACTGGAAGATAAGTGACAGCAGTATGTGTCAAGTTGATTTGTTGAGAGAAGCTCATGCCGATATCATGAATGCATGGTATATAAGCTGGTCGAATCGTTTCTCGCTCGGCGATGTGGGACTAAACTCCAACCCGTGTCAGTCCTTCCCGCTATGATTTTCCGTTGGGCCCGAAATATCCCATTACTGTTTGATACCTGGGATTAAGATGGGCCGCCCCAATCTACTTGACGCCTGGATGCAGGCGTGACGCGGGCGCGGGAGTAGGAGTTGGGTTGGCTTGTTGCCTGCACGCTGAGTCTTACTTGTTTCTTCTATCCTATATTCCTTTTTATTTTCTATTTAAAAATTTGAACAAAATAGCTAATTTACAATTTTGAAATTTTTCAAATAAATTACATATTCTTGACAGTCGCCATTGGATAGCATGTGCAAAAAATTTGGGATCATTTGATGAACATCAAAAAATTGAGAAATTTACGAACAACCCTAGCAATGTCTTTTTTTCGACTTTCGTGAAACAACCTGGATTTTTTACACATGCTAACATACACAAACTAAGACACATGTACAAGGTTTCATACAAATTTGAATGTTTTTGAATTTTTGGTGGCCCGGTCAAATTCAACCAAAAATCAAGGTGTCACATCCCAAAATTTTCCAAATTTTGAAATATGAAAAATAAATAAACAAAATAAATAATTGTTGAAATTCAGGGTAAAAAGAAACTTTTGTTTCTAAATGAAAACATAAAAATCCATCTTGAACAAACTTTTAATAAAGTTTGAATCCAACTAAATTTAAATCAAGTGAAATGCATTCTTCAGAAATGCATCTTGAAATTTAAACACTTGGAAAATAAACCAAAACCCTAAAACCTTAATGGGAGATTTCCTAGATATCTCTAAGACTATGGATTTGATCCATATAAAAACATTTAAAAATGATCAAGAATGACAAATAGAAATATTATAAAACCATAAAAATTGGTTTCACTTAATTTGGAGCCATAGATAAAACCTTATGAATTTAGTAAGATAAGA
Source organism: Avena atlantica (assembly GCA_910589765.1). NCBI lineage: Eukaryota > Viridiplantae > Streptophyta > Magnoliopsida > Poales > Poaceae > Avena > Avena atlantica. The sequence goes on from OU342733.1 coordinate 349,317,462, forward strand.
AAATTGGTTTTCCAAAGCTAATAAAGCACCTATCTAAAAATCCATACCAAATGGTGAGAAAATAATCCTAAAGATATTTAAAAGGACAAACAAATATTAAATAAGATTTTACAAATTGGATTCACCAAGTTTGATTCATTAAATAAAAAGATATGTATTTTGTAAGGCAAATAAATAAATAAGGAATATTTAGAAGCCAAAATAAAACTTGACCAAGTCCATAAGCAAATGGAATAATTATAATCCAAATCCAAATAAGAGGATAGAGAATTTTCAAATAAAATAAAATAGCATTAACTAAATTCTATTTCTATTTGAATAAAGACAAAATCCCTAATAGAAATGATTAATTAAATCAGGGAAAAATATGTGGAATAAAAGTTATTTAATTAACTTAAATGAAATAAAAGAATCATTTAAATAAAGTTATATGGAATTAAAACCATAATTGAATTTCATTGGAATAACAACAATTGCCCAAATTAAATGATTAATAATCATATTAAAATACTTTAAATAATTCAAAGTAAATTATTTAAAACCCCATTAAATAAATAAACCTACTGAAATGGGTTTTGTGAAAAATTGGAATTTAGTAAGGGTTTGAAAATATATTCAATCTTATTTGAATAATGGAATATGCTTATTTTAATAAAGAATAAAACATAAGAAAAATAAAAGAATTATTCCTAAAATAATATTTAAAATACATGTTTAAACAGTATGGAATTATACTGAATATTTGAAAAAGGTTTGAACTCAAACAAGGTTTGAAAACATTTAAACAAAATCAAAACAGAAAAAGAAACCAGGAAAAAGAAAAATGAAGTAGATCAAAAAAAAAGGAAAGAACCCAGCCCAGCTAACCTAGCCCACCAGGCCCAGCAACCAGCCCACAAGCTCTCCCCGCATCGAACCGTTTTTCACTCAGAAACTCACCCGCAAAGTCGCTGAGCTGTGGACCCCACTCCCTCTCCCTCACTCTCGCTGTCAACAGGACCCACTGCCACGTCATCGCCGTCCTCCCCACACGCTGACCTCTTAATCGCCTGCTGTTTCTACCAGTGATGAATGCAATTAAATTGACGTAACACCGCGAGTAATTCTCCCATGTAACCATACCCTCTTAATCGCCTGCCACTCCTCTCCATTTCCCCTCTCTCGCTCGCACCGGATCGCCTCCAGGCTGCCCCGAAATCCCGCTTGAACACCTTCGTCTCTGACGAGCTCTCTGACCAAATTCAGGCAGCACCAACCACCCCTTGCCTCCCCGTCCACACATGCGTGCTCCCCATCGTCTCCTACATCTCCCAGGTCCAACCCCACACCCGCGCGTGCCCCAGAAGCTCGACAACCTCGACACCTGAGCGCCGCCGAGTCTGCCATCGCTCCGGCAAGCTTCCCTGGTAAGCACAGACCGCCCCTGACCCTTTCGTTGATGCTCCCGTAAACTCCACACTCTCCCGCGTCTAACACAACCTTTCTTTGTATTTCTGGTGGCCTACAAGCCCCCATCGACGAACAGAAGCACCCGACGCCGCCGCAAGCTCCGACGAGCAATCCACTCTGTTCTAGTGCGCCCCCTGCCCAACGGTGACCACCTTGAGCACCACCGCGCCACTGCGAGTCTGCTGAGCATCCTCACTCCCTCCCGCGCTTCCTGGTTCATCGCCAACGCCACCGTCTAAGCGCGCGACGCCAGTTCCTGGCAGGTGCGCTGTAGCCATTGGATCCTCATCGGGTGGCTCAGATTAGAACTTAGCGAACAGGTACAAAGCGTTCTGTGCCACATGATCTAACTTAGATCTAACGATCCACAGAGTGTGATCCAGTCGAAGCGGTAACATCCAGTAGAAATGAGCCACGTGTCCAGAGTTGATTTAAAACAGAAAATTTTGATCTATTGGATATGCAAACTTGTAAAATTCATAACTTTTAATCTACACGTCCAAATTTTGAAAATTTTATATCATTCGAATCAGCAGAACAAGTACCTTGCAACCATGCACTTTGTTTAATGATTTGCTTCTAGAAACTTAGTTTTTTTTGCAGAACCTTGTGTAGGCATAATTTGAATATAAAAATTATTCTAGAAATATTTTAATGGTAAAATCTTTGGCAAATGGTTTGTTTTGAACCTACTGACCATAGAAACCATCTTATGGATTTAAAAATGTATTTTGTGAAGGTAAATAATAAATCTTTGAATAAGAGCATTTCTGGTCAAATAAAAATATTGTTCATGTGTTAAAAATACTTTTTGAGTAAAATCTCTGGGAAATAATTTGAATTAAACTCTTTAACCCTAAACACAAAGTTTTATGATTTAAAAATTTATTTGGTGAACCCTATAAGAATTATTACTTTGCTAAAGGCATTTCCAACAACATAAAATATTGTTTTGGTGTAAAAATGGTTATAGATAAAACCTTTTGCAAATGGTTTTAATATTAAACACTTGACCATAAAACACTAACATTTGTGTTTAAAAATGTATTTGTCAAACACTAGAAAATATTACTTTGGTTTGAACCATTTCTAGAAAAATAAAAAAATGACTTAAAATGGCCATTTTCACGAACTTGATATCAAATGATTTTGCCACATTTATAAATGACCTTGCCACTTTTATAAATGACCAATAGATATTTTTATGATGTTTATAACCTATAGGAACCACTTTTACAAAATAAAGCAATCATTGGCATGCTTGCATGCATTACTTTGGTTTTATTATTTTATGTGATGATTGCTTGAATGGTAGATTGAAATTGTGCCTTGCTTGATTGAATGGTAGTGACATTTGAAGAGTGTGACTATTGCAAGATCAAGGAGTGAAATTATATTCTCTACCAAAAAGGCAAGTGATGCTCCATACTTTTGTCCCATTATTTTCACTATGCATTAGTGATATTTTTAAGTAGTACTTGCATGGAACTTTTGCTAAGTATAAACTACGCCATGGGAAATCCTAGTATATGAAACCTTAGTATAATTTTCCTAAGTTAAGATTCCTACTACTATCATGCTTAGCTTAGCTAGTAGAAAACAAGGGTGGACTATATACATGCTATGGAATATTTCTAAGTCAAGGATTTGTGTTTTGTTTAATAAAACAACTAAGTGAATGAATCACCTATGTGGAATGGAAAGAAAGGTTTGTGTTGAGTGGTTACACAAGTCCATTATACTGGGGAAAACTTGGGCATCACCAAGTCCAGTATACTGGGGAAGACTTGGTATCTCACTTGTGGATTGCCACCCAGGAACAAAGAGATTTGAGATGTCAAATGTTGAGAAGCTTCAAGTGCAACCACATGGAATTATGGGCTCTACCTGGATCATATAGGTTGCAATAACTTAGCCAAATGGACAGTTGGTGGTAGGGGTTTGATAGGTTGGAGCGTGTCCATTCTGGTCTAAGGGAAGGCTTCTAAAAGATCTTGTCTTGGTGAAACCAAGTCTTGTGGGGAAAGTGCACCACCTCTACAGAGCGTAAAATCTAAGTACTTAGGCATGTCCCTGGCAAAGGACAATTTGAGCATCAAGACATGGAAGATATCAAGAATCTCCTCATCCCAATTTTCTAAGTTAACAACTTGTGGTTGAACAAGGTTTTAAGGTTCACCAATTTCTATTGGTGGTTCCTTGGTTGATTTTGTCAAACAAAAACTTTGTGTTTTCAAATGATAAGGGAAAATATATTTTGAGAAAACCAAGCCTAAGCTCCACTTAGCCAAAAGAATATAGATGATAATTACCATTATACTACCACAATATCACTTGCCAATACAATTCAAATGTATTGACCCTTTTGGCTGTAACTTATTATGTTTCAGGTTTGTTTGATGTTAGTAAATTGTGTTTATTAGGATTACAAGTCTACAACCAACATGATTGCCTGTGGCATTTTAAAGGTGAAGGACTCCATGCTATAGTTATTTCTGCCGCATTGTAATGAGATAGCCAAATGAGCTATGTAATATGTAATGAATTATTTTATTCCTGGTTATAAGTAGTATTATGAACTTTGTTTCTTGATATTACATCTTAACTGTGGATGCTAGCTATTGATCCAAGGACTAGCATTGTAAACACGGGGATCTCTATCTTATTAAAGGTTGGGACCTCTACACTATCGTCCAATAATCATCTTATGAATCATTCTGGTATATGCTCATAAAATTTAGAGCATAGGACATATCTGGATTTGTACACATCACGGCATGATTGATAAAGTACTCTTTGTGATTTTATATATCAAGTATCAAAAATACTTGAATCTTTATTCAATCCTTCCTGTGCAACAAGAACCTTTCTTGTAGTTTCTATATTGAACTCATTCAATATCTCATCAATGTACTTCTGGCACAACTATAAGGTTCCCAACCTTTAATAAGGTAGAGATCCCTGTGTTTACAATGCTAGTCCCTGGATCAATAGCTAGCATCCACAGTTAAGATGTAATATCAAGAAACAAAGGTCATAATACAACTTTATAACCAGGAATAAAATAATTTATTACATCTTACATAGCTCATTTGGCTATCTCATTACAATGCAGCAGAATATAACAATAGCATGGGGTCCTTCATCTTCAAAGTGCCACAGGCAGACATGTTGGTTGTAGACTTGTAATCCTAATCATTAAACTTCACTAATATCAAACAAACCTGCAACATAACAAGTTACAGCCACAAGGGTCAATACATTTGGATTGTATTGGCAAGTGATACTATGGTAGTATAGTGGAGTCTATCATCTATATGCATTTGGCTAAGTGGAGCTTAGGCTTGCTTTTCTCAAAATAGATTTTCCTTATCATTTGAAAACACTAAGTTTTTTTTTGCTTGACAAAATCTTTCCCAAGGAATCTCCCAATAGGAATTGGTGATCTTTCAACCCTTGTTCACCCACAATATTTTAACTTAGAAATTGGGATGAGGAGATTCTTGATAGCTTCCATGTCTTGATGCTCAAATTGTCCTTTGCCAGGGACATGGCTAAGTACTTAGATTTTACACTCTACAGAGGTGGTGCAGTTTCCCCACAAGACTTGGTTTCACCAAGACAAGATCTTTCAGAAGCCTTCCATTAGACCAGAATGGACGCGCTCCAACCTATCAAACCCATAATGATCCAACCTGTCCATTTGGCTAAGTTATTTCAACCTATATCACTACTAGGAAAATGGTCGTTTGTGGCGCACCTGAAAGGCCCATCCGTGGCGCACCTGTAGTGCGCCACGGGCCTTGCGCTACGGCTATCTCTCAGCCGTGGCGCACTGCCTAGTGCGCCACGGTTGTGTAGAGATAAGCGTAGCGCACCAGCTAGTGCGCCACAAAAGTTTGGGATGGTGCGCTACCCCTTGGATCTTCTGTGGCGCACTACCCAGTGCGCCACTAAACATCCATGGTGCGCTTTAGGTGTAGTGCGCCACAGAAGGTAGAACATGTGCGCCACAGATGTATTTTTTGTTTTTTTTTTAATTTCCAAGCCAGATTATATGCAATACAGATTATATACAATATTACAGCAGATATACACACACAGATACAAGATATACAATTATATATATAAATACTCGATATGAAAAACAAGATTGAAACAAATACATATAGATAAGTCTCATACATGAATACATAGTCCAAGTTACATTGTTTTGATCATGTTACAAAGTAGTAGTTGGTGACATGCGAATACATGTGTCGATCGAACAAGTTAGAGCTCGGAAGCTCGCCTAGACATCTAAACTAGCTAGCTAGACACAAACGCGGGATAAATAACCAAAGAAGATAAGCATGATCACCGCCGCGACGAAGGTGTAGGTCTTCATCCGGTTCCTTGTCCTAACTCCCGCTAGATAGCGCGTGTATCTATCTTCCGCCTCCGCCATAGTGTTGTACCCTTTGTAGCTATTGCCGCTGAAACGGTGCACCTGTCTCCGGCAGTCTTCCCAATCATCGTAGACTCCGGGAACCCGTCCCTTGTACACGACGTACCACGTCATCTACAAGTTGACAATAATAACTAACCGGTGATTGAAAAAACATGTATAATTAAAGTCGCATATGAAGATACACTTATAGAAAGTACTCTTAAATCAAAAAGAGCAAACTCAAAAAGCATGCCTCATATATAACTAGCTAGGTCGTTGGACACAAGAATTGCTTATGACGGGACTGTTAGCCAAGTAGGATGCACAATTCCTGGACTTGTGCATATCACAAGGCTAACAATCCCGTCATAGCACATTCACATATATATTGTGCCACGCCATTTCAATCATCGGCATATTCTCGAAAAAGACAAAAATAACTCGAAAAGCATGCCTCATATATAACTAGCTAGGTCGTTGGACACAGGAATTGCTTATGACGGGACTGTTAGCCAAGTAGGATGCACAATTCCTGGACTTGTGCATATCACAAGGCTAACAATCCCGTCATAGCACATTCACATATATATTGTGCCACGACATTTCAATCATCGGCATATTCTCGAAAAAGACAAAAATAACTCGAAAAGCATGCCTCATATATAACTAGCTAGGTCGTTGGACACAGGAATTGCTTATGACGGGACTGCTAGCCAAGTAGGATGCACAATTCCTTGACTTGTGCACATCACAAGGCTAACAATCCCGTCATAGCACATTCACATATATATTGTGCCACGACATTTCAATCATCGGCATATTCTCGAAAAAGACAAAAATAACTCGAAAAGCATGCAAAGACAAAAACTGTTCCCACCCAGAGAGAGGAGTTTCTGGAGCATGGTCCAGGTGATCCTTAGCTCCAGCCACTCAGATGTAACCCCAAGAAGCATATATATGCATGGACAGCAGCTTTGCACAATAGTATATAGCAATAAAAAAAGGGAACTGTTGTTCAGTAGAAAAAAAATTAGTTAACTTGACCTTTATTTCAGAGAAGTAGCACCACTACTCTAGTGCATATTCACTTTTCAACAACAGAACTTGCTGAAACCTGTACTTGCTGACTGTTTTCTGGATTTATTTCAAACCTGTACTTTATTTCAGACAACAGAACAACAGAACAACAGAACTACTCTAGTGTTCCATGCAATTTCTTGACTAGTTTCCATGTACTTGCTGGCTGTTTTCTGGATTTTAGTTGTGCTTGTAGGATATATGTCATTGTCAACTAGCTCCAGTAACAAAAAGGAATAAACTAACCAATTACACAGAATAAACCTAACCTGAAGCTGCACACCTTGGTATATTGACCAATTACAGTAACAGAGCCTTGCCAATCATATACTGAACCAAATGTTCAGAATTTCAGAAATCTAAAGAGCAGTTGAGAGAGAGGGAGAGAGGAAGAGAGGGAGAGAGAGGGAGAGAGGGAACATCTAGATCATGATTAAATGACTCTGCTGATGTGCACACTCCAAATTCAACAAAAGAATTGAACTTGAACATCTAGAAGGATAAGCACGTGCTTATCCTTCTCTTCCTTCCCCTCTCTGAATTTATCAGATTATATGGATCAGGTGTTTGTTTAGGAGATGTTAGTTGGCCTTCTCTAATCTGAACCCTAATCTGAACCCTAAGGACTTGATTTATTTACTTTAGGAAGACAACTATTGATTTCTACAGGCTATTGATTTCTTGCTTTCAGTTGCAGTGCAGAGAAATGGTCTTAGTTGAAGTGCAGTGCAGAGTAATGGTTGTGAACTTCTGATATATGCACTAAATTTGCTATCAACCAAGCTACACTAAATTTGCTATCAACCAAGCATCGATTGCATCCTAACCTCTAATGGCCTTCTCTAATCTGAACCCTAACCAAGCTACACTAAATTGTGCAAAACAGCAAGTTCTGAACTTCACTGAACCCTAACCTCTAATCTCTAATCTGAACCCTAACCTCTAATGGCCTTCTCTGAACCCTAACCTCTAATATGAACCCTAACCTCTAATCTGAGCAGAGAGAGGGGAGAGAGGGAGAGAGGGGAGGGGCGACACTCACCTCTGAGATGAGTACGACGATGGCGGGCGGGCGGACAACGATGGTTGGCGCACGGGCCTCCTCCTCGAGAGGCGGCGGGCCTCCTCCTGCTCCTGCTCCACGGCCTCCTCCTGCTCCACGGCCTCCTCCTCGAGCGGCGGCCTCCTCCTGGCGTGGCGGCGGGCAGGCGGGCGGACGACGATGGCGGCGGGCCTCCTCCTCGAGCGGCGGCGGGCCTCCTCCTGCTCCTGCTCCACGGCCTCCTCCTGCTCCACGGCCTCCTCCTCGAGCGACAGCGGCTGGCGAGACGGTGGATGGAGAGAGCGGCGGCGGGGGCTCGGGATCGGGATCGACAACGGCGGCGGTGGGCACGGTTGAGAATGGGGATGAGGCCGACGTGTGCCTGCGTGAAAGTGGATAAGGCACAGATACGCGTAGCGCACTCTGGCATAGTGCGCTACAGATATCCGTAGCGCACTATGCCAGAGTGCGCTACGCCTATCTCCCCCAGCAATTGTATAAGAAAGGAGCGTCCCACTATCTAACAGAATCACTATCCTATCCCACTGGTTCTGCCCACTGCTCTATTCTAAACTTCAGAGCACCCAGGTTCGAATCCTGGTGCCCCCCTTTTTTTGTTTTTATTTTAAAAATACTTTTAAATGTTCCAAAAATTCCCAAAAGTGGTAATATATGTCATATTTGTTTTGTTTTTATTTTATAAATACTTTTGAATGTTCCAAAAATTCCCAAAAGTGATAATATATGTCATAAAAGTGGTACAAATAATATGATTTAAATTATAACTAAATTTTATAATAATTTGTCCATAATAATATGAATCGGGCACGGCCCTACTCGACCACCCGCACTTTACAATCTTTTTCGACCACGCGTTTACAATATTTTTTGAGCTAGCGTTTTACAATCTTTTTTCCCTTCTTTGTCGCGGTTGAATAATTTAGCCCCGGCACTTTAATGTTTCTTCTTTCGAACGGGCTACCTTTTTTGGGTAGGGTTGTCCTTTTTCTTCTTGTGATGTATGTTGCTGCATCGTAGTCGTCGTCATCTTCAATCTTTGGATCGCCGTACTGGTCGAAGTCTTGCTCATTGGCGACTCCATCCATTCCGATGATGTTCCTTTTTCCTCTCCTCACGACAACACGGCTAGGCTTTGTCGGGTCGGTAATGAAAAAACATTGGTCCACTTTGGTAGCCAGTACCCACGGTTCATTTTTCGCGGACACGTTTGCACCGGCGGCCTTGGATTTGGCTGCTTCGGGTATAACCATGGTTGTGAAATACCGGTCTTCTCTTTCGACGTTCTTTGCCCATCTGACACGGAACATCGGCACCTTTTCTCCATAGTAGTCGAGCTCCCAGATCTCCTCGATTCTTCCGTAGAATCTTTCCTTCACGTTGTCATCGGTGTAGAATTCCGACGTTACGCCTGAGTTCTGATAATCACACTTGTTGTCCTTTTCCTCCGTGTAGAATGTGTAGCCGTTGATATCATACGCCTGATAGGTCACCAGGTTTTGCATCGGTCCCTGCGACAAGGTGAATATGATCTTTTCCGTGTCAGAAGAATGCGAGCGCGGGGGATTATCAAGGAGCGTCTGCCTAAACCAACGCGTGAAATCTGAGTTGTGCTCTTTGATTATTTCTCCATGCGTCCTCTGTATGCCCCGGTCACTGTACTTCTTCTCGATTAACCTTTTGTGCTTCTGTACCCAAGGATCGACCAGTTCTAAATGCTGTAGCGCGACGAGGTTTGCTCGATCAAAGTCTGCGCGTCGAAAATCGAAGTCTGCATGCAGTATGCGACGACCCTCTCGGTGACCAGATCCGTCGAGCTTGCCAAGGTGTCTGTTGACGGGAAGACCGACAGGGTTCTCGATGTCTAGATAATTCGTGCAGAAAGAGATGCACTCTACGGCCAGAAAGCCCTTGGCTATGCTTCCATCTGGACGGGACCTGTTGCGAACGGATTGAGTCCATCGGTGCTCGCACCAAGCCTGATGTTCCTCGAATCTCCACCGAATTCTGGGAATTCGAGGTCCAATGCTTTCCACTGGCTAGCATCTGAAGGGTGCGTCAGCAGCTCATCCTTTTCGGGGTCATCATCATCTCCTGGCTTCTTCCTTTCCACATGCCATCGCATGAGCTTCGCTTCCTTAGGGTCCGCGAAATAGCGCTGCAGACGAGGGGTGATAGGAAAGTACCATACCACTTTTCGAGGTGCTTTCTTCCCTTTCTTGTATCGACTCACGCCGCACACCGGACATGTGGTTTTCTCCGCGTCCTCGCCCCGATAAATGATGCAATCGTTGATGCATACGTGATATCTAACGTGCGGTAGATCGAGAGGACAGACGATTTTCTTGGCATCCTCGATACTAGTTGGACATGTGTTCCCCTCCGGGAGACGATCGTGCCAGAATGCCATCATATCGTCGAAGCTTGCGTCGCTCAATTTGTGCTTTGCCTTCATCTCCATAGCCTTGAGCGTTACATTCAACCGGGTATCATCGGGCCTGCATCCTTCATACAATGGAGTAACCGCGTCTTTCTCAAGTTGCGCAAGCTTGGCTTTCTCTCTAGCGGCAGCCCTGGCGTTACTCGTCTGCTTGAGAAGCAGCTCTTGCACATAAGGGTCCCGCACCCAGCCTGACGTTGTTCCATCGTCGTCTGCTCCTCCGGCATCTAGATCATCATCATCCCGGTCTGCTTCCGTACCTTCACCATCTCCAGGAGCCTCTTCATCATCTCGCCCGTTCTCGCCGTGATGATAATCACCGTCTCCATCATCTACGCCATCGCTTATCCAACGAGTGTATCCATCCATGAAACCATGGCGGAGCAGGTGCGCCTGCAGATTCCCGGAATCTGGGTCGATCACCCAGTTGAGTTTGCATCTTCTGCACGGACATCTTATATCTGTCTTGTTATTTCGTATCATGTCGGCCGTCGCACATTTCAAAAATCTAGCCACAATGCCTTCGCTCATTATGCGGACCATTTTTGCCTGCACGATGTACACGGTACAATTTTGAAGTCTATTAGAACCACATAATGAATGCATGCATGCAATGGTCGATAGAAAATTTCGGCATGACCTATCCTAAAATTAGGACCTTTGCGAAATGCCAAAGTCTTGCCAAAATGGAAATGAATCAACATTTTGGCAAAACAAATGGCAACTTGTTCACATACAAACACAAGAGAGAGAGAGACCGATCCATACACACATGAACATATCATTATCCTCTCCATACACACATGCATGAGCATCATCGATACTCTCCATATACACACACATATGACCATCGATCCTCTCCACACATACACACATCATGAGCATCGATCATCTACATACATATGAGCACATGCATCATCCATATACACATGAACACATCCTTACATGGACAACTTACCGAGATGAGAGACCGATCGCGAGAAAGATGGAAAGGAGAGGTGCGCGCGTCGACCGGAGACGGATAGATGAGAGACCGGAGACCTCCTCTATTACTTATGTAACATCCAAAGCAAGTTTTACATGCTAAAAATGGTGAATGTGTGGAGAAATTGAGGTGGGAAGGAGAAGATCCCGACTAGATCTAAGGAGGAAGAAGAAGGGGAAAGTGAAGTGTGGGGTGGTGGATGTGGTCACACATATGTGCACATAAAGTGCTGCCCTAAAAAAATCGACACATCCGTGGCGCACACGGCCCCTGTGCGCCACAGGGAGTACAAACATCTGTGGCGCACTAGGGGGAGTGCGCCACAGATGCTCCTAGTCCCTGTGGCGCACTAGGCGGAGTGCGCCACAGAAGTTTGTGGCCGTTTCAGAGCAGAGGTGGGCATGCGCACAGTTGTAGCGCACCATGCTCACGTGCGCCACGGATGACCCTAACAACCGTGGCGCACATGGCTGTAGTGCGCTACAGAAGTTTGGCGTGTGGCCAACAGGGCCCTGGCCCACACACATCTGTGGCGCACTATGGTCATGTGCGCCACGGATGTTCTAGTTATTAGTAGGGCACTGCCCACAGGTGAGCCACGCCTGTTTTAGCCGTGGGGCACTTCAACCATGTGAGCCACGGATGTGCTGATTACCTATAGCCGTTTTCCTAGTAGTGTATGATCCAGGCAGAGCCCATAATGCCAAGTGGCTGCACTTGATGCTTCTCAACATTTGACATCTCAAATCTCTTTGTTCCTGGTTGGCCATCCACAAGTGAGATACACAAAGGTAAACCATAGCCATGGGCCTTGTGTACCCACTCAACCAAAAACCACCAATCAAGTCCCTTTCCACCCAGGTGATTCATTGACTTAGTTGTTTTATTAAGCAAAACACAAGCCCTCAGACTTAGAAGTTTTCCATAGTATGAATATATATTCCACCCTTGTTTTCTATTAGCTAAGCAAAGCATGATTGTAGTAGGAATCTTAACTTAGGGAATTTCTACTAATGTTTTATCTACTAGGATTTCCCATAGCATGGTTTATACTTAGCAAAAATTCCATGCAAGTCCTGCTTAGAAATATCACTAATGCATAGTGAAAATAATGGGACAAAAGTATGAAGCATCACTTGACTTTTTGGTAGAGAGTATAAGTTCACTCCTTGTCTTTGCAACAATCACAATCTTCAAGTCACTACAATTCAATCAAGCAAACAACATTTCAATCTACCAATCAAGCAACATCACAAGAAATGATAAAGTCAAAGTAATGCATGCAAGCATGCCAAGCTTTGTTTTGTTTGAAAAGTGGTTCCTAATGGGTCATAAACATTTGAAAACACCTAATGTTAATTTAAGAAAGTGGCAAAGTCATTTGCAAAAGATTTCACTTCATAAACCATTTTCAAAACAAGGTATCATTTTATGTGGTGTAGAAATGTTTTTACTAAGGCATTAATCTATAGGGTTCACAAAATTCATTTTCAAATCATAAAACTTGGTGTTTGGGGTCAGAGAGTTTAAAACAAAATATTTCCCAAAGGTTTTCCTCCAAAACTATTTTTAATAAATAAACCACATTTTTATTTGACTGGAATTGGTTTTAAATCCAAGTTTCATTATTTTGCATCTCCATATACATTTTTGAATCCACAAAGTGATTCCTATGGTCAGTAGGTTCAAACCATTTGCCAAAGATTTTATCCCCAAAATCATTTTAGAATAATTTTTACAATCTAAACAAGCATACAAATGTTTCTGCAAAAACAAACAATTTAACAGAAGCTTTTTACTAAACAAATGGCATGGTTGGCTAGGGCTTGTTCCACTGATTCCATTGATATAAAGTTTGCAAAATTTGGATGTGTGGAACAAAAGTTATGGAATTTACAAAATTGGAAATCTAATAGATCAAATTCTGTTTAAATCAAACAGACTGGGACACGCGTCCTATTCTGATTCGTCCATACCGTTTCGTCCGGATCAGCTACTCTGGTGCGTTTGATCCAAAGTAAATCGTGTGTCTCAGAAGCAAACATACCCCTTCGCCTAAGTTTCTTTCCTATCCAGTAGATCGAGATCGGACGGCTATCCTCTGCTTGTCACTAACTGGCGGTGCAAAATCAACGGCGAGCGGCGGCGCGGTCAGATGGTGGCAGTGCTGGTGAAACAGGAAGCGAGAGAGGATGGGAAGATGCTCACCACGTTCGCAACATCGTGGGGAAGCTCAAGAAGGTTGTCATTGCTGAAGGGGCGCACGGAGGTAGGATAATGGCTCGCCGGAGTTGCATCTGACGATGGCCACGTTCTGTCGTCGTCGAGGGCGGCGCTACGGGTCACGAGAGAGAAAACGGAGAGGACGGTTAGATGGGCAAGGTCAATAAGAAGATGCGTGCATGAAGGAGAGGGCGCGGGGTGGTCGGTTCTTACCAGGAAAACTCGCCGGAGTGAGAAACAGACGCGGCGGCGCTCAGAGTTTGTCGGAGTCGAGGCTCTGGGGCGAGCGCGGATGAACGGATGACACGGGCAGGTGCGCCTGGGTCTGGGGAATGTGCCCGTGTGCTCGGGGAGGCAAGGGGTGGTGAGGGGTTGCCAGAATTTGAGCAGAGGCTCGTCGGAGCAGTGGCGGTGCAATGCAGAATCAAGGCAGCCTGGTGGCTCACTCGCAGCGGGGTTTGAGGGGAAAGGTAGAGGAGACTGAGGCGATTAAATGGGCGTGGTCACGGTGAGGATTCATTGAGCCATTTACGCGTATTGATTCGAGCAATCAACGGCAGAAAACGGCCGGCGCGGTCGTCGCGGGGAAGACGACGCTGAGCTGGCGTGGGGCTGCGCTGTCTGCGAGAGAGGGAAAGAGGGAGTGAGGTCCACCGGTCAGTGACTGCGCGAGTTGGATTTTCGGTGGAAAACGTTTCGCAGAGAGGGGGGGAAACTGGGCTGCGACTGGGCTGTTGGGCCTATTGGGTTGGTCTGAGTTCGATTCCCTTTTTTTTTGTTTAGTAAACTTTTTCTTTTTCTCTTTTGATTTTTCTGTTTTGATTTTGTTTAATTAATTCAAACCTCAATTTGAATTCAGAACTTTGCCAAAATTTGTGTAGCTTTAAATAATTATTTGTATTATATCCTGAAGTAAAATTTGAAATAAAATTCTTTTTGGAGTCTTTTTATTTATTCAAATAAGGCCTTGTTTTAAATCAAATAGGGTTTAATAATATTTTCAAACACCATGTGAATTTCTAAATTCTTCCAAATCTTTTCATTAGGTTTTTTATTTGTTTAGTTGGTTCAAATAATTCATCTTGAACTATTTGGAAAGGTTTTTAATAAGATTTATTAATCATTTTAAGATTGGGTATTTGTTTTAATTCCAATGGAATTTAATATGGTTTTATTTCCATAAAGTTTATTTGGAAGATTTATTTAATCTTAATTAAGTTGAATTAAACCACTTTTATTTCACTTGGATAAATTCCAAAATACTATTTTCTCAAGAATTAAATAATTATTCTTATTAGAGATTTTATCTTTATTAAAATAGGGATAGAATGGTTAATGCTTTTTTTTATTTATTTATTTTATTTTGGAAATTCTTCATCCTTTTATTTCCTTTGGATTTGGTTAATATTCATTCCATTTGCTTATGGTCTTGGCCAAGATTTAATTTGGTCTTTAATATTCTTTATTTAATAATTCTTTCTTCATCTTATAAAATCCATATCTTTTTATTTAGAGATCCAAACTTGGTGATTCCAATTTGTAAAATCTTATTTAATATTTATTTATCCTTTTAAACGTATTTAAGATTATTTGCTCACCATTTGGTATGGATCTATAGATAGGTTCTTTATTAGCTTTGGAAATTACTTTTCCTTATCCTATTATATTCATAGGATTTTATCCATGGTTCTAAATTAAGTGAAAACAATTTATAGGGTTTTAATATATTTCTATTTATCATTCTTGATCATTTTAAAATGTTTGTTGACAAGATTTTATATGGATCAAATCCATAGGCTTGGAGATAACTTGGAAATGATTTTGTTCCATTAGGGTTTAGGGTTTGGATTTACTTTCCAAGTGTTTAAATTTCCAGATGTATTTTTGAGTAAAGCATTTCTCTTGATTTGGATTTTGTTGAATTCAAACTTTAATTAAAGTTTGTTCAAGATGGGATTTTTAAGTTTCCTTTTTCAAACAGAAGTTTCTTTTCACCCTGATTTTCAACAAAAAAATTTTTTGTTTATTTTATTTTTCACATTACAAGATTTGGAAAATCTTGGGATGTGACAGGCTACCACCCTTAAAATAAATCTCGTCCCGAGATTTGGGGAGGCTAGGGGTTACAAGTTGGCTCAAAACAGCTAGGGTACTACCACCCTTAAAAAATTTCCAACTAGATTACATATTGGCTTGCTTGGGATCTTGGGGAAACTTCTCTGGGCAAACATCTGCATAGTGTCCTTTGTTTCCACACTTGAAACATGTGACAAGGCTGAGATCCTTCATAGGCTTGTTTATCTTGTGCTTCATCTTTTCTGGACAGTTGCTTGCATAATGCCCTTGGTTACCACAATCGTAACATGTGATAAGATTGAGTTCTTCACGTATCTTCTGTGGACAAGTTGCTACATAATGGCCTAGCTCTTTGCAGTTGTTGCACCACACTTGGCCAATCTCCTTATACTTCTGTTTCTCTGGACATTCACTGGCATAGTGTCCCATTTCTTTACAATGATTACATTGCACATGACTTTTGTCCTTATTTTTCTTGGGTTTCTCCAAAGCTAGGAGTGCTTCTAGTTCATGTTCTTCATATGTTATCTCATAGGTAGGAATGTCTACTGGTTTCTTTGACCTTCTATTGCTCCTTGGATAATTCATATGCCTCTTCTTTAGTCCTTTAAACTGAGTCATATTGCATGGAGGTACAAGCTGAGATTTTCCTTTGTCTTCATCCTTCTTGGTAGACTTGGCTCTCTCATGGTAGTCTGCAATCAGTTGTTGCACTCCACCTTGTTTCCTTTGTTCAACTATGGAATAGATGGGGCATTGGATAGGGACATGATTATTTCCTTCACATAGGTAACAAGTAGCTTGGGATGTGGGGCATTGGTCAATTGTATGTTTATCTTCACAATTGGGGCATTGATCTTTATGCTCCTTGGAAGTGTGATCCTTGTCTCCACAAATATTGCATGCTTGGGTTCCTTCTAGAATAACATCTTTGTCATCCTTGTTGTCATTTGCTCCTTGGGAAGAGCTTTCTCCCATGTTGGTCATTTGAGTAGCCATCCCTTGCAACAATTGGGATTGAAGTTTCAAAATCCTTTGTATGGCTGGGTCTAGTCCATTGTTGTTGGCTAAAAGCTGAGTTGTCACTTGGCTCAACTGGGTTTGGTTTGCTAGTAGTTGTTCTCTCATGTGCATCTCTTTGTTGTTGTTGTTGTTGTCATACTTGATGTTGGGGTCTCTTGGAGAAGTCATCTGTTTGGGTTGGGTTGGGATTAGGATAGGCAAAAGATTTCTAAGGGAATAATTCTAATCACACACATCACAATTCACACAAGCAATGTGCAAGCAATCACAAACAAACATTCCACTCAACATCAAGTTTCAAGCACATCTTTAGGCAATAAAATATTTTTGTTACACCACATAAGTTGGTGTGTTTGATTTAATCTAAATATGGTGGTCCAACTATATGGTTCACTTGAAATCTTTCCATCCTTCTTAGTTGATTCTTCATAAACAAGATCTTTGTATCCTTAGAGAATTTCTTGCATCTTGGTCTCAATTCTTCAAGGTGATGATGGTTCCTTCTAAGTTGTCTCTCCTTAATCTTCAAGTCTTGGGTAGTATTTCTTGTTTCACTTGCAGTCCTCAGTGATATCCAAGGTTGAAGTCCTTGTTGAAAATGCTAAAGATGTTGAAGTCATTAGAGTTGAAAATGTTGAAGTCATTAGAGTTGATATCCAAGGTTGAAGATGTTAAAGTCATTAGAGTTGATGAAGTCCTTTGCACATGGTGAAGTCTTTGGTCATGGGGTAGGCTTTATCCATCCAGTTTGAAATAGAAGAGAAGTAGAGTGGAAACCAAAATGGTTGAGGAAAGAGTTTACAAGATTGTTTGTAAATAAGTTTTGGAACAAATACAACTCCTATTTTTCTAAGGGGTTTTGTCCAATCCTAGGTTTAAAAATCCTACAGGCAACACAATGCTCTGATACCATCTTATAAGGTTCCCAACCTTTAATAAGGTAGAGATCCCTGTGTTTACAATGCTAGTCCCTGGATCAATAGCTAGCATCCACAGTTAAGATGTAATATCAAGAAACAAAGGTCATAATACAACTTTATAACCAGGAATAAAATAATTTATTACATCTTACATAGCTCATTTGGCTATCTTATTACAATGCAGCAGAATATAACAATAGCATGGGGTCCTTCATCTTCAAAGTGCCACAGGCAGACATGTTGGTTGTAGACTTGTAATCCTAATCATTAAACTTCACTAATATCAAACAAACCTGCAACATAACAAGTTACAGCCACAAGGGCCAATACATTTGGATTGTATTGGCAAGTGATACTATGGTAGTATAGTGGAGTCTATCATCTATATGCATTTGTCTAAGTGGATCTTAGGCTTGCTTTGCTCAAAATAGATTTTCCTTATCATTTGAAAACACTAAGTTTTTTTTGCTTGACAAAATCTTTCCCAAGGCATCTCCCAATAGGAATTGGTGATCCTTCAACGCTTGTTCACCCACAATATTTTAACTTAGAAATTGGGATGAGGAGATTCTTGATAGCTTCCATGTCTTGATGCTCAAATTGTCCTTTGCCATGGACATGGCTAAGTACTTAGATTTAACACTCTGCAGAGGTGGTGCACTTTCCCCACAAGACTTGGTTTCACCAAGACAAGATCTTTCAGAAGCCTTCCCTTAGACCAGAATGGACGTGCTCCAACCTATCAAACCCCTACCACCAACTGTCCATTTGGCTAAGTTATTGCAACCTATATGATCCAGGCAGAGCCCATAATGCCAAGTGGCTGCACTTGAAGCTTCTCAACATTTGACATCTCAAATCTCTTTGTTCCTGGGTGGACATCCACAAGTGAGATACACAAAGGTAAACCATAGCCATGGGCCTTGTGTACCCACTCAACCAAAAACCACCAATCAAGTCCCTTTCCACCCAGGTGATTCATTGACTTAGTTGTTTTATTAAGCAAAACACAAGCCCTCAGACTTAGAAGTTTTCCATAGTATGAATATATATTCCACCCTTGTTTTCTATTAGCTAAGCTAAGCATGATTGTAGTAGGAATCTTAAATTAGGGAATTTCTACTAATGTTTTATCTACTAGGATTTCCCATAGCATGGTTTATACTTAGCAAAAATTCCATGCAAGTCCTGCTTAGAAATATCACTAATGCATACTGAAAATAATGGGACAAAAGTATGAAGCATCACTTGCCTTTTTGGTAGAGAGTATAAGTTCACTCCTTGTCTTTGCAACAATCACAATCTTCAAGTCACTACAATTCAATCAAGCAAACAACATTTCAATCTACCAATCAAGCAACATCGCAAGAAATGATAAAGTCAAAGTAATGCATGCAAGCATGCCAAGCTTTGTTTTGTTTTAAAAGTGGTTCCTAATGGGTCATAAACATTTGAAAACACCTAATGTTCATTTTAGAAAGTGGCAAAGTCATTTGCAAAAGATTTCACTTCATAAACCATTTTCAAAACAAGGTATCATTTTATGTGGTGTAGAAATGTTTTTACTAAGGCATTAATCTATAGGGTTCACAAAATTCATTTTCAAATCATAAAACTTGGTGTTTGGGGTCAGAGAGTTTAAAACAAAACATTTCCCATAGGTTTTCCTCCAAAACTGTTTTTAATAAATAAACCACATTTTTATTTGACTAGAATTGGTTTTAAATCCAAGTTTCATTCTTTTGCATCTCCATATACATTTTTGAATCCACAAAGTGATTCCTATGGTCAGTAGGTTCAAAAGAAACCATTTGCCAAAGATTTTATCCCCAAAATCATTTTAGAATAATTTTTACAATCTAAACAAGCATACAGATGTTTCTGCAAAAACAAACAATTTAACAGAAGCGTTTTACAAACCAAATGGCATGGTTGGATAGGGCTTGTTCCACTGATTCCATTGATATAAATTTTGCAAAATTTGGACGTGTGGAACAAAAGTTATGGAATTTACAAAATTGGAAATCTAATAGATCAAATTCTGTTTAAATCAAACAGACTGGGACACGCGTCCTATTCTGATTCGTCCATACCGTTTCATCCGGATCAACTACTCTGGTGCGTTGGATCTAAAGTAAATCGTGTGGCTCAGAAGAAAACATACCCCTTCGCCTAAGTTTCTTTCCTATACACTAGATCGAGATCAGACGGCTATCCTCTACTTGTCACTAACTGGCGGCGCAAGATCAACGGCGAGCGGCGGCGCGGTCAGATGGTGGTGGTGCTGGTGAAACAGGAAGAGAGAGAGGATGGGAATATGCTCACCGTGTTCGCAACATCGTGGGGAAGCTCAAGAAGGTTGTCATTGCTGAAGGGGCGCACGGAGGTGAGGATAATGGCTTGTCGGAGTTGCGTCTGACGACGGCCACGTTCTGTCGTTGTCGAGGGCAGCGCTACGGGTCACGAGAGAGCAAACGGAGAGCATGGTTAGATGGGAAAGGTCAAGGTGAAGATGCGTGCATGAAGGAGAGGGCGCGGGGTGGTCGGTTCTTACCAGGAAAACTCGCCGGAGTGAGAAACAGACACGGCGGCGCTCAGAGTTTGTCGGAGTCGAGGCTCTGGGGCGAGCGCGGACGAACGGATGAAACGGGCAGGTGCGCCTGGGTCTGGGGAATGTGCCCGTGTGCTCGGGGAGGCAAGGGGTGGTGAGGGGTTGCCGGAATTTGAGCAGAGGCTCGTCGGAGCAGTGGCGGTGAAATGCAGAATCAAGGCAGCCTGGTGGCTCACTCGCAGCGGGGTTTGAGGGGAAAGGTAGAGGAGACTAAGGCGATTAAATGGGCATGGTCACGGTGAGGATTCATTGAGCCATTTACGCGTATTGATTCGAGCAATCAACGGCAGAAAACGGCCGGCGCGGTCGTCGCGGGGAAGACGACGCTGAGCTGGCGTGGGGCCGCGCTGTCTGCGAGAGAGGGAAAGAGGGAGTGAGGTCCACCGGTCAGTGACTGCGCGAGTTGGATTTTCGGTGGAAAACGTTTCACAGAGAGGGCGAGGGGAAACTGGGCTGCGACTGGGCTGTTGGGCCTATTGGGTTGGTCTGAGTTCGATTCCCTTTTTTTGTTCAGTAAACTTTTTCTTTTTCTCTTTTGATTTTTCTGTTTTGATTTTGTTTAATTAATTCAAACCTCAATTTGAATTCAAAACTTTGCCAAAATTTGTGTAGCTTTAAATAATGATTTGTATTATATCCTAAAGTCAAATTTGAAATAAAATTCTTTTTGGAGTCTTTTTATTTATTCAAATAAGGCCTTGTTTTAAATCAAATAGGGTTTAATAATATTTTCAAACACCATGTGAATTTATAAATTCTTCCAAATATTTTAATTAGTTTTTTTATTTGTTTAGTTGGTTCAAATAATTCATCTTGAACTATTTGGAAAGGTTTTTAATAAGATTTATTAATCATTTTAAGATTGGGTATTTGTTTTAATTCCAATGGAATTTAATATGGTTTTATTTCCATAAAGTTTATTTGGAAGATTTATTTAATCTTAATTAAGTTGAATTAAACCACTTTTATTTCACTTGGGTAAATTCCAAAATACTATTTTCTCAAGAATTAAATAATTATTCTTATTAGAGATTTTATCTTTATTAAAATAGGGATAGAATGGTTAATGCTTTATTTATTTATTTATTTTATTTTGGAAATTCTTCATCCTTTTATTTCCTTTGGATTTGGTTTATATTCATTCCATTTGCTTATGGTGTTGGCCAAGATTTAATTTGGTCTTTAATATTCTTTATTTAATAATTCTTTCTTCATCTTATAAAATCCATATATTTTTATTTAGAGATCCAAACTTGGTGATTCCAATTTGTAAACTCTTATTTAATATTTATTTATTCTTTTAAATGTATTTAAGATTATTTTCTCACCATTTGGTATGGATCTATAGATAGGTTCTTTATTAGCTTTGGAAATTACTTTTCCTTATCCTATTATATTCATAGGATTTTATCCATGGTTCTAAATTAAGTGAAACCAATTTATAGGGTTTTAATATATTTCTATTTATCATTCTTGATCATTTGAAAATGTTTGTTGACAAGATTTTATATGGATCAAATCCATAGGCTTGGAGATAACTTGGAAATGATTTTGTTCCATTAGGGTTTAGGGTTTGGATTTACTTTTCAAGTGTTTAAATTTCCAGATGTATTTTTGAGTAAAGCATTTCTCTTGATTTGGATTTTGTTGAATTCAAACTTTAACTAAAGTTTGTTCAAGATGGGATTTTTAAGTTTCCTTTTTCAAACAAAAGTTTCTTTTCACCCTGATTTTCAACAAAAAATTATTTTGTTTATTTTATTATTCACATTACAAGATTTGGAGAGTCTTTTCACCTTTTCAGAGAGTCTTTTAAGTTCAAAGCTTGATCTCTTGTATATGGAACGATCACGAATTTTATGGGTTCGAACCATTTGACGGAGTCAGGGCCCATCATCGCTTCTTTCCATGTAGTCGGATCATTATTGTCAAATAATGATTTAACTCTCAAATCTTGGTATTTGATTGGTTACCCGACCTACTTATTTCAATAGGAACTTAGACCTCCGTGACCACAACCTTTGAGGCAAGTGAGCCATGAGCATTGTTGCTGCCTCCGGAACACTTTTTAGCACTTCGCAACTTTGCAGATATATCTAAGGTTCTTTTAACCTTATCAAAGTTCTACTGTCCTCCCACTTAACATTAATCCGTCTAGACTAAATATCGCTTAATGAAAGATCAGATCTTGTCATAGTCAACTCTTTGAACATTGTCGTGAACTCTTTCTCGACATGTTGATAATTTCATAGATGTGAAACATCCATGTCTATTTCTTTATAGATCCAAATACGACTGTAAGGTCTTGCACCTTTTCAGAGGGTCTTTCAAGTTCAAAGCTTAATCTCTTGTATATGGAACTATCACGGATTTTATGGCTTCAAACCATTTGACGGAGTCAGGGCCCATCATCGCTTCTTTCCACGTAGTCAGAACATTATTGTCAAATAATGATTTAACTCTCAGATCTTGGTATTTGATTGGTTACCCGACCTAGTTGCTTCAATAGGAAATTAGACCTCCGTGACCACAACCTTTGAGGCACGTGAGCCATGAGCATTGTTGCTGCCTCCGGAACACTTTTCAGCGCTGCGCAACTTTGCACATATAGCTAAGGTTCTTTTAACCTTATCAAAGTTCTATTGTCCTCCCACTTAACTTTTAACGGAAAATTCCTTTCTCAAAAAAACTTGATGTTCTTAGCGACAAACATTTTTGTCTTTGGTGTTATGGAGGAATACTCAATGATTATTCAAAATAACATACAAAGATATGTTCATCCGATTTTGGTTGCAAACATCTTTCTTATGCATAGCATACCAATGTTTAAGAAAGGACAACTTGGGTTTTATCCCAAACCATAATTTTATATGGTGTCATTTCAACGGATTATGATGGTGCTCTTTTCAGTGTAAAAACGGTAGTCTCTAAAGCTTTAATCTTTAAAATATAATGGCAATTTTATCAATTACACCTTATATCTTACCATGTCAAACAAGGTTTCATTGCATATCTCGATTATTCCATACTCATATGGTGTTTCGGGAAACACAAATCCATGGAACGATTCCTCAAATCTTAGGTGTTATGCTGAACTTTATAACTCAAATATCTTCCTTTATGATCCTATCATAAATTCTTTATTTTCTTGTTACATTGATTTTGCACTTCATCTTGAAAGTCTTTAAACTTTTCAAATGTTTCACACTTCATCCTTATTAAGTAAATATTCAAATATTCACTCAAATCTTCGGAGAAAGCATATGAAGTTGAAACCTATCGCTCTTGACTACACATAATGGACTTCATACAACAATATGTACAAGTTCCAATAAGCTAGTCATCCGTTCCCTTTGAACTATGAGCGGAGTTTTTAATTATCTCTAGGAAAATTTCACAAGAGTCATTTGATCTAAAATCAAGAGACTCCAAAATTCCATCCACATGGAGTTTCTTCATGTTTTCTATCCAATATAATTTAAACGGCGATGTCACTTCCTACGTGATCTTTCTTATCAATTGTCTTTCGATATTTTTAGCAATATTTTTATGGATGTGATTTATCCAACGAGATTTGTAAATGATCCAACTTTTATGGATTACGGTAATTATTTGAACAACCCTTTTGTTCTCATAATACCTGATAAAAAAAATCTTGAAGGCAAGCTTTGATGATAACGAGCAACATAACAACCCTTTATTTGTTCTCGATGAACATCATCACATATTGTTTTTCTAGTTACTTAGGCCATTGTAGTTCGTGAATTGTGTTGTTTTGTATGACGATTCACACCAAAAAATTCAGTATCCAATACTTAAGAACCACATTGTTTAATAATCAAAGAATATAGCCATAACATGTATATCCTCTATATACCTAAGCTGAACAGTTCTAGTATTTTCTTTTCTGCCATATATTTATGAGATTCTCTTTCAGTATTTCCTTTTCTGTTCAAAAGAATCTATCAACATCAATAGTTGAGCCATACACATGACACATAGTCCAAATCATGTATAATTAAATACCAATGTCTTTGGACTTGCACTTCGATGTAGATCACCATCATCAAATACTTGGTGTTCTTTCAAATTCCATTCTTTAGTAATATTTTAGTGTAGTAAACATTATATAAAATATTCACCTTATCATGGAAATATTCATGATCAAGCTACTTTTAGCTTATAACGGTGAATCACGAGTATAATGTTGCTCTCCAAACCTTTTGGAGGATTAGGACGACAAGCATCTCCAACCTTTTTCAAATTCTCATCAAATATGAGAACATAAACTTTGCCATATTATACTCTCTCATGTTGCAACCAAAACATCATTTCAGATATTGCAATATCTTCCACACATCATGGTTTCTGAAACAACTCTTTCAGATCCTAGATAACCTTGATATTAAAACAATCTTTTGAATATCAAGAATCATGGATACAAACATGATACTTATATACTAACACTGGAATTGTCACTCTTGATTTAATACCAATTATTAAACTTCACTGAGTAACCGGAACTTACTGAAGGTTTGCAATAGAACTTTTAAACTTTAGATTAACACTTCAGAACAATACGATACCAGTTCGTAAAGTAACTAACCAGAATTCTATAGTTCTATTATCTCAATTATAACTAAGCACAAGGTGGTAAACGGATGCTAATGACTACAACAACTATGCAAATTTACTTTGATTTAATTTATGACAAATAGTGTTCAACTTTTAATCATATTACTATTGAACTCCCACTCAAAACAATATCCCTCACATTGTTTTACTGATCACACAAACCAAATTCACTATACCAAGTCCGATCATCACGTGACATGATATAGTTTCAAAGGCGAACAATCATCATGTTCATCATATCATCTATATGACTCATGCTTTAACTTTCGGTATTCCATGTTCCGAGACCATGTCTGTACATGCTAGGCTCGTCAAGATCAAACCTTAGCTTATGCATGAGCAAATCTGGCTTGCTCCCATTGTATACACTCACAGAATCTAACACACCCGATCATCACGTGGTGCTTCGAAACAACAAGCTTTGGCAACGGTGCCTACTAAGGACGAACACTCTATAACTTGATTTTTTTAGAGAGATCATCTTATAATGCTACCGTCGCGATCTAAGCAATACAACATGCATAAAAGGATTAACATAACATGCAATTCAAAATATGAGATATGATATGGCCTTTCTTCTTGTGCTTCCGATCTCCATCTTCAAGAACGAACATGATCTCCATCATCACCGGCATGGCGTCAAAGTCAATGGCGCCGCTCCATGGTTGTCGTCCACCAGCATCAACTATTACAACTACTTTGAATAATACACACGCAAGTCTAGACGAAATTAAAAGACAACCACATGCCTCCTTCCGGTTGCCGACTTACAATAAGGAACATTCGATACATCATATATAATCACAATTATGGCCATATAACATCATAGCACACCCCTGCAAAACAAAGTTAGACGCCTCTAATTTTGTTAGCATGCTTTACGTGGTTTGGAGCTTTCAATAAGTGTCGTTCTAACTTACGAACAAGAACCACAACATTGATGCTTGAACTATCAAGTGCCCGTTGTAAATTTAATCTTTACTATGATGGGAGAGACAAACACCCACAAAGCCACTTATGCAATACAAGTTGCATGTCGAGTGTGGAGCAAGTCTCATGAACGATGTCATGTAAGGTTAGCCTGGGCCGCTTCATCCCACCATACCGCAAGATGCAAAGTACACCAGAAGCAGTTGTTAATAAAAGCACCACCGCCCACAATGACCATTGTGTTCTACTCGTGCAACAGATCTACATATAGACACGGCTCTGATACCACTATAGGGGTTCGTAGGATGGAAAACAAAAAAATTCTACCGCATGAACACACAATCAAGATCTAATCTATGATCAAGCCAAGATCTATCTACTAGATCGGTGCAACAAGTTGATAGAGTACTAACCCTCGAAGATCCAAAGAGGTTAACGAGAGCAGATTCTCGTGGGTGATGTAGTCGTTCACTTGCCGACCTCAAGATCGCATAGATTATCCTTCCGGCGCCGCGTTCCTGCAGCGCTCCCGTAGTCGGTCACACATACGGTACTCGATGAAGACCTTCCTCTCCCTTGTTCCACCAGGAAGCGGAGGTTGTAGCTCTCTCCTCGCGATTCCGGCAGCACGACGGTGTGGTGTCGGAAGTAGAGGGAGATCCCGCAGGGCTTCGCCTAAGCCGAAGCGATTATGGTGGAGTAGAGGGATCCCTGGCGATCTAGGGTTTAGAGGGCCGAGGTTTAGAGGTAGCTAGCAACTAGAGTTTAGATAGTCGGTAGTGGTTTAGAGGAGATCTAGATTGCTCGCAACTAGAGAGGGGGGCGGCGACCAACCTAGGGTTTCTTGGGCGCCTAGGGCAAGGGGGATACCTTGGGGTGCACCCCTACCCCTCCTTATATAGGTGGGGGCGTCCAAGGGTGTTCCCAACCAAGTTGGAAACCCTCCCTAACTCAGAAACCCTCCCTAACTCGAAAACCATGTTGGGATTTGACTTTTTCAAACTGCCTTTTTGACTTTCAAAATAGAGTTTGATTTCTCTCTTCCAAGTGTCCAGCCAAGTGACATAGGACATGATGCAACCATTACACTTTGTCATGACACATGCATGTACCCTTCCCCTTCCGGATCAGTGAACCTTCTAGACCCTTCTAGAACATTCCGGTGAAAACACCGGAATCATTCCCGAACTCCGAAATTGAACTTTCCTTATAGAATCTTATTCTCCGGACCATTCTGGATCTCCTCGTGATATCCCGAATCCCATACGAGACTCCGAACAACATTCGGTCTCTTTACTCACATTCCATATCTACTAAACAACATCGAATCCTTAAGTGTGTCTCCCTACGGTTCGTGAATTATGCAGACATGATCGACACTCTTCTTTGATCAATAACCAATAGAGGAATCTAGAAATTCATATGGCTCCCACATATTTCTACGATTACTTCGTGATCGAATGAACCATTTACATACGATACCAATTTCCCTTTGTCTCACGATACTTTACTTATCCGAGGTTTGATTGTCGATATCTCTACATACCTAGTTCAACCTCATTACCAATAAGTACTCTTTTCTCGTTCCCGTGATATGTTATCCCTTGTGAGCCAGTCACATGCTTGCAAGCTAATTGGATGACATTCCACCAAGAGGGCCTAGATTATATCGATCCGTCATATGGATGGACAAATCTCAATCTTGATCCATGTGCCTCAACACATACTTTCCAAACACTCAATGCCACCTTTATAGCCACCCAATTACGGTGTGGTGTTTGATGTCACCAAAGCATCCTTCCGGTGATGGGGATTAGCATGATCTCATGGTCAAAGGAATTAGGTTACTATGTATTAGAAAGCTTATAT
This sequence comes from Avena atlantica, assembly GCA_910589765.1. Taxonomy (NCBI): domain Eukaryota; kingdom Viridiplantae; phylum Streptophyta; class Magnoliopsida; order Poales; family Poaceae; genus Avena; species Avena atlantica. Next base: position 349,345,189 of record OU342733.1, read on the forward strand.
CAAGTGAACTATATTAAATGACTTGATCTTTACGCTACGCTTAACTATAGGAGTATGTCCATCACATCATTCTCCTAATGATATGACCCTGTTGTTAATAACATCTCTATGTTCATGATCAGGAAACCATGATCATATATTAACCAACAAGATAGTTTAACAAGAGGCTTTACTAGGGACACTTTTATGTTTAAAAATCACACAAGTATTAATGTTTCCGGTTAATACAATTATAGCATGGTATGTAAACATTTATCATAAGCATGAAGATATGATAATAACCACTTTATTACTACCTCTTGGGCATATCTCCAACAGTCTCCCACTTGCACTAGAGTCAATAATCTAGTTTCAAACCTTTGTGCATTCAACACCTATGGCTTTCCGGTGTTGTATTTATACGATTGCTAGTGGTCAACTGATCTCCGGATCCGACACTTTCAGGTCCGTGTGTAATTGCATGTCTTTGCGTCTCTACGCATCACTCATTCTCTAATGAGATGGATTTGTATAAATTTGGTCCTTTGGTGAGACCTTTAGTTCCTTGGGGTTAAAGCATGTTGATAATATTGTTGTACAATATATCTTCATAGTACTATCCTGCTGTGAACCACACCTAGGTTGATAACAAACTACTTGACACAAATGCCCTCTTTTGCTGCTATTATAGAAGTCGTATACTTAGCCTTTTGTTGTAGTATCTGTCATAATGTCTTAACTTTGCAACTCATCCAAATCCATTATGGAACTACTTTCCATCATATTGTGCCACCCTTAGTTTAGATAGAGATAAACTTTGTACTTTGTGACAAAACTACTATCAATGTAATACTTTTACAATGAACTAACCATCTATTTGTCACTTCTACAAAATAATATATTCTTAGTTCTTCTAAAATATCATAAGAATATCATTACTATCGTCCAATAAGCATCTTATGAATCATTCTGGTATATGCTCATAACATTTAGAGCATAGGACATATCTGGATTTGTACACATCACAGCATGATTGATAAAGTACTCTTTGTGATTTTATATATCAAGTATCAAAAATACTTGAATATTTATTCAATCCTTCCTGTGCAACAAGAACCTTTCTTGTAGTTTCTATATTGAACTCATTCAATATCTCATCTATGTACTTCTAGCACAACCATATTAGCATCTCAATTTATCCATATAGACATTGATGCCAAATATTCGGGTTTTGCCTAAGCCTTTCATCGAGATGAAATTCTTAACCTGTGTCAATAAAAAGATACATCATTTCCAATCAACAATATCTCTTCCACATAATGTATTAGAAACATGTCTTAGCGCTCCCACTTAATTTCTTGCAAATGCAAGCATCTTCATCGTCTGCGATGAAATTAAACTCTTTTAACAGTTTCATCGTAGTGAAGTTTCCAACTCTGTGATGCTTACTTCAACCATTGAAGTTTGCATATGCTTTTAGCATCCTTTGAATTAACAAAACCCTTTGGACCATGTCATGCACACGTCCTAGGTAACCATTCTATAAGAAGAACTTGTTTTGTTTATTCAACTACCACATAACAAAATTATATGTAGTGGTTGCTACATTAATCCGTCTAGACTAAATATCGCTTAATGAAAGATCAGATCTTGTCATAGTCAACTCTTTGAACAATGTCGTGAACTCTTTTCCGACATTTCGATAATTTCATAGATGTGAAACATCCATGTCTATTTCTTTATAGATCCAAATATGACTGTAAGGTCTTGCACCTATTCAGAGAGTCTTTTAAGTTCAAAGCTTGATCTCTTGTATATGGAACGATCACGAATTTTATGGGTTCGAACCATTTGACGGAGTCAGGGCCCATCATCGCTTCTTTCCATGTAGTCGGATCATTATTGTCAAATAATGATTTAACTCTCAAATCTTGGTATTTGATTGGTTACCCGACCTACTTGTTTCAATAGGAACTTAGACCTCCGTGACCACAACCTTTGAGGCACGTGAGCCATGAGCATTGTTGCTGCCTCCGGAACACTTTTTAGCACTTCGCAAATTTGCAGATATATCTAAGGTTCTTTTAACCTTATCAAAGTTCTACTGTCCTCCCACTTAACTTTTCACGGAAAATTCTTTCTCAAAAAAACTTGATGTTCTAAGCGACAAACATTTTTGTCTTTGGTGTTATGGAGGAATACTCAATGATTATTCAAAATAACATACAAAGATATGTTCATTAGATTTTGGTTGCAAACATCTTTCTTATGCATAGCATACCAATGTTTAAGAAAGGACAACTTGGGTTTTTTCCCAAACCATAATTTTATATGGTGTCATTTCAACGGATTATGATGGAGCTCTTTTTAGTGGAAAAACGGTAGTCTCTAAAGCTTTAATATTTAAAATATAATGGCAATTTTATCAATTACACCTTTGATCTTACCATGTCAAACAAGGTTTCATTGCATATCTCGATTATTCATGTAACGATTCCTCAAATCGTAGGTGTTATGCTAAACTTTATAACTCAAATATCTTCCTTTATGATCCTATCATAAATTCTTTATTTTCTTGTTACATTGATTTTGCACTTCATCTTGAAAGTCTTTAAACTTTTCAAATGTTTCACACTTCATCCTTATTAATTAAATATTCATATATTCACTCAAATTTTCGGAGAAAGCATATGAAGTTGAAATCTATCGCTCTTGACTACACATAATGGACTTCATACAACAATATGTACAAGTTCCAATAAGCTAGTCATCCATTCCCTTTGGCCTATGAGCGGAGTTTTTAATTATCTCTAGGAAAATTTCACAAGCGTCATTTGATCAAAAATCAAAAGACTCCAAAATTCCATCCACATGGAGTTTCTTCATGTTTTCTTTCCAATATAATTTAAACAGCGATGTCACTTCCTAAGTGATCTTTCTTATCAATTGTCTTTCGACATTTTTAGCAATATATTTATGGATGTGATTTATCCAACGAGATTTGTAAATCATCCAACTTTTATGGATTACGGCAATTATTTGAACAAACCTTTTGTTCTCATAATACCTGATAAAACAAATCTTGAAGGCAGGCTTTGATGTTAACGAGCAACACAACAACCCTTTACTTGTTCTTGATGAACATCATCACATATTCTTTTGCTAGTTACTTAGGCCATTGTAGTTCATGAATTGTGTTGCTTCGTATGACCATTCACACCAAAAAATTCAGTCCAATACTTAAGAACCACATTGTTTAATAAGCAAATAATATAGCCATAACATGTATATCCTCTATATACCTAAGCTGAACAATTCTAGTCTTTTCTTTTTGTGCCATATATTTATGAGATTCTCTTTCAGTATTTCCTTTTCTGTTCGAAAGAATCTATCAACATCAATAGTGGAGCCATACACATGACACATGGTCCAAAGCATGTATAGTTAAATACCAATGTCTTTGGACTTGAACTTTGAAGTAGATCACCATCATCAAATACTTGGTGTTCTTTCAAATTCCATTCTTTAGTAATCTTTTAGTGTAGTAAACATTTTATCAAATATTCACGCTTATCATGGAACTATTCATGATCAAGCTACTTTTAGATTATAACGGTGAATCCGGAGTATAATGTTGCTCTCCAAAACCTTTTGGAGGATTAGGACGACAAGCGTCTCCAACCTTTTTCAAATTCTCATCAAATATGAGAACATAAAATTTGCCATATTATACTCTCTCATGTTGCGACCAAAACATCATTTCAGATATCGCAATATCTTCCACACATCATGGTTTCTGAAACAACTCTTTCAGATCCTAGATAACCTTGATATTAAAACAATCTTTTGAATATCAAGAATCATGGAGACAAACATGATACTTATATAGTAACACTAGAATTGTCACTCTTGATTTAATACCAATTATTAAACTTCACGGAGTAACCGGAACTTACTGAAAGTTTGCAATAGAACTTTTAAACTATAGATTAACACTTCAAAACAATACGATACCAGTTTGTAAAGTAACTAACCAGAATTATATAGTTCTATTATCTCAATTATAACTAAGCGCAAGGTGGTAAACAGATGCCAATGACTACAACAACTATGCAAATTTACTTTGATTTAATTTGTGATAAATAGCGTTCAACTTTTAATCATATTGTTATTGAACTCCCACTCAAAACAATATCCCTCAAGTTGTTTTAGTGATCATATGAACCAAATTCATGACACCAAGTCTCATCATCACGTGACATGATATAGTTTCAAAGGCGAACAATCATCATGTTCATCATATCATCTATATGACTCATGCTTTACCTTTCGGTATTCTGTGTTCCAAGACCATGTCTATACATGCTAGGCTCGTCAAGATCAAACCATAGCTTCCGCATGAGCAAATCTGGCTTGCTCCCATTGTATACACTCGCAGAATCTAACACACCCGGTCATCACGTGGTGCTTTGAAACAACGAGCTAAGCAATACAAAATGCATAAAAGGGACGAACTAAGGACGAACACTCTATAACTTGATTTTTTTTGAGAGGGATCATCTTATAATGCTACCGTCGCGAACTAAGGAATACAAGATGCATAAAAGGCTTAACATCACATGCAATACAAAATATGTGATGATATGTACTTTCTTCTTGTGGTTCCGATCTCCATCTTCAAGCACGAACATGATTTCCATCATCACCGGCGTGGCGTCAAGGTCAATGGCGCCGCTCCATGGTTGTCGTCCACCAGCATCAACTATTACAACTACTTTGAATAATAGACACGCAGGTCTAGACGAAATTGAAAGACAACCATATGGCTCCTGCCGGTTGCTGACTTACAAGAATGAACATTGCATACATCATATATAATCACAATCATTGCCATATCACATCATAGCACACCCCTGCAAAACAAAGTTAGACGCCTCTAATTTTCTTTGCATGTTTTACGTGGTTTGGGGCTTTCAATAAGTGTCGTTCTAACTTACGAACAAGAACCACAACGTTGATGCTTGAACTATCAAGTGCCCGTTGTAAATTTAATCTTTACTATGATGGGAGTGACAGACACCCGCAAATCCACTTATGCAATACAAGTTGCATGTCGAGCATGGAGCAAGTCTCATGAACGATGTCATGTAAGGTTAGCCCGGGACGCTTAATCCCACCATACCGCAAGATGCAAAGTACATAAGAACCAATTGATAATAAAAGCACCATCACCCACAATGACCATTGTGTTCTACTCATGCAACAGATCTACATATAAACATGGCTCTAATACCACTGTAGGGGTTCGTAGCATGGAAAACAAAAAAATTCTACCGCATGAACACACAATCACGATATAATCTATGATCAAGCCAAGATCTATCTACTAGATCGGTGCAACAAGTTGATAGAGTACTAACCCTCGAAGATCCAAAGCGGTTAACGAGAGCAGATTCTCGTGGGTGATGTAGTCGTTCACTTGCCGATCTCAAGATCGTGTAGACGATCCTTCCGGCGCCGTGTTCCGGCAGCTCTCCCACAGTCGGTCACGCGTATGGTACTCGATGAAGACCTTCCTCTCCCTTGTTCCAGCAGGGAGCAGAGGTTGTAGCTCTCTCCTCGCAATTCTGGCAGCACGACGGTGTGGTGTCGGAAGTAGAGGGGAGATCCCGCAGGGCTTCGCCTAATCCAGAGAGAGTATGGTGGAGTAGAGGGATCCCCGTCTATCCAGGGTTTAGAGGGCCGAGGTTTAGAGGTAGCTAGCAAATAGAGTTTAGCTAGTCGGTAGCGGTTTAGAGGAGATCTAGATTGGTCGCAACTAGAGAGGGGGGCGGCGACCAACCTAGGGTTCTTGGGCGCCTAGGGCAAGGGGGGTACCTTGGGGTGCACCCCTTCCCCTCCTTATATAGGTGGGGGCGTCCAAGGGTGTTGCCAACCCAGGTGGAAACCCTCCCTAACTCAGAAACCCTCCCTAACTCGGAAACCATGTTGGGATTTGACTTTTTCAAACTGCCTTTTTAACTTTCAAATTAGAGTTTGATTTGTCTCTTCCAAGTGTCCAGCCAAGTGACCTAGGACATGATGCAACCATTACACTTTGTCATGACACATCCATGTACCCTTCCCCTTCCGGATCGGTGAACCTTGTAGACCCTTCTCGAACATTTCGGTGAAAACACCGGAATCATTCCCGAACTCCGAAATTGGACTTTCCTTATATGAATCTTATTCTTCGGACCATTCCGGATCTCCTCGTGATATCCCGGATCCCATCCGAGACTCCGAACAACATTCGGTCTCTTTACTCACATTCCATATCTACTAAACAACATCGAATCCTTAAGTGTGTCTCCCTATAGTTCGTGAATTATGCACACATGATCGAGACTCTTCTCCGATCAATAACCAATAGAGGAATCTGGAAATTCATATGGCTCCCACATATTTCTATGATTACTCCATGATCGAATGAACCATTTACATACGATACCAATTTCCCTTTGTCTCACGATACTTTACTTATCCGAGGTTTGATCGTCGATATCTCTGCATACCTAGTTCAACCTCGTTACCAATAAGTACTCTTTTCTCGTTCCCGTGATATGTGATCCCTTGTGAGTCAGTCACATGCTTGCAAGCTAATTGGATGACATTCCATAGAGAGGGGCCAGAGTATATCTATGCGTCATATGGATGGACAAATCCCAATTTTGATCCATGTGCCTCAACACATACTTTCCGAACACTCAATGCCACCTTTATAGCCACCCAATTACGGTGTGGTGTTTGATGTCATCAAAGCATCCTTCCGGTGATGGTGATTAGCATGATCTCATGGTCGAAGAAATTAGGTTACTATGTATCAGAAAGCTTATAGCAAGTGAACTATATTAAATGACTTGATCTTTATGCTACGCTTAACTATAGGAGTATGTCCATCACATCATTCTCCTAATGATATGACCCTGTTGTTAATAACATCTCTATGTTCATGATCAGGAAACCATGATCATATATTAACCAACAAGCTAGTTTAACAAGAGGCTTTACTAGGGACTCTTTTATGTTTACAAATCACACAAGTATTAATGTTTCCGGTTAATATAATTATAGCATGGTATGTAAAAATTTATCATAAGCATGAAGATATGATAATAACCACTTTATTATTGCCTCTTGGGCATATCTCCAATAGGCCCACACCCTTGCCAGGTGCAGGTGGGCCCTGCCTTGCGCCTAGGGGGTGCAGCCACCCCAGGCACCCCCTCGGCCTCCCTCTGCGCCTATAAGTTGCTTTTCGACCTAAAAACCGAGGAGGGTTTGATAGTTTGCCAGAAAGAGTTCTGCTCCGCCGCCACCACCAGAAACCAAGATTCGGATCCAGAAACTCCATTCTGGCACCCTGCTGGGACGGGGAATTTGGAGAGGATCATCGCCATCATCATCACCAACGCATCTCCATCAACCACCGATGTTTCCCTCATCCATGAGCGAGTAATCCCCCGCTATAGGCTTGGGGATGGTAGGGATTGGATGAGTTCTATCATGTAATCGAATAAGATCTGTTAGGGCATAGTGCCTATGTAACACCCCAGTTCTAGCTAATTATTAATTAGGGTTGGATTGTGCAATGCATAAGCATCATCATTTAAATTGTGCATTGAAGAAGTAAATCAAACCCTAAAACCCTAGTTTTCCCCTCTCTTTCTTTGAAAGCATTCAAAAGGGTTTTGAATATTTTTGAAAACTATTAAAATAAAAGGAGCCCAAATGGATTAAAAGGGCCCCTGAGTATTTTATATACTTTGTAAAAGCCTCTAGTATTTTTGAATTAATCAAAACACAATTTGAAATAAAAATACAAAGAGGAAATACAAAAGAGAAATAGAAAAACAGTTTCCAGGAAAAAATAAGCAAAACCTACCTATCCGGGCCGAGCCCACCCTGTCCCTCTCTCCCTGTCGCGCACATTCGCCCGCAGAGGCCCAACTGCAGCCCAGCCGGCCCATACCCCTTCGGCACCTTTCTCTTTTCTTATTCCTCGAGCAGCTGGAGAAGCTGCTGCCTGGCAGCGTCGGCGCCATCCGATTTCGCACCAGGATGCTCGCCGCCGCGCCGTCTCTGGACGAAGATAAGAACCAGCTCCGCATGACTCTATCGCCTCATCCTCATCTTCTCCCGTGCTCTCCTCCTTCCTATCTGTGAGCTGGCCAAACCCTAGATTGCAGCAGCTCCGGTTGCCTGCCGATTCCATCCACCTTACGGCCTTGTGAGCACACCAGCGAGATCCCCGACGTCTTCTCATTCTTCCTACCAAGCGGAGCAAGCCGAAGTAGCCTCAGGAGCTCCAATCGCCACCTCCTTCCCCGACTCCAGTCATCACGCTCGCCATCAATTCTGGCCACCCCACTCCTCGCCGACCCCTCCACTGCATTCCCGGTGAGCTTCTGAGCCTCCCCATTCCTTTTGTGCTTCCTGGCTTGGACCATAGCGCTCTCGCGTCGCGCGCCGCCGCTCGCCGCTCGCCGCCGTCGGGCACCGTCGAATCCATGCCTCCGGCAACCAAAACACAGCGGCGCCGCCACCCGTTTGCTCGCCTTGCTGCTCCGATTCGAATGGAGCCAACCACACGTCCCCGCTCGCCAGCTAGCGTCGTCTCCGTCGACCGCCTGAGAGCTCACCGTCAGGTGACATCTTGCTGACTTCACCGTGACGCTAGCACGCGCGGGGTCAGCCCAGTCAAACCTGGGTAGGTCCCTTGTTGCCCATGTGGAGGCTGAGGTGGCCAGTCCCCCACATGTCTGTCTCTAGGGCTAGCCCAGCCCTCGGTGTAAAAAGGTTTCCAGTTTTATTTAAATTAATAAAAGGCTTTAATAATTTCAGAAATTATTATAAAAACTTATAAATTCAATAACTTTTAATTTATAAGTCGAAAAAATACAAATAATATATCAAAATGTTCAGAAAAATGAGAACTATCTATTTAAGCTATCATCATGCATTGATCAACAACTAAAATGACAAGTTTAATTATAAGAACATAGTAACCCCTCATAGGTGATTCCGGAGTTTCTCCGAATTAGGGTTTTCGCCCCTCGGAACCCTGTTTAATTTGTCGAGCATGCTTTAGGGTTACTTTTCAATAGAAATTAACTTGTCATATCATCATCCTTGTTTGATCATTGCATCGATGCCATTGTTGATTGTTTCCCCTTTATTTTTGGTGTTTGGTTCTTTCCGGTAGAATACTATGTCGAGATCAAGATTGAAGACCAAGATCAACATCGTCGAAGTTCGAAGATCGGCGAACAATACCTGACCAACAATAATCAAGTCAAGTACAAGGCACTCGAAGATCTGCTTATCGGTTATCAACTGGCAAATGCAAGCATAGCCCCACCAAGATACAATCCGATGTTTTCCAAAGCATTTCAATTCCTGCCATGATGCATATGATTGTACTGTGGTCTTTTATCGATAGACTGAGTATCCTATCTATTGCATTACTCCCTTTGAGCTTATATTACCTGATCCACTGCTCCTAGCATAACTAGGTTTGGCTTGTGTGCACTGCTAGAGCTTATATATGTGTCTGCTTAGCCATGCATAGCTATCAGTTCTGGTCCATTCAAATGATGTATCAGATGCAGAGAATCTAGTATGGCAGGAGAACGTTATGAGATGATATCAGAGGTGATATAAGATTAAACATGCTAAGGCTTGTATGGGAGGCCACGGTGGGATGTGGTTTTTCTAGTTCCATGATCGCCACCACTAGGACCTGAGTTCTTGCCTTTGGAACCAAGACGAGCGTACAACCACACGGGGCCTGGACAACCTCATGACTAACTTGCCTAGTTGATTCCATGAGTCACATAGTTCGGGCGTTCCATTCGACATACGCATTGAAAATGTTTTCGAAAGAGGGGGTGAAGGAGGTGCATTCATACAGGTAGGGAAGCGCGGACCGGGTTGCTTGGGGTTGATGGCGCCCCTGGTAAACCAACCTCGCCTCACATCTTTAAGTACCGGCTTCAGGATTTGACCCGTTACAGCGGAACCATACTTATTGCGTGACTCATGGTCTCGGCGAAAGCAAGGTAAAGGTCGTGGTCAACCACTCTCTGCCGACGTTCCAAGGAAGAGGGCTAATCTATAGTGGCATTAAGAATCGGTTGGCGTGTGTGGGTAAAGTTGTACACCCCTGCAGGGTAATGATCTTTTCTAAAATCCATGTTCACGGTTATGAACGCTTGGTGACCAGATTCTAAGATCATAGAGAACATGAACATAATCTTAAAACTTGGTAGATCAACGTGTGCTTAAGGATGCTTCCTCATGGGTAAGAGGGGTGATCCTAGTTGGTAGATGATGATGATTGGTGATATCAAAATATGATGATCAATACTTTGGAGATGTCATGCTCTTATCCCCTTTTAAAATATTCTGTTTAGACGGGATTCTTCTTCTCCCTCTTGATTTATAAACAAAAGTGGCTTTATGCAAAACAACTCCACCAGCCATATGTCTTGCGGAGTACACCCTATACTCACCCTTGCTTTGTTGATACTTTTGGCAGAGTAAGTGTTCCCCTGAAGACGAGTTCCGTACTACATCGACATCGACGAGTAGCTTGGGGTTCTCTGCCGGCAGCCTAGAATCTATGGGCTGGGACGTCATCATTATGCTTCAGGCCTCTTAGGCCATTTGTTACGTTTGCTATACTCAATAGCATAATTTGCCTTCCGTTGTTTGATGTTTGTGGTCAGTGACCTCTGCTTGTAATCATTTGGTTCTCTGCTCAGTTATGAGCTTACTGTAATAAATTTTTTGTGTCGTAGGGTCACTGCCGTGTTACCGATTCTTCACTGGATATTCTCGAGCTCAAGGTTAAGCTTATTTTAGACGGAGGTCTGGGATTCGTTTAGCCCTGATCCCGGGGGTGTCATAGTTCTTGGTATCAGAGCAGTACCGACCGTAGGAAAACCTTGCTATTGGTCGATGTTGAGTCTAGTGTTTGTGAAAACTATTTTTAAAGCTGAAAAGTATTTGCGAAAACTCTAGTATGCTTATTTTTCTCCTTATATAGTTTCGCTCTAACTCTGGGTTATCTTATCTTGTGTTGACTTTGAAAAGTTTTTATATATCTTCTAGTCTTTCAAAGCTTAGGTGCCTTCTTGGCATGTCATTTCCAAGCCAGTTGACTTAGTGTTGAGTTCTCTAGAGTTCTGTGTGTTGAGAATTCCTTATTCCCTTTGGTCTGCTTCATCTGAGAGATTCCTTTCTGTCATGATCTCTCTATCTTTTGGACCCATAATATTATATTGTTGGATCTGCAGTGTTCTATTCCAGGCTTCGAGGTTCCCTTTCGCCTCGTGTGCCTCCTTTTTTTAGTTTGGGTACTTCAGAAGTCTTATCTTCTTTTGGAAGCTACCTCGTGATTACTATCTTGAAGTGTACGTTGTGTCACTCAAGTAGTAGTTACTTCTTTCTTCTCCGGGTTTTAACCTTGGACTTGAACCGAAGATCCCTGATTGCGCTGGATTCTAGTGTTGTGAATCTGGTACATGAAGCTGACCATTAACCCAAGATCCCTTTTGTTGACCTCTATCGCTAATGTTCATACATTACCTCAGGATGTCTTGTATTACAATTCTAGCCTTCAAGCGTGTGGCCTTTGTCGCGATTTAATTGTGACAATTAAGGACTTCCCCTACCACATGATATGGCAGATGTTCTTTAATGGAACCAAATAGATCACGACAAGAGTACTCCTTGAGAGTCTCTCATCTATACTCGTGACTCTGCCACACCTGACCCTTCTCTGCATTGGTTTTCGGAAGGTTGTTGACTTATGCATCCACATTTCGGGATTCTATCCTGAGCATGTTCCTTTTTCCCTTGTTGTTTTCCGAACTTTGTCTACTCGTTGGTAGCCAAGTAGTAAATGTGCATCGGTGTCTTCCGATGTAAGATACTCTTATGGTCCGTCAAGACAAACCATTTCGGAATGTCAGGAGAAACAAACTCCAGTACCTCATCATATCTAGGACCAGGTCAAAGTGTTGTAATCCGCAGATTAAGAAGTGGTAATTAGCTTCTATCTGTTCTACCTTAAAGTATCACACCCTTTTATATTTAGAGGTTGTGCTGAGTTTCATCACCCCTTTATGAAGTGATGCTTTTACACATCGTTACCCACCCTTACTCGAGCTTTCACGCTCATGAATGATGTGTGTATGTAATAATGTGGTCATCTGAGATTCTTAGCAATTATTATTGTTTTGATCTCCAAGGACATTTGTGTCATTATTGGTGTGATTGGTTAAACCTATCACTAAGCGAAGAATTATTGTGCTACCAAGTCCGCTATTCTTGAGAACTCTCTTTGGTCAAAGAGTTAGGCTTGTGCCGAAGCCCTGAGACTGTGTCTGCTTGCCTTACAAAGCAAGTTTCCTCTCGAACTAAGTGACATATCGGTGGTCCGTGATATTTTGGATGTCTACTAGAAGTGTCGCCATGTTGCCACATGACCGTGTTGTCAAGTTCTTGAGTAAGCAAGTTCTCTGAACTGCTCCTTTCTCCAAGAATTTGTACTGGATACCCCTGAAATAGTTGGTCGATCTTAAATAACAACTTGGAGAGTTGTAAGACAAAAGTTCTAACCAACTCTGTTCCTTCTTAAAGGGATATCTAGTTTCGTTCGTGCTGAAGAATGATAATATTTCCTTTGTGGACATGATATCTTCCTTTCTTTTGATTTGATTTGAGTTATCGTCAAATCAAACTCAGTTCCAAGGACTATCTTGATGGTGTTCCTTCTTGTGATGTTTCACTTGAGTACATCTTCGTGTCCTTTGATCTGACAAGTATTTTTGTCTTATTCACGCAATATATGAGTCCATGTTAATGGAGTGTTTAGATAAGTTTGTTGTTGAGCCCCTCAATGACATCCTTATCTTCTCCATGCTAGATTAGATTCATATGGAACATTTGGCATTAATGTTGGAAAGTTTCGAGAACCATCTTCGAGTCATCTCGAAGTATGTGTTCTGGATGTTAGAAGTAACCTTCTCTGGTTCACGTGCAACTGTTGAAAGATGCCGCCGTGGATTCGAGTAGAGTTATCCCCGTTCCTCAAGGATAGATGTGTGTTTATTGTTAGTACATTATATGTATGCAACTGTCTTTCGACAAGATGCTAAATACATGGGTCTAGCAATCTAGCTCATTCTTTGGATCTTTACATTGTAGTTCCAATCTTGAGACTCTAGTAACTTTCTCTTTGCAGTAAATGTTGCGAACTTTCTATTCAGACATGCTGAGTCTGAAGTATCATTTCACTTAACCAAAGTTGAATCTCAAGCAGCAATGATGGTTGGTGTTCCTCAAGGTTTCGACATAGGTCTCTTTGTAAATCTGGCAAGATTGATGTAATGGTTGACACACTTAGCCGGAAAGACCTTTTGTTATATTCCTGTGATTCAGCAATATCAACCAATCTTCATGAGTCTTCTTCTATAATTCATTATAGGAGTTGTTCTTATGGTTTCCTTGGTCTCTGAAGTCTGACCTTCACTTGATGTATGATTGCTCGAACATCAAGGAGAACATTTAAAGTAGAGCTGCTAAATGTCTCTCAGTCAATCCTCCAGACCATTTATGTTGGCAAGCATCTTGTTGTGCCAAATAATTGAAGTCTGAGAATGAAGTTTCTTTCTTCTCGTGTCATCAGGAATATTCTTATCTACTGATCTAGTGGTGTAAAGTGATATCATGATCTTTGGCGAAGATTTTGATATACCTGGATGAATAAAGAGTTTCCATTGTTTTCTCAACCATGTTTTAAGAGTGACTATGATTTTGGTAATTAAAAGTTCCTCTTGCTACATGTTCCTTGCGACTCTTGTGAGTCCTCTCCACAAAACACCTTTCTGTCCTGCCCTTTGTTGAATGAAAAAGTGATCCTTTTGTGTCCAAACTAGTTCAACAGCTTGGTTTCCTTGATCCATATCTCTGCAACCTAATATCTCTACTTAAGCCATTTTGTAGATGTTCCTCATCGAAGTCTGTGTTATCTTGTTTCTTTTGGAAGCTTTCCTTTTCAGAAGCTTCAAAACCTCCTGTAAGTTCCATGGTCTCAATCCTTATCAAGACCATCTATCTAACACTTGAAACCTTCTCCTCTTGTTTCCTCTGTTACCTTGGTGTGTTTCATGTCTGTCATCTAAGAATTTTTTTTGAACATTTTCTCATGAGTTGACCATGAGATACTCTGTGTGTTGCTTAGTGTGTTCCCTCTTATCTTCAGAGTGACCCTGTTTCTTTCTCTATCTGTCTCTTTTCCTACATTTGGAATCTCGGGAAGAGATTCTCATAAGGGGGATAGAGCTATAACACCCCAGTTCTAGCTAATTATTAATTAGGGTTGGATTGTGGATTGCAGAAGCATCATCATTTAAATTGTGCATTGAAGAAATAAATCAAACCCTAAAACCCTAGTTTTCCCCTCTCTTTCTTTGAAACCATTCAAAAGGGTTTTGTATATTTTTGAAAACTATTAAAATAAAAGGAGCCCAAATGGACTAAAAGGGCCCCTGAGTATTTTATATACTTTGTAAAAGCCTCTAGTATTTTTGAATTAATCAAAACAGAATTTGAAATAAAAATACAAAGAGGAAATACAAAAGAGAAATAGAAAAAAAGTTTCCAGGAAAAAATAAGAAAAACCTACCTATCTGGGACGAGCCCACCCTGTCGCTCATACTCACCCGCAGAGGCCCAACTGCAGGCCAGCCGGCCCATAACGCTTCGGCACCTTTCTCTTTTCTTCTTCCTCGAGGAGCCGGAGAAGCTGCTGCCTGGCAGCGCCGGCGCCATCCGATTCCGCGCCAGGATGCTCGCCGCCGCGCCGTCTCTGGACGAAGATAAGAACCAGCTCTTCACGACTCTATCGCCTCATCCTCATCCTCTCCCGTGCTCTCCTCCTTCCTCTCTGTGAGCTGACCGAACCCTAGCTTGCAATAGTGTAGAGGTCCCAACCTTTAATAAGGTAGAGATCACTGTGTTTACAATGGTAGTCCCTGGATCAATAGCTAGCATCCACATTTAGGATGTAATATCAAGAAACAAAGGTCATAATACAACTTTATAACCAAGAATAAAATAATTCATTACATCTTACATAGCTCATTTGTTTATCTCATTACAATGCAGAAGAAATAACTATAGCATAGAGTCCTTCATCTTCAAAGTTCCATAGGCAATCATGTTGGTTGTAGACTTGTAAACCTAATCAACACACTTCACTAACATCAAACAAACCTGCAACATAACAAGTTACAGCCACAAGGGCCAATACATTTGGATTGTATTGGCAAGTGATACTATGGTAGTATAGTGGAGTCTATCATCTATATGCATTTGTCTAAGTGGATCTTAGGCTTGCTTTGCTCAAAATAGATTTTCCTTATCATTTGAAAACACTAAGTTTTTTTTGCTTGACAAAATCTTTCCCAAGGCATCTCCCAATAGGAATTGGTGATCCTTCAACGCTTGTTCACCCACAATATTTTAACTTAGAAATTGGGATGAGGAGATTCTTGATAGCTTCCATGTCTTGATGCTCAAATTGTCCTTTGCCATGGACATGGCTAAGTACTTAGATTTTTTTTACACTCTGCAGAGGTGGTGCACTTTCCCCACAAGACTTGGTTTCACCAAGACAAGATCTTTCAGAAGCCTTCCCTTAGACCAGAATGGACGCACTCCAACCTATTAAACCCCTACCACCAACTGTCCATTTGGCTAAGTTATTGCAACCTATATGATCCAGGCAGAGCCCATAATGCCATGTGGCTGCACTTGAAGCTTCTCAACATTTGACATCTCCAATATCTTGGTTCCTGGGTGGCATTCCACAAGTGAGATACCAAGTTTTCCCCAGTATACTGGACTTGGTGATGCCCAAGTTTTCCCCATCATACTGGACTTGCGTAACCATTCAACACAAACCATTCTTTCCATTCCACCCAGGTGATTCATTCACTTAGTTGTTTTATTAAACAAAACACAAGTCCTTGACTTAGAAATATTCCATAGCATGAACATAACCCACTCTTGTTTTCTACTAGCTAAGCTAAGCATGATAGTAGCAGGAATCTTGACTTAGGAAAATTCTAGTAAGGTTTCATCTACTAGGATTTCCCATGTCATAGGTTATACTTAGCAAAAATTCCATGCAAGTCCTACTTAGAAATACCACTAATGCATAGTGAAAATAATGGGACAAAAGTATGAAGCACCACTTGCCTTTTTGGTAGAGAATCTAAGTTCACTCCTTGATCTTGAAATAGTCACACTGTAACATCCCAAAAATATGAAACTTGGATCATCAAACTCTAATCATCAAAATTAGGGTTAACAAAAACTTTTCTAAATAAAAATATGAAAGCATGCATGTGTGTATGCAATCCAAGTTGGAATCATTTGAATTTCCTTGCTTGTGTGATTCTTTGCTTGTAAAAGGATTATTAGGTGAAATAAACATCATCTAAACAATCCCCACACTTTTCCCAAAGACAAATAAATCAAAACAAACAAAATAAGGGAATGGTCACTTTGGCCAATTTAACTCCCGTGTCTACTTTGGCTGTCTCTAACTTTCAAAACTTAACAGAAACTGGTTTGGATCTTTACAACCCTTGATAGTACTCATAACAAAGTACCAAGGCCCACCTTGTGATCATCCAGAAACATTTGAATGCATAGTTTAAAGGACAGTTCAAAATTGAATCTATATCATATGGGAAGATCCCACTTTTGCAAAAACAACTCAAACAAACTCAACTTTCAAAACCCAAGCATCCACAGTCTCAACAGCACATGCCTAGCACACCCACCAAAAATCTTTTCAAAATACAAAACTTGAATTCATGTGGCCATTTCATCAAACACCTTGCAGATTCAAATCAAATAAAATCAAAACACTATAGTGTGAAGTGTTTTGAGCCTAACTTGTTCCCTCTCTGGACACCACTAGCCTTAGTAGATCATTTACCGACCCTAACTAATCTCTAGCACCACTGTAAGCTAGCCTTTGTCATCAATGGTGAACAACCCGAGTGCACCATTGTCACCCCAGTGTGGACAGCAAGCTACAAGCAGCACTAGCCTCGCCAACCTTGTCTGGGAGCAAGCTAGCACCCCACCGCCACTCTCTGTCCCAGCCGCGAGCGATGCCAGCCCCTGGACCAGACGCACAGACCATGCCAAGCCGCTCTGCAACCATGTCGAGAGCGCGCCCCGTGCGCCACGCTCGACAGACGCCCACAGACCGCGCACCGCCCTCGCCGCGTGCATATGCGATCACCACCGTCCCAGCAACCCTGCAGACACGCCCGTTCGCCGCCGCGCGGACCACGTGCGCTGTGTGCCATTAAATCTTCCGTCGGACCAGCGCAGAGCACCGCAGCATTCCAACCAATCTGCACCGCCCCACGCCTCGCCACCACGCCGTTGAGCTTCGCTAGAGAACACAGCACCGCCCCCTACCGTCGCCCACGCCGATAGCCTTCTGTGTCGTCGACCACGACGAGCTCAGCTTGCGCCCGTCGGTTCCCTCTCGCCAATATAAAAGGAGGCCTCCCCTGCTCAAACTCTTCACACCATTCCACTCCCCTCTCCTCACTGATCGTTCCACCCCTTTCCTGGAGCAAGGATAGCAGCGCATCACCAGAATTTTACCGGAGCCCGCCGCTACTGGAGAAGAAGGGAGCCAGCGATTGGAGCTGCCCTAGGAGAAGATGTCGGTACCAGGAGGTTCGCCGTCATCGACTTTGTCATTCGCCCGCCTCGCCGACCCTCGCCTGAGCCCCGGTGAGCCTCCCACGACCCCTACCTGCCGCGTTAGGGTTCTGTCTCGCTGGCGCTGCCCGACGTGGACGATGAACCAGAGCCGTTGGATTAGAACTAGATCTAACGCACCACGTTGCCCCGTACCGCGCCGCACCCCCTGTTTCCCTGGCGCGTGGGGATAGCAACTTAACCAGCCCGCGTAAGCGTTGTGCGTAGTAGGCCGGCCCATTTTCTCTTCCCGCGCAGCCCACTCGTTTGAATTTGGATTTTCCATTTTCATTCAAACACAGTTCTGTACCTAGTTTCAAAAATCAACCCAGCTCGATTCGGTGAACCAAATTGAATGAAACCAACTTTGTTAGAAAGGTCTGGAAATGCTGAATCCAAGCCCGTTGGATTCAAATCATTTGGATCTGTAGATAACCCTTGGTAAAAATAACAAGGCAGAAGCTTTTCTGCATTAAAACATTTTTCAAATTTAAACCATAAGAGCTTTTGAGTTGATTCCAACTCTCAAAAATCACATTTAACCATACCTTTCAGAATATATAAAAATATATGGGTTTACTTATAGAAATAATGTTCAAGTAATAAAAGAATGCCACATCATTTCTAGTCACTTATTGTATTTAAAATAAAAAGGCTAAACCTTATTAAATTGTGACACCACTTTAAATCACATTCCCATGTACTGAAATATGTGGTGATGACATGTGTCAACATGATCCCATGTTTGGTTTGGAGAATATTAAATCTTTAGAAGTTTTTCAATGAGTAGAAATTAACTTTCTAAAAATAAAATCATTAAGCCAAATGCTTAGTCTTCTAATGTTAGTGATGATGCTAGATCATCTATAGAACCCCTTTGTGTGATGATTGAAAGTAACTAAGTGTTGTTTGGTGATTGTGTACCTCGTATTTATTTATAGACGCTAGTACCAACGAAGGATACGAGGAGGAAGGAGGATACTATGAGGAAGAAGCCGATGAGAACTTCAACCACTGCTCTGCACAAGGCAAGCCAATACTTGCAAGCTATTAACTTAGAAAGCTTATACTGCTACTATACAAGCAAATACTTGCTTGTTACCATGCCAACTATATGCCTTAAGCATATGTGATCATACCCAATTGATACCCAATCCTAGTTTTACTTGCAAGCTTTCTACTTTGTTTCTTTATCAAAGCTTTTCCTTAGAGTTACTGAAGTAACTTGTAGATACTAGAAATATAACTAAAGGTTGCATAAAGAGCATAAAATTTGGCCTAAGCTAGAAAACCTTGATATCATCCTAAGGCATGAGGTGGTACTTAGTTGAAACTCCACTTGTTTATCACCCCTCATTAGTACTCACCCCCATTTGTAGATACTAGTGGTAAGCATAAAAGTTGATCAATTTTAGGTGGGAATACTTGGTGAAAATGGCTATGAAAACTTATGGATCATTCTACTAAGGTCTTTTGACATGTGTTTCCGAACACCAGATGATTTTTGGTGATGAAAATGTCGAGGCATGAGCCTTAGCCCTTCATAAAACTGATGGTTGTCTGGATGCGATACCATTCCAATTTTACCGTACAACCACAATACCCGAAGATTGGGTAGGGCTTGACTGGAAACTTATATACCTTAGTATTGGCTCCCTCACGGACAAGGTCTGAGCTGAGGCTACCTTCTGAAGATTGTCCACCTGTGCAGTACCCAAGATGACAGTTGGTCATGGTTGGGAGGCCAAACTCACAGGAGAGGTGCCTATACTAGGGCGTGTAATTGAAAGGTTAGGATTGATTATCCGCATACTGAGTATGGTGAATTCAGGATTTGTTCCTGACGGATATATCGAATGTTGTGGTGAAAGTGTACAATCTCTGCAGAGTGTCAAACTATTTGAATAGCCGCGTTCGCGGTTATGGACAGTTAGAGAGGCCATACTGTTCCCCGTCAGATGTTTTCAAAATGACTTATGAAATGACTTGAGACTTTGACTTGACCACAACAGAGTTGTGGCATGAGATACAAGTTCCCACTTAGGTGTTACAAAATTGGACTAGCTTTCTCTGGATTTTGAACTTAGTAGATGTAAATCTGGCTTTTGCAAAACAACCCTAGAGCTTAGTGCCCTACTACAAAACCCCCCTTCACTTTTTAGTTTTAGTTTGTGAGTACTTAAAGAGTACTCATGGCTTTGTCCCTAGTTATTCCCGTGGCCAGACTATGAAGAGGAGTACCAGGATTATGGAACCCAGGAAGGTTACGACAACTAGGATCATCTCCCATTGTCAGCATTGCCTGTGACCCCGAAGATGGAGCTTCGCCTACGCTACCGTTATTATTACATATTTCCGCTGCTTGAGTTGTATTAAGAACTGGATCATGAGATCCTTATTTGTGTAAGACCTTATGTATGGTTTGTAATGGATGATGTACTGTGGTATCCAATTCTGTTATGTCTCGCAAAAATGGTAATCCTAGGATTGCGATGTATGGCATAACAGGCATCTGGAATCCGGGTGTTGACAAGTTGGTATCAGAGCCATCCTGACCATAGGAGACCCTAGTTAGACTGGACGTTTTAATCAAAAAATTAGTTTCAAAACCAAAGGAAGCAAGTAATTACAAAAACTTATTCCCATTCTTATCACCTTTATTCTTTCATGAAAATTCATGTTCCTCAAAAACTCTTACAAAAATACATAAAATTTGACACACTTGATCACTCTACTAATTACTCATCCTATATTCTCAATAGATGGACGTGAAGTACAACAAGTTTTATCAGTTGGGGAATGGAGGAGACCTTATCTTTGAGAGGGATTTGGACCAGCTTTCGGAACTTCTGGAGCGTCCGCACCCCGAGTTCTTCGAAGCTCAGCTCAATGATGAAGGAGGAGAAGATCTGCAGTGGCTAATTGTTGCAAGTCTCAGAGGAAAGATTGAACCTCCCACTGCTGAGGGAATTCAGTTTACCTTAAGAGAGAACAACTGGCTCGATGGACTTGCCAGGGCCATGCAGGAAGCTCTTTCCCATCTGTGTGGGCAGAGTATCAACCAGATCAAGGGAACCCGCTTTGAGTTTTCCCCAAGGCGTGATGCTAATGGACAACCACTAGAAGCCCCATACCACCCCGAGTTGAAGACTCAATTGGACCACCTTAGCTTCATGATGTACGATTGTCAGTAGGAATTGGACAATTGCCGTGACTACTCCAACCACAAGTACGCCATCATCAAGACGAAGGATCAAACCATCGCCATGCTAGCGAAGGATTGCAAGTCTCGCCGCCGTCAGCTCGACAAGAAGGAACGCATCATTGCTCGTCTTTGCCATTGTATCTCGGCTTTGGAGGAGACCATCCATGAGAGAGACATGCAGTTGGAGGAAAGGGAGAATGCCGGAGAGGATCTTCAGGGAGACCCTTACTCCTATCTCAGCGATGATGATGATTTACTGGAGGATCAGGCTATGGACTTCTTCAACGATGAGGATGATTTTGCCTTCATCAATGACGACGATGATGATGAGGATGACGACTACACCGACTCCGAGGAGTAGTAGCACTTGAGCACTAGCGTACTGAGTAGTATTCGGTCCCACTGTATCGTAGTTTCCAGAATGGTTCCTAAAACCATCTGTTTACCTTTGTTGTGGTGTGTGTTGTATCGTGTGAATGAGTGAACAAAAATCAAGTTGCTAGAAAATCTGAGTCAACCTTTAAAAACTTTTCAAAATCCCAGAACCTTAGAAATCTCCCTCTTTTCTCATGATGTACCTCAATCTTCAGATGCCACGCGGAGGAAGTGGTTCATCCCCGGACCCGATGTTGCAGATCCTGCAAATGTTGGTTTCTGACCGCGAAGCTGAAAGAGCCGAACGTCAAGCCAACCTAGCCACCCTTCAGTAGATAGCTCAGCTAGCCCACAACAACCAAGGCCAAGGAAATCAAGACCACCATGTATCTAAGCTCAAGAATTTCCAGAATACCAACCCGCCTGTTTTCACTAAGTCAGAAGAGCCTCTAGATGCCGACGATTGGCTGCAAACCATGGAAAATAACCTAGAAGTCGCCGGAGTGGAAGCCAACGAGAAAGTTCTGTTCGCCACCCACTATCTAGCCGGAGACGCAAGAGCATGGTGGAACAGTGTTCGTGCAATGACCGGAGGACAGATGATGACCTGGGAAGAATTCAAGGTCAAGTTCAGCAGAACCCATGTGCCACCGGGTTTGATCAAGAGAATGAGAGATGAGTTCAGAGAACTGAAGGAAGGAAGAATGACCGTAGTAGAATACCATGAAATTTTTTTGTCATTAGCTAGGTATGCCCCGGATGAGATCGACACCGAAGCCAAGAAGAAAGAGAGATTCCTGAATGGTCTGCATGATGAGATGCAGACTGTGTTAGTCAATATCCCCTTTGCTGATATTCAAGGCCTTGTCGACTCTGCCATCCAGATGGAAGGAAAGATCAACCAAGCCAATGAGAACCGCAAGCGTCGCATGATGCATCAGCCAGGAACCCATCAGACCCCAAAGTATCGCCCTAACCCATCCCCAGGATTTGCCCCGAGAACCAACAGACCCCCAATGAACCGTCCGACTTATCCCAACCGTGGAAACCCTAGGCCCGGAGGAAATCACAACAACCCCGGCAACTCTAACAATTTCAACCGTGCCCCACCTAAGTTCAACAACAACCATGCTACCGCTAACACCAACACTGCCCCGAGGACTGGAAGCTATGCCGTGCCTGTTGCAGCAAAGGACAAGTCACAAGTGACTTGTTATGACTATGGAAATAAGGGTCACTACTCCAATGAGTGCCCCAACAAGAAGAATGCCGCAGCCCCCAATGCAAATGCCCCAGCTCAGGTGCAGCGTCGTGTTCAGCCCGGAAGAAGATTTTCCCCAGGGAATTCGCTCAACCTCAACGGCCGTCTTTTTCTCATGCATGCTGAAGAAGGTCAGGAAGCGCCAGACGTCGTGCTGGGTATGTTTTCTGTTAATTCAGTACTTGCTAGAGTATATCCCAACCTACCCTTGACCAAGTCTGGCTAGTCTGTGAATACCCCGATGTATTTCCATATGTTTTTTCCGGTATGCCCCCAAATCAGGATATCGAGTTTATCATCGAACTAATCCCCGGAACTGGACTCATAGCCCAGATACCATATAGTATGAACCCATCTGAACTAGCAGAACTAACGAAGCAACTAGATGCCATGTTGGAAATTGGATTGATTCAACCAAGTGCGTCACCTTGGAGATCACCTGTTTTGTTCGTGGATAAGAAGGATGGAGGTAACCGTTTGTGTACGGATTATCGGAAGTTGAATGATGTCACCATCAAGAACAAATACCCCTTGCCCAAGATAGAAGATTTGTTTGATCAGTTGACCGGTGCCAAAGTGTTTTCTAAGATTGATCTTAGAACTGGCTATCACCAACTCAAAATTCGCGCAGAGGATATTCCAAAGACTGCCTTTACCACCCATTATGGATTATACGAGTATATTGTCATGTCTTTTGGATTAACCAATGCCCCCTCTTATTTCATGAATCTCATGAATAAGATTTTTATGCACTTCCTGGATAAGTTTGTCGTTGTTTTCATCGATGACATTCTTATTTATTCCAAACCGGAAGAAGAACATGAGCTACACCTAAGGACCATTCTTGGAACCCTTAGGAAGCATCAGTTGTATGCCAACTTTAGCAAATGTGAATTCTGGTTACAGGAGGTAGGATTCCTCGGTCACATTGTATCAGCCGAAGGAATTGCCGTTGACCCTGCAAAGGTGAAAGATGTCGAAGATTGGCAAGCCCCAACCACACAGACCCAAGTTCGTGCATTTCTCGGATTGGCGGGATATTACCGCAAGTTCGTAGAAGGATTCTCGAGTATTGCCAGACCCATGACCCAATTGCTGAAGAAGTACAAGAAGTTTGAATGATCCGACAAATATGAAGCGAGTTTTCAAGAACTCAAAAGGAGATTGATTTTAGCCCCAATCTTAATCATGCCAGATATCACAAAGCCCTTCAACGTGTATTGTGATGCATCCAAGATCGGTCTCGGATGTGTGCTAATGCAAGAAGGCAAAGTTATATCATATCTATCCCGACAATTGAAACAACATGAGAAAAATTTCCCAACCCATAACGTCGAACTCGCAGCTGTAGTTCTAGCCCCAAAGACATGGAGGCATTACCTGATGGGAAACCGTTGTGAGATTTATTCGGATCAAAAGAGCCTGAAGTATATATTCACTCAGAAGGAGCTGAATATGAGACAGAGAATATGGATTGAGCTAATCAAGGATTACGATCTGGACATTCACTATCACCCTGGTAAAGCCAGCGTGGTAGCAGATGCCCTTAGCAGATTTCCGTGCCGCTTGGACTCCATGATTCTGAAGTAGCAACCAAGTTTGCACAAAGAGATGGAAGATTTTCGAATGGAATTAGTGAGTGAAGGATTTTTGGCTAGCATAGAACTTCAGCCCAATGTGATTAGCCAGATCAAAGAGGCGCAGAAAGGAAATGCTAGTATCGATGGAATCAAGAGTCGTATCGGTACAGGCAAAGTACCCGGATTCACCGAAGATGAAGAAGGAGTTCTGTGGTACAAAGGACGCCTTTGTGTACTAGCAGATTCTGAGTTAAAAGCAGTTATTTTGAAAGAATCTCATGATACTCTTTATTCTATCTACCCCGGAGGAACTAAGATGTATCACGATTTGAAAGAGCAATTTTGGTGGCATAAGATGAAGAGAGAAATCGGAAGCTATATCGCCAAGTGTGATATATGTCAGCGAGTCAAGGAAGGACATCAAAGACCCACTAGATTGTTGCAACCATTGCAGATTCCGGAATGGAAATGGGATTCCGTTGGAATGGACTTTATCACCGGATTGCCTACTTCTAGTAGGGGAAACGACTCCATATGGGTCATAGTGGACAGATTGTCCAAAGTCGCCCATTTCTTACCCGTCAAGACCACATATCAAAGTTCGAAGCTAGCGGAGTTATACATAGATAGAATCATTAGTTTGCACGGAGTCCCCAAGAACATCGTATCGGATCGAGGAACTCAGTTTACCTCGAGATTCTGGTTTAGGAACCCGATTAGATTTCAGCACCGCGTATCACCCTCAGACCGATGGACAGACGGAGCAAGTAAATCAAATACTCGAAGACATGTTAAGAGCATGTGTGTTGGAATATGGATCTAAGTGGGAAGACTGTCTGCCGTTTGCAGAATTTTCATACAACAACAGTTATCAAGCTAGTTTGCAAATGGCCCCATTTGAATTCATGTATGGAAGGAAGTGTTGCACCCCTTTGAACTAGTCGGAAGTAGGAGAGAGTCAGATTTTCGGACCTGACATCCTACGAGAAGCAGAAGAGAAGGTTCACAAGATTCGTGAGCACCTCAAGACAGCCTAGTCCAGACAGAAGAGTTACACCGACAAGAGACGTCGAGATCTCGCCTTCAACATAGGAGATTTTGTGTATCTAAAAGTGTCGCCATTGAAAGGAATGCAACGTTTCCAACTCAAAGGAAAGTTAGCGATATATCAGACCCTTCAAGATTCTGAACCGTCGAGGAGAAGTGTCGTATCATTGGAACTGCCCGAAGAGATGTCAGTCGTGCACAATGTGTTCCATATCTCATTACTTTGCAAGTGCCTCAAAGTTCCAGAGAAGACCGAAGTGTTCAAAAATATCGATCACCAGACCATAGAGATCAACGATGATCTGACCTATCCCAAAGTACCCATCCATATTTTGGAAGAAGCTTTCAGAACTACCATAACCCTAAGCATCAAATTTCTCAAGATTCAGTGGAGCAACCACACGGAAGAGGAAGCTACCTGGGAGCGCGAAGGTCACATCAGGACGGAGTTTCCCGATCTTTTCAAATCCTAGGTAATCTTTTCGTCCTTTTTCAAATCTCGGGACGATATTTTGTTTAAGGGGGGAAGGTTTGTAACATCCCAAAAATATGAAACTTGGATCATCAAACTCTAATCATCAAAAGTAGGGTTAACAAAAACTTTTCTAAATAAAAATATGAAAGCATGCATGTGTGTACGCATTCCAAGTTGGATTCTTTTGAATTGTCTTGCTTATGTGATTCTTTGCTTGTAAAAGGATTCTTAGGTGAAATAAACGTCATCTAAACAATCCCCACACTTTTCCCGAAGACAAATAAATCAAAACAAACAAAATAAGTGAATGGTCACTTTGGCCAATTTAACTCCCATGCCTACTTTGGCTGTCTCCAACTTCAAAAACTTAACAGAAACTTGTTTGGATCTTACACCCCTTGATAGTACTCATAGCAAAGTACCATGGCCACCTTGTGATCATCCAGAAACATTTGAATGCATAGTTTAAAGGACAGTTCAAAATTGATTCTATATCATATGGGAAGATCCCACTTTTGCAAAAAACCACTCAAACAAACTCAACTTTCAAAACCCAAGCATCCACAGACTCAACAACACATGCCTAGCACACCCACCAAAAAACTTTTCAAAATTCAAAACATGAATTCATGCGGCCATTTCATCAAACACCTTGCAGATTCAAATCAAACAAAATCAAAACACTATAGTATGCAGTGTTTTGAGACTAACTTGTTCCCTCTCTGGACACCACTAGCCTTAGTAGATCAAATAACGACCCTAACAAATCTCTAGCACCACTGTAAGCTAGCATTTGTCATTAATGGTGAACAACCCGAGTGCACCATTGTCACCCTAGTGTGGACAGCAAGCTACAAGCAGCACTAGCCTCGCCAACCTTGTCTGGGAGAAAGCTAGCACCCCACCGCCACTCCCTGTCCCAGCCGCGAGCGATGCCAGCCCCTGGAACACACGCACAGACCATGCCAAGCCGCTCTGCAACCATGCCGAGAGCGCGCCCCGTGCTCCACGCTCGACAGACGCCCACAGACCGCGCGCCGCCCTCGCCGCGTGCATACGCGATCACCACCATCCCAACAACCCCGCAGACACGCCCGTTCGCCGCCGCGCGGACCACACGCGCTGTGCGCCATTAAATCTTCCGTCGGACCAGCGCAGATAACCGCAGCGTTCCGACCAATCCACACCGCCCCACGCCTCGCCACCACGCCGTTGAGCTTCGCCAAGGAACACATCACCGCCCCATACTGTCTCCCACGCCGATAGCCTTTTGTGCCGTTGACCACGACGAGCTCAGCTTGCGCCCTTCGGTTCCCTCTCGCCACTATAAAAGGAGGCCTTCCCCGCTCAAACTCTTCACACCATTCCACTCCCCTCTCCTCACTGATCGTTCCACCCTATTCCCGGAGCAAGGCGAGCAGCACATCGCCGGAATTTCACCGGAGCCCGCCGCTGCTGGAGAAGAAGGGAGCCAGCGATTGGAGCCGCCCCAGGGGAAGCTGTCGGTACCAGGAGGTTCGCCGTTGTCGACTTCATCGTTCGCCCGCCTCGCCGACCCTCGCCTGAGCCTCGGTGAGCCTCCCACGACCCCCACCTGCCGCGTTAGGGTTCTGTGTCGCCGGCGCTGCCCGACGTGGACAATGAACCAGAGCCGTTGGATTAGAACTAGATCTAACGCACCACGTTGCCCCGTACCGCTTCGCACCCCCCGTCTCATTGACGCATGGGACAGCAACTTAACCAGCCCGCGTAAGCGCTGTGCGTAGCAGGACAGCCCATTTTCTCTTCCCGCGCAGCCCACTCGTTTTAATTTGGATTTTTCCATTTTCATTCAAACACAGTTCTGTACCTAGTTTCAAAAATCAACCCAGCTCGATTCAGTTAACCAAATTGAATGAAACCAATTTTATTAGAAAGGCCTGGAAATTCTGAATCCAAGCCCGTTCGATTCAAATCATTTGGATCTGTAGATCACCCTTGGTAAAAATAACAAGGCAGAAGCTTTTTTGCATTCAAACATTTTTCAAATTTAAACCATAATAGATTTTGAGTTGATTCCAACTCTCAAAAATCACATTTAACCATACCTTTCAGAACATATAAAAATATATGGGTTTACTTACAGAAATAATGTACAAGTAATAAAAGAATGCTACATAGGCATTTCTAGTCACTTATTCTATTTAAAATAAAAAGGTTAGACCTTATTAAATTGTGACACCACTTTAAATCACATTCCCATGTACTGAAATATGTGGTGATGACATGTGTCAACATGATCCCATGTTTGGTTTGGAGAATATTAAATCTTAAGTAGTTTTTCAATGAGTAGAAATTACTTTTCTAAAAATAAAATAATTAAGCCAAATGCTTAGTCTTGTAATGTTAGTGATGATGCTATATCATCTATGGAACCCCTTTGTGTGATGATTGAAAGTAACTAAGTATTTTTTGGTGATTGTGTACCTCGTATTTATTTATACACGCTAGTACCCACCAAGGATACGAGGAGGAAGGAGGATACTACGAGGAAGAAGCTGAGGAGAACTTCAACCACTGCTCTGCACAAGGCAAGCCAATACTTGCAAGATATTAACTTAGCAAGCTTATACTGCCACTGTGCAAGTAAATACTTGCTTGTTACCATGCCAACTATATGCCTTAAGCATATGTGATCATACCCACTTGATACCCAATCCTAGTTTTACTTGCAAGATTTCTACTTTGTTTCTTTATCAAAGCTTTTACTTAGAGTTACTGAATTAACTTGTAGATACTAGAAATATAACTGAAGGTTGCATAAAGAGCATAAAATTTGGCCTAAGCTAGAAAACCTTGATATCATCCTAAGGCATGAGGTGGTACTTAGTTGAAACTCTACTTGTTTATCACCCCTCATTAGTACTCACCCCCATTTGTAGATACTAGTGCTAAGCATAAAACTTGATCAACTTTAGATGGGAATACTTGGTGAAAATGGTTATGAAAACCTTAGATTGATGGATCAATCCACTAAGGTGTTTTGACATGTGTTTCCGAACACCAGATGATTTTTGGTGATGAAAATGTTGAGGCATGAGCCTTAGCCCATTATAAAACTGATGGTTGTCTGGATGCGATGCCATTCCAATTTTACCGTACAACCACAATACTCGAAGATTGGGTAGGGCTTGACTGGAAACTTATATACCTTAGTATTGGTTCCCTCACGGCAAAGGTCTGAGCTGAGGCTACCTTGTGAAGATTGTCCACATGTGCAGTACCCAAGATGACAGTTGGTCATGGTTGGGAGGCCAAACTCACATGAGAGGTGCCTATACTAGGGCGTGTAATTGAAAGGTTAGGATTGATTATCCGCATACTGAGTATGGTGAATTCAGGATTTGTTCCTGACAGATGTATCGAATGTTGTGGTGAAAGTGTACAATCTCTGCAGAGTGTCAAACTATTCGAATAGCCGCTTCCGCGGTTATGGACAGTTGGAGTGGCCATACTGTTCCCCCGTCAGATGTTTTCAAAATGACTTATGAAATGACTTGAGACTTTGACTTGACCACAACAGAGTTGTGGCATGAGATACAAGTTCCCACTTAGGTGTTATAAAATTTGACTAGCTTTCTCTGGCTTTTGAACTTAGTAGATGTAAATCTAGCTTTTGCAAAACAACCCTAGAGCTTAGTGCCCTACTACAAAAGCCCCTTCACTTTTTAGTATTAGTTTGCGAGTAAATAAAGAGTACTCATGGCTTTGTCCCTGGCTATTCCCGTGGCCATACTATGAACAGGAGTACCAGGATGATGGACCCAGGAAGGTTACGACAACTAGGATCATCTCCCTTCGTCAGCATTGCCTGTGACCCCAAAGATGGAGCTTCGCCTACGCTACCATTATTATTACATATTTCTGCTGCTTGTGTTGTATTAAGAACTGGATCATGAGATCCTTATTTGTGTAAGACCTTATGTATGGTTTGTAATGGATGATGTACCGTGGTATCCAATTCTGTTATGTCTCACAAAAATGGTAATCCTGGGATTGGGATGTATGGCATAACAGGCATCTGGGATTAAAAATCCGGGTGTTGACACACTCTCTTCAAATTCCACTACAATTCAATCAAGCAAGCAAATATTAAATCTACCAATCAAGCAATTCATCACATAAAATCATAAAAACAATGCAATGCATGCAAGCATGCCAAAGATTGTTTTATTTGCAAAAGTGGTTTCTAATAGGTTATAAACATTTTGAAACACTTATTTGTATTTTATAAAAGTGGCAAGGTCATTTATAATTGTGGTAAAACCATTTGATATTAAGTTAGTGAAAAAGGCCACTTTAAGTTATTTTTGTTTTGCTAGAAATGGTTCAAATCAAGGTAATATTTCTAGTGTTTGACAAATACATTTTAAAAAAAAATGTTAGTGTTTCATGGTAAAGTGTTTAATATTAAAACCATTTGCAAAAGGTTTCACCTATAACCCAATTTTATACCAAAACAATATTTTATGTTGTTGGAAATGCCTTTTAGAAAAGTAATTATTTATAGGGTTCATAAAATATATTTTTAAATTATAAAAATTGGTGTTTAGGGTCAGAGAGTTTAAATCAGCTCATTTTCCAAAGGTTTTACACAAAAAGTATTTTAAACATATAAACAATATTTTTGTTTGACTAGAAATGTTCTAAATCAAAGATTTATCTTTAAATTTACAAAATACACTTTTAATTCCACAGGTTGGTTTACATGGTCAGTAAGTTCAAAACAAACCATTTGTCAAAGATTTTATCCTAAAAACATTTCTAGAATAAATTTTATACACAAAATATGCCTATACAAGTTTCTATAAAAACAACCAATTTAATAGAGGCAATTTTCTAAAAAAGGTGCATAGTTGGAAAGTACTTGTTCTGCTGATTCCATTGATATAAAATTCATAAAATTTGGACGTGTGGATTAAAAGTTATGCAATTTTCAAATTTGAACATCTACTAGAACAAAATCTGGTTTTAAAACAAACTCTAGGCCACGCGTCGTGTTTTCATTGGTCCATACCGATTCGCACGGATCAAGCAACATGGGGCGTTGGATTTTAAACAGATTGAGCGGCACAGAATCACTCGTACCCCTTCGTTAAGTCAATCTCTCGTATCGCTCGGATCTAGATCGGACGGATCCTAATACATTGCCAAGAACTGGCGGCGCTGTGACGGTGGTCGGCGGTGGCGCGTTGTGCTCGCGATGGTTCCGGTGATACAGGAAGCTGAAGAGAGGGAGAGAAGGCTCACCAAGGTCGCCTCGTCGTGCTGAAGCTCAACATACTCGCCGTTTGTTGAGGGGCGCACGAGGTAGTCCTGAATCGCTCGTCGGAGCTGTGCTTCTCCTCGGGTGCGGTCAGACGTTGTCGGAGGTGGGAGTCTGGGGTGCAAGCGAGCAAGAGAACATGTCAGCAGGGTGTGCAAGTTTGTACAGGTTGAAATGGAACTCACCATAGGGCAAGGGGCACACAGAGTCGGCGACAGTAGCTCGCAGGAGATGGTGCAGACGGCGGTGGTTCCCAGACGAAGACGAAGGCGAGGCTGTGGAGCACGAGCAAGCAAGTGGGAGGTAATGGAAGAAGCGCACGGTGATGGTGAACGAGCTCGTAGCATCCAAGGGGCAAGGGGAGGCAGGTACTAGCCGGAATTGAAGAAAATGCCCGCCGGAGCAGGGAGATGTTTCGGTTGAAATCTGTGCGGCCTGGTGGCAGAGAGGGTGGGGTGAGCGAGGGGAATGAGAGAGGAGAGGTAGGTGTTTAAGTACGTGTGGTCGGGGGCACTGTTTACTCCGGCAATGAAGCGAATTAACGCGAGAAGTTATTGCCAGAAACAGCCGGCGAGGGGGGCGTGGTCACCGCGGCGGGTGAGGAAGATGACTAGGGGTGGGGCTGGCTAGTCAGCAAGAGAGAGAGGAGAGGTGGGGTCCAGCGGTCAGCGGCTTTGCTGGTTTGCTGTTAAGTGAAAAAACGCTTCGCTCGGGGGAAGAGGGAGTGCGCTGATGGCTGGGCTGGACTGGGCCTGGTGGGCTGGGGTCTGTTTCCATTTTTTATTCTGGATCCTTTTTCTTTTTCTATTTAGATTTTTTGTTTTGATTTTATTCAAATGATTTCAAACCCTTTTTCTTTTAAAATCTTTGCAAACTTTTCCGCAAATTTCTATTCTATTCAAACATGTATTTTAAAGATAATTTTGGATCTTTTCTTTTATTCCCACATGGTTTAAATATTGACTTAAAATGGACCTTTGTCTTTATTTAAATAGGATTTTTAAATATGATTCCAATTCATATTATTTATTCAAATGATTTAAATTTCTATTTTAAATTCAAATGTTTGTCAAACTCCTTTTTGTAAGTTTTATTTATTCCATAGGGTGTTAAATAATTCACTTTGAATTATTTTAATATGTTTTATCAATCATCTAAATTGGTTATTCCCCTTATTCAAGTAATATCAAATATGGTTTTAATCTCATAAAATTTATTTCAAATAATTTTCTGATTCTATTAAAGTTATTTATTTAACTTTTATTCCACTTGGGAAAATTCCAATTATTATTTTCCCATGATTTACTCAATCATTTCTATTAGGGATTTTGTCTTTATAAGAATAAAATTTGTTTAATGCCATATTATTTTATTTGAATATTCTTTATCCATTTATTTGGATTTGGATTATATTTATTCCCTTTGCTTATGGTCTTGGCCAAGTTTTATTTTGGCTTCTAAATATTCCTTATTTATTTATTTCATTATTTGCCTTACAAAATCCATATCTTTTTATTTAATGAATCCAACTTGTTGATTCCAATTTGTAAAATCTTATTTAATATTTGCTTACCATTTGTTATTTTTAGATAGGTGCTTTATTAGCTTTGGAAATTCAATTTCCTTATCTTACTAAATTCATAAGATTTTATCTATGGTTCCAAATTGAATGAAATCAATTTCTAAGGTTTTATAATATTTATCATTCATCATTCTTGATCATTTAAAATGTTTGTTGACCAATTTGATGTAGATCAAAACCTTAGTCTTGGAGGGGTTTTGGAAATGATTTTCTCCCATTAGGGTTTTTAGAGTTTTGGTTTATTTTTCCAAGTGTTTAAATTTCAAGATGCATTTATGAAGAATGCATTTCACTTGATCTTGAATTTAAACTTTGTTCAAGGTTTGTTCAGGATGGGTTTTTAAGTTTCCATTTAGAAATAAAAGTTTCTTTTCACCCTAAATTTCAACAAATTTTTTTTTCACATTACAAATTTTGGAAAATTTTGGGATGTGACAGGCTACCACCCTTAAAAGAAATCTCGTCCGTAGATTTGGGATAGGTAGAGGTTACAAGTTGGCTTAAAAACAACTAGGGTACTACCACCCTTAAAAAATTTCCAACTAGATTACATCTTGGCTTGCTTAGGATCTTGATGAAACTTCTCTTGGCAGACATCTGCATAGTGTCCTTTGTTTCCACACTTGAAACATGTGACAAGGCCGAGATCCTTCATAGGCTTGTTTGTTTTGTACTTCATCTTTTCTGGACAAATGCTTGCATAATGTCCTTGGTTACCACAATTGTAACATGTGACAAGATTGAGTTCTTCATGTATCTTCTATGGACAAGTTGATACATAACGGCCTAGCTCTTTGCAGTTGTTGCACCACACTTGGCTAATTTCCATATACTTCTTCTTCTTCTCTGTACATTCATTGGCATAGTGTCCCATCTCTTTGCAATGGCAACACTGCACTTGGCTTTTGTCCTTCTTCTCCTTGGGTTTCTCCAAGGCTAGGAGTTCTTCTAGTTCATGCTCTTCATATCTCACCTCAAAGGTGGGAAAGTCTCCTGGTTTCCTTAATCTTTTCCATGGATAATACATATGTTTCCTCTTTTGTCCATCAATGGGAGTCATAGTGCATGGAGGTGCAAGCTGAGATTTGCGTTTGTCTTCATCCTTCTTGGTAGAAGTTGTTTCCTCATGGGGGTTTACAAACTGTTGATGCACTCCACCTTGTTTCCTTTGTTGAACTATGGAATAGATGGGACATTGGATAGGGACATGATTATTTCCTTCACATAGGAAACAAGTAGCTTGAGATGTGGGGCATTGATGACTTGGATGTTTCTCTTCAAAATTAGGGCATTGATCTTCATGCTGTTTGGAAGTGTGATCCAAGTCTCCACAAATATTGCAAGCTTGAGTTCCTTCTATAATATCATCATTGACATCATTCTTGTCACAAGCCCCTTGAGAAGGGTTGTCTCCCATGTTGATCATTTGATTTGTCACCTTCTGCATCAATTGGGTTTGGGTTTCCATAAACCTTTGCATGGTTAGGTCTAACTCTTCGTAGTTCGCTAAAATCTGAGTTGTCACTTGGTTCAACTGGGTTTGGGTTACTATGAGTTTTCTCATGTTGATCTCTTGGTTGTTGTCGTTGTTGTCACCTTCCTTGTTGTTGGCGTCTCTTGGTGAAGTCATCTGTTTGGGTTGGATTGGGATTAGAATAGGCAAAGATTTCCAAGGGAGAATTCTAATCATACACATCACAATTCACACAAGCAATGTGCAAGCAATCACAAACAAACATTCCACTCAAACAACAAGTTCAAGCACATTTTTAGGCAACAAAATATTTTGCATAAGTTGGTGGGTTTGATTCAAACTAAACATGGTGGTCCAACTATATGGTTCACTTAAAAACATTCCATTCTTCTTTGTTGATTTTTCATGAATGATATCATTGTATCTTTGCAAGAATTCTTGTATCTTGGTCACAAAACTTCAAAGGTGATGAT
The DNA here is from genome assembly GCA_910589765.1 of Avena atlantica. Lineage (NCBI taxonomy): Eukaryota > Viridiplantae > Streptophyta > Magnoliopsida > Poales > Poaceae > Avena > Avena atlantica. The sequence continues at coordinate 349,379,789 of OU342733.1, forward strand.
GGTTCCTTCTAAGTTATGTTTCCTTAGTCTTCAATTCTTGAGTAATATTTATTGTCTCACTTGTAGTCCTTAGTGATATCCAAGTTGAAGTCCTTGGTGAAGATAAAGTGGAAGTCATTTGAGTGGGTGAAATCCTTTGCTCATGGTGATGTCTTGTCCATCAAGTTGAAATAGAAGAGATGTTGAATCAAAACCAAAATGTTTGAGGAAAGAGTTTACAAGGTTGTTTGTAAATAAGTTTTGGAACAAACACAACTCCTATTTTTCTAAGGGGTTTTGTCCAATCCTAGGGTTACAAATCAAACAGGCAACACAGTTCTCTGATACCATCTGTAGAGGTCCCAACCTTTAATAAGGTAGATATCCCTGTGTTTACAATGCTAGTCCCTGGATCAATAGCTAGCATCCACATTTAAGATCTAATATCAAGAAACAAAGGTCGTAATACAACTTTATAACCAGGAATAAAATAATTCATTACATCTTACATAGCTCATTTGGCTATCTCATTACAATGCAGCAGAAATAACTATAGCATAGAGTCCTTCATCTTCAAAGTACCACAGGCAATCATGTTGGTTGTAGACTTGTAAACCTAATCAACACACTTCACTAACATCAAACAAACCTGCAACATAATAAGTTACAGCCACAAGGGTCAATACATTTGAATTGTATTGGCAAGTGATACTTTGGTAGAATAGTAGTAAATATCATCTATATGCATTTAGATAGGTGGAGCATAGGCTTGCTTTGCTCAAAATATTTTTCCTTATCATTTGAAAACACTAAGCTTTTTCTTGTCAAAATCATCCAAGGAACCACCAATAGAAATTGGTGAACCTTCACCCTTGTTCAACCACAAGATATTAACTTAGAAATTGGGATGAGGAGATTCTTGATAGCTTCCCTGTCTTGATGCTCAAATTGTCCTTTGCCAGGGACATGGCTAAGTACTTAGATTTTTTTACACTCTGCAGAGGTGGTGCACTTTCCCCACAAGACTTGGTTTCACCAAGACAGGATCTTTTAGAAGCCTTCCCTTAGACCAGAATGGACGCGCTCCAACCTATGAAACCCCTACCACCAACTGTCCATTTGGCTAAGTTATTGTAACCTATATGATCTAGGCAGAGCCCATAATGCCATGTGGGTGCACTTGAAGCTTCTCAACATTTGACATCTCCAATCTCTTTGTTCCTAGGTGGCATTCCACAAGTGAGATACCAAGTTTTCCCCAGTATACTAGACTTGGTGATGCCGAAGTTTTCCCCAGCATACTAGACTTGCGTAACCACTCAACACAAACCATTCTTTCCATTCCACCCAGTTGATTCATTCACCTAGTTGTTTTATTAAACAAAACACAAGTCCTTGACTTAGAAATATTCCATAGCATGAACATAATCCACCCTTGTTTTCTACTAGCTAAGCTAAGCATGATAGTAGTAGGAATCTTGACTTAGGAAAATTCTACTAAGGTTTCATCTACTAGGATTTCCCATGGCATAGTTTATACTTAGCAAAAATTCCATGAAAGTCCTACTTAGAAATACCACTAATGCATAGTGAAAATAATGGGACAAAAGTATGAAGCAGCACTTTCCTTTTTGGTAGAGAATCTAAGTTCTCTCCTTGATCTTGCAATAGTCACACTCTTCAAATTCCACTACAATACAATCTAGCAAGCAAATATTAAATCTACCAATCAAGCAATTCATCACATAAAATAATAAAAACAAAGCAATGCATGCAAGCATGCCAAAGATTGTTCTATTTGCAAAAGTGGTTTCTAATAGGTTATAAACATTTTGAAACAATTATTTGTCATTTATAAAAGTGGCAAGGTCATTTATAATTATGGTAAAACCATTTGATATTAAGTTAGTGAAAAAGGCCACTTTAAGTCATTTTTGTTTTGCTAGAAATGGTTCAAATCAAGGTAATATTTCTAGTGTTTGACAAATACATTTTTAAACACAAATGTTAGTGTTTTATGGTAAAGTGTTTAATATTAAAACCATTTGCAAAAGGTTTCACCTATAACCCAATTTTATACCAAAACGATATTTTATGTTGTTGGAAATGCCTTTTAGAAAAGTAATTATTTATAGGGTTCATAAAATATATTTTTAAATTATAAAACTTGGTGTTTAGGGTCAGAGAGTTTAAAATCAACTCATTTTTCAAAGGTTTTACTCAAAAAGTATTTTAAACATATAAACAATATTTTTATTTGACTAGAAATGTTCTAAATCAAAGATTTATTCTTTAAATTTACAAAATATACTTTTAATTCCACAAGTTGGTTTACATGGTCAGTAAGTTCAAAACAAACCATTTTTCAAAGATTTTATCCTAAAACATTTCTAGAATAAATTTTATACACAAAATATGCCTATACAAGTTTCTGTAAAAACAACCAATTTAATAGAAGCAATTTTATAAACAAAGTGCATAGTTGGAAAGTACTTGTTTTGCTGATTCCATTGATATAAAATTTATAACATTTGGACGTGTGGATGAGAAGTTATGCAATTTACAAATTTGAACATCTAATAGAATAAATTCTGGTTTTAAAACAAACTCTAGGCCACGCGTCGTGTTTTCAATGGTCCATACCTATTCGCACGGATCAAGCAACGTGGGGCGTTGGATTTTAAACAGATCGAGCGGCACATGATCACTCGTACCCCATCGTTAAGTTAATCTATCGCATCGCTCGCATCTAGATCGGACGACTCCTAATGCATTGCCAAGAACTGGCGGCGGTGGCGCGTTCTGCTCGCGATGGTTCCGGTGATACAGGAAGCTAGAGAGAGGGAGAGAGGGCTCACCGAGGTCGCCTCGTCGTGCTGAAGCTCAACATACTCGCCGTTTGTCGAGGGGCGCACGAGGTAGTCCTAAATCGCTCGCCGGAGCTGTGCTTCTCCTCAGATGTGGTCAGACATTGTCGGAGGTGGGCATATGGGGCGCAAGCGAGCAAGAGAACGTGTCAGGAGGGTGTGCAAGTTTGTACAGGTTGAAATGGAACTCACCATAGGGCAATGGGCACACGGAGTCATCGATAGTAGCTCGCCGGAGCTGGTGCAGACGGCGGTGGTTCCCAGATGAAGACGAAGGCGAGGTTGTGGAGCACGAGCAGGCAAGTGGGAGGTACTGGAAGAAGCGCATGGTGATGGTGAACGAGCTCATAGCATCCAAGGGGCAAGGGAAGGCAGGTACTAGCCGGAATTGAAGAAAATGCCCGCCGAAGAAGGGAGAGGTTTCGGGTGAAATATGTGCGGCCTGGTGGCGGAGAGGGTGGGGTGAGCGAGGGGAATGAGAAAGGAGAGGCAAGAGTTTAAGTACACGTGGTCGGGGGCGAGGTTTACTCCGGCAATGAAGCGAATTAACGCGAGAAGTTATGGCCAGAAATGGCCGGCAAGGGGGCGTGGTCACCGTGGCGGGTGAGGAAGATGACTGGGGGTGGGGCTGGCTATTCAGCGAGAGAGAGAGAGAGAGAGAGAGAGAGAGAGAGAGAGAGAGAGAGAGAGAGAGAGAGAGAGAGGATAGGTGGGGTCCAGCAGTCAGTGGCTCTGCGGGTTTACTGTTAAGTGAAAAAACGCTTCGCTCGGGGGAAGAGGGAGTGGGCTGGTTGCTGGGATGGACTGGGCCTGGTGGGCTGGGGTCTGTTTCCATTTTTTTTATTCTGGATCCTTTTTCTTTTTCTATTTAGATTTTCTGTTTTGATTTTATTCAAATGATTTCAAACCCTTTTTCTTTTCAAATCTTTGCAAACTTTTCAGCAAGTTTCTATTATGTTCAAACATGTATTTTAAAGATAATTTTGGAACTTTTCTTTTATTCCCACATGGTTTAAATATTGATTTAAAATGGACCTTTGTCTTTATTTAAATAGGATTTTTAAATATGATTCCATACCATATTATTTATTAAAATGATTTAACTTTCTGTTTTAAATTCAAATGTTTGTCAAACTCCTTTTTGTAAGTTTTATTTATTCCATAGGGTGTTAAATAATTCACTTTGAATTATTTTAATATGTGTTATCAATCATTTAAATTGGTTATTTCCCCTTATTCAAGTAATATCAAATATGGTTTTAATCTCATAAAATTTATTTCAAATAATTTTCTGATTCTATTAAAGTTATTTATTTAACTTTTATTCCACTTGGGAAAATTCCAATTATTATTTTCCCATGATTTACTCAATCATTTCTATTAGGGATTTTGTCTTTATAAGAATAAAATTTGTTTAATTCCATATTATTTTATTTGAATATTCTTTATCCATTTATTTGGATTTGGATTATATTTATTCCCTTTGCTTATGGTCTTGGCCAAGTTTTATTTTGGCTTCTAAATATTCCTTATTTATTTATTTCATTATTTGCCTTACAAAATCCATATCTTTTTATTTAATGAATCCAACTTGTTGATTCCAATTTGTAAAATCTTATTTAATATTTTTTTATCCTTTTAAATATCTTTAGGATTATTTGCTTACCATTTGTTATGGATTTTTAGATTGGTGCTTTATTAGCTTTGGAAATTCAATTTCCTTATCTTACTAAATTCATAAGATTTTATCTATGGTTCCAAATTGAATGAAATCAATTTCTAAGGTTTTATAATATTTATCATTCATCATTCTTGATCATTTAAAATGTTTGTTGACCAATTTGATGTAGATCAAAACCTTAGTCTTGGAGGGGTTTTGGAAATGATTTTCTCCCATTAGGGTTTTTAGAGTTTTGGTTTATTTTTCCAAGTGTTTAAATTTCAAGATGCATTTATGAAGAATGCATTTCACTTGATCTTGAATTTAAACTTTGTTCAAGGTTTGTTCAAGATGGGTTTTTAAGTTTCCATTTAGAAACAAAAGTTTCTTTTCACCCTAAATTTCAACAAAAAAAAATTTCACATTACAAATTTTGGAAAATTTTGGGATGTGACAGGCTACCACCCTTAAAAGAAATCTCGTCCGTAGATTTGGGAAAGGTAGAGGTTACAAGTTGGCTTAAAAACAACTAGGGTACTACCACCCTTAAAAAATTTCCAACTAGATTACATCTTGGCTTGCTTAGGATCTTGATGAAACTTCTCTTGGCAGACATCTGCATAGTGTCCTTTGTTTCCACACTTGAAACATGTGACAAGGCCGAGATCCTTCATAGGCTTGTTTGTTTTGTACTTCATCTTTTATGGACAAATGCTTGCATAATGTCCTTGGTTACCACAATTGTAACATGTGACAAGATTGAGTTCTTCATGTATCTTCTATGGACAAGTTGATACATAACGGCCTAGCTCTTTGCAGTTGTTGCACCACACTTGGCTAATTTCCATATACTTCTTCTTCTTCTCTGTACATTCATTGGCATAGTGTCCCATCTCTTTGCAATGGCAACACTGCACTTGGCTTTTGTCCTTCTTCTCCTTGGGTTTCTCCAAGGCTAGGAGTTCTTCTAGTTCATGCTCTTCATATCTCACCTCAAAGGTGGGAAAGTCTCCTGGTTTCCTTAATCTTTTCCATGGATAATACATATGTTTCCTCTTTTGTCCATCAATGGGAGTCATAGTGCATGGAGGTGCAAGATGAGATTTGCGTTTGTCTTCATCCTTCTTGGTAGAAGTTGTTTCCTCATGGGGGTTTACAAACTGTTGATGCACTCCACCTTGTTTCCTTTGTTGAACTATGGAATAGATGGGACATTGGATAGGGACATGATTATTTCCTTCACATAGGAAACAAGTAGCTTGAGATGTGGGGCATTGATGAGTTGGATGTTTCTCTTCAAAATTAGGGCATTGATCTTCATGCTGTTTGGAAGTGTGATCCAAGTCTCCACAAATAATATCATCATTGACATCATTGTTTTCACAAGCCCCTTGAGAAGGGTTGTCTCCCATGTTGATCATTTGATTTGTCACCTTTTGCATAAATTGGGTTTGGGTTTCAATAACCTTTGCATGGTTAGGTCTAACTCTTTGTAGTTCGCTAAAATCTGAGTTGTCACTTGGTTCAACTGGGTTTGGGTTACTATGAGTTCTCTCATGTTGATCTCTTGGTTGTTGTCGTTGTTGTCACCATCCTTGTTGTTGGAGTCTCTTGGGGAAGTCATCTGTTTAGGTTGGATTGGGATTAGAATAGGCAAAGATTTCCAAGGGAGAATTCTAATCATACACATAACAATTCACACAAGCAATGTGCAAGCAATCACAAACAAACATTCCACTCAAACAACAAGTTCAAGCACATTTTTAGGCAACAAAATATATTTGCATAAGTTGGTGGGTTTGATTCAAACTAAACATGGTGGTCCAACTATATGGTTCACTTGAGATCATTCCATTCTTCTTTGTTGATTTTTCATGAATGATATCATTGTATCTTTGGAAGAATTCTTGTATCTTGGTCACAAAACTTCAAAGGTGATGATGGTTCCTTCTAAGTTATGTTTCCTTAGTCTTCAAGTCTTCAGTAATATTTCTTGTCTCACTTATAGTCCTTAGCGATATCCAAGTTGAAGTCCTTGGTGAAGATAAAGTTGAAGTCATTTGAGTGGGTGAAATCCTTTGCTCATGGTGAGGTATTGTCCATCAAGTTGAAATAGAAGAGATGTAGAATCAAAACCAAAATGTTTGAGGAAAGAGTTGACAAGATTGTTTGTAAATAATTTTTGGAACAAATACAACTCCTATTTTTCTAAGGGTTTTTGTCCAATCCTAGGGTTACAAATCCTACAGGCAACACAGTGCTATGGTACCATTTGTAGAGGTCCTAACCTTTAATAAGGTAGAGATCCCTGTGTTTACAATGCTAGTCATAATAGCTAGCATCCACAGTTAAGATGTAATATCAAGAAACAAAGGTCATAATACAACTTTATAACCAGGAATAAAATAATTCATTACATCTTACATAGCTCATTTGGCTATCTCATTACAATGCAGAAGAAATAACTATAACATAGAGTCCTTCATCTTCAAAGTACCACAAGCAATCATGTTGGTTGTAGACTTGTAAACCTAATCAACACACTTCACTAACATCAAACAAACCTGCAACATAATAAGTTACAGCCACATGGGTCAATACATTTGAATTGTATTGGCAAGTGATACTTTGGTAGAATAGTATTAACTATCATCTATATGCATTTAGCTAGGTGGAGCTTACGCTTGCTTTGCTCAAAATAGTTTTCCTTATCATTTGAAAACACTAAGCTTTTGCTTGTAAAAATCATCCAAGGAAACACCAATAGATTTCAAACCCTTTTTCTTTTCAAATCTTTGCAAACTTTTTAGCAAGTTTCTATTCTGTTCAAACGTGTATTTTAAAGATAATTTTGGAACTTTTATTTTATTCCCACATGGTTTAAATATTGATTTAAAATGGACCTTTGTCTTTATTTAAATAGGATTTTTAAATATGATTCCAATTCATATTATTTATTCAAATGATTTAACTTTCTGTTTTAAATTCAAATGTTTGTCAAACTCCTTTTTGTAAGTTTTAATTATTCCATAGGGTGTTAAATAATTCACTTTGAATTATTTTAATATGTTTTATCAATCATTTAAATTGGTTATTTCCCCTTATTCAAGTAATATCAAATATGGTTTTAATCTCATAAAATTTATTTCAAATAATTTTCTGATTCTATTTAAGTTATTTAATTAACTTTTATTCCACTTGGGAAAATTCCAATTATTATTTTCCCATGATTTACTCAATCATTTCTATTAGGGATTTTGTCTTTATAAGAATAGAATTTGTTTAATGCCATATTATTTTATTTGAATATTCTTTATCGATTTATTTGGATTTGTATTATATTTATTCCCTTTGCTTATGGTCTTGGCCAAGTTTTATTTTGGCTTCTAAATATTCCTTATTTATTTATTTCATTATTTGCCTTACAAAATCCATATCTTTTTATTTAATGAATCCAACTTGGTGATTCCAATTTGTAAAATCTTATTTAATATTTGTTTATCCTTTTAAATCTTTAGGATTATTTTCTCAACATTTGTTATGGATTTTGAGATAGGTGCTTTATTAGCTTTGGAAATTCAATTTCCTTATCTTACTATATTCATAAGATTTTATCTATGGTTCCAAATTGAATGAAATCAATTTCTAAGGTTTTATAATATTTATCATTCATCATTCTTGATCATTTAAAATGTTTGTTGACATTTTTTATGTAGATCAAAACCTTAGTCTTGGAGGGGTTTTGGAAATGATTTTCTCCATTAGGGTTTTAGAGGTTTGGTTTATTTTTCCAAGTGTTTAAATTTCAAGATGCATTTATGAAGAATGCATTTCACTTGATCTTGAATTTAAACTTTGTTAAAGGTTTGTTCAAGATAGGTTTTTAAGTTTCCATTTAGAAACAAAAGTTTCTTTTCACCCTAAATTTCAACAATTATTTATTTTATTTATTTGTTTTTCACATTACAAAATTTGGAAAATTTTGGGATGTGACAAGCAGCTCCGGTTGCCCGCCGATTCCATCCACCTTCCGGCCTTCTGAGAACACCAGCGAGATCCCCGATGTCTTCTCATTCTTCCTACCAAGCGGAGCAAGCCGAAGTGGCCTCAGGAGCTCCAATCGCCACCTACTTCCCCGACTCCAGTCATCACGCTTGCCATCGATTATGGACATCCCGCTCCTCGCCGACCCCTCCACTGCGTTCCCGGTGAGCTTCTGAGCCTCCCCGTTCCTTCCATGCTTCCTGGCTTGGACCATAGCGCTCTCGCGTCGAGCGCCGCCACTCGCCGCCGTCGGGCACCATCAAATCCACGCCTCCGGCAACCAAAACACAGCGGTACCGCCACCCGTTTGCTCGCCTTGCTGCTCCGATTCGAATGGAACCAACCACACGTCCCCGCTCGCCCGCTAGCATCGTCCTTGTCGACCACCTGAGAGCTCACCGTCGGGTGATGTCTTGCTGACGTCACCGTAACGCCAGCATGCGCGGGGTCAGCCCAGTCAAAACTCGATGGGTCCCTTGTTGCCCATGTGGAGGTGAGGTGGCCAGTGCCCCACCTGTCTATCTCTAGGGCTAGCCCAGACCTCGGTGTAAAAAGGTTTCCAGTTTTATTTAAATTAAGAAAAGGCTTTAATAATTTTAGAAATTATTATAAATCTTATAAATTCAATAACTTTTAATTTATAAGTCAAAAAAATACAAATAATATATCAAAATGTTCAGAAAAATGAGAACTATCTATTTAAGCTATCATGATGCATTGATCAACAACTAAAATGACAAGTTTAATTATAAGAACATAGTAACCGCTCATAGGTGATTCCGGAGTTTCTGCGAATTAGGCTTTTCGCCCCTCGGAACCCCATTTAATTTGTCGAGCATGCTTTAGGGTTACTTTTCAATAGAATTTAACTTGTCATATCATCATCCTTTTTTGAGCATTGCATCTATGCCATTATTGATTGTTTCCCCTTTATTTCTGGTGTTTGGTTCTTTCCTGTAGAATACTATGTCGAGATCAAGATTTAAGACCAAGATCAACATCGTCGAAGTTCGAAGATTGGCGAACAATACCTGACCAACAATAATCAAGTTAAGTACAAGGCTCTCGAAGATCTGCTTATCGGTTATCAACTGGCAAAGGCAAGCATAGCCCCACCATGATACAATCCTATGTTTTCCAAAGCATTTCAATTCCTTCCATGATGCATACGATTCTACTATGGTCTTTTATTGATAGATAGAGTATCCTATCTATTGCATTACTCCCTTTGAGCTTATATTACCTGATCCACTGCTCCTAGCATAACTAGGTTTGGCTTGTGTGCACTGCTAAAGCTTATATATGTGTCTGCTTAGCCATGCATAGCTGTCAGTTCTGGTCCATCCAGATGATGTATCAGATGTAGAGAATCTAGTATGACAAGAGAACATGATGAGATGATATCAGAGGTGATATAAGATTAAACATGTTAAGGCTTGTATGGGAGGCCATGGTGGGATGTGGTTTTTCTAGTTCCATGCTCACCACCACTAGGACCTGAGTTCTTGCCTTTGGAACCGAGACGAGCGTACAACCACACAGGGCCTGGACAACCTCATGACTAACTTGCCTAGTAGATTCCATGAGTCACATAGTTCGGGCGTTCCATTTGACATACGCATTGAAAATGTTTTCGAAAGAGGAGGTGAAGGAGTTGCATTCATATAGGTAGGGAAGCGTGGAACGAGTTGCTTGGGGTTGATGGCGACCCTGGTAAACCAACCTCGCCTCACATCTTTAAGTACCGGCTTCGGGATTTGACCCGTTACAGCGGAACCATACTTATTGCGTGACTCATGGTCTCGACGAAAGCAAGGTAAAGGTCGTGGTCAACCACTCTCTGCCGGCCTTCCAAGGAAGAGGGCTAATCTATAGTGGCATTAAGAATCGGTTGGCGCATGTGGGTAAAGTTGTACACCCCTGCAGGGTAATAATCTTTTCGAAAATCCACATGAACCTAATCTTAAAACTCTTGGTGACCAGATTCTATGATCATAGAGAACATGAACCTAATCTTAAAACTTGGTAGATCAACGTGTGCTTAAGGATGCTTCCTCATGGGTATGAGGGGGTGATCCTAGTTGGTAGATGATGATGATTGGTGGATATCAAAAGATGATGATCAATACTTTGGAGATGTCACGCTCTTATCTCCTTTTAAAATATTCTGTTTAGACGGGATTCTTCTTCTCCCTCTTGATATATAAACAAAAGTGGCTTTATGCAAAACACTCCACCAGCCATAAGTCTTGCAGAGTACACCCTGTACTCACCCTTGCTTTGTTGATACTTTTGGAAGAGTAAGTGTTCCCCTGAAGACGAGTTTCGTACTACATCGACATCAACGAGTAGCTTGGGGTTCCCGGCCGGCAGCCTGGAATCTATGGGTTGGGACGTCATCATTATGCTTCAGGCCTCTTAGGCCATCTGTTAAGTTTGATATACTCAATAGCATAATTTGCCTTCCGTTTTTTGATGTTTGTGGTTAGTGACCTCTACTTGTAATCATTTGGTTCTCTGCTCACTTATGAGCTTACTTTAATAAAAAAAATTGTGTCGTAGGGTCACTGCCGTGTTACTGATTCTTCACTGGATATTCTCGAGCTCAAGGTTAAGCTTATTTCAGACGGAGGTCTGGGATTCGTTTAGCCCTGATCCCGGGGGTGTCACAGCCTAGTATATCTATTAGTGCTATTTTACTTTGTTGCAACTTGTTGTGCTTAAAGCCTGTCACTAGGGCCCGAGTGCCATGATCTTAGATCTGAACTTATTATTGAATCATTATGATAGTATTGTTTGTGATCTTATCTGCAAGTTGTGTACACATATCATTGTCCGGATCCAAAGGCCCCAAAGTGACAATAATTGGGACAACCGGAAGGGATGGTTGTGGTGTGAGGATCACATGTGTTCATGAAGTGTTAATGCTTTGCTACAGTGCTCTATGAAAAGGAGTACCTTAATTGATAGTAGTTCCCTAGAGGCCCCGCTGCCACGGGCTGGCTGGACAGAAGATGTTGTGCAAGTTATCATTGCGAGCACGTATGACTATATTTGGAGCACATGCCTAGGATTATTTAGTACTTGGATGCTTGTTATTATTTATCTGCAATGCCCTTGATCTTGAAGTTACATGTATAGAATCGTCCATGCAACGCCCGTCCATCCATCCCTATGCCTACCTCACTAGAATCCCACTGTTTACCGTTACTGTTACTATTGCTCCTGTTTCAATATTGCTATTGCTTTGTTGTTGCTACTACAAACTATTGCTACTGATAAACTTTTGTGAGCAAGAACTATTTCTAGGTGCAGCTGAACTAACAACTCAGTTGTTAAGGCTTGCAAGTATTCTTTGTCTCCCCTTGTGTTGAATCAATAAATTGGCTAATACTACCTGCAAAGACTGTTGCGATCCCCTACACTTGTGGGTCATCAACCTCTCTGGACTAGATAGAAACACCTTCACCAACTAGTTGTTATATGAGTCATCACTTGGTTACATGATCCTACCTACTTGATAGATATAAATATGATTTTGCTATGCCAAGACATGATGAGACACTTTGTGGAAGATGTGGGCCCATGCAAACATTGCATGGTCTATAGACCTCTCTAGGTGGTCTTGAAACACCATGATCAACCTAGTGGTTATGTGCCTCTGCACTTGGCCAACATTATGCTACCATGTTGATAGATCTTAGTATAACACTACTATTCCAAGACATGATGAGACACAACTGTGGCCAATGTGGGACCATGCCAACATTGCATGGGCTATAGGCCTCTATGGGCTGGATAAAAACACCATCATCAACTTAGTGGGTATGTGAGTCACTACACCTGACCATCATGATCCCACCTAGTTGATACATCTAAGTATAAGAGTACTATGCCAAGCCATGAAACACACTTGTGGCAGATTGTGGGGCCATGCCAACATTGCATGGGATCTAGACCTCTCTAGGCTAGATAGAAACACCTTCACCAACTTGTTGTTGTATGTAACATGATCCTACCTACTTGATAGATCTAAGTATGATTTTTCTATGCCAAGACATGATGAGACACTTTATGGAAGATTTGGGCCCATGCCAACACTGCATGATCTATAGACCTCTCTATGTGGGCTTGAAACACCATCATCAACCTAGTGGTTGTGTGCCTCAGCACTTGGCCAACATTATGCCACCCTATTGATAGATCTTCTTCTAACACTACTATGCCAAGACATGATGAGACACATCTGTGGCAAATGTGGGGCCATGCCAACAATTCATGGGCTATAGACCTCTATGGGCTGGATAGAAACACTACCATCAACTTAGTGGGTGTGTGAGTCACTACACCTGACCATCATGATCCCACCCAGTTGATACATCTAAGTATAAGAGTGCTATGCCAAGCCATGACACACACTTGTGGCAGATTGTGGGGCCATGCCAACATTGCATGATATCTAGACCTCTTTGGGCTGGATAGAAACACCTTCACCAACTTGTTGTTGTATGAGTCATCACTTGGCCAATATGATCATACCTACTTGATAGATCTAAGTATGATTTTGCTATGCCAAGACATGATGAGAAACTCTGTGGCAGATGTGGGCCCATGCCAACATTGCATGGTCTATAGACCTCTCTGTATGGGCTTGAAACACCATCATCAACCTAGTGGTTGTGTGCCTCAGCACTTGGCCAACATTATGCCATCCTGTTGATAGATCTTAGTATAACACTACTATGCAAAGACATGATGAGACACAACTGTGGAAAATGTTGGCGCCTGCCAACATTGCATGGGCTATAGACCTCTATGGGTTGGTTAGAAACACCATCATCAACTTAGTGGGTTTGTGAGTCACTACACCTGACCATCATGTTCCCACCCATTTGATACATCTAAGTATAAGAGCGTTATGCCAAGCCATGACACACACTTGTGGCAGACTGTTGGGCCATGCCAACATTGCATGTGATCTAGACATCTCTGGACTGGATAGAAACACCTTCACCAACTTGTTATTGTATGAATCATCACTTGGCCAACATGATCCTACCTACTTGATAGATCTAAGTATGATTTCGCTATGCCAAGACATGATGAGACACTTTGTGGCAGATGTGGGCATATGCCAACATTGCGTGGTCTATAGACCTCTTTGGATGGGCTTGAAACACAATCATCAACCTAGTGGTTGTGTGCCTCAGCACTTGGCCAACATTATGCCACCCTGTTGATAGATCTTAGTATAACACTACTATGCCAAGACATGATGAGACACAACTGTGGCAAATGTGGGCCCATGCCAACATTGCATGGGCTATAGACCTCTATGGGCTGGATAGAAACACCATCACCAACTTAGTGGGTGTGTGAGTCACTACACCTGACCATCATGATCCCACCCAGTTGATACATCTAAGTATAAGAGTGCTATGACAAGCCATGACACACACTTGTGGCAGATTGTGAGGCCATGCCAACATTGCATGGGATCTAGATCTCTCTGGGCTGGATAGAAAGACCTTCACAAACTTATTGTTGTATGACTCATTACTTGGCCAACATGATCCTACCTACTGGATAGATCTAAGTATGATTTTGCTATGCCAAGACATGATGAGACACTCTGTGGCATATGTGGGCCCATGCGAACATTGCATGGTCTATAGACCTCTTTGGGTGGGTTTGAAACACCATCATCAACCTAGTTGTTGTGTGCCTCTGCACTTGGACAACATTATGCCACCCTATTGATAGATCTTAGTAGAACACTACTATGCCAAGACATGATGAGACACAACTGTGGCAAATGTGGGGCCATGCCAACATTGCATGGGCTATAGACCTCTCTGGGATTGATAGAAACACCATCATCAACTTAGTGCATGTGTGAGTCACTACACTTAACCATTATGATCCCGCCCAGTTGATACATCTAAGTATAAGAGTGCTATGCCAAGCCATGACACACACTTGTGGTAGATTGTGGGACCATGCCAACATTGCATGGGATCTAGAACTCTCTAGGTGGATAGAAACACCTTCACCAAACTTGTTCTTGTATGAGTCATCACTTGTCCAACATGATCATACCTACTTGATAGATCTAAGAATGATTTTGCTATGCCAAGACATGATGAGAAACTTTGTGGCAGATGTGGGCCCATGCCTAGATTGCATGGTCTATAGATCTCTCTGGATGAGCTTGAAACACCATCATCAACCTAGTGATTGTGTGCCTCAGCACTTGGCCAACATTATGCCACCCTGTTGATAGATCTTAGTATAACACTTCTATGCAAATACATGATGAGACACAATTGTGGAAAATGTGGGCCCATGCCAACATTGCATGGGCTATAGACCTCTATGGGCTGGATAGAAACACCATCATCAACTTAGTGGGTATGTGAGTCACTACACCTGACCATCATGATCCCACCCAGTTGATACATCTAAGTATAAGAGTACTATGCCAAGCCATGAAACACACTTGTTGTAACATCCCTAAAATCATGTTTTCAAAGGTTCATATCATGCATGCATGCATATCATTTAGGGATCAAATTCAAACTCAAACTCAAACTCATTTGAAAGTAATAGAGTTTGACAGCTATGATTTTATGTGATCAAACAGTAATCAAATGCTACTCTCCAATGAGAGATTATTTGTTTCAAAACCAAACCTTGATGCTCTCAGATTATCTTTCTTGATTGATAGTGCTTAAACCAAAACTTACAAAACAAATATGGATTTAAAACCATTTTCAAAACTTGTTCAAAACAAGTGCTATGTCACTGTTTATTTTGTTTGATCAAAAGTACCAAGTAGTTCAGAGAGACCATATGGTTTTATGCCCAGAATTATGAGTGTTTCACTATGCAAAAATTCAGAAAAAGGTTTGAATTCAAATGGTTTTGAAATCATTTGAAAATGTTTCATGAAAATCAATTTAGAAAAAGAAAAGGCATTAGAAAACAGCACTGGGCCTAGCGCCACCATTCCAGCCCAACAGCAGAAACGTCCCAAAAGCCAGCCCACCCGGGTTTCCCCCTCTCCCTCTATTTCTCACCGCGTTCGCGCATACCCTCTCGCTGACAAGTGGACCCTGCAGCCACGTCACTCCTTCGTCCCCAAATTCTCCCCACAAACCACGTCGCCGCTGCCGTCGATGCCGATAATGGCGTGGCATAATTAGCCTTGATTCCGCGAGCGTTTCGTGTCGCGCTGCTTCCTACTTAAACCCCTCCCCCTCGCGACCATTTCCCCCAACAAAGCTAGCCAGGAGCGCCACCAGGTGCCAGTATTTTCCCTCACACCGCCGCAGTACCGACAGACTCCGGCATGCGATTCCGGTAAGCTCTCGTCGCCCCATCCCATCTAAGTTTGATAGACTGATCGCAGCATCCTTGCGCATCTTCTCATCCCATTGGTGCATGCTAGGACCATCGGGAGTCTCGCCAACAACGACGACAGCAAGTGTCCGACGCTTTCCTCCTCTTCGGTGAGAAATCACGGTACGAATAGAGCGCCCCTTGCTCCCTCCTTGAAACTATCTTGCTCGCAGTGACTTTGTGCACCCCCTGATGCGTTTATTTTGTGCAAGGACGGCACACATCCTCGGCAATGTAGACGTCTGCAGCCACCCGACGCCGTGCACGACTCCGACAAGCTCCAGCGAGCACCTCTGTGCTCCCCTTCGCCATCGAAGCCCACCTTGAGCATCAGCAGCACGCGGCGAGCATAGTAATCCCCTTCTCCCTCTCCCGCGCAACCTAGAACATCGGCAACGACTCTGACAGAGCCGTCGCCGCCAGTCGCCGCCGCTAGCGCCACCCGTCTATGGTTGATAGATCTGTGGCCGTAGGATCTAAATCCAGTGGGTGAGATTAGAAGCTAGGCGAAGAGGTATGGATCAGATCTGACCGCATGTTTTAGTTAGATCTAATGGCTCAGAAGCGTGATCCGCCCGAACCGGTACCAGCCAATTAGAAAGCGCCACGTGGCATGTTCTTTGATTTAAAATTCTGAATTAGATCTATTAGATGTTTGAATTTGTTTAATTCATAACTTTTGAATGCCACGTCCAAATTTGACAAATTTTATATCAATGGGATCAGGAGAGACAGCCCTTTCCATTTATGCAATGTGTTTAATGTTTTGCTTCTGTTAAAATGGGTGTTTTTCAGAAACATGTGTAGGCATAATTTGGATATAATAATTATTTGTAAAATGTTTTAATGTTCAAATAAAGTTTTTTTGGCAAGTTTTGAACTTGGTTATGTATCAGTACTGTGCACTTGTCTTGTTTGGTGTAGAAAATCATCACATGGCATTATGCATGCATCCATATATTTTTGCTTGTATTTGTTATGTATGTGATTTTGGTGTTATTATTTTATGTGTAGATTTTGGTGCAAATAGTGATTGTGATTGTGAGGATTGTAGCTACTCTCCAAACTGCCAAGGCAAGTGGTGCTTCATGATTTTATTCCTATGTTTTTTCAAATATGCATTAGAAATATTTTGCTAGTCTTGCATGGATATTTTTGATCTATATGCTATGCTTGGGAAATCCTAGTAGTTGTAGAATTGCTAGAAATATTTCTAAGTTTTATCAATGCCATGCTTAGCCTAGCTAGTAGCAACCAAGGGTGGTTATATTCATGCTATGAATAAATATTTCTAAGTATTTGGACTATGTTTTTGTTTAATAAAACAACTAAGTGAATGAAACACCTGGGTGGAATGGAAAGAATGGGTTATGTTGAGTGGTTACACAAGGCCCGTTTCTATGGTTTACCTTGTGTATCTCACTTGTGGAAAGCCACCCAGGAACAAAGGTAATTGAGAGGCCAAATGTTAACAAGCTTCTAGTGCAGCCACTTGGCAATATGGGCTCTGCCTGGATCACATAGGTTGCAATAACTTAGCCATTTGGACAGTTGGTGGTAGTGGGATGATAGGTTGGAACGCGTCCATTTGGTCTAAGGGAAGGCTTCTGAAAGGTCCTGTCTTGGTGAAAATCAAGTCTTGTGGGGAAAGTGCACAACCTCTGCAGGTGGAAGAATCTAAGTACTTAGCCATGTCCCTGGTATTGGACAACTTGAGCATCAAGACATGGAAACTATCAAGAATCTCCTCATCCCAATTTCTAAGTAAAAACTTGTGGTTGAACAAGGGTGAAGGATCCCAATGTCTATTGGTGGTTCCTTGGGAAGGTTTTTGACAAAGAAAAACTTAGTGTTTTCAACTAATAGGCAAAACCTATTTTGAGCAAAGCAAGCCTAAGCTACACTTAGCCAAAATGCATATAGTATTTAGTCCACCAAAATTCTACTAAGGTATCACTTGCCAATACTATTCCAATGTATTGACCCATTGTGGCTGTAACTTGTGATGTTGCAGGATATTCTGATGATGATTAGGAGTCATGAGTCTACACTCAACATGCTTGCCTATGGCACATGAAGATGAAGACTTATTTATCTTATTATATATTTGAACTCTTGTATTAGGCCTGTGGCCATGGAGTTGTAAAAGACTATGTTTGTCTCTGGAATGATATGTAATAATGACCTTTGTTTCTGTGTACTTCATCTTAAACTGTGGATGCTAGCATTGATCCAGGGACTAACATTGCAATCACAGGGATCCTTTCCTTTACAAAGGAGGGATCTTACAGATGGTATCAGAGCACTGTGTTGCCTGTAGGATTATGACCCTAGGATTGGAAACCACTAAGGAAAAAAAATTCAACAACTTCCACACTTGTATTTTCTTCTCATAAACTTTTCTATTCTTCTTTCTCATCTCTATTTGTAGATGAACTCCATCAATGAAGCCGTGAGGAAGGGACCGCTCATGACTATGACTTTGGAGTGTGAGATAGAATTCCCCAAGGCTCTCAAGGACCTCATGGTTGCCATGGGCATACATGGTGCAGCTGTGTACAAAGGTTTTCCTGTGATGGATGAAGGAGTTGAGTACTAGTGGGTGCAACTTCACTTGTATAAAAACAAGGAAGACAATCACAAGGATTCAGGATTCTGCATGGTCACCAACACAGTGATGCACACTACATTCTTTGATTCAGCAAGGGATGCAGCTTGGAGGGCCATCAAAGAACTTGGTGATAGAATCAAGTGTAGAATGCTTAACACCCAGAATGATCTTAGGGAAGAAAAGAAGCATACCCAAGAGTTAGAGGCTACCAACCAAAGCTTAAGAAAGGACATCATAGACTTAGCAATGGAGTCTTGTGATCTAGATAAACAGATTGCCTCTAGGGATGCCCTGTTATCCAACTTGGCAAGTGAGATGGGATTGTAAACGTACTCCGTTAGTTGGACCACCACACTTATCATTTTATTTTCCAAAAATGTTTTCTAAAATAAGTTGAACCTTGGATGCTTGTAAGGGATTTTATGTATGCTATGACTTGTGTGTTTGTCAATGTTGTGCCTGTGATGCTTTGTCTTGTAAAATATTCATTGAGTTGACTCTTACTTTTTCTATCTTATTAAATAGATGCCTAATGTTACTATCAGCACGGCTGAAGAGTTCAAGGGAACTCGTTTTGGCCCTCGTATTATTGAGCTCACTAGTTTTCTCAATCTCCCTCTTCCTACCATCATGGTGCTTCCCCTCACCAAGTTTGAGAGGAAAGACCTTTGCGGCTTCAAGGTTAATCAGCCCGTACGCCAGACTGCGCCTACCACGGAGGCAATCATCTTCAAGCTCATGCATGATGACAAGGAGAGAGGCCTAGAGGTAGTCATGCAGGACTTGATTGGACGTCTGTTAGGGAGACACTCTCGACAGGTTAGAGGTACTCACTTCCATGCCTTCGGTAGACGTGACGAGGATTGTGAGGCCATTGACTTCGAGGATACTTTGAGGGAGACAGCAAAGCCGATTCATCTATACCTCCAGGACTTAGAGGTTCTTCTTAGGCACATAGACACTGATAGGACCAACGTCATGCTCAGCAATGATGAATTCCAGGTGCAGCTTCGTGAGAAGGACAAGCTCTTCGCGGAGCAAGATGAGATAGTCAAGGATATGGAGGCCAAGTTCGAGAGTCAGGACAGAAAGTTGAAGAGTCAAGAGAAGCGAGTCCAAGATAGGAACAAGAGGATTCGAGACATGACTACAGAACTGGAGGCCAAGGACTTCGATCTCGAGCACCAGCAGACTGTGATTGAGAGACTTCGTTCATAGAAGAGGGCTCTCAAAGCCAAAATAGAGACCTTAACCACCAATGTCGAGGAGTACAAGACCGCTATGGAGAATGCAGGTCTTACACTTGTCGAAGAGGAGGTTGATGCAGAGGAGTAGTGATGACTACTCATTTACCTTTATTTATCATGCCTTTGATTATTGAGTCGCAATGACCATCCAACATGTGGATGGCTTGCTATTGGTGTGTTTACTTTGCAAACTTGTTGTCTATGTTGTTGAACTTTTATTACTATGATGCATGATTGTGATTGTTATGTGATGTATTGTGCATGTTAGCATCTATGGGTATCTCATTCTTATCCTTATTGAAAACCACAGATGCCTCCCCGACGTGCCAATCCCAACCCCAACAACAATAACATCACCCCTGAGATGCAGCAGATGATGACAACTCAGACTCAGTTGATGCAAATGATGACTACTTTCATCCTGAATCAGAACAACAACAACAACAATAATAATAACAATAACAACAACAACAATCAGAAACAACCCACCGGGTTTTGACATGCTTACCAGGTTCTTGAGACTGAGGCCAGCAAAGTTCTCAGGAACTACTAATCCTATGGTGGCCAATGATTGTCTACGCTCTGTGAACAAGGACTTGGTAACTGTTGGCTGTACTGATGAAGAGAAAGTCAGATTTGCAGCTCACTTGTTGGAAGGACCAGCAGCCACTTGGTGGGATAACTTCCAGATCACCACTCCCATTGCGGATGTGACATGGGCTATCTTTGAAGATGGTTTCCGTACTGCTCACATCTCATCCGGAGTGATGAGTTTGAAGAAGAAAGAGTTCCATAACTTGAAGCAGCACCACCGTAGCGTGGCTGAATATATTGAGGAGTTCAACAATCTGGCGCGTTATGCACCAGATGAAGTTGACACTGATGCTAAGAGGAAGGAAAAGTTCCTTGAAGGGTTGAATGATGAACTGAACCTGCAGTTAGCTGTGGCTTATGTTCCCACATACCAGTCTCTTTTGACAAGGATGCTATTTTGGAGAGCAAGATGAAACAAGTTGAAAGCAGGAAGAGAAAGCACTCTGACAAGCACAGCTCGGGATCGTCTCACAAGCGTTCCCATTATGATGACAGTGGGAGTTCTGGATCCCACAAGCATGGGAAGTTCAACAAGCACCACAACCACAAACGTTATCATGACAACAAGCACCACCATAGTCATGACAACGAGAAGTACAAGAATAACAAGGGTGGATATAAGAGCCACCACAATGGAAGTGGAAGTGGCAGTGGAAGCCAGCCTGTCAAGAAGGATCTTAGTCAGGTTGAATGTTTCAAGTGCAAAAACATGGGGCATTTTGCAAATAAATGCCCAGAAAATAAATTTGAAGGACCCAACAAGCCCAACCCTTTTCAAAATGGACAAGTGAACCACATCAATGTGGAGGAAATTTATGAGGAGCCTGATGCTGTTGCTGGTAAGTTCAAACTCAATTCTGTTCCATCATTTGTTCTCTTTGATACTGGTGAATATCATTCATTCATATCAAGAGCATTTGTTGAAACAAATGAACTACTGGGTGTCCTATAAAATTAAGTTCTCCTGGCAGAGAAATGATAGTGAACTCAGGATGTCATGATCTAGTCATAGAGTTTGGGAAGTATAAGTTTCCCGTTAATCTGGTAATCCTAAATTCCCAAGGATTGGATGTCATTTTGGGAATGGACTGGATGACTAAGCACAAGGGAGTGCTAGATTGTGCCAACCATACTGTCTCACTCACAACTCTAGAAAACAAAAGGATTAGATTCAAGACCAACTTTGAATCGAAAAGGAGTAAGCTAAATTCTCTTAAGGGGTTAGCATGGATAGTGTGCCTATTGTGTGTGATTATCCGGATGTGTTTCCGGAAGAATTGCCGGGAATGCCACTAGATAGAGATGTGGAGTTTCTCATTGATTTGCTACCAGGATCTGGACCAATAGCAAAGAGACCGTACAAGATGTCAGTGGATGAGTTGAAAGAACTCAAGAAGCAGCTTGGAGAATAGTTGCAGAAAGGTTTTATCCAACCAAGTTCTTCATCTTGGGGAGCACCAGTTTTGTTTGTGGAAAAGAAAGATAGAAGTCAAAGGTTATGCATAGATTACCGTTCACTCAATGAGGTGACTATCAAGAACAAATATCCTTTGACTAGAATCAATGACATGTTTGATCAGTTAGAAGGAGCTTGTGTGTTCTCAAAGATTGATCTCCGGTCAGGTTACTTCCAGCTCAAGATAAGGGAACAAGACATACCTAAGACAACTTTCACCACAAGGTATGGATTGTATGAGTATACCGTGATGCCATTTGTGTTGACCAATGCACCAGCATACTTCATGAATATGATGAACAAGGTATTCATGGAATTCCTTGATAAGTTTGTTGTCATTTTCATCGATGACATTTTGATCTACTCCAAGAGCAAGGAAGAGCATGAAGGACATTTACGTTTGATACTTGAGAAGCTTAGAGAGCATAAGATGTATGCCAAGTTCAGCAAGTGTGAATTTTGATTAAATGAGGTTGGTTTTCTTGGACACGTTGTGTCAGGAGATGGTGTAGCAGTTGATCCTGCTAAAGTTTCAGCTGTAACTGAATGGGAGTCTCCTAAGTCAGTAAAAGAGGTTCGTAGTTTCCTTGGCTTGGCAGGATACTACCGAAGGTTTATTGAGAATTTCTCCAAGGTAGCAAAACCCATGACAGAATTGCTAAAGAAAGATAAGAAATTTGCTTGGTCTGAAGGTTGTGAACTCAGTTTCCAAGAATTGAAGAAGAGACTAGTGACAGCACCAGTCTTATGTTTGCCAGATTTGGAGAAAGATTTCCAAGTATATTGTGATGCATCTCATCATGGATTAGGTGCAGTACTTATGCAAGAAGGGAAAGTTGTGGCTTATGCCTCGAGACAACTCAAAACTCATGAGGTAAATTACCCTACTCATGATTTAGAGTTAGCCTCTGTTGTCCATGCACTCAAAACATGGAGACATTATCTTTTGGGAAAGAGTTGTGAAGTGTTCACAGATCACAAGAGTTTGAAGTATATTTTCACCCAGAAAGAAATTAACATGAGACAAAGAATATGGCTAGAACTCATCAAGGACTATGACTTGAGTTTGCAATACCACCCCGGTAAAGCAAATGTTGTAGCGGATGCTCTAAGCCGTAAGGTTTTTGTGAATGGCCTTACTAAGGGAGAATTGCCAGATGATCTGTGTGCCCAATTTAGAGATCTTAGATTGGATATTGTGCCTGAGGGATATCTCATGTCTTTGGATGTTCAACCCACCTTGTTGGACAAGATCAAAGAAGCCCAGAAGACAGACAAGGAAATTGAAGAGATTAAGGAAAAGATTGGCAAGGGAAAAGCCAAAGGATTCCATGAAGACGAATAGGGTACTTTATGGCATGGGAAACGTATCTGTGTTCCACAAGATCCGGAGCTTCAGAAACTGATTTTACAAGAAGCACACAACTCACCGTATTCCATTCATCCGGGTAACACCAAAATGTACATGGATATGAAGGAAAGATTTTGGTGGAATAATCCCAAGAAGGACATCGCTGAACATATTGCTTTGTGTGATGCATGTAGTAGGGTGAAAGAGGAACATCAGAAACCAGAAGGATTGTTGCAACCACTACCTATTCCTGATTGGAAGTGGGACAAGATTGGCATGGATTTCATCACCGGATTGCCAAGGACCAGGTCAGGATATGATTCTATTTTTGTAGTAGTGGATCGCTTAACTAAAGTGGCTCATTTCATACCCGTGAAGACAACCTATACAAGTGCTAAGTTAGCAAAGATCTATATGAGTAGAATTGTATGTCTACATGGAGTACCCAAGAGTATTGTGTCTGATAGAGGAACTCAATTCACTTCTCATTTTTGGAGGCAGCTACATGAGTCATTGGGAACGAGGTTGGAATTCAACACTGCTTTTCATCCTCAGACTGATGTACAGATAGAAAGGACTAATCAGATTCTTGAAGATATGTGTAACACCCTCAGAATCGGACCTATGCAAGCTTTAGCGAAACCCGCCAAACCCGCATAGAAACGATTCAAAGGTGCCCACCAGGCACTTTCGTGCGGGTGGAAAACGAAGTAATAACATTACACAACAGTCCTCGATGGGACCCACAGAACAGATATATATAACAGCGACTCAATGAGTCAAGAATACAGATATAATATACAAAGATCCAAATCACCTTGAAAATGATAGGGCGTCCGACTACGGACAAGATGCAAATGGGGCTAAGAGCCCTGAAGAATAACCAATGGCGTCCATAACCCTGCCCAGGCCAAGCCGGAAGGGTAACCCTGCTAACGATGTCGATCTCAAAACCTGCTTAAACAAAAAGGGGTGCCGACAAAGGGCAAAGGAAAAAGAGAGAGCGGTCAGTACTGAGGCCAGTACACGGCGAGACTAGAATTCGGCGGTCCTCGCCTACATAGGTATGGTGGACTGAAGCGGCAGCGGCAGCACGCACTAGACAACCTATAGAGACTCGATACAACTGTCGATTATCGGAGAGGGGTAAGAAAGACCTATTCGGAACCAACCTGATACTAACACCAAACAAACCCATCCTGGCGTTTCCCCCTCGAGACCAACGAGGAAGTCAACCGAGGAACTCACACAGTTGGCAGTTTTATTTATTCGGTTATCGTTGCAGCAATTACTAGTCAGTTATAGATGATCGTCCTGATAAAATAAGCAGTGGGCCGTTTTAGTTAACCATTCCGTTATAGTTGCAACACTTACTAATCAGATACAGATAGCATGAGATAATTCCCAAAACCCAGCAGTTGTTGGTACTTTTATTTAGCCATTCCGTTATAGTTGCCATACTTACTAGTCAGGTACAATGGTCGCAAGCGTCGACCCAAACAAGCAATTGTTGGCAGTTTTATATAGCCATTCCGTTGTAGTGAAGCTGATTACTAGTCAAGTACAAAGTCAAATTTATAGCACTACTTTAGTTATAGTTGTCTATGATCCAGATACTGTGCTCCAAGTTGTCCATAACCGCGGACACGGCTTTCAGAAAGTTTTACCCGGCCGGGGTGCACCAATAGCAACACACACTCGATCAACCTCGAAAAAACCAAATCAACACCCAACGAGGCTTTCACGACAAAGCAATCACAGGATTCATAAATATTTCAGGGGGCCACCCCATTGAGTACACCCGCAACGAAGCTAGATGACTCCGAGACGGACCCAAGGTTTGCGACAATGGCTGTGAATGACAGCAAATCCCAAAACTGGGACTGTCGACACCGCGAAAACACTCCGCTTTCCTAAACAGTACAGTGTGCTATCTGTCGCACAATTTAATTAAAGCAGTAAAATATGGCATAAGTACAGGATAGTAAATAAAACCTCAAACTAGTTTGTGGCCCCAAGAAATAAGAATGAATCAAGCTCTGGCTCAGGGGGGCCCCATATACCTCCCGGATGTGGATAGCACGAATATTCAAGGAACAGGTATCAAGTACTCGGGGTCCTACGGGACACAAGTGGGCGTTCAGAAACCAAATATTTTCTATCACCCACCGATGCCTCTGCTTACTTACTTCAATTTTAGTTGTTAAACAGGAATTAAAGTGAGCGATAAGTAAAACCATGATCATCTCCAACATCAACATGCGGCAAGGCTCCCACAACTGTGGCATTTGACGACACGCAACAGCACTTGAGCAAGCGACTACGACGCGCAAGCCCAACTATCTACCAAACAACAGGTAATAGGATGTGTCCGAGGCAATATAGGGCTGCAAGGGATATCACGGGTACGAAAACTAGAGCATCGCAACACAGATAGCAATAGATCAACAGGAGGGAATAAATACTATAAAAGTAAGATAGGTAGAAAGGGGGAGGTGCTCGCCTGAAAACATTGCCGAAGGTTCGTCCGAAGATCGGGGCGAAGCTCACATCAACTCAACGGCCTTATCCGCGAAGAAGCAAAACACTAGAATAAACACCGGATGCACTATTTAATACTACGGCAGAAGATCGGGCATGATGCATGCATGATGTATGACATGGCAAAGGTGCGGTGCAATTAGGTCATATTAAGCGGAACCGGGGGTCCCGACAATTAATTAAACGGTTCAAGTTATTTAGAACCCCCGCAATTTAAATGTTGTAATAACAGGGCAAGATCAGTTACCGGTTCGCTACACAAATTTAGATGAGGCCGATATGAGACTGGATTTGCCCGCATATGGGCCCCATATTTAATTATGAGGTGAATCGGCATAAGGCCCCCAATCCACACAATGTATGCATGCAAGTATGGCAATTTTATATGCAACAGGTAATATCATTATAAAATAGGGTTCGAGCAAAGGGGTCACACATTAGGGGGTCTCGGCGATCTTGTTAGGGTTCGACGAACTTGGGCTCCGAGGGGTCCGGGGTTCGGGCGCCGGGATCGGTCTTCGGATCGGAGCATCGGGGCTTCGGGGTCCCGACCATCGGATCGAGAATCTTGGCGTTCCGTGAAGGAGGACTCGGGGTCTTTAGGTCTAGGCCTCGGTGCTCCAAGTCGAAGGCCTTTGGGGTTCTGCGGGCTTCAGTTCCGTGACGGGGTCCTCGAGGGTCCGTGGCGAACTTGCGGCAAGGGTTCCCTGCACCTTCGGTTTGCCACGATCACTACAACACCCGGGCTTCTGCAATCACACGTACACCTTGTGCAGCAGCAAATGCACCGGGCACAGGCGGCAAGACACCAGGCAAGCATGTACATAGCAACTCTGCAAGGAGCCATGTCCCTTTAAGACATAACATCGAACACCCTCTGCTACATCACAAGGATATGGCTGGGCGAGGCGGAGGCACAAATGACGCAGGCGAGGGCGAGGGCCGCCGGGGTCGAGGAAGAGGAGGCCCGGGAGGCGGCGGCCGGCGGGGCTCGCTGCCGGAGGAAGGAGGCCGGGGGGCGTGGCTCGGTGGCGAGGCCGACGCCGGGGTTGGCGGCAGAGGCGCGGCCGGCGAGGGTCGGGCGAGGCGGCGGTGAGGACGGCCTAGGGGGAGCTCGGCGGACAGACGGGAAGGGGCCGCGGCCGGCGGAGCAGGTGGCGAGCTCGACGAGGAGCGCGTCAGGGAAGGCTCGCCGGCCGGAAGGGGAGCTCGGGGTGGAGAGGGGCCGGCGGGCGGCGGCGTGGCCGCGGTTCACGGCGGCGCCGGAGGAGATGGGGGGAAAGGAAGGAGAACGGCGGCGAGCGGAGGCGGGTCGGGGACGGTGCTGTGGCGGCGGCGGGCTGGCGAGGTGGAGGTCCGCGCGGGGCGGGGCTGCAAGAGGCGAGGGCGGCGGCTGGCGAGGAGATCGAGCGGGAGCGGGTGAGCCGGTGGGCGGAGGCGGGCGCGGGCGCGATGCGAGGTTGCGGGAGCGGGGTGGGGAACGCGGGGTCTGCGGGGGAAGGAGAGGGTGGGAGAGCTGGGTGGGGCCCGAGGGCAGGTGGGGAGATTGAGCGGGAGTGGGAAAAGAAGGCGTGCCCAGGGGGGGTTTGGTCGGGCGGCAAGTGGTCCTGGGCGACGCGGGAGTGCGTGCCCAGGTGGAAGGGAGGGCCAGGTCGCTGGGGTGAGGAGAGGAGAGAGAGAGGGATGGCTGGTGGGGTGAGGTGGCAACTGGGGGTTGGCTGGAGGGAAGGGAGAGGGTGAGGTGGCGAGAGGCTATTGGTTGGGGTGAGGTGGAGAGGGTGTGGGTAGAATAGGACTAGGTGTAAAAAGGTTTGGGTTGGGCCGTTTTAATTCTGGGGTGGTCGTTCGGGTCGATTCGGCCCGTTCGACTGCCCCACTAAAAAAAATAATGCAATATTTTATTTATTTAAACGGACCGTTTGCAAAACATATTTAGTCAAAACAAAATATTCCGGCTACCCGGGTTTGAATTTGAAAACAAGACGAGGCGTTTAGAAAACAAAAATAGGTTTTGCTACAATGGTTTTAGACAAACAACACATGATGATGACGATGCAATGCACAAATTCAACGCGATTTTCTTGTAGTGGTTTTACGGGATGCCACAATATGCTGAGAGCATGTTCTCTAGACTACGGAGCCAGTTGGGATGAAAGTCTACCTTACGCAGAATTTTCTTATAATAACAGCTATCAAGCCAGTATTAATATGGCACCATTTGAATTTCTCTATGGGAGAAAGTGTACCATCCCATTGCTATGGAATGGTGTGGGAGAAATAAGTTTGTTCGGACCAGAACTAATCAAAGAGGCTGAAGAGAAAGTCAAGCTAGTCAAGGATAGATTGAAGATAGCACAGTCCCGACAAAAGAGCTACGCAGATCCTAAGCGTAGAGAAGTCACCTATGAAGTAGGTGATAGATCTTATCTTAGAGTGTCACCACTTCATGGAGTGAAGAGGTTTGGAGTCAAAGTAAAGTTGGCCCCAAGGTATGTTGGACCATTCAAGATTCTGAGTCGTAAAGGAGAATTAGCTTATGAGATTGAATTGCCAGAATCTTTGTCAGCTACTCATAATGTATTTCATGTGAGTCAGCTTAAGAAATGTCATCCAGAAATGGAAGAGACTTCTTTGAAAGATACTATACCTTTGGAAGAGGTCCAACTGGAAAGTGACCTCACTTATGAAGAGAAACCAATCAAGATTCTTGAGACTGCAGAAAGAGTCACTCGGACTAAGACTATCAATTTCATAAAAGTTCAGTGGAACCATCATTCCGAAGAAGAAGCAACATGGGAAAGAGAAGATGATCTTCGGAAAGAGCACCCTCACCTATTTGCTAGACAACCCAAATCTCGAGGGCGAGATTCACCTTAAGGGGGTTAGATTTGTAACATCCCTAAAATCATGTTTTCAAAGATTCATATCATGCATGCATGCATATCATTTAGGGATCAAATTCAAACTCAAACTCAAACTCATTTGAAAGAAACAGAGTTTGAGAGCTATGATTTTATGTGATCAAACAGTAATAAAATGCTACTCTCCAATGAGAGATTATTTGTTTCAAAACCAAACCTTGATGCTCTTAGATTGTCTTGCTTGATTGCTAGTGCTTAAACCAAAACTTACAAAATAAATATGGATTTAAAACCATTTTCAAAACTTGTTCAAAACAAGTGCTATGTCACTGTTTATTTTGTTTGATCAAAAGGACCAAGCTAGTACAGAGAGACCACATGGTTTTATGCCCAGAATTATGAGTGTTTCACTCTGCAAAAATTCATAAAAAGGTTTGAATTCAAATGGTTTTGAAATCATTTGAAAATGTTTCCTGAAAATAAATTTAGAAAAAGAAAAGGCATTAGAAAACAGCACTGGGCCTGGCGCGACCTTTCCAGCCCAACAGCAGAAACGGCCCAAAATCCAGCCCACCCGGGTTTCCCCCTCTCCCTCTGTTTCTCACCACGTTCGCGCATACCCTCTCGCTGACAAGTGGACCCTGCAGCCATGTCACTCCGTCGTCCCCAAATTCCGCCCGCAGACCACGTCGCCGCAGCCGTTGATGCCGATAATGGCGCGGTGTAATTAGCCTTGATTCTGCGAGCGTTTCCTGCCACGCTGCTGCCTACTTAAACCCCTCCCCCTCGTGACCATTTCCCCCAACAAAGCTAGCCAAGAGCGCCACCAGGCTGCCAGTATTTGCCCTCACACCGCCGTAGTACCGACAGACTCCGGCGTGCGATTCCGGTAAGCTCCCGTCGCCCCTTGCCGTCTAAGTTTGCCAGACTGATCGCAACATCCTTGCGCATCTTCTCATCCCATTGGTGCATGCTAGGACCATCGGGAGTCTCGCCAACGACGACGACCGCAAGTGCCCGACGCTTTCCTCCTCTCAGTGAGAAATCACGGTACGAATCGAGCGCCCCTTGCTCCCTCCTTGAAACTATCTTGCTCGCAGTGACTTTGCGCACCCCCTGATGCGTTTATTTTGTGCAAGGACGGCAAGATCCTCGGCCACGTAGACGTCTGCAGCCACCCGACACTGTGCACGACTCCGACGAGCTCTAGCGACCACCTCTGTGCATCCTTTCGCCATCGAAGCCCACCTTGAGCATCAGCAGCACACGGCGAGCACAGTAAGCCCCTTCTCCCTCTCCCGCGCGACCTAGAACGTCGGCAACGAATCTGACAGAGCCGCTACCACCAGTCGCCGCCGCTAGCGCCGCCCGTCTGTGGTCGATAGATCTTTGGCCGTAGAATCTAAATCTAGTGGGTGATATTAGAAGCTAGGCGAAGAGGTATGGATCAGATCTGACCGCGCGTTTTAGTTAGATCTAACGGCTCAGAAGCGTGATCCGTCCGAACCGGTACCAGCCAATTAGAAAGCGCCGCGTGCCATGTTCTTTGATTTAAAATTCTGAATTAGATCTATTAGATGTTTGAATTTGTTTAAGTCATAACTTTTGAATGCCACATCCAAATTTGACAAATTTTATATCAATGGAATCAGGAGAGGAAGACCTTTCCATTTATGCAATGTGTTTAATTTTTTTGCTTCTGTTAAAATGGGTGTTTTTGCATAAACACGTGTAGGCATAATTTGGATATAATAATTATTTGAGAAATGTTTTAATGTTCAAATAAAGTTTGTTTGGCAAGTTTTGGACTTGTTTATGTATCAGTATTGTGCACTTGTCTTGTTTGGTGTATAAAATCATCACATGGCATTATGCATGCATCCATATATTTTTGCTTGTATTTGTTATGTATGTGATTTTGGTGTTATTATTTTATGTGTAGATTTTGGTGCAAATAGTGATTGTGATTGTGAGGATTGTAGCTACTCTCCAAACTACCAAGGCAAGTGGTGCTTCATGATTTTATTCCTATGTTTTTTCAAATATGCATTAGAAATATTTTGCTAGTCTTGCATGGATATTTTTGATCTATATGCTATGCTTGGGAAATCCTAGTAGTTGTAGAATTGCTAGAAATATTTCTAAGTCTTATCAATGCCATGCTTAGCCTAGCTAGTAGCAACCAAGGGTGGTTATATTCATGCTATGAATAAAGATTTCTAAGTCTTTGGACTATGTTTTTGTTTAATAAAACAACTAAGTGAATGAAACACCTGGGTGGAATGGAAAGAATGGGTTATGTTGAGTGGTTACACAAGGCCCATTTCTATGGTTTACCTTGTGTATCACACTTGTGGAAAGCCACCCAGGAACAAAGGGAATTGAGAGGCCAAATGTTAAGAAGCTTCTAGTGCCGCCACTTGGAAATATGGGCTCTACCTGGATCACATAGGTTGCAATAACTTAGCCATTTGGACAGTTGGTGGTAGTGGGATGATAGGTTGGAACGCGTCCATTTGGTCTAAGGGAAGGCTTCTGAAAGGTCCTGTCTTGGTGAAAATCAAGTCTTGTGGGGAAAGTGCACAACCTCTGTATATGGAAGAATCTAAGTACTTAGCCATGTCCCTGGTATTGGACAACTTGATCATCAAGACATTGAAGCTATAAAGAATCTCCTCATCCCAATTTCTAAGTAAAAACTTGTGGTTGAACAAGGGTGAAGGACCCCATTGTCTATTGGTGGTTCCTTGGGAAGGTTTTGACAAAGAAAAACTTAGTGTTTTCAACTAATAGGCAAAACCTATTTTGAGCAAAGAAATCCTAATCTACACTTAGCCAAAATTCATATAGTATTTAGTCCACCAAAATTCTACTAAGGTATCACTTGCCAATACTATTCCAATGTATTGACCCACTGTGGCTGTAACTTGTGATGTTGCAGGATATTCTGATGATGATTAGGAGTCATGAGTCTACACTCAACATGCTTTCCTGTGGCACATGAAGATGAAGACTTATTTATCTTATTATATATTTGAACTCTTGTATTAGGCATGTGGCCATGGAGTTGTAAAAGACTATGTTTGTCTCTAGAATGATATGTAATAATGACCTTTGTTTCTGTGTACGTCATCTTAAACTGTGGATGCTAGCATTGATCCAGGGACTAGCATTGCAATCACAGGGATCCTTTCCTTTACAAAGGAGGGATCTTACACTTGTGGCATATTGTGGGGCCATGCCAACATTGCATAGGATCTAGATCTCTTTGGGCTAGATAGAAACACCTTCACCAACTTATTGTATGACTCATCACTTGGCCAACATGATCCTACCTACTTGATAGATCTAAGTATGATTTTGCTATGCCAAGACATGATGAGACACTCTGTGGCAGATGTGGGCTCGTGCCAACAATGCATGGTCTATAGACCTCTCTAGGTGGGCTTGAAACACCATCATCAACCTAGTTGTTGTGTTCCTCTGCACTTGGCCAACATTATGACATCCTATTCATAGATCTTAGTATAACACTACTATGCCAAGACATGATGAGACACAACTGTGGCAAATGTGGGGCCATGCCAACATTGCATGGGCTATAGACCTCTCTGGATGGATAGAAACACCATCATCAACTTAGTGTGTGTGTGATTCACTACACCTGACCATTATGATCCCGCCCAGTTGATACATCTAAGTATAAGAGTGCTATGCCAAGCCATGACACACACTTGTGGCAGATTGTGGGACCATGCCAACATTGCATGGGATCTAGAACTCTCTGGGTGGATAGAAACACCTTCACCAACTTGTTATTGTATGACTCATCACTTGGCCAACATGATCCTACCTACTTGATAGAGCTAAGTATGATTTTTCTATGCCAAGACATGATGAGACAGTTTATGGCAGATGTGGGCCCATGCCAACACTGTGTGGTCTATAGACCTCTCTGGATGGGCTTGAAACACCATCATCAACCTAGTGGTTGTGTGCCTCAACACTTGGCCAACATTATGACACCCTGTTGATAGATCTTAGTATAACACTACTATGCCAAGACATGATGATACACAACTATGGAAAATGTGGGCCCGTGCCAACATTGCATGAGCGATAAACCTCTATGGGCTGGATAGAAACACCATCATCAACTTACTGGGTATGTGAGTCACTACACCTGACCATCATCATCCCACCCAGTTGATACATCTAAGTATAAGAGTACTATGCCAAGCCATGAAACACACTTGTGGCAGATTGTGGGGCCAAGCCAACATTGCATGGGATCTAGACCTCTCTAGGCTGGATATAAACACCTTCACCAACTTGTTGTTGTATGACTCATCACTTGGCCAACATGATCCTACCTACTTGATAGATCTAAGTATGATTATTCTATGCCAAGACATGATAAGACACTTTATGGAAGATTTGGGCCCATGCCAACATTGCATGGTATATAGATCTCTCTAGGTGGGCTTGAAACACCATCATCAACCTAGTGGTTGTGTGCCTCAGCACTTGGCCAACATTATTGTAAGGTTCCCAACCTTTAATAAGGTAGAGATCCCTGTGTTTACAATGCTAGTCCCTGGATCAATAGCTAGCATCCACAGTTAAGATGTAATATCAAGAAACAAAGGTCATAAGACAACTTTATAACCAGGAATAAAATAATTTATTACATCTTACATAGCTCATTTGGCTATCTCATTACAATGCAGCAGATTATAACAATAGCATGGGGTCCTTCATCTTCAAAGTGCCACAGGCAGACATGTTGGTTGTAGACTTGTATTCCTAATCATTTGACTTCACTAATACCAAACAAACCTGCAACATAACAAGTTACAGCCACAAGGGTCAATACATTTGAATTGTATTGGCAAGTGATACTATGGTAGTATAGTGGAGTCTATCATCTATATGCATTTGGCTAAGTGGAGCTTAGGCTTGCATTGCTCAAAATAGATTTTCCTTATCATTTGAAAACACTAAGTTTTTGCTTGACAAAATCATTCCCAAGGCATCTCCCAGTAGAAATTGGTGATCCTTCAACCCTTGTTCAACCAAAAAATTTTACTTAGAAATTGGGATGAGGAGATTCTTGATATCTTCCTTGTATTGATGCTCAAATTGTCCTTTTCCAGGGACATGGCTAAGTACTTAGATTTTTCACTCTGCAGAGGTGGTGCACTTTCCCCACAAGACTTGGTTTCACCAAGACAAGATCTTTCAGAAGCCTTCCCTTAGACCAGAATGGACGCGTTCCAACCTATAATCCCCTACCACAACCTGTCCATTTGGCTAAGTTATTGCAACCTATATGATCCAGGCAGAGCCCATATTGCCAAGTGGCTGCACTTGAAGCTTCGCAACATTTGACATCTCAAATCTCTTTGTTCCTGGGTGGCCATCCACAAGTGAGATACACAAGGTAAACCATATAAATGGGCCTTGTGAACCACTCAACACAAACCATTCCTTCCATTCCACCCGGGTGATTCATTCACTTAGTTGTTTTATTAAACAAAACACAAGTCCTTGACTTGGAAATATTCCATAGTATGAATATATGTTCCACCCTTGTTTTCTATTAGCTAATATAAGCATGATAGTAGTAGGAATCTTAACTTAGGAAATTCTACTAAGGTTTCATCTACTAGGATTTCCCATAGCATGGTTTATACTTAGCAAAAACTCCATGCAAGTCTTACTTAGAAATATCACTAATGCATAGTGAAAATAATGGGACAAAAGTATGAAGCATCACTTGCCCTTTTGGTAGGGAATATAAGTTCACTCCTTGTCTTTGCAATGATCACACTCTTCAAATCACTACAATTCAATCAAGCAAGGCACAATTTCAATCTACCATTCAAGCAACATCACATAAAATAATAGAAACAAAACAATGCATGCAAGCATGACAAACTTTGTTTTATTTACAAAAGTGGTTTATAATTGGTTATAAACATTCTAAAACACTTATTGGTCATTTCACAAAGTGGCAAAACCATTTGCAAAAGGTTTTACTTGTAAATCAATTTTAAACCAAATCATTATTTTATGTGATTGAAAATGCTTTTAGCAAAGTAATAACCTTTATGAAGTTCACCAAATACATTTTCAATTCATAAAACTTGGTGTTTAGGGTCATAGAGTTTAAATCAAAATATTTTCCAAAGATTTTCTCCCAAAAGCATTTTTAATAAATAAACATTACTTTTATTTGCCTAGAAATGTTTTAAATCAAAGATTCATTCTTTTGCTTCACCAAATACATTTTTTAAACCACCAATTGATTCTTAGGATCAGTAGGTTCAAAACAAACCATTTGCGAAAGATTTTATCCTCAAAATCATTTTAGAACAATTTTTATATTCTAAACATGCATACACAAGTTTCTACAAAAACAATCAATTTAACAGAAGCATTTTACTAAAAAAAAGTGCATGGTCAGGAAGTACGTGTTTTGCTGAATCCATTTATATAAAATTTGCAAAATTTGGACATGTGGTTTGAAAGTTATGAATTTTTCAAATTGGAACAACACATAGATCATTTCTGGTTTTAGGGCCACATGGCGCGATACTACTCGTCGGTACCGCTTCGTGCGGATCGAGCGATACAAGACGTAGGATTTAAGTGGGATCACACGGCCCAGAAGCAAGCGTACCCCTTCGGTTAAAATTCTATCGTGGCCACTGGATCGTAATCGCACGGCTCACAACGTGTCTGCCAGAGATGGGCGGTGCTGGCGGCGGCTCTATGGCGGCGGTGATCGGCTAGCGGCGGAGCCGGCGAAATAGGAAGCAAGGGAGGAAGAGGAGTGGCTCACAGTGATCGCAGGGGTATGGCGAAGCTCAAGTTGGTCTTCGGGTAGCAGGGGCGCACGGGTGTCGTCGGAATTCCTCGCCGGAGATGCTCCTAGCGTCGGGTGCGGTCAGACGTTGAAGGGGGCGAGGCTACAGTGCACGAGAAGGCAGAATAACGGTAGCGTTAGATGCGTAGAAGATTAGGGAGTGCGGGATCATCACAGAGAAGGGACGGCACGGTCAGAGACTACCTGGAGGCGTCGTCGGAGAAAAGGCAAACGGCGGCGCTGCTGGTCGTTATTGTTGCCGACGCTGGGGGCACGCGCGGGCGAGCTGAAGCTACGGGGAGGTTCGCCAGGGGGTGGGGAGCAAGTGAGCATGGTCGAGGGGGCAAGGGGCGGAGGAGGCTGGCCGGAATTGCCGCGGATGTTCGCCGGAGACCGTGGCGGTGTAAGCGGAAATGGGGACGGCCTGGGGGCGCTCTTGCAGTGATTTCTGAGGGGAAACAGAGAGGAGGAACGAGTGTTTAATCCAGCGTGGTCGCAGCGAGATTAGAGCGGGGCATTGACGCGTACTGATGCAAATGAAAACTAGCAGAAACGGCCAGCGAGAGGGGGCGTGGTCGTCGCGTGGGTGAAGAAGATGACTGGGAAGGTGGGACCTGGTTGTCTGCCAGAGAGAGAGAGTGTGGGAGTGGGGTCCACTGCTCAGTGACTTAACGGGTTCGTTTGCGAGTGAAAAACATTTCACTGCGAGGGAGAAGAGGTGGGCTGGACTGGGCTTAGTTGGGCCTGCTGGCTGGGCTGAGTCCTTTTCATTCATTTTTTTGTTCAGATTGTTTTTCTTTTTCCTTTTCTAATTTCTGTTTTGGTTTTGTTTAATTAATTCAAACACTCATTTTAATTCAAACCTTTGCCATATTTTGTGAATAATCAAACCATGTTTATTACCATATTCTGATGTCAAATTTAGAATAAAACTTTTATTCCTTTAGTGCCTTTTTAATTATTTAAAGTAGGTCCTTGTATTAATTCATTCAAGATTTAATAATATTTTTAATTTCCATTTGAATTCTAAATCCTTCCAAAAACCTTTCAGTAAGTCTCATTTACTTAATAGGGTGTCCAAATATTCACCTTGAATTTAATTGGAAAATATTTAATATGATTCATAAATCATTTGAATTGGGTATTTGTTTTAATTCTAATGGAATTAAATATTGTTTTAATTCCCTAAATTTTATTTGGAGGATTTATTTTATTTAAGTTAATTAAACAACTTTTATTCCACTTGGGTAAATTCCAAAATACTATTTTCTCATGAATTATATAATTATTCTTATTAGAGATTTGTCTTTATTAAAATAGGGATAGAATGGTTAATGCCATTTTATTTTATTTTGGAAATCCTTTATCCTTTTATTTTATTTGGATTTGGATTATATTCATTCCATTTGCTTATGGATTAGGCCATGATTTAATTTGGTCTTTAAATATTTTTTTATTTGATATTTCTTTCTTTATCTTATAAAATCCATATCTTTTTATTTAGAGATCGAAACTTGGTGATTCCTATTTGTGAAATCTTATTTGATATTTTTTATCCTTTTAAATATCTTTAGGATTAATTGATCACCATTTGGTATGGATTTATAGATAGGTTCTTTATTAGCCTTGAAAATTTAATTTCCTTATCTTATTATATTCATAAGATTTTATCTATGGGTCCAAATTAAGTGAAACCAATTTATATGGTCTTATAATAATTCTTTTTGTCATTCTTGATCATTTATAAATGTTTGTTGACAAATTTTTATATGGATCAAATCCATAGGTTTGGAGATAACTTGGAAATGACTTTTATTCCATTAGGGTTTAGGGTTTGGATTTATTTTTCATGTGTTTAGATTTCAAGATACATTCAGGAGGAATGCATTTCTCTTGATTTGGATTTTGTTGAATTCAAACTTTAATTAAAGTTTGTTCAAGATGGGATTTTTAAGTTTCCATTTAGAAACAAAGTTTCTTTTCACCCTGATTTTCAACAATAATTTATTTTGTTTATTTATTTTTCACATTACAAGATTTGGAAAATCTTGGATAATACATAGGTCTCCTCTTTGGTCCTTTAAATTGGGTAATATTGCATGGAGGTGCAAGCTGAGATTTTCCTTTGTCTTCGTCCTTCTTGGTAGACTTGGCTCTCTCATGGTAGTCTGCAATCAGTTGTTGCACTCCACCTTGTTTTCTTCGTTGAACTATGGAATAGATGGGGCATTGGATAGGGACATGATTATTTCCTTCACATAGGAAACAAGTAGCTTGGGTTGTGGGGCATTGATTAGCTGGATGTTTCTCTTCACAACTGGGGCATTGATCTTCATGCTCTTTGGAAGTGTGATCCTTGTCTCCACAAATATTGCAAGCTTGGGTTCCTTCTAGAATATCATATTTGTCACACCCTTAAAATAAATCTCGTCCCAAGATTTTGGGAGGCTAGGGGTTACAAGTTGGTTCAAAGCATCTAGGGTACTACCACCCTTAAAAATTTTCCAACTAAAATACATCTTGGTTTGCTTGGGATCTTGTTGAAACTTCTCTGGACAAACATCTGCATAGTGTCCTTTGTTTCCACACTTGAAACATGTGACAAGGCTGAGATCCTTCATAGGCTTTATCTTGTGCTTCATCTTTTCTGGATAATTGCTTGCATAATGTCCTTGGTTACCACAGTTGTAACATGTGATAAGATTGAGTTCTTCACGTATCTTCTGTGGACAAGTTGACACATAATGGCCTAACTCTTTGCAGTTGTTGCACCACACTTGGCTAATCTCCTTATACTTTTTCTTATTGGGTTTCTCCAAAGCTAGGAGTTCTTCTAGTTCATGTTCTTCATATGTTATCTCAAAGGTAGGAAAGTTTCCTGGTCTCCTTGACCTTTTCTTATTCCTTGGATAATACATATGTCTCCTCTTTGGTCCTTTAAATTGGGTCATATTGCATGGAGGTGCAAGCTGAGATTTTCCTTTGTCTTCATCCTTCTTGGTAGACTTGGCTCTCTCATGGTAGTCTGCAATCAGTTGTTGCACTCCACCTTGTTTCCTTCATTGAACTATGGAATAGATGGGTCATTGGATAGGGACATGATTATTTCCTTCACATAGGAAACAAGTAGCTTGGGTTGTGGGGCATTGATTAGCTGGCTGTTTCTCTTCACAACTGGGGCACTGATCTTCATGCTCTTTGGAAGTGTGATCCTTGTCTCCACAAATATTGCAAGCTTGGGTTCCTTCTAGAATATCATCTTTGTCATCCTTGTTGTCACAAACTCTTTTGGAAGAGTTGCTTCCCATGTTGATCATTTGAGTGGCCATCCCTTGCAGCAATTTGGATTGAATTTCCAAAATCTTTTTCATGGCTGGATCTAACCCATTGTTGTTGGCTAAAAACTGAGTTGTCACTTGGTTCAACTGGGTTTGGTTTGCTAGTAGTTGTTCTCTCATGTTGGTCTCTTGGTTGTTGTTGTTGTTGTTGTTGTCACCATTCTTGATGTTGGAGTCTCTTGGAGAAGTCATCTGTTTGGGTTGGATTGGGATTAGAATAGGCAAAAGATTTTCTAAGGAATCAATTCTAATCACACACATCACAATTCACACAAGCAATGTGCAAGCAATCACAAACAACCATTCCACTCAAACAACAAGTTTCAAGGACATTTTTAAGCAATAAAATATTTTTGTTATACCACATAAGTTAGTGTGTTTGATCTATACTTAATATGGTGGTCCATCAATATGGTTCTCTTGAGATCTTTCCATCCTTCTTAGTTGATTCTTCTTGAACAAGATCTTTGTATCCTTGGGAAAATTCCTTGTGTCTTGGTCAGAAAACTTCAAGGTGTTGATGATTCCCAATTTGTGTTTCCTTAGTCTTCAAGTCTTGAGCAATATTTCTTGTCTCACTTGTAGTCCTTAGTGATATCCAAGGTTGAAGTCCTTGGCAATGGGGTAGGCTTTGTCCATCAAGTTTGAAATAGAAGACATGTAGAATCAAAAACCAAAATGGTTGAGGAAAGAGTTTACAAGATTGTTTCTAAATAGGTTTTGGAACAAATACAACTCCTATTTTTCTAAGGGGTTTTGTCCAATCCTAGGGTTACAATCCTATAGGCAACACAATGCTCTGATACCATCTATAAGGTTCCCAACCTTTAATAAGGTAGAGATCCCTGTGTTTACAATGCTAGTCCCTGGATCAATACCTAGCATCCACAGTTAAGATGTAATATCAAGAAACAAATGTCATAATACAACTTTATAACCAGGAATAAAATAATTTATTACATCTTACATAGCTCAATTGGCTATCTCATTACATTGCAGCAGAATATAACAATAGCATGGGGTCCTTCATCTTCAAAGTGCCACATGCAGACATGTTGGTTATAGACTTGTAATCCTAATCATTTAACTTCACTAATATCAAACAAACCTGCAACATAACAAGTTACAGCCACAAGGGTCAATACATTTGAATTGTATTGGCAAGTGATACTATGGTAGTATAGTGGAGTCTATCATCTATATGCATTTGGCTAAGTGGAGCTTAGGCTTGCATTGCTCAAAATAGATTTTCCTTATCCTTTGAAAACACTAAGTTTTTGCTTGACAAAATCATTCCCAAGGCATCTCCCAATAGAAATTGGTGATCCTCCAACCCTTGTTCAACCACAAATTTTTACTTAGAAATTGGGATGAGGAGATTCTTGATAGCTTCCATGTCTTGATGCTCAAATTGTCCTTTTCCAGGGACATGGCTAAGTACTTAGATTTTTCACTCTGCAGAGGTGGTGCACTTTCCCCACAAGACTTGGTTTCACCAAGACAAGATCTTTCAGAAGCCTTCCCTTAGTCCAGAATGGACGCGTTCCAACCTATCATCCCCTACCACCAACTGTCCATTTGGCTAAATTATTGCAACCTATATGATCCAGGCAGAGCCCATATTGCCAAGTGGCTGCACTTGAAGCATCTCAACATTTGACATCTCAAAACTCTTTGTTCCTGGGTGGCCATCCACAAGTGAGATACACAAGGTAAACCATAGAAATGGGCCTTGTGAACCACTCAACACAAGCCATTCCTTCCATTCCACCCAGGTGATTCATTCACTTATTTGTTTTATTAAACAAAACACAAGTCCTTGACTTGGAAATATTCCATAGTATGAATATATGTTCCACCCTTGTTTTCTATTAGCTAAGCTAAGCCTGATAGTAGTAGGAATCTTAACTTAGGAAATTCTACTAAGCTTTCATCTACTAGGATTTCCCATATCATGGTTTATACTTAGCAAAAATTCCATGCAAGTCTTACTTAGAAATATCACTAATGCATAGTGAAAATAATGGGACAAAAGTATGAAGCATCACTTGCCTTTTTGGTAGAGAATATAAGTTCACTCCTTGTCTTTGCAATGATCACACTCTTCAAATCACTACAATTCAATCAAGAAGGCACAATTTCAATCTACCATTCAAGCAACATCACATAAAATAATAGAAACAAAACAATGCATGCAAGGATGCCAAACTTTGTTTTATTTACAAAAGTGGTTTATAATTGGTTATAAACATTCTAAAACACTTATTGGTCATTTCACAAAGTGGCAAAACCATTTGCAAAAGGTTTTACTTATAAATCAATTTTAAACCAAATCATTATTTTATGTGATTGAAAATGCTTTTAGCAAAGTAATAACCTTTATGAAGTTCACCAAATACATTCTCAATTCATAAAACTTGGTTTTTAGGGTCAGAGAGTTTAAATCAAAATATTTTCCAAAGATTTTCTCCCAAAAGCATTTTTAATAAATAAACATTACTTTTATTTGCCTAGAAATGGTTTAAATCAAAGATTCATTCTTTTGCTTCACCAAATACATTTTTTAAACCACCAATTGATTCTTAGGGTCAGTAGGTTCAAAACAAACCATTTCCCAAAGATTTTATCCTCAAAATCATTTTAGAACAATTTTTATATTCTAAACATGCATACACAAGTTTCTGCAAAAACAATCAATTTAATAGAAACATTTCACTAAAAAAAAGTGCATGGTCAGGAAGTACTTGTTTTGCTGAATCCATTGATATAAACTTTTCAAAATTTGGACATGTGGTTTGAAAGTTATGTATTTTTCAAATTGGAACAACACATAGATCATTTCGGGTTTTAATCAAACAGTCAGGGCCACGTGGCGCGATACTACTCGTCGGTACCGCTTCGTGCGGATCGAGCGATACAAGCCGTAGGATTTAAGTGGGATCGCACGGCTCAGAAGAAAGCGTACCCCTTCGGTTAAAATTCTATCGTGGCCACTGGATCGTAATCGCATGGCTCACAGCGTGTCTGCCAGAGATGGGCGGCGCTGGCGGCGGCTGTGCGGAGGCGGTGCTCGGCTAGCGGCGGAGCCTGCGAAATAGGAAGCAAGGGAGGAAGAGGATTGGCTCACAGTGATCGCAGGGGTATGGCGAAGCTCAAGGTGGTCTTCGGGTAGCAGGGGGCGCACGGGTATCGTCGGAATTCCTCGCCGGAGATGCTCCTGGCGTCGGGTGCGGTCAGACATCGACAGGGGCAAGGCTACAGTGCACGAGAAGGCATAATAACGGTAACGTTAGATGCGTAGAAGATTAGGGAGTGCGGGAGCATCACAGAGAAGGGACTGCGCGGTCAAAGACTACCTGGAGGCGTCGTCGGAGAAAAGGCAGACGGCGGCGCTGCTGGTCGTTGTTGTTGCCGATGCTGGGGGCACGCGCGGGAAAGCTGAAGCTACGGGGAGGTTCGCCAGGGGGTGGGGAGAAAGTGAGCGTGGTCGAGGGGGCAAGGGGCGGAGGAGGCTGGCCGGAATTTCCATGGATGTTCGCCGGAGACCGTGGCGGTGTAAGCGGAAATGGGGACGGCCTGGGGGAGCTCTTGCAGTGATTTCTGAGGGGAAACAGAGAGGAGGAATGAGTGTTTAATCCAGCGTGGTCGCGGTGATATTAGAGCGGGGCATTGACGCGTATTGATGCAAATTAAAACTAGAAGAAACGGTCGGCGAGAGGGGGCGTGGTCGTCGCGTGGGTGAAGAAGATGACTGGGAAGGTGGGACCTGGCTATCTGCGAGAGAGAGAGTGTGGGAGTGGGGTCCACTGCTCAGTAACTTAACGGGTTCGTTTTCGAGTGAAAAACGTTTCACTGCGAGGGAGAAGAGGTGGGCTGGACTGGGCTTAGTTGGGCCTGCTGGCTGGGCTGAGTCGTTTTCATTCATTTTTTTGTTCAGATTGTTTTTCTTTTTCCTTTTCTAATTTCTGATTTGTTTTTGTTTAATTAATTCAAACACTCAATTGAATTCAAACCTTTGCCATATTTTGTGAATAATCAAACCCTGTTTATTACCATATTTTGATGTCAAATTTAGAATAAAACTTTTATTCCTTTAGTGCCTTTTTTAATTTCCATTTGAATTCTAAATCCATCCAAAAACCTTTCAGTAAGTCTCATTTACTTAATAGGGTGTCAAAATATTCACCTTGAATTTAATTGGAAAATATTTAATATGATTCATAAATCATTTGAATTGGGTATTTGTTTTAATTCCAATGGAATTAAATATAGTTTTAATTCCCTAAATTTTATTTGGAGGATTTATTTTATTTAAGTTAATTAAAAAACTTTTATTCCACTTGGGTAAATTCCAAAATACTATTTTCTCATGATTTATATAATTATTCTTATTAGAGATTTGTCTTTATTAAAATAGGGATAGAATGGTTAATGCCATTTTATTTTATTTTGGAAATCTTTATCCTTTTATTTTATTTGGATTTGGATTATATTCATTCCATTTGCTTAT
Organism: Avena atlantica; assembly: GCA_910589765.1. Classification (NCBI taxonomy): domain Eukaryota; kingdom Viridiplantae; phylum Streptophyta; class Magnoliopsida; order Poales; family Poaceae; genus Avena; species Avena atlantica. The sequence continues at coordinate 349,423,120 of OU342733.1, forward strand.
GGATTAGGCCATGATTTAATTTGGTCTTTAAATATTTTTTTATTTGATATTTCTTTCTTTATCTTATAAAATCCATATCTTTTTATTTAGAGATCCAAACTTGGTGATTCCAATTTGTGAAATATTATTTGATATTTATTTGTCCTTTTAAATATCTTTAGGATTAATTCCTCACCATTTGGTATGGATTTATAGATAGGTTCTTTATTAGCCTGGAAAATTTAATTTACTTATCTTATTATATTCATAAGATTTTATATATGGCTCCAAATTAAGTGAAACCAATTTATATGGTCTTATAATAATTCTATTTGTCATTCTTGATCATTTATAAATGTTTGTTGATAAATTTTTATATGGATCAAATCCATAGGTTTGGAGATAACTTGGAAATGACCTTTATTCCATTAGGGTTTAGGGTTTGGATTTATTTTTCAAGTGTTTAGATTTCAAGATACATTCAGGAGGAATGCATTTCTCTTGATTTGGATTTTGTTGAATTCAAACTTTAATTAAAGTTTGTTCAAGATGGGATTTTTAAGTTTCCATTTAGAAACAAAGTTTCTTTTCACCCTGATTTTCAACAATAATTTATTTTGTTTATTTATTTTTCACATTACAAGATTTGGAAAATCTTGGGATGTGACAATTATGCAACCCTATTAATAGATCTTAGTATAACACTACTATGCCAAAACATGATGAGACACATCTGTGGCAAATGTGGGGCCATGCCAACAATTCATGGGCTATAGACCTCTATGAGGCTGGATAGAAACACCATCATCAACTTAGTGGGTGTGTGAGTCACTACACCTGACCATCATGATCCCACCCAGTTGATACATCTAAGTATAAGAGTACTATGCCAAGCCATGACACACACTTGTGGCATATTATGGGGCCATGCCAACATTGCATGATATCTAGACCTCTCTGGGCTAGATAGAAACACCTTCACCAACTTGTTGTTGTATGAGTCATCACTTGGCAACATGATCATACCTACTTGATAGATCTAAGTATGATTTTGCTATGCCAAGACATGATGAGAAACTTTGTGGCAGATGTGGGCCCATGCTAACATTGCATGGTCTATAGACCTCTCTGGATGGGCTTCAAACACCATCATCAACCTAGTGGTTGTGTTCCTCAGCAATTGGCCAACATTATGACACCCTGTTGATAAATCTTAGTATAACACTACTATGGAAAGACATGATGAGACACAACTGAGGAAAATGTGGGCCCATGCCAACATTGCATTTGCTATAGACCTCTATGGGTTGGTTAGAAACACCATCATCAACTTACTGCGTGTGTGAGTCACTACACCTGACCATCATGGTCCCACCCAGTTGATACATCTAAGTATAAGAGCGTTATGCCAAGCCATGACACACACTTGTGGCAGATTGTTGGGCCATGCCTACATTGCATGTGATCTATACCTCTCTAGGCTGTATAGAAACACCTTCACCAACTTGTTATTGTATGAATCATCACTTGGCCAACATGATCCTACCTACTTTATAGATCTAAGTATGATTTCGCAATGCCAAGACATGATGAGACACTTTGTGGAAGATGTGGGCCCATGCCAACATTGCATGGTCTATAGACCTCTCTGGGGGCTTGAAACACCATCATCAACCTAGTGGTTGTGTGCCTCAGCACTTGGCCAATATTATGCCACCCTATTGATAGATCTTAATATAACACTACTATGCCAAAACATGATGAGACACAACTGTGGAAAATGTGGGCCCATGCCAACATTGCATGGGCTATAGACCTCTCTGGGCTGGATAGAAACACCATCATCAACTTAGTGCATGTGTGAGTCACTGCAACTGACCATCATGATCCCACCCAGTTGATACATCTAAGTATAAGAGTACTATGCCAAGCAATGAAACACACTTGTGGCAAATTGTGGGGCCATGCCAACATTGCATGGGATCTAGACCTCTGTGGGCTAGATAGAAACACCTTCACCAACTTCTTGTTGTATGACTCATCACTTGGCCAACATGATCCGACGTACTTGATACATCTAAGTATGATTTTTCTATGCCAAGACATGATGAGACACTTTATGGAAGATGTGGGCCCATGCCAATATTGCATGGTCTATAGACCTCTCTAGGTGGGCTTGAAACACCATCATCAACCTAGTGATTGTGTGCCTCAGCACTTGGCCAACATTATGCCACCCTATTGATAGATCTGATTATAACACTACTATGCCAAGACATGATGAGACACAACTGTGGCAAATGTGGGGGCCATGCCAATAATTCATGGGCTATAGACCTCTATGAGGCTGGATAGAAACACCATCATCAACTTAGTGGGTGTGTGAGTCACTACAGCTGACCATCATGATCCCACCTAGTTGATACATCTAAGTATAAGAGTGCTATGCCAAGCCATGACACACACTTGTGGCAGATTGTGGGGCCATGCCAACATTGCCTGATATCTAGACCTCTTTAGGCTGGATAGAAACACCTTCACCAACTTGTTGTTGTATGAGTCATCACTTGGCCAACATGATCATACCTACTTGATAGATCTAAGTATGATTTTGCTATGCCAAGACATGATGAGAAACTTTGTGGCAGATGTGGGCCCATGCCAACATTGCATGGTCTATAGACCTCTCTGTATGGGCTTGAAACACCATCATCAACCTAGTGGGTGTGTGAGTCACTACAACTGTTCATCATGATCCCGCCGAGTTGATACATCTAAGTATAAGTGTGCTATGCCAAGCCATGATACACACTTGTGGCAGATTGTGGGGTCATGCAACCATTGCATGTGATCTAGACCTCTCTACGCTGGATAGAAACACCTTCACCAACTTGTTGTTGTATAACTCATCACTTGGCCAACATGATCCTACCTACTTGATAGATCTAAGTATGATTTTTCTATGCCAAGACACGATGAGACACTTTGTGGAAGATGTGGGCCTATGCCAACATTGTGTTGTCTATAGACCTCTTTGGATGGGATTGAAACACAATAATCAACCTAGTGGTTGTGTGCCTTAGCACTTTGCCAAAATTATGCCACCCTATTGATAGATCTTAGTATAACACTACTATGCCAAGACATGGTGAGACACAACTGTGGCAAATGTGGGACCATGCCAGCATTGCATGGGCTATAGACCTCTATGGGCTGGATAGAAACACCATCATCAACTTAGTGGGTGTGTGAGTCACTACACCTGACCATCATGATCCCACCTAGTTGATACATCTAAGTATAAGAGTGCTATGCCAAGCCATGACACACACTTGCGGCAGATTGTGGGGCCATGCCAACATTGCCTGATATCTAGACCTCTCTGGGCTGGATAGAAACACCTTCACCAACTTGTTGTTGTATGACTCATCACTTGGCCAACATGATCATACCTACTTGATAGATCTAAGTATGATTTTGCTATGCCAAGACATGATGAGACACTCTGTGGCAGATGTGGGCCCATGCCAACATTGCATGGTCTATAGACCTCTTTGTATGGGCTTGAAACACCATCATCAACTTAGTGCGTGTGTGAGTCACTACAATTGTTCACCATGATCCCGCCGAGTTGATACATCTAAGTATAAGTGTGCTATGCCAAGCCATGACACACACTTGTGGCAGATTGTGGGGTCATGCAACCATTGCATGTGATCTAGACCTCTCTGGGCTGGATAGAAACACCTTCACCAACTTGTTGTATGACTCATCACTTGGCCAACATGATCCTACCTACTTGATAGATCTAAGTATGATTTTTCTATGCCAAGACATGATGAGACACTTTGTGGAAGATGTGGGCCTATGCCAACATTGCGTTGTCTATAGACCTCTTTGGATGGGATTGAAACACAATAATCAACCTAGTGGTTGTGTGCCTCAGCACTTTGCCAACATTATGCCACCCTATTGATAGATCTTAGTATAACACTACTATGCCAAGACATGATGAGACACAACTGTGGCAAATGTGGGCCCATGCCAACATTGCATGGGCTATAGACCTCTATGGGCTGGATAGAAACACCATCATCAACTTAGTGTGTGTGTGAGTCACTACACCTGACCATCATGATCCCACCCAGTTGATACATCTAAGTATAAGAGTGCTATGCCAAGCCATGACACACATTTGTGGCAGATTGTGGGGCCATGCCAACATTGCATGGGATCTAGATCTCTCTGGGCTTGATAGAAACACCTTCACCAACTTGTTGTTGTATGACTCATCACTTGGCCAACATGATCCTACCTACTTGATAGATCTAAGTATGATTTTGCTATGCCAAGACATGATGAGACACTCTGTGGCAGATGTGGGCCCATGCCAACATTGCATGGTCTATAGACCTCTCTTGGTGGGCTTGAAACACCATAATCAACCTAGTTGTTGCGTGCCTCTGCACTTGGCCAACATTATGCCACCCTATTGATAGATCTTAGTATAACACTACTATGCCAAGACATGATGAGACACAACTGTGGAAAATGTGGGGCCATGCCAACATTGCATGGGCTATAGACCTCTCTGGGCTGGATAGAAACACCATCATCAACTTAGTGCGTCTGTGAGTCACTACACCTGACCATTATGATCCCGCCCAGTTGATACATCTAAGTATAAGAGTGATGTAACATCCCAAAAATACTAAACTTGGATCATCAAACTCTAATCATCAAAATTAGGGTTAACAAAAACTTTTCTAATTAAAATTATGCATATGTGTATGCATTTAATTTGAAATTCTTTTGAACCACCTTGTTTATGTGTTTCCTTGCTTGTAAAATGTTTCTTAGGTGAAATAAACATCATCTAAACATTTCCCAAACTTTTCGTAAAGAAAAATAAATCAAAACCAATAAAATAAAGGAATGGTCATTTTGACCAATTTAACTCCCATGCCTACTTTGGCTGTCTCAAACTTTCAGAACCTAACAGAAACTTTTCTGGATATTTGCACCCCTTGAATGTACTCATAACAAGGTATCAAGGCCACTTTGTGATCATCCAGAAACTTTCAAATACATAGTTTAAATGACAATTCAAAATTTAATCTTTATCATATGGGAAGATCCCACTTTTTCAAAAACCACTCAAACAAGCTCAAATTTCAAAACCCAAGCATCTGCAGACTCACCAGCACCAATCTAGCAAGCCCACCAAAAATCTTTTCAAAATTCCAAACTTGATTTCATGCGGCCATTTCATCAAACAGGTTGAAGACACAAATCATACATAATCTAAACACTATAGTGAGCAGTGATTGAAGCCTAACTTGTTCCCTCTCTAGACACCACTAGCCTTAGTAGATCATCTAACAACCTACACTAACCCTTAGCATCACTGTAAGCTTGGCATTGCCATCAATGGTGAACAGCCGAGCACACCCATGTCCCCCCATGTCGACAGCAAGCCAGGAAAAGAAGCAAGCCTAGCCAGCATGTCTGGGAGGCAGCCCGCCGTCCACCGCCACTCCCTGTCATAGCCACAGACCGCGCGCCGCCATCACCACGTGCACACACGATCACCACCGACCCAAGAGACCACCAGACATCCTCGTTCGCCATCTCGTGCCGCACAGCCACCGCTCGCCGTCGAAGACGCCGCCTCTGCCGCGCAGAGCACCGTCGCGTTCCGACCAAGCCGCACCGCCCCACGCCTCAAAACCATGTTGTTGAGCATCGCCAGGGAACACCGCACCGTCCCCTACTGTTGCCCATGCCAATAGCCGCCTGTAACATCGCCCCCGACGAGCTCACGGTGCACCCCGTCGGTCCCCTCGCTCGACTATAAATAGAGGCCAACCCAGTCGATTTCTTCACACCATCTCACTCCCCTCTCCTCACTGATCGTGCCACACCGTTCCCGGAGCAAGGCGAGCACCACCTTGCCGGAATTTCACCGGAGCCCGCCGCCTCTGGAGAAGAAGGGAGCCATCGATTTCGTCCACCCGAGGAGCTGCCGCGACCACCCCTGAGTTCGCCATCATCGACTTCGTCATTCGCCCGCCTCGCCGACCCTTGCCTGCACCCCGGTGAGCCCCCAGCACCCCTCACTGGCCGCGCTAGGTTTCTTTCTCGCCGGCGTTGCCTCGCGTCGACGATGACTCCCAGCCATTGTATTATAATCAGATCGAACGACCCACGTTGCGCCGTACCGCTTCGCCCCTCCCTGTCTCACTGACGAGTGGGGACACTGCGCTTAGCAGGTCGGCCCGTTAACTTTTCCCGCGCAACCCAGTTATTTGAATTAAACCTTTTTCATTTTTGTTTCAAACTCACTTCTGTACTCAACTTCAAAAATCAACCCAGATCGATTCATTGCATAAAATTGAATGAAACAAATTTTGTTAGAAAGGTCTGGGAATGGTGAATCCAAGCCCGTTGGATTCAAGTCATTTGGATCTATAGATCACCCATGGTAAAAATAACAAGGCAGAAGCTTTTCTGCATTCAAACATTTTTCAAATTTAAACCATAATAGCCTTTGAGTTGATTCCAACTCTCAAAAATCACATTTAACCATACCTTTCAGAATATATAAAAATATATAGGTTTACTTGCAGAAATAATGTTCAAGTAATAAAATAATGCTACATAGGCATTTCTAGACACATTAATTAATTAAAATAAAAGGGTAAAACCTTATTAAATCGTGACACCACTTTAATTCCTATTCCCATGGACTAAAATATGTGGTGATGACATGTGTCAACATGATCCCATGTTTGGTTTGGAGAATATTAAATCTTAAGTAGTTTTTCAATGAGTAGAAATTACTTTCTAGAAATAAAAAGTAATTAAACCAAGCTTTAATCTTGTAATGTTAGAGATGATGCTAGATCATCTATAGGATCCTTGTGTGTGATGATTGCAAGTAGTTAAGTATTGTTTGGTGATTGTGTACCTCGTATTTATTTATAGACGCTAGTACCGACCAAGGATATGAGGAGGAAGGAGGATTCTACGAAGAAGAAGCCGAGGAGAACTTCAACCACTGCTCTGCACAAGGCAAGCTTATACTGATATTGTGCAAGATTTACTAATAAAGTTGACCAAAGCAAGCCTAATACTACTAGTTAATGTGCAAGCTAACACTTGCAAGATACTCTACTGATGCAACAAACCACTACTTGTTACTATGCCTACTATATGCCCTAAGCATATGTGATCATACCCACTTGACAAACCAATCCTAGTTTTTACTTACCAGCTTTGTACTTTATTTCTTTATCAAAGCTCTTACTTAGAGTTTACTTAAGTGAATTATAGATATTAGAAAAGTATTTTAAGGTTGCATAAAGAGCATAAAATTTGGCCTAAGCTAGATCATCTTGATGTCAACTTAAGGCATGAGATGGAACTTAGTTAGAACTCCACTAATTTACCACCCCTCATTATTGCTTACCCCCACATGTAGATGCTAGTGCTAAGCATAAAAATTGATCAACTTTAGATGGGAATACCTGGTGGAAAACTGGTTATGAAAACCATGGAATGATGGATCATTCTATTGAAATGTTTTGGACATGTGTTTCCGAACACCTGATGATTTTGGTGATGAAAATGATGAGGCATGAGCCTTAGCCCTTTATAAAACTGATGGTTGTCTGGATGCGATACCAGTCCAATTTTATCGTACAACCACAATACCCGAAGATTGGGTATGGCTTGACTAGAAACTTATATACCTCAGTATTAGTTCCCTCATGGCCAAGGTCTGAGCTGAGGCTACCTTGTGAAGATTGTCCACCTGTGCAGTACCCAAGATGACAGTTGGTCATGGTTGGGAGGCCAAACTCACAGGAGAGGTGCTTATACTAGGGCATGTAATTGAAAGGTTAGGATTGATTATCCGCATACTGAGTATGGTGAATTCAGGATTTGTTCCTGACGGATGTATCGAATGTTGTGGTGAAAGTGTACAATCTCTGCAGAATGTCAAACTATTCGAATAGCCGCGTCCGCGGTTATGGACAGTTGGAGTGGCCATACTTTTCCCCCGTCAGACTTTTCAAAATGACTTGTGAAATGATTTGAGACTTTGACTTGACCACAACAGGGTTGTGATCTGAATTACAAGTTCCCACTTAGGTGCTATAAAACTTTCAACTAGCATTCGTTGCTTCTAAACTTAGTAGAGATAAATCTGGATTTTGCAAAACAACCCTAGAGCCTAGTGTCCTATTATCCAAAAACCCCTTTTACCTGTTAGTATTAGTTTGCGAGTACTTAAAGAGTACTCATGGCTTTGTCCCTGGCTATTCCCATGGCCAGACTATGAAGAGGAGTACCTTGAGGATGGACCCCAGGAAGGTTATGACAACTAGGATCATCTCCCATCGTCAGCATTGCCTGTGAACCCGAAGATGGAGCTTCGCCCACGCTACCGTTATTATTACGTATTCCGCTGCTTGATGTTGTATTAAGAATTGGATCATGAGATCCCTATTTGTGTAAGAACTTATATATCGTTTGTAATGGATGATGTACTATGGTATCCAATTCTGTTATGTCTCGCAAAAATGGTAATCCTGGGATTCCGATGTATGGCATAACAGACATCTGGGATTAAAAATCCGGGTGTTGAAAAGTCCTATGCCAAGCAAGGACACACACTTGTGGCTAATTGTGGGACCATCTCAACATTGCATGGGATCTAGAACTCTCTTGGGTGGATATAAATACCTTCACCAACTTGTTGTTGTATGACTCATCACTTGGCCAACATGATCCTACCTACTTGATAGATCTAAGTATGATTTTTCTATGCCAAGACATGATGAGACACTTTGTGGCAGATGTGGGCCCATGCCAACATTGCATGGTCTATAGACCTCTCTAGGTCGGCTTGAAACACCATCATCAACCTAGTGGTTGTGTGCCTCAGCACTTGGCCAACATTATGCGACCCTATTGATAGATCTTAGTATAACACTACTATACGAAGAAATGATGAGACACATCTGTGGAAAATGTGGGGCCATGCCAACAATTCATGGGCTATAGACCTCTCTGGGCTGGATAGAAACACCATCATCAACTTAGTGGGTGTGTGAGTCACTACACCTGACCATCATGATCCCACCCAGTTGATACATCTAAGTATAAGAGTGTTATGCCAAGCTATGACACACACTTGTGGCAGATTGTGGGGCCATGCCAACATTGCATGATATCTAGACCTCTCTAGGCTGGATAGAAACACCTTCACCAACTTGTTTTTGTATGAGTCATCACTTGGCCAACATGATCATACCTACTTGATAGATCTAAGTATGATTTTGCTATGCCAAGACATGATGAGAAACTTTCTGGCAGGTGTGGGCCCATGCCAACATTGCATGGTCGATAGACCTCTCTGGATGGGTTTGAAACACCATCATCAACCTAGTGGTTGTGTGCCTTAGCACTTGGCCAACATTATGCCACCCTGTTGATAGATCTTAGTATAACACTACTATGCAAAGACATTATGAGACACAACTGTGGAAAATGTGGGCCCATGCCAACATTGCATGGGCTATAGACTTCTATGGGTTGGTTAGAAACACCATCATCAACTTACTAGGTGTGTGAGTCACTACACCTAACCATCATGGTCCCACCCAGTTGATACATCTAAGTATAATAGCGTTATGCTAAGCCATGACACACACTTGTGGCAGATTGTTGGGCCATGCCAACATTGCATGTGATCTAGTCCTCTCTAGGCGGGATAGAAACACCTTCACCAACTTGTTATTGTATGAATCATCACTTGGACAACATGATCCTACCAACTTGATAGATCTAAGTATGATTTCGCTATGCCAAGACATGATGAGACACTTTGTGGCAGATGTGGGCCCATGCCAACATTGCATGGTCTATAGACCTCTCTAGGTGGGCTTGAAACACCATCATCAACCTAGTGGTTGTGTTCCTCATAATTTGGCCCATATTATGCCACCCTATTGATATATCTTAATATAACACTACTATGCCAAGACATGATGAAACAAAACTGTGGAAAATGTGGGCCCATGCCAACATTGCATGGGCTATAGACCTCTCTGGGCTTGATAGAAACACCATCATCAACTTAGTGCGTGTGTGAGTCACTACAACTGACCATCATGATCCCACCCAGTTGATACATCTAAGTATAATAGAGCTATGCCAAGCCATGAAACACACTTGTGGCAGATTGTGGGGCCATGCCAACATTGCAAGGGATCTAGACCTCTCTGGGCTGGATAGAAACACCTTCACCAAGATCTTGTTGTATGACTCATCACTTGGCCAACATGATCCTACCTACTTGATAGATCTAAGTATGATTTTTCTATGCCAAGACATGATGAGACACTTTGTGGAAGATGTGGGCCCATGCCAACATTGCATGGTCTATAGACCTCTCTAGGTGGGCTTGAAACACCATCATCACCTAGTGGTTGTGTGCCTCAGCACTTGGCCAACATTATGCCACCCTGTTGATAGATCTTAGTATAACACTACTATGCCAAGACATGATGAGACACAACTGTGGCAAATGTGGGGCCAAGCCAACATTTCATGGGCTATAGACCTCTCTAGGCTGGATAGAAACACCATCATCAATGTAGTGGGTGTGTGAGTCACTACATGTAAGGTTCCCACCCTTTAATAAGGTAGAGTCCCCTGTGTTTACAATGCTAGTCCCTGGATCAATAGCTAGCATCAACTGTTAAGATGTAATATCAAGAAACAAAGGTCATCACATAACTTTATAACCAGGAATAACATAATTTTATTACATCTTACATAGCTCATTTGGCTATTACATTACATTGCAGCAAAATATCTACAAGCATGGGGTCCTTCATCTTCAAAGTGCCACAGGCAGACATGTTTGTTGTAGACTTTGTAATCCTAATCACTTAAACTTCACTAAATCAATCAAACCTGCAACATAACAAGTTACAGCCACAAGGGTCAATACATTTGAATTGTATTAGCAAGTGATACTATGGTAGTATAGTGGAGTCTATCATCTATATTCATTTGGCTAAGTGGAGTTGAGGCTTGCATTGCTCAAAATAGATTTTTCCTTAACATTTGAAAACACTAAGTTTTTGCTTGACAAAAACATTTTCTCAATCAAAGATTGAAAATCCTTTAACCCTTGTTCAAACCACAAGTTTTTATCTTAGAAATTTGAATGATGAGATTCTTGATTGCTTCCATGTCTTGATGCTCAAATTGTCCTTTACCAGGGACATGGCTAAGTACTTAGGTTTTACACTCTGCAGAGGTGGTGCACTTTCCCCACAAGACTCGGTTTCCCAAGACAAGATCTTTCAGAAGCCTTCCCTTAGACCAAAATGGACGCGTTCCAACCTATCAAACTCTACCACCAACTGTCCATATGGCTAAGTTCTTGCAATCTATATGATCCAGGCAGAGCCCATAATGCCAAGTGGTTGCACTTGAAGCTTCTCAACATTTAACATCTCAAATCTCTTTGTTCCTGGGTGGCCATCCACAAGTGAGATACACAAGGTTCACCAGTCCCCTGGCCTTGTGTAACCACTCAACCAAAAACCACCAATCAATTACCATTCCACCCAGGTGATTCATTAGCTTAGTTGTTTTATTAAACAAAAACACAAGTCCTCAGACTTAGAAATTTTTCCATAGTGTGAATATATATTCCACCCTTGTTTTATATTAGCTAGGCTAAGCTTGATAGTAGTAGGAATCTTAACTTAGGAATATTTCTACTAAGGTTTCATCTACTAGATTTTCCTATAGCAAGGTTTATACTTAGCAAAAATTCCATGCAAGTTTTACTTAGAAAAATCACTAATGCATAGTGAAAGTAATGGGACAAAAAGTATGAAGCATCATTTGCCTTTTTGGTAGAGGGTATAAGTTCACTCCTTGTCCTTGCAACAATCACACTCTTCAAGTCACTACAAATCAATCAAGCAAGGCACAAACTCAATCTACCAATCAAGCAAAACAACACATAAAATGACAAAGTCAAAGTAATGCATGCAAGCATGCCAAGCTTTGTTTTGTTTTGAAAAGTGGTTCCTAACGGGTCATAATCATTTGAAAGCACCTAATGGTGATTTTGTAAAGTGGCAAAGTCATTTGCAAAAGGTTTCACCTCAAAAATCATTTTCAAAACAAAGTATCATTTTATGTGGTGTAGAAATATTTTTACTAAGGAATTAATCTCCAAGGTTCACCAAATATGTTTTCAAACCATAAAACTTGGTGTTTGGGGTTAGAGAGTTTAAAACAAAACATTTTCTAAAGGTTTTCTTCCAAAACCATTTTTAATAAATAACCACATTTCTATTTGACTAGAAATGGTTTTAAATCAAAGAATCACTATTTTTTTCACCAAATACATTTTTGAATCCACAAAGTGTTTCTAATGTTAGTAGGTTCAAATCAATCCAATTGCAAAAGATTTTATCCCCAAATTCATTTTTAAACAATTTTCACATCCTTACCAAGCACACAAATGTTTCTGCAAAAACAACCATTTTAACAGAAGCTTTTTGCTAAAAAAAGGCATGGTTGGCTAGGGCTTATCTTGCTGATTCCAATGATATAAAGTTTTCAAAATTTGGACGTGTGGATCAAAAGTTACAAGGGTTTCAAAATGGCATCTAAATCTGTTTTCAAATTCTATTTTAAATCATCCAGTGACACGCGTCACGTTGTCATTCGCTAGTACCGGTTCGGCCCGATCGCGTAGTTGCAGCCATTGGATCTAATCAGATCGTGCGGCACAGGACGCGTACCCCTTCGCGGTTAAGTGATCTAATCTTGCTCGCTCGATCTAGATCCTACGGCGCTGGTCTGTTTGACCAAATGTGAGCAGCGCCGACGGTGGCTAGCGGCGGCGCACAGCCGGGCGGTGGTGCTACAGCGGTTTTAGGAAGCAAAGAGGTGAGGGAAAGTGCTCACCGAGGTCGCAAGGGAGTGGTGATGCTCGACGTGTGGTTGGCTTGATAAGGGGCGCTCGGGGACTGCAGCAATTGCTCGCCGGAGTGGAGAAAGACGTCAGGTAGCTCTGGTTGATGTCGAGGGCGACGCTGCAGGTCAAAAGGGAGCAAACCGAGGGTAGGGTTAGATGCGCATGGTCGAGGCGAGTGAGGGAGCGTGAACGAGGAGGCGCGGGGCGGTCTGGTTTATCTGGGAGTCGTCACCGCAGTTGGAGCAGACGGCGGCGCTGGCTCGGAGAAGATGTTGCCGACGCTCAGGGATGCGCGCGATCAAGCTGCGGCTGCAGAAAGGTCCGCTGGGGGATGCTCATCACAGCTGCGTGCTCGAGGAGGCAAGAGGTGGCGTGTGATGTCCGGAATCCTCGCCGGAGCATCGTCGGAACCGAGGGAGTGTTTGGGCAAAATCCGGCAGCCTGGGGGCGTGTCGAGGTGGGGAGACAGAGGGGAACCAGAGAGGGGAGAGGGGCGCTTAAATGTGCACGGTCACAGGGCTGATTCAACGCGTGATTAAGACGTATTACGCCGGATTTATTCCGTCTGCAACGGCCGGCGAGGGGGAAGGCGTGGTTCGCGGGTGGGGAAGAAGGGGACGTGGCGGTGGGGTCCTCTGGCAGCGAGAGAAGGAAGAGGAAACGAGGGTCCACCAGTCAGCTGCTTAACGGGTTGCTTCTGCGGTGAAGAAAAACGGTTCGGGGGCGAGGGAACTGGTGGGCTGGACTGGGCTGTTGGGCTGCTTTGTTGGGCTGGGTCCTTTGCACTATTTTTTTCTGTCTGAATCTTTTTCTTTTTCCAATTTAATTTCTGCTTTGAAATTCAAGCAAACAAATCAACAACCAAAATAATTCAAACACATTCACCACACATGTAATTGAATTTGGTTCTGTTTAACAACACAAAACCAAAGTCCAATAATAAAATATTATTTTTATTTTAGAGTCCATTTATAATTAAATAAAATGGACGCTGGTTAATAAATCAAATGGGTTTTAATTTATTTAAAAACTCCATTCGAAATCTAAATATTTTCAAAACCAAATCAGTAGGTTTTATTTGAAAATAGAAGATATTTGGAAAACTTGTTTAAAACAAAATAACATTTTTATTTTAGGTTCCATTAATAATTAAATAGAATGGACCTTAGTTATTAAATCAAATTGGGTTTGTTTTATTTAAAATCTTTATTTGAAATCTAAATAAAACCAAAACACTTCAGTAGGTTTTATTTGGGAATATAAAATACTTGGAAAACTTATTTAAAATAATTTAATAAGTTTTAGTGTTTATTTAAAATGGGAAAAGCCTTTATTTTAAATAAAACTTAGATATTAAAACCTTATTATTTTATTTAAATAAACCTTTACTATTTTATCAAAACAAAACATTTTATTTCAAAACATTGGCCAAGGTTTAATTTGGCTCTTATAAAATAATTTCTTATTTCAAACCTTCCTTTTCTTTTGAAAATCAAATCATTTTATTAAAAGATCCAAAATAGTAATTTTTAAATATTCAAAATATTTTCTTTATTAATTGTTTAACTTTTCAAATTCCTTTAGGATTTGTTTGATCAAAAAGGTTCGAAGGTTTTCCAATTGGAATCAAAAAGTTTCTTCTCACCCTAAAAATCAACAAAGTTTTATTTTATTCATTTATTTTTCACATTACAAGATTTGGAAAATCTTGGGATGTGACAAGCTACCACCCTTAAAATAAATCTCGTCCCGAGATTTGGGAAGGCTAGGGTTACAAGTTGGCTCAAAAAGCATCTAGGGTACTACCACCCTTAAAATTTTTCCTACTAGTTTATATCTTGGCTTGCTTGGGATCTTGATGTATCTTTCCTGGGCAGAAGTTTGCATAGTGGCCTAGTTCATTGCTTTTGAAACACATCACTTGGCTGATATCTTTCTTTTCCTTTGGTATCATTGCCTCTTGTTTGTTTCTTTGGTTCTTCTTCTTTTCTGGGCATTCATTGGCATAGTGTCCCTTCTCTTTGCAAGTGTAACATTGCTCTTGGGTAATATCCTTCTTTCTAGGGTTGGGGCATTTCTTCTTCTTCTTGGGTCTCTCTAAAGCTAGGTGTTCTTTTAGTTCATGCTCTTCATGTGGAAATCTTTCTCTTTTCTTGGGGCATTTACTAGAGATATGACCTTCTTCTTCACAAGAGTAGCAACACTTTATGGTCACTTTGGATTTGGCTTTATGTGGCATGGTTCTGACTTTGCCTTCATCCTTCTTGGTAGAAGTTGTTCCTTCATGAGGGTTTACAAGCTGTTGATGCACTCTACCTTGTTTTCTTTGTTGAACTATGGAATAGATGGGGCATTGGATAGGAACATGATTATTTCCTTCACATAGGAAGCAAGTAGCTTGAGATGTGGGGCATCGATTAGTTGGATGTTTCTTTTCACAATTGGGGCATTGATCTCCATGCTCCTTGGAAGTGTGATCCTTGTCTCCACAAATATTGCAAGCTTGGGTTCCTTCTAGAATAACATCCTTCTCATCCTTGTTGTCATTAGCTCTTTGGGAAAAGTTTTCTCCCATGTTGATCATTTGAGTAACCAATCCTTGCAACAATTGGGATTGAAGTTTCAAAATCCTTTGTATGGCTGGGTCTAGTCCATTGTTGTTGGCTAAAAGTTGAGTTGTCACTTGGCTAAACTGGGTTTGGTTTGCTAGTAGTTGTTCTCTCATGTTGTTCTCTTGGTTGTTGTTGTTGTCATCCTTGATTTTGGAGTCTCTTGGAGAAGTCATCTGTTTGGGTTGGGTTGAGATTAGAATAGGCAAGACATTTATAAGGGTATAATTCTAATCACACACATCACAATTCACTCAAGCAATGTGCAAGCAATCACAAACAAACACTCCACTCAAACAACAAGTTTCAAGCATATTTTTAGGCAACCAAAAATATTTTTGTTACACTACATAAGTTGGTGTGTTTGACTTAACTAAGTATGGTGGTCCATCTATATGGTTCACTTGTGATCTTTCCATCCTTCTTAGTTGATTCTTCTTGCATGAGATCATGGTTTCCTTGAGGAAAACTCTTGGTTACAATACTTCAAGTGAAGTGAACTCCTTCTAATTTTGCATTTCCTTAGTCTCCATATCTTGAGCAAGATTTCCTTGTCTCACTTGTAGTCCTTAGTGGTATCCAAGATGAAAGTCCTTGGTGAATATGCTGAAGATGTTGAAGTCATTAGAGTTGAAGAAGTTGAAGTCGTTAGAGTTGATGAAGTTGAAGAAGTCCTTTGCACATGGTGTAGTCTTTGGCCATGGGGTAGGTTTTATCCATCAAGTTTGAAATAGAAGAGATGTAGAGTTTAAAACAAAAATGGTTGGGGAAAGAGTTTACAAGATTGTTTGTATATAAGTTTTGGAACAAATACAACTCCTATTTTTCTAAGGGGTTTTTGTCCAATCCTAGGTTTACAAATCCTACAGGCAACACAATGCTCTGATACCATCTGTAAGGTTCCCAACCTTTAATAAGGTAGAGTCCCCTGTGTTTACAATGCTAGTCCCTGGATCAATAGCTAGCATCAACTGTTAAGACGTAATATCAAGAAACAAAGGTCATCACATAACTTTATAACCAGGAATAACATAATTTTATTACATCTTACATAGCTCATTTGGCTATTACATTACATTGCAGCAAAATATCTACAAGCATGGGGTCCTTCATCTTCAAAGTGCCACAGGCAAACATGTTTGTTGTAGACTTTGTAATCCTAATCACTTAAACTTCACTAAATCAATCAAACCTGCAACATAACAAGTTACAGCCACAAGGGTCAATACATTTGAATTGTATTGGCAAGTGATACTATGGTAGTATAGTGGAGTCTATCATCTATATGCATTTGGCTAAGTGGAGTTGAGGCTTGCATTGCTCAAAATAGATTTTTCCTTAACATTTGAAAACACTAAGTTTTTGCTTAACAAAAACATTTTCTCAATCAAAGATTGAAAATCCTTTAACCCTTGTTCAAACCACAAGTTTTTATCTTAGAAATTTGAATGATGAGATTCTTGATTGCTTCCATGTCTTGATGCTCAAATTGTCCTTTACCAGGGACATGGCTAAGTACTTAGGTTTTACACTCTGCAGAGGTGGTGCACTTTCCCCACAAGACTTGGTTTCCCAAGACAAGATCTTTCAGAAGCCTTCCCTTAGACCAAAATGGACGCGTTCCAACCTATCAAACTCTACCACCAACTGTCCATATGGCTAAGTTCTTGCAATCTATATGATCCAGGCAGAGCCCATAATGCCAAGTGGTTGCACTTGAAGCTTCTCAACATTTAACATCTCAAATCTCTTTGTTCCTGGGTGGCCATCCACAAGTGAGATACACAAGGTTCACCAGTCCCCTGGCCTTGTGTAACCACTCAACCAAAAACCACCAAGCAATTACCATTCCACCCAGGTGATTCATTAGCTTAGTTGTTTTATTAAACAAAAACACAAGTCCTCAGACTTAGAAATTTTTCCATAGTGTGAATATATATTCCACCCTTGTTTTCTATTAGCTAGGCTAAGCTTGATAGTAGTAGGAATCTTAACTTAGGAATATTTCTACTAAGGTTTCATCTACTAGGTTTTCCTATAGCAAGGTTTATACTTAGCAAAAATTCCATGCAAGTTTTACTTAGAAAAATCACTAATGCATAGTGAAAGTAATGGGACAAAAAGTATGAAGCATCACTTGCCTTTTTGGTAGAGGGTATAAGTTCACTCCTTGTCCTTGCAACAATCACACTCTTCAAGTCACTACAAATCAATCAAGCAAGGCACAAACTCAATCTACCAATCAAGCAAAACAACACATAAAATGACAAAGTCAAAGTAATGCATGCAAGCATGCCAAGCTTTGTTTTGTTTTGAAAAGTGGTTCCTAATGGGTCATAATCATTTGAAATCACCTAATGGTCATTTTGTAAAGTGGCAAAGTCATTTGCAAAAGGTTTCACCTCAAAAATGATTTTCAAAACAAAGTATCATTTTATGTGGTGTAGAAATATTTTTACTAAGGAATTAATCTCCAAGGTTCACCAAATATGTTTTCAAACCATAAAACTTGGTGTTTGGGGTTAGAGAGTTTAAAACAAAACATTTTCTAAAGGTTTTCTTCCAAAACCATTTTTAATAAATAACCACATTTCTATTTGAGTAGAAATGGTTTTAAATCAAAGAATCACTATTTTGTTTCACCAAATACATTTTTGAATCCACAAAGTGTTTCCTAATGTTAGTAGGTTCAAATCAATCCAATTGCAAAAGATTTTATCCCCAAATTCATTTTTAAACAATTTTCACATCCTTAACAAGCATACAAATGTTTCTGCAAAAACAACCATTTTAACAGAAGATTTTTGCTAAACAAAAGGCATGGTTGGCTAGGGCTTGTCTTGCTGATTCCAATGATATAAAGTTTGCAAAATTTGGACGTGTGGATCAAAAGTTACAAGGGTTTCAAAATGGCATCTAAATGTGTTTTCAAATTCTATTTTAAATCATCCAGTGACACGCGTCACGTTGTCATTCGCTGGTACCGGTTCGGCCCGATCGCGTAGTTGCAGCCATTGGATCTAATGAGATCGTGCGGCACAGGACGCGTACCCCTTCGCGGTTAAGTGATCTAATCTTGCTCGCTCGATCTAGATCCTACGACGCTGGTCTGTTTGACCAAATGTGAGCGGCGCCGTCTGTGGCTAGCGGCGGCGCATAGCCGGGCGGTGGTGCTACGGCGGTTTCAGGAAGCAAAGAGGTGAGGGAGAGTGCTCACCGAGGTTGCAAGGGAGTGGTGATGCTCGACGTGTGGTTGGCTTGACAAGGGGCGCTCGGGGAGTGCAGCAATTGCTCGTCGGAGTGGAGAAAGACGTCAGGTAGCTCTGGTTGCTGTCGAGGGCGACGCTGCAGGTCACAAGGGAGCAAACCGAGGGTAGGGTTAGATGCGCATGGTCGAGGCGAGTGAGGGAGCATGAACGAGGAGGCGCGGGGCGGTCTGGTTTACCTGGGAGTCGTCACCGTAGTTGGAGCAGACGGCGGCGCTGGCTCGGAGAAGATGTTGCCGATGCTCAGGGACGGGCGCGAGCAAGCTGCGGTTGCAGAAAGGTCCGCTGGGGGATGCTGATCACAGCTGCGTGCTCGAGGAGGCAAGAGGTGGCGTGTGCTGGCCGGAATCCTCGCCGGAGCATCGTCGGAACAGAGGGAGTGTTTGGGCAAAATCCGGCAGCCTGGGGGCGTGTCGAGGTGGGGCAAAAGAGGGGAACCAGAGAGGGGAGAGGGGCGCTTAAATGTGCACGGTCACGGGGCTGATTCAACGCGTGATTAAGACGTATTACGCCGGATTTATTCCGTCTGCAACGGCCGGCGAGGGGGAAGGCGTGGTTCGCAGGTGGGGAAGAAGGGGACATGGCGGTGGGTCCTCTGGGAGCGAGAGAAGGAAGAGGAAACGAGGGTCCACCAGTCAACTGCTTAGCGGGTTGCTTCTGCGGTGAAGAAAAACGGTTCGGGGGCAAGGGAACTGGTGGGCTGGACTGGGCTGTTGGGCTGCTTTGTTGGGCTGGGTCCTTTGCACTATTTTGTTCTGTCTGAATCTTTTTCTTTTTCCAATTTAATTTCTGCTTTGAAATTCAAGCAAACAAATCAACAACCAAAATAATTCAAACACATTCACCACACTTGTAATTGAATTTGGTTCTGTTTAACAACACAAAACCAAAGTCCAATAATAAAATATTATTTTTATTTAGAGTCCATTTATAATTAAATAAAATGGACATTGGTTAATAAATCAAATGGGTTTTAATTTATTTAAAAACTCCATTCGAAATCTAAATATTTTCAAAACCAAATCAGTAGGTTTTATTTGAAAACAGAAGATATTTGGAAAACTTGTTTAAAACAAAATAACATTTTTATTTTAGGTTCCATTAATAATTAAATAGAATGGACCTTAGTTATTAAATCAAATAGGGTTTGTTTTATTTAAAATCTTTATTTGAAATCTAAATAAAACCAAAACACTTCGGTAGGTTTTATTTGGGAATATAAAATACTTGAAAA
The DNA here is from genome assembly GCA_910589765.1 of Avena atlantica. Classification (NCBI taxonomy): domain Eukaryota; kingdom Viridiplantae; phylum Streptophyta; class Magnoliopsida; order Poales; family Poaceae; genus Avena; species Avena atlantica. Next base: position 349,443,229 of record OU342733.1, read on the forward strand.
ACTTATTTAAAATAATTTAATAAGTTTTAGTGTTTATTTAAAATGGGAAAAGCCTTTATTTTAAATAAAACTTGGAAATTAAAACCTTATTATTTTATTTAAATAAATCTTTACTATTTTATCAAAACAAAACATTTTATTTCAAAACATTGTCCAAGGTTTAATTTGGCTCTTATAAAATAATTTCTTATTTCAAACCTTCCTTTTCTTTTGAAAATCAAATCCTTTTATTAAAAGATCCAAAATAGTAATTTTTAAATATTCAAAATATTTTCTTTATTAATTGTTTAACTTTTCAAATTCCTTTAGGATTTGTTTGATCAAAAAGGTTTGAAGGTTTTCCAATTGGAATCAAAAAGTTTCTTCTCACCCTAAAAATCAACAAAGTTTTATTTTATTCATTTATTTTTCACATTACAAGATTTGGAAAATCTTGGGATGTGACAGTACACCTGACCATCATGATCCCATCCAGTTGATACATCTAAGTATAAGATTGCTATGCTAATCCATGACACACACTTGTGGAAGATTGTGGGGCCATGCCAACATTTCATGGGATCTAGACCTCTCTGGGTGGATAGAAACACCGTCACCAACTTGTTGTTGTATGAGTCATCACTTGGCCAATATGATCCTACCTATTTGATAGAACTAAGTATGATTTTGCTATGCTAGGACATGATGAGACACTTTGTGGTAGTTGTGGGCCCATGCCAACATTGCATGATCTATAGACCTCTCTGGATGGGCTTGAAACACCATCATCAACCTAGTGGTTGTGTACCTCAACACTATTTCCAACATTATGCCACCCTGTTGATAGATCTTACTATAACACTACTATGCCAGGACATGATGAGACCCAACGGTGGCAAATGTGGGCTCATGCCAACATTGCATGGGCTATATACCTCTATGGGCTGGATAGAAACACCATCATCAACTTAGTGGGTTTGTGAGTCACTACACCTGACCATCATGATCCCACCCAGTTGATACATCTAAGTATAAGAGTGCTATGCCAAGCCATGACACACACTTGTGGCAGATTTTGGGGCCATGCCAACATTGCATGATATCTAGACCTCTCTGGGCTGGATAGAAACACCTTGACTGACTTGTTGTTGTATGAGTCATCACTTGGCCAACATGATCATACCTACTTGATAGATCTAAGTATGATTTTGCTATGCCATGACATGATGAGAAACTTTGTGAAAGATGTGGGCCCATGCCAACATTGCATGGTCTATAGACCTCTCTAGATGGGCTTGAAACACCATCATCAACCTAGTGGTTGTGTACCTCAACACTTTTTCCAACATTATGCCATCCTGTTGATAGATCTTAGTATAACACTACTATGCCAAGACATGATGAGACACAACTGTCTGTACATGCTAGGCTCGTCAAGATCAAACCTTAGCTTCCGCATGAGCAAAACTGGCTTGCTCACGTTGTATACACTTGTAGAATCTAACACACCCGATTATCACGTGGTGCTTCAAAACCACAAGCTTTAGCAACGGTGCTAACTAAGGATGAACACTTTAAAACTTGAAATTTGTGTGCTTGAGGGATCATCTTATATTGCTGTCGTCGTTAACTAAGCAATACAAGATTCATAAAGGATTAACATCACATGCAATTCATAATATGTGATATGATATGGCCTTTCTTCTTTGTGCTTCCGATCTCCATCTTCAAGCACGAACATGACCTCCATCATCATCGGCATTGCATCAAGGTTAATGACATCGCTCCATGGTTGTCGTCCACCAGCTTCAACTATTACAACTACTTTGAATAGACACGCGGGTCTTAACAGAAATTAAAGACAACCATATGGCTCCTGCCGGTTGCCAACTTAAAATAAGGAACATTGCATACATCAAATATAATCACAATTATGGACATATCACATCACAGCACACCCCTGCAAAACAAAGTTAGACGCCTCTAATTTTCTTTGCATATTTTACGTGGTTTGGGGCTTTCAATAAGTGTCGCTCTAACTTACGAACAAGAACCACAACGTTGATGCTAGAACTATCAAGTGCCCGTTGTAAATTGGATCTATACTATAATGGGAGAGACAGACACCCACAAAGCCACTTATGCAATACAAGTTGCATGTTCAGCGTGGAGCAAATCCCATGAACGATGTCATGTAAGCTTAGACCGGGCCGCTTCATCCCATCATACCACAATATACAAAGTACACAAGAAGAAATTGATAATAAAAGGACCACCGCCCACAATGACCATTGTGTTCTACTCGTGCAACAGATCTACATATAGACACGGCTCTGATACCACTGTAGGGGTTCGTAGCATGGAAAACAAAATTTTCTACCGCATGCAAACAAACAAGGCAAGATCTATCTACTAGATTATAGCAACGAGTCGATAGAAGAACTCACCCTCGAAGATTCCAAAGCGGTTAACGAGAGCAGATTCTCGTGGATGATGTAGTCGTACTCTTCCCGATCTCAAGATCGTGTAGACGATCGTTCCGGCGCCGCGTTCCGGCAGCGCTCCCGCAGTCGGTCACATGTTTGGTACTCGATGAAGACCTTCCTCTCCCTTGTTCCACCAGGCAGCGGAGGTTGTAGCACTCTCCTCGCGATTCCGGTAGCATGACGGCGTGGTACCGGAAGTAGAGGGGAGATCTCGCAGGGCTTCGCCTTAATTAAGCCGGAGCGAGTATGGTGGACTATGAGAGAGGCCTTGGCGATCTAGGGTTTAGAGGCACCAAGGAGAGAAGGCTAGGCCGGGGACTAGGGCAAGGGGAGGGCCCCAACTCGGCGGCTAGGCGGAAACCCTAGGCGGCGACGACTTGGTGGTCGGCGGCTAGGGTTAGGGTTTGGTGGGGCAAGGTGTGTATCTAGAGGGGCACCCTTGCCCCTCCTTTTATAGGTGGGAGGGAGCGGCCAAAGGGGAGGGAGTCCTCCCCCAAGTCGGCCTCCTTGGCCGGCGGTGGAGGGAAGAGGACTTCCTCCCCAAGTAGATTTCCTACTCTTCGTCCACCAAGCAAACTTGCCGTTCGACTTTTCAAATTGCCGTTTGACTTTTCAAACTAAGATTTGATTTACCCCTTTATTTTGCTCAGCGATGACACCAAGCACATGATGCAACCATTCGAACTTGTTATGACACATTCGTGTACCCTTCCCCTCCGGAGTGCCGGACCTTTCGGAACCTTCTAGAACATTCCCTATGAAAACACCGGAATCATTCTCCAACTCTGAAACTGGACTTTCCTTATATGAATCTTATTCTCCGGACCATTCCGGATCTCCTCGTGATATCCCGGATCCCATCCGATACTCCGAACAACATTCGGTCTCTTACTCATCATTCCATAACTACTCAACAACATCGAATCCTTAAGTGTGTCTCCCTATGGTTCGTGAATTATGCGGACATGATCGAGGCACTTCTCCGAACAATAACCAATAGAGGAATCTGGAAATTCATATGGCTCCCACATATTTCTACGATTACTTTTGCGATCAAATGAACCACTTACATACGATACCAATTTCCCTTTGTCTCGCGATAGTTTACTTATCCGAGGTTTTGATCGTCGGTATCTCTGCATACCTAGTTCAACCTCGTTACCGATAAGTACTCTTTTCTCGTTCCCGTGGTATGTGATCCCGTGTGAGCCAGTCACATGCTTGCAAGCTAATTGGATGACATTTCACCGAGAGGGCCTGGAGTTTATCTATCCGTCATATGGATGGACAAATCCCAATCTTGATCCATGTGTCTCAACCCATACTTTTCAAACACTCAATGCCACCTTTATAGCCATCCAGTTATGGTGTGGTGTTTGATGTCATCAAAGAATCCTTACGGTGATGGTGATAAGCATGATCTCATGGTCGAAGGAATTAGGTTACTATGTATCAGAAAGCTTATAGCAATTGAACTATTAAAATGAATTGATCTTTCTGCTACGCTTATCTATAGGAGTATGTCCATCATACCATTCTCCTAATGATACGATCTTGTTGTTAATAACATATCAATGTTCATGATAGGGAAACCACAATCATCTATTAACCAACAAGCTAGTAATATGAAGAGGCTTTACTAGGGACTCTAATTTAGTTTACAAATCACACAAGTATTAATATTTCCTAGTTAATACTGTTATAGCATGAATGTAAACATTTATCATAAACACAAAGATATAATAATAACTACATTTATTATTGCCTCTAGGGCATATCTCCAACAGTCTCCCACTTGCACTAGAGTCAATTAATCTAGATTACATGGTAATATACCGAACACCCATGGCAGTTTGGTGTTGGTCATGTTTTGCCCTCGGGACAGGTTTAGTCAATGGATCCGCCACATTTAGATCTGTGTGTACTTTGCAAATCTTTATTCACCATCTTGGACATGTTCTCTAATAGCGTGAAAACGTAGCTTGATGTGCTTCATCTTCTTGTGTGACCTTGGTTCTTGCGCATTGGCTATGGCGCCCATGTTATCACAGTAGATAGACATTGGGTCCAGCGTACTTGGAACCACATCGAGCTCTGTAATGAACTCCTTCATCCATATCACTTCTTGTGAAGCCTCCGAAGAAGCTATGTATTCCGATTCAGTTGAAGATCTCGCCACAACGCTTTGCTTTGCACTCCTCCAGCTAACTGCTGCGCCATTCAAAATAAATACGTATCCAGATTGAGATTTAGAATCGTCCGGATCGGTGTTCCAACTAGCATCGGTGTAACTATTAACAACGAGATGTTCATCACCTCCATAAGAAAGAACCATATCCTTAGTTCTTCTCAAGTACTTAAGGATGTTTTTGACCGCTGTCCAATGGTCCACTCCTGGATCACTTTGATATCTGCTAGTTAAACTAACAGCATATGCAATGTCGGGTCTAGTACATAGCATGGCATACATTAGAGATCCTATGGCTGAGGCATAGGGAGTCTTACTCATCCTTTCTCTATCTTCTGCCGTTGCTGGACTTTGAGTTTTACTCAAGGTCGTATTGGGCAACATGGGCAAGAACCCTTTCTTGCTATCCTCCATTCCAAACCTCTTTAGAACTTTGTCCAAATATGTACTTTGTGACAATGATATTAGGCGTCTTGATCTATCTCTATAAATCTTTATGCCTAATATGTAAGCTGCTTCGCCAAGATCTTTCATTGAAAAACTATTATTCAAATATTCCTTGACACTATTAAGAAGGTCTACATCATTCCCAATCAACAATATGTCATCTACATATAGCACTACTAGAGAAAAGCCTATGCGAGGCGCACCTAAAAGCCTATCCGAGGCACATATCATATGCGCCTCTAGCTTCAAGCCTCGGGTATTTTTTATGCGAGGCGCATATGATATGCGCCTCCTATAATTCACATATGCGAGGCGCATATCGATATGCGCCTCGCATATGTGAATTATAGGAGGCGCATATCATATGCGCCTCGTATATTTATTGTATATGCGCCTCCTATAATATCCTATATGCGCCTCCGGTAATATTTTCGAAATTCAAGTTTTATAGACCACTATAAATAATAATATACAGATATTCAAATATACAATATAGTCCAGAATACAGTATAAAGAGCACAGAATTTTTCAGAAACTTGCAATTTGCCAAAGCATAATAGAACCAACATGAATACAATACATTACACATCAACCATGACATACAAGTTCATACATCAAGTGTTTGTGCCATAAGTTCACACCTCCGAGTACAAGTTCACAATCACATTACACCTTCGAGTACAAGTTCACAATCACATTACAACTCCAACGACATAGCTCTACCTAGATGAAGTAGAACACATAACCTACCATGAAGAGCAACAAGGTGGTGATCACGAGGAAGTTCCTCCACTTCTTCCTTCCATGCCTCCTCCACTTCTCTTCCGCCACCTCTCTACTCTCATAGCCTTGGTAACTGTTGCCCGAGAAGTTGTTCACTTGCTTCTGGCAGTCTTTCCACTCCTCGTACACACCTGGAACCCGACCGACGTACACGACATAACACCTCGGCATCTCCTACACATAATAAAGATGATACTACTTATGTCAGTGGAAAGCAATAGCTAGAAGTTCACAAGATAGAATCATGCATATATATATATGGGTGCAACAAAATGTAAGAAATCACGTTCTAATCATCGGCATTTCGAAGAAAGACCAAAAAAAAGCAAACCAAGAATGACTTGGATTAGTGCCTCATACTTAGATTGGGCACGGAAATAACAATGCTCGCTGTTCGATCTCATGCGGCAAGTAGAGTATATGCCCAAATTACTAGTCTACTTGGCACACAAGATCGAACAGCGGCATAGTCATACACGTGACACCACAACACGTTCTAATCATCAGCATTTCGAAGAAAGACAAAGAAAGCAAACCACAAGAAGTAGGGAAGCAATGACAAATGAAAAGCAACAAGCACTTAAAATAGTTCGTAACACAAATAACTAGCTAGTGTCTCTCACAATCAAGTTCAACGGTTGACGAAACATATTCTAGAGGTTATGCTAGGCAAGTTTAACATAGTGATAAGAGGTTACAACACGAGTTCGGAACTAACAGCTAGGTACCCAGGCAATGCAATCATGAAGTCTTCTTCGGCTCTTGAGTCGGCTTTGGGGGGGCATTGATGAAGCCCGACCGAGTTTTCGCCATTTGCATGAACATCCTGCCGTCACCCTGCTGTGCTAAGCATTCGTCTATCTCCCTGTTGGACGGTGTGTAGCCATCGTAGAAGGTGCCTACGGTTTTTATGACTCCCTGGTACACGATTGTCGCGATCTCCTCCTGGATGTTGAAGAAGTGTTGCCTGAGGTTGCGAGCCTGTATGCATGCAAGCTTTTCAGCCCACTTCACGAGGACAGATGGCAGCGTTTTGGTCTCCATGTCATTGAAGAACGCCTTCATGTGGTAAATGGCGTAGAAGGCATCCTTCCCACTGCCAGGCGGCTGCTTGACGCAGGCAAACTTCGTCGTGTGGCGGAACATGTACGCGCCGAACTTTACATGTGGCCTTGCCGGTTTGACGCCTTCCGCTGCGACGTAGCCGGTGAGAGCGCCATCAAGAATTTTCTTGATATTGGTGTAGTTTTTTTGGATCGCACTGTTTGAGTCGAGGTACAAGGCTGTTGAGTGTTTCAAATTCAAGCTTATGAGCACACAACATGTCCGATCATCCTCCGTGATGGGATGGTAGGGAAGGAGAATCACATCCTTATCCGAGTATGTTTGCAGGAAGTTTGAGAGGTAGTCGGTCGCCAGATCTATGGCCTCAGCATCTTTCAGGATGGCGTCACGCATGAAGTAGGGATCCACTATCTGGATGCCCGGGATCTTGTTTCTGGTGATCTCCATGGCCATATTGAGGGAGAACAGCCGGACCAGGGTATTGTGCAGTCGAAACCCGTTCAACATGTCAAACAGGTCGGTATGCCGCACGTAGAAGATATCCCCGGGGGGTACAGTGACGAAGCACGGCATATGAGAAGGCACCTTAGCCTTGAAAACGAGGTACGACTGATCATTGTCGCGAATGCGGCGCTGCTCAATTGTGAGACATCCATAATGAATACTACGCATATGCGAGCCTGCGACCTCGAGCATCGATTTACACATCAACGGTACACCTGCCACGTGCTGCTGATTCCTGGCTTGCCCCACAGCGCCGTCCCGGAAAACAGGATTTGGATCCTGGCCCCGATCACCCTTGGGCTTCCTTTTGCGACCCTTCTTGCTCTTTACGGCTTCGGCCACTGCGTTCACCTCACCGACCGTCTTATGGAGGGTTCCGGGGCTGATCAAAGGAACTACTGGCCTTGGAGGCTCGGTGAAGGGGACAGGTGGCGGCGTCTCCTGACTAGTTGGGAAGAGACGCACCTTGCAAGGGGGTTTCGCTGGTGCTGGTTGGGTCTCGGCAACTTGATGTGTGCCTGATGGTCCCGGCTCATACAAATCAGAAAACCTTGTGTTAACAAACTGGTCACCGTAGTTCGGGTCAATTTCTTCATCATCATCGGGATTCTGTGCCATGTTGTCCAAGTCTCCCATCTCGAAGTCTTCATCATGTGCTGGTTGTGCTGCCTCTAGGGTGATGTTGAGCTGGTCCTCTGTCCCCAAACGGATCTGGCTCTTCGGCCATAGGTACAAGTAGTCGAAGCCGGTATTGAGGATCGCTGCCGTGTCCTCATCATCCCATCCTTGAGGTTGAGAGGGAGGTTCCACTTGCTCGTAGCCCGGAAGCACCATACTGTATTTGACCCTCATCATGTCAGGTGGCATTGTGACATTGTGCATTTTGCGGTTCTCTGGTTGAACAATAGTACCCTTGGCCACATCCATCAACTGGCCGCCCACCCAGTGCATTAGAGTGCAAGGAGTGTCTCCCTGCGAAATATCGACATGTAGGCCGAGCGTTAGAAAAACAGAGATCAAGTCATCGGTGTGGTTGAGCCGCCCAACTCTCGCTTTAATTAGTTAGTTACCTTGAGGGCGTCAAACTCGGCCAATGTCGAGGCACCGACGCCGACAGGCTTGACCACGCAAGTGGCGGAGTGGCTGCCTGATGGCACGGTGGTGCGGGCCGGCGCCTTCGCCGCAGTGGGCAAGTTAAGCTCCGGAGCTAGAGGAGTCTCCACCACCACCGGCCCTGCTGGAGGAGTCACCAACGCCTCCAGCCGCGCCACATTGTCCGATTGGGCGCTGTTGAGGTTGGGAACCGGTGGCGGCCCCCGTTTACCACCCTTCTGCCATTTGTTGTACTTTTCCATGTAGACGGGAAGGATGGTGTTGAGCTTCTCGTTCACTTGTGAATGGACTTGTGACTGGACTTGTGTCTGGACTTGTTCTTGGAACTTTGTCTCGGCAGCCGACACAGCCTTGTTCACGGCATCTTGGACTATATTTGGAAAGGCTTCCACATGTTCCCTTAGGAGTTTTACCTCGGCGCTTTCGGCCTTCTTGCCCTTCCGCTCCGGGGTGCCATAGTACTCGGACCATGATATGCCGCCAAAGCCGACCACACGACCAGCCGACGGGGCCGCCAGGGGATCGACACTCTTGGTCCGGTTCAGCGCCCTATTAAAAGTGGTGTCCCACTTGGCGACAGGCGGTGGCGCTGACCCCTGGGATGAGGAGCTCCTACACTCCTCGTCCTGCGCACAAGGAACGCGAAGCATTTGATCAGAAAACTGGACTTCATTGATTAATCATGAATGCAATTAATCGACTTGCATGCAAACTACTTACATATTTTTGCATGAAGTCCTTCACCCTCGGAGCAAAGGGGCCGGCGGGCTCCGAAGAATAATCAGAACCCCCTTTCGGCGGGGCAAACCGGGTCCTGACAAAGTTCTTTGCCTGCTCCTCCTTTATGTCGTCAAAGGGACGTGTCAACCCCTTTGCACGAGCGTCGGCGTCTCCTTATCCCATTTGGGCCTCGCGGCTCTATAATCGCCGGAGCCGAGATGGTGGGTACCAATGTTTCGGGATCTCATATTCTTGCCCTTCTCAGTCCTTGCCTTGCCCAAGGCGGAGTTACATCTGGCCTTGAACACATTGTAGTCTTCTTCCTTGACCAGAGGCTCCTTCTTGACGAGCTCTGGATAACTTAGCTTCTCCTCGAGAATCAGATTCTTCACCCAAGCCTTCCAATTTGACAAGGCCTTGGTCATCCTCCCGAGGGCATACTTGTTCACCGGATTCCCTTTGAGATTGTCATTATTATACTTGTTTTCCTCATCACCCGGGAACGCGTATCTTGCGTGCAGCTTCCGGAAAATCTGGATGAGGAAACCCTTGTTCTCTTCGGCCTTCAGGTTCTCCATGTTGATCGTGACGGTGTTCCGGAGGATTGCCGCGAGCTGGTTAGAGTAACCCCCAACAAATTCTTCTGGCTCTAAAGGCGCACCTTTAGGGCTCACGCTTGTGATGATGGACCTTTTGAGGTCGACCACGATCGGGGTCCGATCCTTCCGAGACTTCTTCGATGCGCTACCACCGTCTGTAGTAGCTTCACCGCCGCCATCAGTGGTAGTGGCGTCGCCATCGGCGTCCCCCATCTCCTCATTGCCCGACTAGGTATCCTCGTCCTCCTCCAGCTCGTCGTCCCGCGGAACAAATTCCGGGTCCTCTAGGGATTCCATCTCCGCCTGCTGCTCCCAAAAGGGCTTCTGGCTAGAAGGGCCCGGCTCCGACATTTCTAAACACACAAATAAATGAAACTAATAAGCACAAAAATTCACAGAAAATTTTGGCATGAACTTTGCTAATTTTCTATGTCTAGGAGTGCTAGAAATTCGCCGGAACGGAAATGAATCAACATTCCGGCGAAACATTGGCAACTCAAAAAGAAAAACCTGCACAAAAAGGATCAACTACCATCATCACAGACATTTTGCTGCTAGCATACACAAACACAGCCATTTTGCTGCCAGCATACACAAACATAGCCATTTTGCTGCCAGCATACAGCTAGGCAATACTCCCAGTGACTGATCAACTCAGCATACACAAACACAAACACAAACACAGCAATACTGCTAGCATGCATACACAAACACAGTGACTGATCAACTCAGTTGCCAGCACATTTAAACTACATTTTGCTATTCTCCTTGCACTATACAGCTAGGCCAGCCAAACTATGGAAGTTATGAAACAAGTATTATGACAACCTAGAGGTCAGTTTCTGATGACGCTAGGCAATACTCCCAGTTGAATGAAAAGTAGTCAGATATCTGATTAGTTGTCAGTTACTACAGTAGAAATATAGCCTAATTCCTACAATAAATTATTAAGATTAACCTGATTAAGTCTGGTTCACTATAGACAATAATTTCACGAGCTAGAACAAACAGTTCAAATGTGCTAGCATGATTTAGAGATCTGGGAATACTACTGACCACCGAATCAGAGATATAATAGTACAACACATGTATTTTCTAACATATAAAGATATATATCATTGCGCCTACCCAACTTGTTTGGGAAAATGGTTTTGTCGTTGTATAAAGATATACTATTGCCACAACAAAACTGCAATGGGATTTCTACTTGTGTCAAAATTAAGCTAGTCCACAGATTGTGGGCTACACATGACCCATATTGCATCTATGCACAGTTAAATCTACTTAGTTGACTCAATATTAAAATAGACTTAACTTTCTAAGCTAGTAGTACAATAATACAGATGGCAAGCATGACTTCAAAGATGTGAGTTCCGAGACATACGACATTCACATGAGTTCCATCATAGCCAACACAGGCAACGCTCCTTCACATGACATGACCCGGACCCAAAACCATGCATGCATGTTTCTTCTTTTTCTCCAACTACTAGCTACAAATCTGGACACTTCTTTTCCTTCTCATGATCTCCATCAATGCGGTGCCATAGATTCTCGCCCAATTTTCTTGTCCCAAAATAACAAGGTATCACAGAAACAAGTACTGCTGTTAGTAGTATAAGAACACGACACTAGACACTAGAGATGATAGGGTATCCTAGGGCTGCTGCTGCTGCTGACAGTTCATTAAGTCCAGTTAATATAAGGAATTGACTGTCTGTGCTGTGGTCCAGCAGTAGTAGGCATGATCTCTTCCTAATAGGCGAGGCGATCTTTTCCTCAGAGTAAGTCAGATTGGAGTACCAAACCACACACTTAGTGCTCCGTGCTGAAGCTGTAAAAAACGGTTGAGTGCTTCTAGGCCGTGCCTGTGAGTGGCCAGCAGGAATGAAGAGGGATCCGATCTAGTATCCATACTAGACTATACTACAACCACGGATCACAAGAATTTGTATACTGGCAGTATAGCAGTTGTACAGGTAAGAGGAGGAGGAGGAGGTGGTTCAGAATCGAGATAAGATGGTATCTTCCCCTGACGATGCTGCTCTGGATCTCCTAATACCCAAACAGTCAGTCAATCATGCAGTTTGGACATTGAATAATTTCTGTCTCACAAGTTGGAGGCCGCGGATTTGTATACAACACGCAAAGGCATCCATGATCCAGCCGTCCTTGTGAAGGGGAGGAGAGGGGAAGAGGCGTGGGTGGGTGGGGGGCGGGGACTCACCGGAGAGAGGGATTGCCAAAGCCGGAGGAGCTGCTCTCCTTCACGGGGCGGCGGCGTCGGGCTCCTCCTTCACGGGGACGGCGGCGTCGGGCTCCTCCTCCACGGGGCGGCGGCGAGCTCCTCCTTCACGGGGACGGCGGCGTCGGGCTCCTCCTCCATGGGGCGGCGGCGAGCTCCTCCTTCACGGGGACGGCGGCGTCGGGCTCCTCCTCCACGGCGGCGTCGGGCTCCTCCTCCACGGCTTCGATCTATCTGGGCTGTGTGACTTGATCGATGTAGTACTAGCGCTGTGTGACTTGATCGATGTGTGCCGGTTATGCGAGGCGCATATCGCAAAGTGCGCCTCGTATAATATTACGCGAGGCGCATCTGGGCTAAATGTGCCTCGCATAATATGCAATCCTAGACAAATAGGACAGTGCGCAGGTTTCTATCAACAAACACACAGCAGCCTAGTGGTAGTACATGCCTTGTCCTATTTCACTGCTGGCCACCCAGGTTTGAATCCTAAGGTTAACAATTTTTTTGAAATTTTTTTAAAGGCCATTTCTCATGTAAAAGAATTGTCCAAATACAATATGAACTATAAAATATACTACAAATATTTTAAATATTCAAATATTGCTAAAACAACAAAAGTGAGTATTCTCAATGAAGGTGTCTTGTCGATACATAATATTCTCAATGCAATATTATTATAACACACACATAATGAAAATTAAGAATGTTTTGATACATAATAGTAGGCCACACACACGACGGTTCTTGACAATGGTCGGAGCGCGCTAGCGTTTCTTGACAAGGGTCGTCTTCTTGCCCTTCTTTGTCGCGGTTGCATAGGTTAGGTCCGGGACGTCTTCACTACTTCTCTTGAACGGAACTCCTTTCTTAGGTAGGGTTGTGGTGTACGGTGTTTGGTTGCCATACCCGTCTTCTATCTTCGGGTCGCCGTTCTGGTCAAAGTCTTGCTCGTTGGCGACTCCGTCCATTCCGATAATGTTCCTTTTGCCTCTCCTGACGACAACCCGGCTAGGCTTTGACGGGTCTTTGATGTACCAGCATTGGTCGACTTTGCTAGCCAAAACCCAAGGCTCATTTCTTGCGGGTGTGTTCGCGCTGGTGGTCTTTGACGGTATAACCATCATGGTGAAATACCGGTCTTCTTTCTCGACGCTATTGGCCCACCTGACACGGAACATCGGCACCTTCTCCGTAACATAGTCGAGCTCCCAAATCTCCTCGATCCTTCCGTAGTATCTTTCCGGGATGTCGCCGGTGTAGAATATCCCTGTTACCCCTGAGTTCTAGTAATCGCAGTTATTGTCTTTTTCCTCTGTGTAGAACGTGTATCCGTTGATATCGTAAGCCTGATAGGTCATGAGGTTGTGCGAGGCGCCCTATGACAATGAGAATATGAGTTTATCTTCCTCCGAGTACTCACCCTGCGGTGGATTAGCTATGACCTTCTCCCTAAACCACCGCGTGAAACCGGAGTTGTGCTCCTTGATAACATCTTCCTCCCTCAGGACCTGGCGCCCCTGATCAGCGTAATTCTTCTTGACAAACTCTTTGTGCTCATGTATGTATGGATCAACCACCTGCAGGTGTTGCAGCGCGACCAGGTTTGCTCTTTCAAAGTCCTTGGTTCGGCCCTCCATGTCGACATGCTTTGCACGTCGACCCTCGCGGTGACCCCATCCAGCGATCCTCCCGAGGTGCTTGTTGAATGGCATACCAAGAGGGGTCTCGGTTTGTAGAAAGTTAGAGCAGAAAGAGATGCACTCTTCGGCCAGGAAGCCGTTTGCTATGCTTCCATCTGGACGGGACTTGTTCTTAACGTATCCCTTGATGTGTCCATTGAGCCTTTCGAACGGCATCATGCTTCGCAGAAACGCAGGACCGAGCTGGACGATATCCTCCACGACATGGAGAAGCAGATGAAGCATGATGTCGAAGAAAGCGGGGGGGAAATAGATCTCAAGCTCGCACATTATCACCACGATCTCGTCCTGTAGCCTCGTGAGCTGCTTAATGCCTATCGACTTCCAAGAGATGACGTCAAAAAAGTTGCAGAGGCCAAACAGTGTTTCACGGATGTGCTTGTCCATTATACCTCGGATCGCGACCGGGAGTACCTGCGTCATTAGCACGGCGACGTCGTGAGACTTCATCCCGCTGAAGCGCTGCTTTGCCTCGTCTAGCCATCTGCTTATCTTCCCCGCGTAGCCGTTCGGAAATTTGACTCCGAGGAGGCACTTCATAAACTGTATGGCCTCCTTCTTACTCAGAGTGAAGCATGAGGCCTTGAGCTTGACCTCTCCCTTCTTAACCTTTTTCCCCTTGCGACGACGGCTATTCTGTGTTTCTGTCTCCTCCACCTCATCCTCCTCCTCATCATCGCTAGGTGGTGGTTGAAGTTCATCCCTGATGCCCATATGCTTCAAGTCGTTCCTTGACTTCGGCCATCTTTGGTCTTGTCGGTGTTAAGGAGGGTGGCAAGCAGACTCTCGCCCACGTTCTTCGTGATATGCATGAGATCAAGGCTATGAGGCACGCGGAGGATCTTCTAGTATGGCAAGTCCCAGAAAACAGACCTCGCCTTCCATACCTTCAGCAACGGCTCTGGCTTCTTCTAGGTCTTTCCTGGCACAGGGCACTCCTTCCAGTTATTCAACAGCTTGTAGATTTCCGCGCCACTCTTCTGGTGTGGGATTCCTCAGAGCTCGATCGTCCCATTGAACAGATGTCCTAGCTTTCTCCAGGCGTGATTCTTGGGAAGCCACCTCCGAGCCCCAAGGAACACGGTTTTCCCGGACCCGGGATCTTTCTGTAGCTGGCGGTACGTTGTATTATCCTTGCACCTAATGCACCCATAGAATCCTTGGACCACCTGCCCCGAGAAGTATCCGTAACCGGGATAGTCTTGCACCGTCGTGATCACCCCCGCTCTCATGTCAAAGTACTCTTGTCTCGAGGCGTCCCATGTACGGGATCCTTCTTCCCATAACGTGGCCAACTCCTCTTTCAACAACGTGAGATACAGATTGATGTCTGTACCAGGTTGTTTTGGCCCTTGAACGAGCATACTCATGGTTACGTACTTCTTCTTCATGCACAACCAGGGGGGAGGTTGTAGATCCATACAAACACGGGCCAGGTGCTGTGTGTGCTGCTCTGGCTTCCAAACGGATTGAGTCCGTCAGTGCTCACACCCAGCCTGAGGTTCCTTGACTCTTTCCCAAAATGTTGGTAATATTGTAGGTCCAACGCCTTCCACTGGCAAGCATCCGAAGGGTGCCTCAACATTTCCTCCTTCTCCGGATCATCGTCTTCCGGCCTCTTTCTTTCCGCGTGCCAACGCATGAGCTGTGCTTCCTTAGGGTCTGCGAAATACCGCTGCAAACGAGGAGTTAGAGGAAAGTACCACACCACCTTCCTAGGAGCTTTCTTGGTCCCTCTCTTGTATCGAGAGGTCTTGCACACCGGACACGTGGTCTTCTCCGCGTCCTCGCCCCGGTAGATGTTGCAATCATTTATGCAGACGTGGTATTTCACGTGCGGTAGATTGAGAGGGCACACGACTTTCTTCGCCTCAGCGATACTAGTCGGACATGTGTTCCCCTTCTTGGGAAGAATATCGTGCCAGAATACAATGTTGTCGTCGAAACATTCGTCGGTCATTTTGTGTTTCGCCTTCATCTCCAGAGCCCTAAGAGTTACATTTAGACGGGTATCCCCGTCGTTGCATCCGTCAAACAATGGAGTGACCGCGTCTTTCTCCATTTGCTCCAGTTTAGCCTTCTCTCTACCGGCGGCTCTGGAGTTACTCGTCTCCTTGAGAAGCAGATCTTGGACATGAGGGTCTCGCAACCAGCTCGAATCATGGTCGGCACCACCTTGATCATCTTCGTGTCCATGTCCAGTGCCACCACCCTGATCTCCGTGATCGTGACTGGCATCTTGATCTTCGTGATCATCACTGGCATCTTGATCTTCACCATTATTGACATCCTCATCATCATATTCGTCATCACGTATCCATCGAGTGTAGTCATCCATGAAACTACGTCGAAGCAGGTGCGACTCCAGCATTCCGGAATCATGCCTTATCAGATACATCAGCTTGCAGTCCCGACATGGACATCTTATCTCTGTCTTGTTTGCACGTTCCATGTCGGCCCTCGCGCATGTCATCCACCTATCCACGCGGGCTTTGTTGATCAGTGGTCGGACCATGGCCGCCTGCGTGGTACAAAGAGCAAGAGAATAATTAGAGCATATATGGACGTGGATCGCCGGAAAAATTCGGCATGACCTCCCCTAAAAAGAGGACATCCGCGAGTGCCAGAAATTCGCCGGAAAAGAAATAAATCGACATTCCGGCGAAACATTGGCATCTCAAATGAAATCCCTGCACAAAAAGTAGCACCACAACACAATCATATAGTCGGTGTCTCCGACAACGCGCATACATGCAAGCAACGCCTTCATGCTTCCTCCAACAACGACTTGCGCAAGAGAGCCGGAGGAGAAGTAAATGGACATGTTGTAGACCTAGAGGAGCAAGAGACTTCACTTACATATGGGTGTCAACCAATGGATGTTGAGCAAGCTTTTATGGTGAATCAATGGGGGAAATGAGGTGGGGAGCAGGAGGGGGGCGACCAGATTTGTCTTGGTGGAGGAGGAAGAAGTGACACTAGTGAGTGGGGTGGTAGTTGCCTCCATGTGCAAAAAGATGGAAAAAAGTGGTGCCAGGTTATGCGAGGCGCATATTGCAGAATATGCGCCTCCTATAATTCAAACTATAGGAGGCGCATATAGCAATATGCGCCTTGCATATGCAGCCACCTACCACCGCCCGGGCCCGCAGAAGTTACTTGAGGCGCATATTACAATATGCGCCTCGCATATTATCAAATATAGGAGGCGCATATAGCAATATGCGCCTCGCATATTCGTGCACCTACCAACACGCGGGCCCACACAGATTATGTGAGGCGCATTCTGTCCATATGCGCCTCGCCTATCTGATATATAGGAGGCACATATGACTAGAATGCGCCTCGCATAATATGAGGCTGCTAGATTCTGTCCGTACAGGGATTATAGGATGCGCATTCTTACCATATGCGCCTTGCCTATTTTTATACTAGAGGCGCATGGAGAAGGAGTGTGCCTCGCCTATTTTATAGGAGGCGCATATGGTCTAAATGTGCCTCGCATAAGCATGTCTCCTATAGCCTTTTCTCTAGTAGTGTAGTATTAAGAATGCTACAGAGCTCCCACTCACTTTCTAGTAAATACAAGCTTCCCCATAAGTTTGTATAAAACCAAAGCTTTTGATTACCTTATCAAAACGTTGATTCCAACTTCGGGATGCTTGCTTCAATCCATATATGGACCTTTGAAGTTTGCATACCTTGTCAGCATATTTAGGATCGACAAAACCTTTGGGTTGCATCATATACAACTCTTCATCAATGTCTCCATTGAGGAACGCTGTTTTGACATCCATCTGCCATATTTCATAATCGTAATATGCAGCGATTGCTAACATAATCCTCACAGACTTTAGCTTCGCTACTGGTGAGAAGGTCTCATCGTAGTTAACTCCTTGAATTTGTCGAAACCCTTTTGCGACAAGTCGAGCTTTATAGACAGTAACATTACCATCAGCATCTGTTTTATTCTTGAAAATCCATTTGTTCTTGACAGCCTTCCGGCCATCCGGTAAGTCCACCAAAGTCCATACTTGGTTTTCGTACATGGATCCAATCTCAGATTTCATGGCTTCTTGCCATTTATTGGAATCTGGCTCATCATCGCTTCCTCATATGTCTCAGGGTCATCAGTGTTGTCCACCAACATGACACTCATAACGGGATCATACCAATCAGGAGTGGTACGAGTTCTCGTTGACCTGCGAGGCTCTGTAGCAACTTCAACCGAAGTTTCATGATCATCATCATTAGCTTCCTCTCTTATTGGTGTAGGCGCCACATGAACTTCTTCCGGTGCTGCGCTACTCGCAAGTTTGAGAGAAAGTTCAACAACCTCGGCGAGTTCTACTTTCCTTCCGTTCACTTATTTCAAGGAGAAATTCCTTCTCCAGAAAGGATCCATTCTTGGCAACGAAGATTTTGCCCTCGGATCTATGATAGAAGGTATGCCCGATAGTTTCCTTCGGGTATCCTATGAAGACGCATTTTTCCTCTTTGGGTTCAAGCTTGTCCGGTTGTAGCTTCTTTACATAGGCTTCGCAACCCCAAACTTTAAGGAACGACAATTTATGTTTCTTCCCAAACCATAGTTCATATGGTGTCGTTTCAACGAATTTAGATGGTGCCCTATTTAAAGTGAATGCGGCTGTTTCTAATGCATAACCCCAAAATGATAGCGGTAAATCTGTAAGTGACATCATAGAACGAACCATATCTAAGAGAGTTCGATTACGATGTTCGGACACACCATTACGCTGTGGTGTTCCCGGCGGTGTCAATTGTGAAAGTATTCCGCATTTCTTCAAATGCTCGCCAAACTCGTAACTTAGATATTCACCTCCACAATCAGAACATAGAAATTTAATCTTCTTGTTACGTTGATTCTCTACCTCACTTTGAAATTCCTTAAACTTCTTGAAAGTTTCGGACTTATGTTTCATGAAAAAGATATACCCATATCTACTCAAGTCATCTGTGAAGGTAAGAACATAACGATAACCACCGCGCGATGCTACACTCATTGGTCCACACACATCGGTATGTATGATTTCCAATAAGTCTGTAGCTCGCTCCATCATACCAGAAAATGGATTCTTAGTCATTTTACCCATCAGACATGCTTCGCATCTTTCAAGTGATTCGAAATCAAGTGATTCAAGAAGTCCATCGGAATGGAGTTTCTTCATACGCTTTACTCCGATATGACCAAGACGACAGTGCCACATATAGGTCAAGTTATCGCTCAATTTCAAACGTTTAGCCTAAATGTTATTTATGTGTGTATTACTACAATCGAGATTCAATAAGAATATACCATCTATCAAAGGTGCATGTGCATAAAACATATTACTCATATAAATCGAAGAACCATTATTCTCGGACGTAAACAAGTAACCGTCTCGCAAGAAACAAGATCCCGATATAATGTTCATGCTCAACGCAGGCACCAAATAACAATTATTTAAGTATAAAACTAATCCTGATGGTAGATGAAGAGGTAGCGTGCCGACCGCGATCACATCAACCTTTGATCCATTTCCAACACGCATCGTCACCTCGTTCTTCTCTAGCTTCCGTTTATTCTACAGCACCTGTTTCGAGTTACAAATATGAGCAACCGAACCAGTATCAAATACCCAGGCACTACTATGAGTACTACTGAGATACACATCAATAACATGTATATCGGATATACCTTTCTTCTTGATGTTGCCGTTCTTCAAATCCGCCAAGTATTTTGGGAAATTCCGCTTCCAGTGACCCTCTTGCTTGCAGTAAAAGCACTCAGTATCAGGCTTAGGTCCAGCCCTGGTCTTCTTCGCCGGTGCGGCAACTTTCTTACCGCCCTTCTTGAAGTTTCCCTTTTGCTTAGACTTGCCTTTCTTGAATTTGGTGGTCTTATTGACCAACAACACTTGGTGCTCTTTCTTGATCTCCACTTCTGCAGATTTCAACATGGAGAAGAGTTCTGGCAACGTCTTATCCATGTTTTGCATATTGTAGTTCATCACAAAGTTCTTGTAACTTGGTGGTAGTGATTGGAGGACATGGTGAATCCCCAAAGAATTAGGAATCACTATACCCAAACTTTTGAGTTTGTTTGCGTGCCCAGACATCTTAAGCACATGCTCACTGACCGAGCTGCCCTCTTCCATCTTGTAGTTAAAGAACTTTTCAGAGGCCTCATAACTCTTAACTGCCGCGTGAGCCTCAAATATCATTTTGAGTTCACGAACAATATCATGTGGGTCTGAATTATCAAACCTTTTGTGAAGCTCCGATTTCAAACCATACAATATAGCACACTGAACTGTGGAGTACTGATTCTTCCGAGCGAGGAAAACATTCTTTACCTCATCGGTAGCATCATCTGCAGGCGGGTCACCCAGCGGTGCATCCAGCACGTAGGTCAAATTACCAGCATTGAGGACAATCCTCAAATTGCGGAACCAATCCGCGAAGTTGCTTCCATTGTTTTTCAACTTTTCTTTCTCTAGGAACGCATTAAAATTGATGGTAGGGGTTGCCATTGATCTACAACATATTTGCAATAGTTTAGACTAAGTTTATGACAAATTGAGTTCTAATTAATAGTTAAATTAATCTAGGTGAACTCCCACTCAAAACAATATCCCTCACATTGTTTTAGTGATCACACGAACCAAATCCACCACATCAAAACCGATCATCACGAGAGTTGATGTAGCTTCAATGGAGAACAATCGACATGTTCATCATATCTACTATATGATTCATGCTTTACCTTTCGGTGATCCGTGTTCCGAGACCATGTATGTACATGCTAGGCTCGTCAAGATCAAACCTTAGCTTCCGCATGAGCAAAACTGGCTTGCTCACGTTGTATACACTTGCAGAATCTAACACACTCGATCATCACGTGGTGCTTCAAAACAACAAGCTTTATCAACGGTGCTAACTAAGGATGAACACTTTAAAACTTGAAATTTGTGTGCTTGAGGGATCATCTTATAATGCTACCATCGTTAACTAAGCAATACAAGATTCATAAAGGATTAACATCACATGCAATTCATAATATGTGATATGATATGGCCTTTCTTCTTTGTGCTTCCGATCTCCATCTTCAAGCACGAACATGATCTCCATCATCATCGGCATTGCATCAAGGTTAATGATGCCGCTCCATGGTTGTCGTCCACCAGCTTCAACTATTACAACTACTTTGAATAGACACGCGGGTCTTAACAGAAATTAAAGACAACCATATGGCTCCTGCCGGTTGCCAACTTACAATAAGGAACATTGCATACATCAAATATAATCACAATCATGGCCATATCACATCACAGCACACCCCTGCAAAACAAAGTTAGACGCCTCTAATTTTCTTTGCATATTTTACGTGGTTTGGGGCTTTCAATAAGTGTCGCTCTAACTTACGAACAAGAACCACAACGTTGATGCTAGAACTATCAAGTGCCCGTTGTAAATTGGATCTATACTATAATGGGAGAGACAGACACCCGCAAAGCCACTTATGCAATACAAGTTGCAAGTTCAGCGTGGAGCAAATCTCATGAACGATGTCATGTAAGGTTAGTCCGGGCCGCTTCATCCCATCATACTGCAAGATACAAAGTACACAAGAAGCAATTGATAATAAAAGCACCACCGTCCACAATGACCATTGTGTTCTACTCGTGCAATAGATCTACATATATACATGGCTCTAATACCACTATAGGGGTTTGTAGCATGGAAAAAAAAATTCTACCGCATGCAAACAAACAAGCCAAGATCTATCTACTAGATTATAGCAACAAGTCGATAGAAGAACTCACCCTCGAAGATTGCAAAGCGGTTAACGAGAGCGGATTCTCGTGGGTGATGTAGTCGTACTCTTCCCGATCTCAAGATCGTGTAGACGATCCTTCCGGCGCCGCGTTCCGGCAACGCTCCCGCAGTCGTTCACATGTTCGGTACTCGATGAAGACCTTCCTCTCCCTTGTTCCAGCAGGCAGCGAAGGTTGTAGCACACTCCTCGTGATTCCGGCAGCACGACGGCGTGGTATCGGAAGTAGAGGGGAGATCTCGCAGGGCTTCGCCTTAATCCGGAGCGAGTATGGTGGACTATGAGAGAGGCCTTGGCGATCTAGGGTTTAGAGGCACCAAGGAGAGAGGGCTAGGCCAGCGGCTAGGGCAAGGGGAGTGCCCCAACTCGGTGGCTAGGAGGAAACCCTAGGGCGGCGGCGGCGACTTGGTGGCCGGCGGCTAGGGTTAGGGTTTGGTGGGGCAAGGTGTGTATCTAGAGGGGCACCCTTGTCCCTCCTTTTATAGGTGGGAGGGCGCGGACAAGGGGGAGGGAGTCCTCCCCCAAGTCGGCCTCCTTGGCCGGCGGTGGAGGGAAGAGGACTTCCTCCCCAAGTAGGTTTCCTACTCTCCCTCCACCAAGCAAACTTGTCGTTTGACTTTTCAAACTAGGATTTGATTTAGCCCTTTATTTTGCTCAGCGATGACACCTAGCACATGATGCAACCATTCCAACTTGTTATGACACATTCATGTACCCTTCCCCTCCGGAGTGTCGGACCTTCCAGAACCTTCTAGAACATTCCTGATTAAAACACCGGAATCATTCTCCAACTCCGAAACAGGACTTTCCTTATATGAATATTATTCTCCGGACTATTCCGGATCTCCTCTTGATATCCCGGATCCCATCCGAGACTCCGAAAAACATTCGGTCTCTTACTCATCATTCCATAAGTACTCAACAACATCGAATCCTTAAGTGTGTCTCCCTACGGTTCGTGAATTATGCGGACATGATCGAGACACTTCTCCGAACAATAACCAATAGAGGAATCTGGAAATTCATATGGCTCCCACATATTTCTACGATTACTTTTGCAATCGAATGAACCACTTACATACGATACCAATTTCCCTTTGTCTCACGATAGTTTACTTATCCGAGGTTTTGATCGTCGGTATCTCTGCATACCTAGTTTAACCTCGTTACCGATAAGTACTCTTTTCTCGTTCTCGTGGTATGTGATCCCTTGTGAGCCAGTCACATGCTTGCAAGCTAATTGGATGACATTCCACCGAGAGGGCCCAGAGTTTATCTATCCATCATATGGATGGAAAAATCCCAATCTTGATCCATGTGTCTCAGCCCATACTTTCCAAACACTCAATGCCACATTTATAGCCACCCAGTTACGGTGTGGTGTTTGATTTCATCAAAGCATCCTTCCGGTGATGGTGATAAGCATGATCTCATGGTCGAAGGAATTAGGTTACTATGTATCAGAAAGCTTATAGCAATTTAACTATTAAAATGACTTGATCTTTATGCTACTCTTATCTATAGGAGTATGTCTATCATACCATTTTCCTAATAACATCTCAATGTTCATGATTGGGAAACCACAATCATCTATTAACCAACAAGCTAGTATTACGAAGAGGCTGTACTAGGGACTCTAATTTAGTTTACAAATCACACAAGTGTTAATGTTTCATGGTTAATATTGTTATAGCATGAATGTAAAAATTTATCATAAACACAAAGATATAATAATAACTACATTTATTATTGCCTCTATTGCATAACTCCAACACAAATGTGGGCCCATGCCAACATTGCATGGGCTATAGACCTCTATGGGCTGGATAGAAACACCATCATCAACTTAGTGGGTGTGTGAGTCACTACACCTAACCATCATGATCCCACCTAGTGGATACATCTAAGTATAAGAGTACTATGCCAAGCCATGAAACACACTTGTGGCAGATTGTTGGTCCATGCCAACATTGCATGGGATCTAGACCTCTCTGGGATGGATAGAAACACCTTCACCAACTTGTTGTTGTATGACTCATCACTTGGCCAACATGATCCTACCTACTTGATAGATCTAAGAATGATTTTTCTATGCCAAGACATGATGAGACACTTTGTGGAAGATGTGGGACCATGCCAACATTGCATGGTCTATAGACCTCTCTGGGTGGGCTTGAAACACCATCATCACCTAGTGGTTGTGTGCCTCAGCACTTGGCCAACATTATGCCACCCTATTGATAGATCTTACTATAACACTACTATGCCAAGACATGATGAGACACAACTATGGAAAATGTGGGGCCATGCCAACATTGCATGGGCTATAGACCTATCTAGGCTGGATAGAAACACCATCATCAACTTAGTGCGTGTGTGAGTCACTACACCTGACCATCATGATCCTGCCTAGTTGATACATCAAAGTATAAGTGTGCTATGCCAAGCCATGACACACACTTGTGGCAGATTGTGGGGCCATGCCAACATTTCATGGGATCTAGACCCCTCTAGGATGGATAGAAACACCGTCACCAACTTGTTGTTGGATGAGTCATCACTTGGCCAACATGATCCTACCTATTTGATAGATCTAAGTATGATTTTGCTATGCTAGGACATGATGAGACACTTTGTGGTAGATGTTCCCATGCCAACATTGCATGGTCTATAGACCTCTCTGGGTGGGCTTGAAACACCATCATCAACCTAGTGGTTGTGTACCTCAACACTTTTTCCAACATTATGCCACCCTGTTGATAGATCTTAGTATAACACTACTATGCCAATACATGATGAGACACAACTGTGGAAAATGTGGGCCCATGCCAACATTGCATGGGCTATAGACCTCTATGGGATGGATAGAAACACCATCATCAACTTAGTGGGTGTGTGAGTCACTACACCGGACCATCATGATCCCACCCAGTTGATACATCTAAGTATAAGAGTGTTATGCCAAGCCATGGCACATACTTGTGGCAGATTGTGGGACCATGCCAACATTGCATGATATCTAGACCTCTCTGGGCTGGATATAAACACCTTCACCAACTTGTTGTTGTATGAGTCATCACTTGGCCAACATAATCATACCTAATTGATAGATCTAAGTATGATTTTTCTATGCCAAGACATGATGAGACACTTTGTGGAAGATGTGGGCCCATGCCAACATTGCATGGTCTATAAAACTCTCTGGATGGGCTTGAAACACCATCATAAACCTAGTGGTTGTGTGCCTCAGCACTTGGCCAACGTTATGCGACCCTGTTGATATATCTTAGTATAACACTACTATGCCAAGAAATGATGAGACACAACTGTGGCAAATGTGGGCCCATGCCAATATTGCATGGGCTACAGACCTCTATGGGCTGGATAGAAACACGATCATAAACTTATTGGGTGTGTGAGTCACTACACCTGACCATCATGGTCCCACCCAGTTGATATTTCCAAGTATAAGAGTGTTATGCTAAGCCATGACACACACTTGTGGAAGATTGTGGGGCCATGCCAACATTTCATCGGATCTAGATCTCTCTGGGCTGGATAGAAACACCGTTCACCAACTTGTTGTTGTAAGAGTCATCACTTGGCCAATATGATCCTACCTATTTGATAGATCTAAGTATGATTTTGCTATGCTAGGACATGATGAGACACTTTGTGGTAGATGTGGGCCCATGCCAACATTGCATGGTCTATAGAACTCTCTGGGTGGGCTTTAAACACCATCATCAACCTAGTTGTTGTGTGCCTCAACACTTTTTCCAACATTATGCCACCCTAAACCCTAAACCCTATTGATAGATCCTAGTATAACACTACTATGCCAAGACATGATGAGACACAATTGTGGCAAATGTGGGGCCATGCCAACATTTCATGGGCTATAGACCTCTCTAGGCTGGATAGGAACACCATCATCAATGTAGTGGGTGTGTGAGTCACTACACCTTACCATCATGATCCCATCCAGTTGATACATCTAAGTATAAGAGTGTTATGCTAAGCCATGACACACACTTGTGGAAGATTGTGGGGCCATGCCAACATTTCATGGGATCTAGACCTTTCTAGGATGGATAGAAACACCGTCACCAACTTGTTGTTGTATGAGTCATCACTTGGCCAATATGATCCTACCTATTTGATAGATCTAAGTATGATTTTGCTATGCTAGGACATGATGAGACACTTTGTGGTAGATGTGGGCCCATGCCAACATTGCATGGTCTATAGACCTCTCTGGATGGGCTTGAAACACCATCATCAACCTAGTGGTTGTGTACCTCAACACTTTTTCCAACATTATTGTAACATGCCAAAAATACTAAACTTGGATCATCAAACTCTAATCATCAAAATTAGGGTTAACAAAAACTTTTCTA
Organism: Avena atlantica; assembly: GCA_910589765.1. Lineage (NCBI taxonomy): Eukaryota > Viridiplantae > Streptophyta > Magnoliopsida > Poales > Poaceae > Avena > Avena atlantica. The sequence continues at coordinate 349,469,298 of OU342733.1, forward strand.
AATAAAAATATGAAAGCATGCATTTGTATGCATTCCAATTTGAATTCTTTTGAATCACCTTGCTTGTGTGTTTCTTTTCTTGTAAATGGATTCTTAGGTGAAATAAACATCATCTAAACAATTCCCACACTTTTCCCAAAGACAAATAAATCAAAACAAACAAAATAAGGGAATGGTCATTTTGGCCAAATTAACTCCCATGCCTACTTTGGCTGTCTCTAACTTTCAAAACTTAACAGAAACTTGTTTGTACCTTTACACCCCTTGATATACTCATAACAAAGTACCAAGGCCCACCTTGTGATCATTCAAAAATATTTGAATGCATAGTTTAAATGACAGTTCAAAATTGAATCTTTATCATATGGGAAGATCCCCCTTTTTCAAAAACCACACAAACAAGCTCAACTTTCAAAACCCAAGCATCCACAGACTCACCAGCACCTACCTAGCACACCCACCAAAAATATTTTCAAAATTCAAAACTTGAATTCTTGCGGCCATTTCATCAAACACCTTGTTGAGGAAAATCAATCAAATCCTAAACACTATTGTGAGCAGTGATTTGGGCCTAACTGGTTCCCTCTCTAGCTCACAGCAACCTCAGTAGATCATCTAGCAAACTTAACTAAGCACTAGCCCCACTGTAAGCTTGGCAATGTCATCAATGGTGAACAGCCGAAGCTCACCATGTCACCCTAGTGTGGACAGCAAGCTAGGAGAAGAACTAGTCGTGCCAACCTTGTCTAGGATGCAGCCCACCGTCCACCGCCAACCCCTGTCCAGCGCTCGAACCTTGCCAGCCCCTGGATGACACGCACAGACCGTGCCCAGCTCGCCAGCAACCATGCCGAGCATGCGCCAGAGCGCCACCCTTGACACACGCCCACAGACCGCGCGCCGCCCTCGACGCGTGCATACACGATCACCACCATCCCAGGAGACCACCAGACATCCCCGTTCGCCACCCCATGCCTCATAGCCACGCCACCACTCCGCGCAGAGCATCGCGTGTTCCAGACCGTTTGCCACCACCCTACACGCGCATTAAAGCCGTAGAGCATCGCCAGGAGACCACCTATCGATCGCCACTGTCGGCCATGCCTCTAGCAGCCCGTAGCCATGTCACCACCGTCGCCTGAGCCCGTAGCCATGTCTCGTCGTTGAGACTATAAATAGAGGCCACCCCTGCTCAAACTCTTCACACCATTCTACTCCCTTCTCCTCACTGATCGTTCCACCCCCTTCCCGGAGCAAGGCGAGCAGCGCTTTGCCGGAATTTCACCGGAGCCCGCCGCTGCTAGAGAAGAAGGGGGCCAGTGATTGGAGCCGCCCCAGGAGAAGCTGCCGGTACCAGGAGGTTCGCCGTCGTCGACTTCGTCGTTCGCCCGCCTCGCCGACCCTTGCCTGAGCCCCGGTGAGCCTCCCACGACCCCCACCTGCCGCGTTAGGGTTCTGTCTCGCCGGCATTGCCGAACATGGACGATGAACCAGAGCCGTTGGATTAGAACTAGATCGAACGCACCACATTGCCCCGTATCGCTTCGCACCCCCTGTCTCACTGACGTGTGGGTACAGCCACTTAACCATCCCGCGTAAGCGCTGTGCTTCGTAGGCCGGCCTAGTATCGTTTCCCGCGCAGCCCATTTGTTTGAATTTGGATTTTTCCATTTTGATTCAAACACAGTTCTGTATCTAGTTTCAAAAATCAACCCATCTCGATTCAGTGAACCAAATTGAATGAAACCAATTTTGTTAGAAAGGTCTGGAAATGCTAAATCCAAGCCCGTTGGATTCAAGTTATTTGGATCTGTAGATCATCCTTGGTAAAAATAACAAGGCACAAGCTTTTCTGCATTCAAACATTTTTCAATTTTAAACCATGATAGCTTTTGTGTTGATTCGAACTCTCAAAAATCACATTTAATCATACCTTTCAGAATATATAAAAATATATGGGTTTACTTACAGAAATAATGTCCAAGTAATAAAAGAATGCCACATAGGCATTTCTAGTCACTTACTTAATTAAAATAAAAGGGTAAAACCTTATTAAATTGTGACACCACTTTAAATCACATTCCCATGGACTAAAATATGTGGTGATGACATGTGTCAACATGATCCCATGTTTGGTTTGGAGAATATTAAATCTTAAGTAGTTTTTCAATGAGTAGAAATTACTTTTCTAAAACAAAAATCATTAAGTCAAGTGCCTTAGTCTTGTAATGTTAGTGATGATGCTAGATCATCTATAGAACCCCTTTGTGTGATGATGGAAAGTAGTTAAGTATTGTTTGGTGATTGTGTACCTCGTATTTATTTATAGACGCTAGTACCGACCAAGGATACGAGAAGGAAGGAGGATACTACAAAGAAGAAGACGAGGAGAACTTCAACCACTGCTCTGCACAAGGCAAGGTTATATTTGAAATTATGCAAGCTAACACTTTCAAGATACTCTACTGATGTAAACAAAAACTTACTTGTTACCATGCCAACCATATGCCTTAAGCATATGTGGTTATACCCACTTGATACCCCATCCTAGTTTTACTTGCAAGCTTTCTACTTTCGTTTCTTTATCAAAGCTTTCTTTTAGAGTTTACTTAAGTGACTTTTAGATGTTAGAAAGATAATCGAAGGTTGCATAAAGAGCATAAAATTTGGCCTAAGCTAGATACTCTTGATGTCATCCTAAGGCATGAGATTGAACTTAGTAAAATTCCACTTGTTTACCACCCCTCATTAGTACTCACCCCTACTTGTAAATGCTAGTGCTCAGCATACAACTTGATCAACTTTAGATGGGAATACTTAGTGAAAATAGTTATGAAAAACTTAGAATGATGGATCATTCTACTGAAATGTTTTGACATGTGTTTCCGAACACCAGATGATTTTGTGATGAAAATGTTGAGGCATGAGCCTTAGCCCTTTATAAAACTGATGGTTGTCTGGATGCGATACCATTCCAATTTTACCGTACAACCACAATACCCGAAGATTGGGTAGGGCTTGACTGGAAACTTATATACCTTAGTATTGGTTCCCTCATGGCCAAGGTCCGAGCTAAGGCTACCTTGAGAAGATTGTTCACCTGTGCAGTACCCAAGATGACAGTTGGTCATGGTTGGGAGGCCAAACTCACAGGAGAGGTGCTTATACTAGGGCATGTAATTGAAAGGTTAGGATTTATTATGCGCATACTGAGTATGGTGAATTCAGGATTTGTTCCTGACGGATGTATCGAATGTTGTGGTGAAAGTGTACAATCTCTGCAGAGTGTCAAACTATTTGAATAGCCGCATCTGCGGTTATGGACAGTTGGAGTGTCCATACTGTTCCCCCGTCAGATGTTTTCAAAATGACTTGTGAAATAACTTGAGACTTTGACTTGACCACAACAGAGTTGTGGCACGAGATACAAGTTCCCACTTAGGAGTTATAAAATTGTGACTAGATTCTCTTGCTTCTGAACTTAGTAGAGGTAAATATGGCTTTTGCAAAACAACCCTAGAGCTTAGTGTCCTATTACAAAAACCCCCCTTCACTTGTTAGTATTAGTTTGCAAGTACTTAAAGAGTACTCATGGCTTTGTCCCTGGCTATTCCCGTGGCCAGACTATGAAGAGGAGTACCAGGATGATGGACCCTAGGAAGGCTACGACAACTAGGATCATCTCCCATCGTCAGCATTGCCTGTGACCCCAAAGATGGAGCTTTGCCTACGCTACCTTTATTATTACGTATTTTCGCTGCTTGAAGTTGTATCAAGAACTGGATCATGAGATCCTTATTTGTGTAAGAACTTATGTATGGTTTGTAATGGATGATGTACTGTGGTATCCAATTCTGTTATGTCTCGCAAAAATGGTAATCCTGGGATTGCGATGTATGGCATAACAGGCATCTGGGATTAAAAATCTGGGTGTTGACAAGTTGGTATCAGAGCCATCCTGACAATAGGAGACCCTAGTTAGACTGGACGTTTGAATCAAAAACTTAGCTTCAAAACCAAAAGAAACAAATATTTACAAAAACTTATTCCCATTCTTATCACCTTGATTCTTTCATGAAATCTCATGTTCCTCAAAAACTCTTGCAAAATACATAAAATTTGACACACTTGATCACTCTACTAACTTACTCATCCTATATTCTTATAGATGGACGTGAAGTACAACAAGTTTTATTAGTTGGGGAATGGAGGAGACCTTATCTTTGAGAGGGATTTGGACCAGCTTTCGGAACTTCTGGAGCGTCCGCACCCCGAGTTCTTCGGAGATCAGCTCAATGATCAAGGAGGAGAAGATCTATAGTGGCTAATTGTTGCAAGTCTCCGAGGAAAGATTGAACCTCCCATTTCTGAGGGAATTCAGTTTACCTTCAGAGAGAACAACTGGCTCGATGGACTTTCCAGGGCCATGCAGGAAGCTCTTGCCTGTCTGTGTGGGCAGAGTATCAATCAGATCAAGGGAACCCGCTTTGAGTTTTGCCCAAGGCGTGATGATAATGGATAACCACTGGAAGCCCCATACCATCCCGAGCTGAAGACTCAATTGGACCACCTTAGCTTCATGATGTACGATCGTCAGCGGGAATTGGACAATTTCCGTGACTACTCCAACCACAAGTCTGCTATCATCAAGACGAAGGATCAAACCATCCCCATGCTAGCAAAGGATCGCAAGTCTCGCCACCGTCAGCTCAACAAGAAGGAGCGCATCATTGCCCGTCTTCGCCACCGTATCTCGTCTTTGGAGGAGACTATCCATGAGAGAGACATGCAGTTGGAGGAAAGGGAGAATGTCGGAGAGGATCTTCATGGAGACCCCTACTCCTATCTCAGCGATGATGATGATTTTCTGGAGGATCGGGCTATGGACTTCTTCACCGATGAGGATGATTTCGCCTTCATCGATGACGATGAGGATGATGAGGATGACGACTACACCGACTCCGAGGAGTAGTAGCACTTGATCACTAGTGTAATGAATAGTATTCAGTCCCACTGTATCGTAGTTTCCAGAATGGTTCTTAAAACCATCTGTTTACCTTTGTTGTGGTGTGTGTTGTATCGTGTGAATGAATGAATGAAAAGCAAATTGCTAGAAAATCTGAGTCAAACTTTAAAAACATTTCAAAATCCCAGAACCTTAGAAATTTCCCTCTTTTCTCATGATCTATCTCAATCTTCAGATGCCACGCGGAGGAAGTGGTTCATCCCCGGACCCGATGTTGTAGATCCTGCAAATGTTGGTTTCGGACCGCGAAGCTGAAATAGCCGAACGTCAAGCCAACCTAGCCACCCTTCAGCAGATATCATAGCTGGCCCACAACAACCAAGCCCAAGGAAATCAGGACAACCATGGATCTAAGCTCAAGAATTTCCAGAATACCAACCCGCCTGTTTTCACTAAGTCAGAAGAGCCCCTAGATGCCGACGATTGGCTGCAAACCATGGAAAACAACCTAGAAGTCGCCGGAGTGGAAGCCAACGAGAAAGTTCTGTTCGCCACCCATTATCTTGCCGGAGATGCCAGAGCATGGTAGAACAGTGTTCGTGCAATGACCGGAGGACAGATGATGACCTGGGAGGAATTCAAGTTCAAGTTAAGCAGAACCCATGTGCCACCGGGTTTGATCAAGAGAATGAGAGATGAGTTCAGAGAACTGAAGCAAGGAAGGATGACTGTAGTGGAATACCGTGACAAATTTTTTTCATTAGCTAGGTATGCCCCGAATAAGATCGACACCAAAGCCAAGAAGCAAGAGAGATTCCTGAATGGTCTGCATGATGAGATGGAAACTGTGTTAGTCAATATCCCCTTTGCTGATATTGAAGCCCTTGTCGACTCTGCTATCCAGATGGAAGGAAAGATCAACCAAGCCAATGAGAACCGCAAGCGTCGCATGATGCATCAGCTAGGAAGCCATCAGACCCCAAAGTATCGCCCTAACCCATCTCCAGGATTTGCACCAAGAACCAACAGACCACCGATGAACCGTCCGACCTATCCCAACCGTGGAAACCCTAGGCCCGGAGGAAATCACAACAACCCCAGCAACTCTAGAAATTTCAACCGTGCCCCACCCAAGTTCAACAACAATGCTACTGCCAAAACCAACACTGCCCCAAGAACTGGAAGCAATGTTGTGCCCTTTGCATCAAAGGAAAAGTCGTAGGTAACTTGTTATGACTGTGGAAATAAGGGTCAATACTCCAACGAGTGCCCGAACAAGAAGAATACCGCAGTCCCCAATACCAATGCCCCAGCTCAGCAGCAGCGTCGTGTTCAGCCCGGAAGAAGGTTTGCCCCAGGGAATTCCCTCAACCGCAACGGCCGTCTTTTTCTCATGCATGCTGAAGAAGCTCAGGAAGCGCCAGACGTCATGATGGGTATGTTTTCTGTTAATTCAGTACTTGCTAGAGTGTTGTTTGATTCTGGTGCATCGCACTCATTTGTCACTGAAGAATTTGCATGCACTAGTAAAATTCAACCAACCAAATTGAAGCATGTTATGATCGTTCAAATTCTCGGATCAACCACCAAGGCTAGGCAAATTTGCAAAGCCGTCCCTATCCGAATCCATGGCATAGATTTTTATGCTAATCTGATAGTACTCGGAACTAAAGGTTTGGAAGTAGTACTAGGAATGGATTGGATGTCCAAACATCAAGGATTGATTGACTGTGCCAAGAAAGCCATAACCATGACTAGTACAGCCGGAATATCAGTCGAGCATATATCTGAAACCTTACCTCGTCAATTCAAGTGCAACAAGAGTATAGCCCAACCTACCATTGACCAAGTCCGGATAGTCTGTGAATACCCCGATGTATTTCCAGATGTTTTGCCCGGTTTGCCCCCAGATCGGGATATCAAGTTTATCATCGAACTAATCCCCGGAACTGGACCCATAGCCCAGAGACCATATAGTATGAACCCGTCGGAACTACAAGAATTGAAGAAGCAACTAGATGCCATGTTGGAAATTGGATTGATTCAACCAAGTGCATCACCATGGACATCACCAGTTTTGTTTGTGGACAAGAAAGATGGAGGTAACCGTTTGTGTACGGATTATCGTAAGTTGAATGATGTCACCATCAAGAACAAATACCCCTTTCCCAAGATAGAAGATTTTTTGATTAGTTGACCGGTGCCAAAGTGTTTTCTAAGATTGATCTTAGAACTGGTTATCATCAACTCAAAATTCGTGCATAGGACATTACAAAGACTGCCATTACCACCAGATATGGATTATACGAGTATACTGTCATGTCTTTTGGATTAACCAATGCCCCCGCTTATTTCATGAATCTCATGAATAAGATTTTTATGGACTTCCTGGATAAGTTTGTCGTTGTTTTCATTGATGACATTCTGATGTATTCCAAATCAGAAGAAGAACATGAGCAACACCTAAGGACCATTCTTGGAACCCTTAGAGAGCATCAATTGTATGCGAAGTTTAGCAAATGTGAATTCTGGTTACAGGAGGTAGGATTCCTCGGTCACATTGTATCAGCCGGAGGAATTGCATTTACCCTGCAAAGTTGAAAGATGTCGAAGATTGGCAAGCCCCAACCACTCAAACCCAAGTTTGTCCATTTCTCAGATTGGCGGGATACTACCGCAAGTTCATAGAAGGATTCTCGAGTATCGCCAGACCCATGACCCAATTGCTGAAGAAGGACAAGAAGTTTGAATGGACCGGCAAATGTGAAGCGAGTTTTCAAGATCTCAAAAGGAGACTGATTTTAGCCACGATCTTAATCATGCCGGATATCACAAAGCCCTTCGACGTGTATTGTGATGCATCCAAGATCAGTCTCGGATGTGTGCTAATGCAAGAAGGCAAAGTTATATCTTATCTATCTCGACAACTGAAGCAACATGAGAAAAATTACCCAACCCATGACCTCGAACTCGCCCGTAGTTCTAGCCCTGAAGACATGGAGGCATTACCTCATGGGAAACTGTTGTGAGATTTATTCGGATCACAAGAGCCTGAAGTATATATTCACTCAGAAGGAGCTGAATATGAGACAGAGAAGTTGGATTGAGCTAATCAAGGATTACGATTTGGACATTCACTATCACCCTGGTAAAGCCAATGTGGTAGCAGATGCCCTTAGAACATTGCCGTGCCTCTTGAACTCTATGACTTTGAAGGAGCAACCAAGCTTGCACAAAGAGATGGAAGATTTTCGAATAGAATTAGTGAGTGAAGTACTTTTGGCTAGCATAGAACTTCAACCCAATTTGATCAGACAGATCAAAGAGGCGCAGAAAGGAAATGCTAGTATCGATGGAATCAAGCGTCGTATCGGTATAGGCAAAGTACCCGGATTCACCGAAGACGAAGAAGGAGTTCTGTGGTACAAAGGACGCCTTTGTGTACTAGCAGATTCTGAGTTGAAAGAAGTTATTTTGAAGGAAACTCATGATACTCTTTATTCTATCCACCCCGGAGGAACGAAGATGTATCAGGATTTGAAAGAGCAATTTTGGTGGCATAAGATGAAGAGAGAAATCGGAAGCTATATCGCCAAGTGTGATATATGTCAGCGAGTTAAGGCAGGACATCAAAGGCCCGCTGGATTGTTGCAACCATTGCAGATTCCGGAATGGAAATGGGATTCCGTTGGAATGGACTTTATCACCGGATTGCCTACTTCTAGTAAGGGAAATTACTCTATCTGGGTCATAGTGGACAGATTGTCCAAAGTCGCCCATTTCTTACCCGTAAAGACCACATATCAGAGTTTGAAGCTAGCGGAGTTATACATCGCTAGAATCGTTAGTTTGCATGGAGTTCCCAAGAACATTGTATCTGCTCGAGGAACTCAGTTTACCTCAAGATCCTAGAAGAAAGTCCAAGAAGGTTTAGGAACCCGCCTAGATTTCAGCATCACTTATCACCCTCAGACCGACGGATAAACGGAGCGAGTAAACCAAATACTCGAAGATATGTTGAGATCATGTGTGTTTGTAACATCCCAAAAATCATGTTTCAAAACTCATGCATATCATCCGTGCATCCATGATCATGTAGAGTTTTATTTCAAAAATCAATTCAAAAATAGGAGCATATGAGCTCATTATTTTATGTGATCAGCATTAAATCAAATGCTACTCTCCAATGACAGATTGTTGTTAATGAATCAAACCTTGTTACTCTCAGATTGTTTTGCTTGCTTGCTATTTGCTTAAACCAAAAATTTGCAAAACAAAAGTGAATTTAAAACCATTTCCAAAACTTGATCAAATCTAGTGCCATATCACTATTTTTTTTTTGATCAATAGGACCAAGCTAATATAGAGAGTCCATATGTTTTTACACTCAAAATTATGATTGTTACACTCTGCAAAAACCCAGAACAAATTTGAATTCAATTGCCATTTGAATTTGTTTGAAAATGGTTTCAGAAAATCAAAACAGAAATAGAAAATGAATTAAGAAAAGGAAAAAGGCCGGCGCCAGTTATTTAGCCCAACAGAGAAACCAGCGCACTAAGCCCACCCAGGTTTCCCCTTCTCTCTCTCACTCGCAGACAAACCCACTGAGTCACTGACCGCTTGGGCCCATTCCCTCTTTCCTTCTCTCGCTGGCAAGTGGACCCTACGACCACGTCAACGTCGTCCCCAATCAACGCGCAGCCGAGGCGCTCCACCGTTACCTCGCCGCAGTCACTGCCTGCGTAATTGCCATTGATACAGCGCGTAATCGCCGCCCCCTCCTGGCTATTTAACCCCCTCTGCACCGCGAGCATTTCCCCTCACTCAATTCCCTCTCCACGCCACCAGGCTGCCCGTAGTCCTGCTCACACCACCGCAGCTCTGACGACCTTCGGCGTGCGATTCCGGTAAGACCCCGTCGCCCCTTGCCGTCTAAGTTTGCCAGACTGATCACAGCATCCATGCGCATCTTCTCATCCTATTGGTGCATGCTAGGACCGTCAGGAGACTCGCCAATGACGACGACCGCAAGTGCCCGACGCTTTCTTCCTCTCCGGTGAACGATTGCGGTAAGCACTGAGCGCCCCTTGACCCCTCTCGCATACGACTAGGTTTGCCTTGTCCTTGCGCATCTACTGATGCCTCTGGTTGGTACTAGGAAGGCCCAGAGCGTCAACAACCACTTCATCTGCAACCACCCGACGCCGTGCACGACTCCGACGAGCTCCAGCGACCACCTCTGCATGCCACTTCACCAACGAAACCCACCTTGAGCATCAGCAGCACACGGCGAGCACGGTAAGCCCCTTCTCCCTCTCCCGCGCGACCTAGACCGCCGGTAGCAACTCTGAAAAAGACGCCGCTGCCAGTCGCCGCCGCTAGCGCCGCCAGAGTTTGGCCGCTTGATCGCGAACCATTGGATCTAGATCCGACGGGCTAGATAGATCACTTAAGCGAAGGGGTACGAACAGATCTAGACCGTGCAGATTAAGTTAGATCTAGCGGCTCACGTGTGTGATCCTGTGCAAAACGGTATCAACCAATAGGAACACGCCGCGTGTCTGAGAGTTTGATTTAAAATCTGAATTTAGATCTATTAGATGTTTAAACTTGTTTAATTCATAACTTTTGATTCCCACGTCCAAATTTGATGAATTTTATATCAATGGAATCAGGAGAGAAAGCCCTTTCCATATATGCAATGTGTTTAAAGTTTTGTTTCTGTTAAAATGATTATTTTTACAGAAACATGTGTAGGCCTATTTTGTGTATATAAATTATTTGAGAAATGCTTTGATGTTCAAATAAGGTTTGTTTGGCAATATTTGAACTTGTTTATGAATCAGTACTATGCACTTGTCATGTTTGGAATAGAAAATCATCACATATCATATTGCATGCATATATTTTTGCTTGTATATATTTTGTTTGTGATTTGGTGTTATCATTTTATGTGTATATTTTGGTGCAAATAGTGATTGTGATTGTGAGGATTGTAGCTACTCTCCAAACTACCAAGGCAAGTGGTGCTTCATGATTTTATACCTATGTTTTTCAATTATGCATTAGAAATATTTTGCTAGACTTGCATGGATAAATTTTGGTCTTTATATGAAATGCTTGGGAAATCCTAGTAGTTGTAGAATTGCTAGAAATTTCTAAGTTAAGATATTCCATGCTTAGCCTAGATAGTAGCAACCAAGGATGGTGAAATATTCATGCTATGTTAAAATATTTCTAAGTCTTTGGACTTGTGTTTTGCTTAATAAAACAACTAAGTGCATGAAACACCTGGGTGGAATGGAAGGAATGGTTTATGTTGAGTGGTTACACAAGGCCCATTTCTATGGTTTACCTTGTGTATCTCACTTGTGGAAAGCCACCCAGGAACAAAGGGATTTGAGAGGCCAAATGTTAAGAAGCTTCTAGTGCAGCCACTTGGCAATATGGGCTCTGCCTAGATCAGATAGATTGCAATAACTTAGCCATTTGGACAGTTGGTGGTAGTGGGATAATAGGTTGGAACGCGTCCATTTGGTCTAAGGGAAGGCTTCTGAAAGGTCCTGTCTTGGTGAAAACCAAGTCTTGTGGGGAAAGTGCACAACCTCTGCAGATGGAAGAATCTAAGTACTTAGCCATGTCCCTGGAAAAGGACAACTTGAGCATCAAGACATGGAAGCTATCAAGAATCTCCTCATCCCAATTTCTAAGTAAAACTTGTGGTTGAACAAGGGTGAAGGAGCCCAATGTCTATTGGTGGTTCCTTGGGAAAAGTTTTGACAAAGAAAAATTTAGTGTTTACAACTAATAGGCAAAACCTATTTTGAGCAAAGCAAGCTTAACCTACACTTAGCCAAATTTCATATAGTATCTAGTCCACCAATATTCTACTAAGGTATCACTTTCCAATACTATTCCAATGTATTGACCCACTATGGCTGTAACTTGTGATGTTGCAGGCAATTCTGATGATGATTAGGAGTCATGAGTCTACACTCAACATGCTTGCCTGTGGCACATGAAGATGAAGACTTATTTATCTTATTACTTATTTAAAACTCTTGTACTAGGCCTGTGGCCATGGAGTTGTTTGTCTCTGGAATGACTGTAATAATGACCTTTGTTTCTATGTACTTCATCTTAAACTGTGGATGCTAGCATTGATCCAGGGACTAGCATTGCAATCACAGGGATCCTTTTCCTTTAGAAAGGAGGGATCTTACAGATGGTATCAGAGCACTGTGTTTCCAGTAGGATTATGACCCTAGGATTGGAAACCACTAAGGAAATTTTTTCAACAACTTCCACACTTGTCTTTTCTTCTCGTAAAATTTTCTAAACTTCTTTCTCATCTCTATTTGTAGATGAACTCCATCAACGAAGCCGTGAAAAAGGGACCACTCATTACTATGACTTTGGAATGTGAGAAAGAGTTCCCCAAGGCTCTCAAGGACCTCATGGTTGCCATGGGAATACATGGTGCAGCTGTGTACAAAGGTTTTCCTGTGATGGATGAAGGAGTTGAGTACTGGTGGGTGCAACTTCACTTGTATAAAAACAAGGAATACAACCACAAGGACTCAGGATTCTGCATGGTCACCAAGACAATGATGCACACTACAATATTTGATTCAGCAAGGGATGCAGCTTGGAGGGCCATCAAAGAACTTGGTGATAGAATCAAGTGCAGAATGCTTAACACTCAGAATGATCTTAAGGAAGAAAAGAAGCGTACCCAAGAGCTAGAGGTTACCAACCAAAGTTTAAGGAAAGACATCATAGACTTAGCAATGGTGTCATGTGATCAAGATAAACAGATTGCCTCTAGGGATGCCTTGTTAGCCAACTTGGCAAGTGAGATGGGATTGTAAGCGTACTTCGTTAGTTGGACCACCACACTTATCATTTTATTTTCCAAATGTTGTTTAAAATAAGTTGAACCTTGGTTGTTTGTAATGGATCCATGTATGACATGACTTGTGTGTTTTGATTTCCAAAGTTATGCATGTGATGCCTTATTTCATGATATGTCTTAAATTGTGTTGATTCTAACTTTTCCTATCTTATTAAATAGATGCCTAATGTTACCATCAGCACTGTTGAAGAGTTCCAGGGAACTCGTTTTGGCCCTCGTATTATTGAGCTCACTAGTTTTCTCAATCTCCCTCTTCCTACCATCATGGTACTTCCCCTCACCAAGTTTGAGAGGAAAGACCTTTGGGGCTTCAAGGTCAATCAGCCCGGACGCCAGACTGAGCCTACCATGGAGGCAATCATCTTTAAGCTCATGCATGATGACAAGGAGAGAGGCCTAGAGGTAGTCATGCGGGACTTGATTGGATGTCTGTTAGGGAGATACTCTCGACAGGTTAGAGGTACTCACTTCCACGCCTTCGGTAGACGTGATTAGGATGGTGAGGCCATTGACTTCGAGGATACTTCGAGGGAGACAGCAGAGCCGATTCGTCTATACCTCCAGGACTTAGAGGTTCTTCTTAGGCACGTGGACACTGATAGGACCAACGTCATGCTCAGCAATGACGAACTCCAGGTGTAGCTTCGTGAGAAGGACAAGCTCTTCGCGGAGCAAGATGAGATAGTCAAGGAGATGGAGGCTAAGTTCGAGAGTCAGCACAGAAAGTTCAAGAGTCAAGAGAAGCGAGTCCAAGATAGGAACAAGAGGATTCTAGACATCACTACAGAACTGGAGGCCAAGGACTTCAAGCTCGAGCATCACCAGACTGTGATTGAGAGGCTTCGTTCTCAGAAGAGGGCTCTCAAAGCCAAAGTAGAGACCTTGACCACCAATGTCGAGGAATACAAGACCGCTATGGTGAATGCAGGTCTTACCTTTGTTGAGGAGGAGGTTGATGCCGAGGAGTAGTGATGACTACTCATTTATCATTTATTTATCATGCTTTTGTTTGAGTCGCAATGAACATCAAACATGTGGATGGCTTGCTATTGGTGTGTTTACTTCGCAAACTTGTTGTCTATGTTGTTGAACTTTTATTATTGTGATGCATGTTTGGTGATTGATTATGTGATGTATTGTGCATGTTAGCATCTATGGGTATCTCATTCTTATCTCTATTGAACAAACCACAGATGCCTCCCCGTCGTGCCAATGCCAACCCCAACAACAACAACATGACCCCTGAGATGCAGCAAATGATGACAGCTCAGACTCAGCTGATGCAGATGATGACTACGTTCATCCAGAATCAGAACAACAACAACAACAATAACAACAACAACAACAATCAGAACAACCCACCGGGTTTTTACATGCTTACCAGGTTCTTGAGATTGAGGCCAGCAAAGTTCTCAGGAATAACTGATCCTATGGTGGCCAATGATTGGCTACGCTCTGTGAACAAGGAATTGGTAACAGTAGGTTGTACTGATGAAGAGAAAGTCAAATTTCCAGCTCACTTGTTGGAAGGACCAGCAGCTACTTGGTGGGATAACTTCCAGATCACCACTCCCATTGCAGATGTGACATGGGCTATCTTTGAAGATGGTTTCCGTACTGCTCACATCTCATCTGGAGTGATGAGTTTGAAGAAGAAAGAGTTCCATAACCTGAACCAATGCCACCACAACGTGGCTGAATGTATTGAAGAGTTCAACAATCTGGCACGTTACGCACCGGATGAAGTTGCCACTGATGCTAAGAGGAAGGAAAAGTTCCTTGAAGGGTTGAATGATGAACTAAACTTGCAGTTAGCTGTGGCCTATGTTCCCACATACTAGTCTTAAAGTTGGACAAGATTGGTATGGATTTCATTACCGGATTACCAAGGACTAGGTCAGGATATGATTCTATTTGGGTAGTAGTGGATCGCCTAACTAAAGTGGATCATTTCATACCCGTGAAGACAACCTACACTAGTGCTAAGTTGGACAAGATATTTATGAGTAGAATTGTGTGTCTACATGGAGTACCCACGAGTATTGTGTCTGATAGGGGAACACAATTCACTTCTCATTTTTGGAGGCAATTACATGAATCATTGTGAACGAGGTTGGAATTCAGCACTGCATTTCATCCTCAAACTGATGGACAAACAGAAAGGACTAATCAGATTCTTTAGGATATGTTGAGAGCATGTGCTCTAGACTATGGAGCCAGTTGGGATGAAAGTCTGCCTTACGCAGAATTTTCTTATAATAACAGTTATCAAGCCAGTATTGAGATGGCACCATTTGAGTTTCTCTATGGGAGAAAGTGTACCACCCCATTGCTATGGAATGGTGTGGGAGAAAGAAGTTTGTTCGGACCGGAACTCATCAAAGAGGCTGAATAGAAAGTCAAACTGGTTAAGGACAGATTGAAGATAGCACAGTCCCGACAGAAGAGCTACGCCGATCCTAAGCGTAGAGAAGTCACCTATGAAGTAGGTGATAGAGCTTATCTTAGAGTGTCACCACTCCGTGGAGTGAAGAGGTTTGGAGTCAAAGGAAAGTTGGCCCCAAGATATGTTGGACCATTTAAGATTCTGAGTCGCAAAGGAGAAGTAGCCTATGGGATTGAATTGCCAGAGTCTTTGTCAGCAGTTCATAATGTGTTTCATGTGAGTCAGCTTAAGAAATGTCATCCAGAAATGGAAGAAACTTCTTTGAAGGATACTATACCTTTGGAAGAAGTCCAATTGGAAAGTGATCTCACTTATGAAGAGAAACCTATCAAGATTCTTGAGACTGTAGAAAGAGTTACTCGGACTAAGACTATCAAGTTCTGCAAGGTTCAATGGAACCATCATTCCGAAGAAGAAGCAACATGGGAAAGAGAAGATGATCTTTGGAAAGACCACTCTCACCTATTTGCTAGCCAATCCGAATCTCGAGGGCGAGATTCACCTTAAGGGGGTTAGATTTGTAACATCCCAAAAATTATGTTTCAAAACTCATGCATATCATCCATGCATCCATGATCATGTAGGGTTTTATTTCAAAAATCAATTCAAAAACAGGAGCATATGAGCTCATTATTTTATGTGATCAGCATTAAATCAAATGCTACTCTCCAATGAGAGATTGTTGTTCATGAATCAAACCTTGTTACTCTCAGATTGTTTTCCTTGCTTGCTATTTGCTTAAACCAAAAATTTGCAAAACAAAAGTGAATTTAAAACCATTTCCAAAACTTCATCAAATCTAGTGCCATATCACTATTTATTTTGTTTGATCAATAGGACCAAGCTAATACAGAGAGTCCATATGTTTTTACACTCAGAATTATGATTGTTACACTCTGCAAAAACCCAGAACAAATTTGAATTCAATTTCCATTTGAATTTGTTTGAAAATGGTTTCAGAAAATCAAAATAGAAATAGAAAATGAATTAAGAAAAGGAAAAAGGCCGGCGCCAGTTATTTAGCCCAACAGAGAAACCATCCCACTAAGCCCACCCGGGTTTCCCCTTCTCTCTCTTACTCGCAGACAAACCCACTGAGTCACTGACCGCTTGGGACCATTCCCTCTTTCCTTCTCTCGCTGGCAAGTGGACCCCGCGACCACGTCAGCGTCGTGCCCAATCAACGCGCGGCCGAGGCGCTCCGCCGTTACCTCGCCGCAGTCACTGCCTGCGTAATTGCCATTGATACAGCGCGTAATTGCCGCCCCCTCCTGGCTATTTAACCCCCTCTGCACCGTGAGCATTTCCCCTCACTCAATTTGCTCTCCACGCCACCAGGCTGCCCATAGTCCTGCTCACACCACCGCAGCTCCGACGACCTTCAGCGTGCAATTCCGGTAAGACCCCGTCGCCCCTTGCCGTCTAATTTTGCCAGACTGATCACAGCATCCATGCACATCTTCTCATCCTATTGGTGCATGCTAGGACCGTCTGGAGACTCGCCAACAACGACGACTGCAAGTGCCCGACGCTTTCTTCCTCTCCGGTGATCGATTGCGGTAAGCACTAAGCGCCCCTTGACCCCTCTCGCATACGACTAGGTTCGCTGTCGGGGGTATACCCCCGGGTACCCCAGAGTTAACCCATGAATAAACTAGTAAGAGACAAGAATAAAGGAAAGAGTAAAAAATAAGAGGATATTAAGCAAAGTAGAAAAGGAAAAAGACAAGAAAGAGCAACTGGGCCGAATAAGGGAAATCTCGGCCCAGTCCACACTCTACATGGCCGAATTAAATAGAAAGAAGAAGAAATAATCCCCGGGTGGGCCGACCTAAGCCTAAGTCGGCCCGCCACGGGCCTCCTACCTGATCCCCACTCCCCTTCCCGCCAAACCAAACTGCAGGTCGGCGCCCTCTCCCACCGCGGCAGCATCCCGTCTCCACCGCCCGCTCCAGCCAAGGAATCCCGCGCGTCTCGGCAACGCCCACCTCGCCAAGTTCCCGCCAGTATCGCCAGGACCCCTCGTCGAGTTCCCCGGGTGGGCCGACCATCGACAAACTCGGCCCACCATGGGTAGCAGGGCCACAGCGTGCCTCAGCGCCAGACTCCCCCGGGCGGGCCGGCTTCTCCTTCATCTCGGCCGGCCCACTACGGGTTTCCCTCAGCGTCCAGCAGCATCCCCGCCTGGGTCATGAGGAGAAGCGCCGGCTGGGCCCAAGACCGTACCCAGCCAACCCAGGAACTTCGGCTGGGCCGCTGCATGACCCGGCTGGGCTGCTGGATGACCCGGCCAGGACCTTAATTCCGCCTAGGCCGACTCAATGGCCCCCAAGTCCGAATCAGCTCTACCCAGGCCGAATTTCCCTATTACTCAGATCCCTCGGGCCGAATTATAACACCCCGGATGCCCCCTTTAATCATCTCAGGACATTACCTCAAACACTACATCGACGTGTCATTAAGCCAACACCTTTGTGTCACATGCCAGTCTGGCTCAGACTAGGACATGGCAGAGGGAATATGCCCATGGCATCAAAGAAGATGCTGGGGAATATGCCCATGGCATCCAAGGAGATGCTGAGGAATATGCCTGGCATCTCCAAAGATGCCAAGGCATATGCTGGGCATCTCCAGAAGATGCCAGGTATATGCTCTCTAGATACCAAGCGTGGAGAACAAGTCTTGTCCCCTGGGCTCCCCTTTATAAGGAGCACCAGGGGGATCATTCTAGGGGGGGGGGGGCCCGAAGGGCTCCTCCCCTCTCAGCTCAATAGGAGTTCTCCTTCTTCTTCCTCCTTGACTCTGATAGAAAGATCTAGATAGAGGCATAGGAGATACAGCTCAAGGAGCATGATTGTAGCCACAAGTATGGCCAGATTATAAGAGATTAGATCTAGAGAATGAGGCGTTATCTCCACTTGAGAGCTTCAATCCAATATACATTGTATTTCTCTTTGTTCATACGAGTGCGGTCTTCACTGCATCATCCCTCCCCGGATTCCTCCACGTCCATCGGCCCCAACTTTAGCCTACCCATGGCATATGCCGTGACACCACCACGACATTTGGCGCCCACCGTGGGGCCTTCTAATGGCGTTGGTTGGGTTTCCATCCGGACGGGAACATCTTCATCAACTTCTTCCTCATAGGGCTCATTCAGCTTCACCAAGTCAACAGATAACAAAGAGGTAGGCACAGAGGTTCTCCAAGTCTAACTCATCAAAGCTGGTAAGACTCAGCAAGGACTCAATCACTACTCCAAGCTTACTGTAAGTACCAAGTAACTCAGCAGAGGAGGTATGACCTAGCAAGACTCACCCAAACACTTCTCCAAGTTTACTGTAAGTGCCATGTAACTCAGCCACCTACACTCAAGCCTTCACCCCGGGGACTAGTCAACTTATCCATAGAGTCACCTTAGATTAAAAAAACATTATGTTGATTTAGATCTGAATTCCAGCCAGCTTGTTTATAACTTGGCCATAAGTTGAATCATCTTATTTGTGATCCATATAGATTTAGAATTAGTTAGTTTATGCTTTGGGTTATCCTGTGATACAGCTCCCCCATCCAGCTTGTTTTTAAGCCGGACAAAAGTTGAGTCAGCTTATTTATGATCCAAATAGAATTTGAGTCAGCTTACTTCTGAGTCGGATAAATTTTGAGTCAGTTTATGTATGTTTTGGTTTGTCCTCTAACTCAGCTTGCAGGCCAGCTTATTGATGATTTGGATATAGTTTGAATCAATTTGTTTATGCTTCGAATTAACCTTTAACTCAACTCAGTAGATTGTCTCTGATTCGGACTAACATTTGATTCAGCTTGATAGGGTATATTATAATTCGGATTGGTATTCAGACTTAGCGTACTAATCATATCTCTGATTCATGACGAAGCTTTATTCAGTTCCCCAGATTGCCAGGTTATGTTGTGACTTGGATTGATATTTCACCATCTTGCCAGGTTACCCCATATCTCGGACGACTATTAACCATCTTATCATATCTCGAATCTATATCTCATATCTACATCTCGAATCAGATCTCTCAGCGGTTAACCCTATTATCATATCCCAAAGCTTAATCTAGGATCTATATCTCGGATCCATATCAAAAGCAAATTATCCTCAACACGCCAAATCAAGCTATATCATGGCAAACAAGTAACTCGGATTTGAGTTGAGTTAACTCGGATTTGAATCATATAACTCGGATTGGAGCCAGTTGACTCATCCTTATGACATAAAGTCAATTTTGAGTAAAGTAACTCGGATTTGGGTTGAGTTAACTCGGATTTGAATCATATAACTCGGATTGGAGCCAGATGACCCATCCCTAAGACATAAAGTCAATTTTGAGCAAAGTAACTCGGATTTGGGTTGAGTTAACTCGGATTTGAATCATATAACTCGGATTGGAGCCAGATGACTCATCCTTATGACATAAAGTCAATTTTGAGTAAAGTAACTCGGATTTGGGTTGAGTTAACTCGGATTTGAATCATATAACTCGGATTGGAGCCAGATGACTCATCCTTATGACATAAAGTCAATTTTGAGTAAAGTAACTCGGATTTGGGTTGAGTTAACTCGGATTTGAATCATATAACTCAGATTGGAGCCAGATGACTCATCCCTAAGACATAAAGTCAATTTTGAGTAAAGTAACTCGGATTTGAGTTGAGTTAACTCGGATTTGAATCATATAACTCGGATTGGAGCCAGTTGACTCATCCTTATGACATAAAGTCAATTTTGAGTAAAGTAACTCGGATTTGGGTTGAGTTAACTCGGATTTGAATCATATAACTCGGATTGGAGCCAGATGACTCATCCCTAAGACATAAATTCAATTTTGAGTAAAGTAACTCGGATTTGAGTTGAGTTAACTCGGATTTGAATCATATAACTCGGATTGAAGCCAGTTGACTCATCCTTATGACGTAAAGTCAATTTTGAGTAAAGTAACTCGGATTTGGGTTGAGTTAACTCGGATTTGAATCATATAACTCGGATTGGAGCCAGATGACTCATCCCTAAGACATAAAGTCAATTTTGAGTAAAGTAACTCGGATTTGGGTTGAGTTAACTCGGATTTGAATCATATAACTCGGATTGGAGCCAGATGACTCAGACTTAAGACATAAGTCAATTTTGAGTAAAATAACTCGAATTTGGAAACAGATGACTCACATCACAACTTACCCAATGGGGTTAAAAGAGCAGTGCCCAAGAAGGCCAAAACTCATAACTTACCCAATGAGGTTAAAAGAGTAGTGCCCAAGAAGGCCAGAACTCACAACTTACCCAATGGGGTTAAAAGAGCAATGCCAAAGAAGGCAAGAGCTCATATTTTACCCAATGGGGTTAAAAGAGCAATGCCAAAGAAAGCAAGAGCTCATATCTTACCCAATGGGGTTAAAAGAGCAGTGCCCAAGAAGGCCAGAACTTATAACTGACCCAATAGGGTTAAAAGAGCAATGCCAAAGAAGGCAAGAACTCGTAACTTACCCAATGAGGTTAAAAGAGCAGTGCCCAAGAAGGCCAGAACTCACAACTTACCCAATGGGGTTAAAAGAGCAATGCCAAAGAAGGCAAGAGCCCATATCTTACCCAAAGAGGTTAAAAGAGGAGTGCCCAAGAAGGCCGGAACTCACAACTTACCCAAAGAGGATAAAAGAGCAGTGCCCAAGAAGGCCAGAACTCACAACTTACCGAAAGAGGTTAAAAGAGTTATGCCAAAGAAGTCCAGAAGTCCAGAAACTTACCCAAAAGGGTTATGACCAGTGCCCATGAAGGCCAGAAGTACAGAAACTTACCCAGAAGGGTTATGACCGGTGCCCAAGAAGGCCAGAAACCTAAAAACTTGCCCAGAAGGGTTATGAACAGAGCCCAAGAGGGCCAAAGTCGCAGACTTACACAAGAGGACTATGCGACCAAGAAATATATGACAAAGAAGTTGCATGTCAGAAAACAACTCTGGGGATATAATTAATATAAAGCCTATGCGCGACTCTGCGAGTCCCGCATAGCCTCGGGGACTAATGTCGGGGGTATACCCCCGGGTACCCCAGAGTTAACCCATGAATAAACTAGTAAGAGACAATAATAAAGGAAAGAGTAAAAAATAAGAGGATATTAAGCAAAATAGAAAAGGAAAAAGACAAGAAAGAGCAATTGGGCCGAATAAGGGAAATCTCGGCCCAGTCCACACTCTACATGGCCGAATTAAATAGAAAGAAGAAGAAATAATCCCCGGGTGGGACGACCTAAGCCTAAGTCGGCCCGCCACGGGCCTCCTACCTGATCCCCACTCCCCTTCCCGCCAAACCAAACTGCAGGTCGGCGCCCTCTCCCACCGCGGCAGCATCCGGTCTCCACCGCCCGCTCCAGCCAAGGAATCCCGCGCGTCTTGGCAACGCCCACCTCGCCAAGTTCCCGCCAGTATCGCTAGGACCCCTCGTCGAGTTCCCCGGGTGGGCCGACCATCGACAAACTCGGCCCACCATGGGCAGCAGCGCCACAGCGTGCCTCAGCGCCAGACTCCCCCGGGCGGGCCGGCTTCTCCTTCTCTCGGCCGGCCCACTACGGGTTTCCCTCAGCGTCCAGCAGCATCCCCGCCTGGGTCATGAGGAGAAGCGCCGGCTGGGCCCAAGACCGTACCCAGCCAACCCAGGAACTTCGGCTGGGCCGCTGCATGACCCGGCTGGGCTGCTGGATGACCCGGCCAGGACCTTAATTCCGCCTGGGCCGACTCAATGGCCCCCAAGTCCGAATCAGCTCTACCCAGGCCGAATTTCCCTATTACTCAGATCCCCCGGGCCGAATTATAACACCCCGGATGCCCCCTTTAATCATCTCAGGACATTACCTCAAACACTACATCGACGTGTCATTAAGCCAACACCTTTGTGTCACATGCCAGTCTGGCTCAGACTAGGACATGGCAGAGGGAATATGCCCATGGCATCAAAGAAGATGCTGGGGAATATGCCCATGGCATCCAAGGAGATGCTGAGGAATATGCCTGGCATCTCCAAAGATGCCAAGGCATATGCTGGGCATCTCCAGAAGATGCCAGGTATATGCTCTCTAGATACCAAGCGTGGAGAACAA
Organism: Avena atlantica; assembly: GCA_910589765.1. Classification (NCBI taxonomy): domain Eukaryota; kingdom Viridiplantae; phylum Streptophyta; class Magnoliopsida; order Poales; family Poaceae; genus Avena; species Avena atlantica. Next base: position 349,491,742 of record OU342733.1, read on the forward strand.
GTCTTGTCCCCTGGGCTCCCCTTTATAAGGAGCACCAGGGGGATCATTCTAGGGGGGGGGGGGGCGAAGGGCTCCTCCCCTCTCAGCTCAATAGGAGTTCTCCTTCTTCTTCCTCCTTGACTCTGATAGAAAGATCTAGATAGAGGCATAGGAGATACAGCTCAAGGAGCATGATTGTAGCCACAAGTATGGCCAGATTATAAGAGATTAGATGTAGAGAATGAGGCGTTATCTCCACTTGAGAGCTTCAATCCAATATACATTGTATTTCTCTTTGTTCATACGAGTGCGGTCTTCACTGCATCATCCCTCCCCGGATTCCTCCACGTCCATCGGCCCCAACTTTAGCCTACCCATGGCATATGTCGTGACACCACCACGACATTCGCCTTGTCCTTGCGTATCTACTGATGCCTCTGGTTGGTATTAGGAAGGCCAAAGCGTCGGCAACCACTTCATATGCAACCACCCGACGCCGTGCACGACTCCGACAAGCTCCAGCGACCACCTCTGCGCGCCCTTCACCAACGGAACCCACCTTGAGCATCAGCAGCACTCGGCGAGCACGGTAAGCCCCTTCTCCCTCTCCCGCGTGACCTATAACGCCGGTAGCAACTCTGACAGAGACGCTGTCGCCAGTCGCCGCCGCTAAATCCCGCCAGAGTTTGGCCGCATGATCGCAAACCGTTGGTTCTAGATCCGACGGGCTAGATAGATCACTTAACCGAAGGGGTACGAATAGATCTTGACCGTGCAGATTAAGTTAGATCTAACGGCTCACGTGTGTGATCCAGTGCGAAATGGTATCAACCAATAGGAACACGCCGCGTGTCTGAGAGTTTGATTTAAAATCTGAATTTAGATCTATTAGATGTTTAAACTTGTTTAATTCATAACTTTTGATTCCCACGTCCAAATGTGATGAATTTTATATCAATGGAATCAGGAGAGAAAGCCCTTTCCATATATTCAATGTGTTTAAAGTTTTGTTTCTGTTAAAATGATTATTTTTACAGAAACATGTGTAGGCCTATTTTGTGTATATAAATTAATTGATAAATGTTTTAATGTTCAAATAAGGTTTGTTTGGCAATATTTGAACTTGTTTATGAATCAGTACTGTGCACTTGTCATGTTTGGTATAGAAAATCATCACATATCATATTGCATGCATATATTTTTGCTTGTATATATTTTGTTTGTGATTTGGTGTTATCATTTTATGTGTAGAATTTGGTGCAAATAGTGATTGTGATTGTGAGGATTGTAGCTACTCTCCAAACTACCAAGGCAAGTGGTGCTTCATGATTTTATACCTATGTTTTTCAATTATGCATTAGAAATATTTTGCTAGACTTGCATGGATAAATTTTGGTCTTTATATGAAATGCTTGGGAAATCTTAGTAGTTGTAGAATTGCTAGAAATTTCTAAGTTAAGATATGCCATGCTTAGCCTAGCTAGTAGCAACCAAGGATGGTGAAATATTCATGCTATGTTAAAATATTTCTAAGTCTTTGGACTTGTGTTTTGCTTAATAAAACAACTAAGTGAATGAAACACCTAGGTGGAATGGAAGGAATGGTTTATGTTGAGTGGTTACATAAGGCCCATTTCTATGGTTTACCTTGTGTATCTCACTTGTGGAAAGCTACCCAGGAACAAAGGGATTTGAGAGGCCAAATGTTAAGAAGCTTCTAGTGCAGCCACTTGGCAATATGGGCTGTGCCTGGATCATATAGGTTGCAATAACTTAGCCATTTGGACAGTTGGTGGTAGTGGGATGATAGGTTGGAACGCGTCCATTTGGTCTAAGGGAAGGATTATGAAAGGTCATGTCTTGGTGAAAATCAAGTCTTGTGGGGAAAGTGCACAACCTCTGCAGATGGAAGAATCTAAGTACTTAGCCATGTCCCTGGAAAAGGACAACTTGAGCATCAATACATGGAAGCTATCAAGAATCTCCTCATCCCAATTTCTAAGTAAAACTTGTGGTTGAACAAGGGTGAAGGACCCCAATGTCTATTGGCGGTTCCTTGGGAAAAGTTTTGACAAAGAAAAACTTAGTGTTTACAACTAATAGGCAAAACCTATTTTGAGCAAAGGAAGCCTAAGCTACACTTAGCCAAATTTCATATAGTATCTAGTCCACCAATATTATACTAAGGTATCACTTGCCAATACTATTCCAATGTATTGACCCACTGTGGCTGTAACTTGTGATGTTGCAGGTTATTCTGATGATGATTAGGAGTCATGAGTGTACACGCAACATGCTTGCCTGTGGCACATGAAGATGAAGACTTATTTATCTTATTACTTATTTAAAACTCTTGTACTAGGCCTGTGGCCATGGAGTTGTAAAAGACTATGTTTGTCTCTGGAATGACTGTAATAATGACCTTTGTTTCTGTGTACTTCATCTTAAACTGTGGATGCTAGCATTGATCCAGGGACTAACATTGCAATCACATGGATCCTTTTCCTTTATAAAGGAGGGATCTTACAGATGGTATCAGAGCACTGTGTTGCATGTAGGATTATGACCCTAGGATTGGAAAACACTAAGGAAAATTTTTCAACAACTTCCACACTTGTCTTTTCTTCTCGTAAACTTTTCTAATCTTATTTCTCATCTCTATTTGTAGATGAACTCCATCAACTAAGCCGTGAAGAAGGGACCACTCATGACTATGACTTTGTAATGTGAGACAGAGTTCCCCAAGGCTCTCAAGGACCTCATGGTTGCCATGGGAATACATGGTGCAGCTGTGTACAAAGGTTTTCCTGTGATGGATGAACGATTTGAGTAGTGGTGGGTGCAACTTCACTTGTATAAAAAAAGGGAAGACTACCACAAGGACTCAGGATTCTACATGGTCACCAACACAATGATGCACACTACATTCTTTGATTCAGCAAGGGATGCAGCTTGGAGGGCCATCAAAGAACTTTGTGATATAATTAAGTGCAGAATACTTAACACTTAGAATGATCTTAAGGAAGAAAAGAAGCGTACCAAAGAGCTAGAGGCTACCAACCAAAGTTTAAGGAAAGACATCATAGACTTACCAATGGAGTCATGTGATCAAGATAAACAGATTGCCTCTAGGGATGCCTTGTTAGCCAACTTGGCAAGTGAGATGGGATTGTAAGCGTACTTCGTTAGTTGGACCACCACACTTATCATTTTATTTTCCAAATGTTGTTTAAAATAAGTTGAACCTTGGTTGTTTGTAATGGATCCATGTATGCCATGACTTGTGTGTTTTGATTTCCAAAGTTATGCATGTGATTCCTTGTCTTGTGATTTGTCTTAAATTGTGTTGATTCTAACTTTTCCTATCTTATTAAATAGATACCTAATGTTACCATCAGCACTATTGAAGAGTTCCAGGGAACTCGTTTTGGCCCTCGTATTATTGATCTCACTAGTTTGCTCAATTTCCCTCTTCCTACCATCATGGTACTTCCCCTCACCAAGTTTGAGAGGAAAGACCTTTGGGGTTTCAAGGTCAATCAGCCCGGACGCCAGACTGAGCCTACCACGGAGGCAATCATCTTCAAGCTCATGCATGATGACAAGGAGAGAGGCCTAGAGGTAGTCATACAGGACTTGATTGGACGTCTGTTAGGAAGACACTCTCGACAGGTTAGAGGTACTCACTTCCACGCCTTCGGTAGACGTGATGAGGATGGTGAGGCCATTGACTTCGAGGATACTTCGAGGGAGACAGCAGAGCCGATTCGTCTATACCTCCAGGACTTAGAGGTTCTTATTAGGCACGTGGACACTGATATGACCAACGTCATGCTCAGCAATGACGAACTCCAGGTGCAGCTTCGTGAGAAGGACAAGCTCTTCGCGGAGCAAGATGAGATAGTCAAGGAGATGGAGGCTAAGTTCGAGAGTCAGGACAAAAAGTTCAAGAGTCAAGAGAAGCGAGTCCAAGATAGGAACAAGAGGATTCGAGACATGACTGCAGAACTGGAGGGCAAGGACTTCGAGCTCGAGCTCGAGCATCAGCAGACTGTGATTGAGAAGCTTCGTTCTCAGAAGAGGGCTCTCAAAGCCAAAGTAGAGACCTTGACCACCAATGTCGAGGAAGACAAGACCGCTATGGAGAATGCAGGTCTTACCTTAGTTGAGGAGGAGGTTGATGCCGAGGAGTAGTGATGACTACTCATTTATCATTTATTTATCATGCTTTTGTTTGAGTCGCAATGACCATCCAACATGTGGATGGCTTGCTATTGGTGTGCTTACTTCGCAAACTTGTTGTCCATGTTGTTGAACTTTTATTATTGTGATGCATGTTTGGTGATTGATTATGTGATGTATTGTGCATGTTAGCATCTATGGGTATCTCATTCTTATCTCTATTGAACAAACCACAGATGCCTCCCCGTCGTGCCAATCCCAACCCCAACAACAACAACATCACCCCTGAGATGCAGCAAATGATGACAACTCAGACTCAGCTGATGCAGATGATGACTACGTTCATCTAGAATCAGAACAACAACAACAACAACAACAACAACAACAATAACAATAACAATAACAACAACAACAATCAGAACAACCCACCGGGTTTTGACATGCTTACTAGGTTCTTGAGATTGAGGCCAGCAAAGTTCTCAGGAACAACTGATCCTATGGTGGCCAATGATTGGCTACGCTCTGTGAACAAGGACTTGGTAACAGTAGGCTATACTGATGAAGAGAAAGTCAGATTTGCAGCTCACTTATTGGAAGGACCAGCATCTACTTGGTGGGATAACTTCCAGATCACCACTCCCATTGCAGATGTGACATGGGCTATCTTTGAAGATGGTTTCCGTACTGCTCACATCTCATCTGGAGTGATGAGTTTGAAGAAGAAAGAGTTCCATAACCTAAACCAACACCACCGCAGCGTGGCTGAATATATTGAAGAGTTCAACAATCTGGCTCGTTACGCACCGGATGAAGTTGCCACTGATGCTAAGAGGAAGGAAAAGTTCCTTGAAGGGTTGAATGATGAACTGAACCTGCAGTTAGCTGTGGCCTATGTTCCCACATACCAGTCTCGAAGTGGGACAAGATTGGTATGGATTTCATTACCGGATTACCAAGGACCAGGTCAGGATATGATTCTATTTGGGTAGTAGTGGATCGCCTAACTAAAGTGGCTCATTTCATACCCGTGAAGACAACCTACACTAGTGCTAAGTTGGCCAAGATATATATGAGTAGAATTGTGTGTCTACATGGAGTACCCAAGAGTATTGTGTCTGATAGGTGAACACAATTCACTTATCATTTTTGGAGGCAATTACATGAATCATTGGGAACGAGGTTGGAATTCAGCACTACATTTCATCCTCAAACTGATGGACAAACAGAAAGGACTAATCAGATTCTTGAAGATATGTTGAGAGCATGTGCTCTAGACTATGGAGCCAGTTGGGATGAAAGTCTGCCTTACGCAGAATTTTCTTATAATAACAGTTATCAAGCCAGTATGGAGATGACACCATTTGAGTTTCTCTATGGGAGAAAGTGTACCACCCCATTGCTATGGAATGGTGTGGGAGAAAGAAGTTTGTTCGGACAAGAACTCATCAAAGTGGCTGAAGAGAAAGTCAAACTGGTTAAGGATAGATTGAAGATAGCATAGTCCCGACAGAAGAGCTACGCCGATCCTAAGCGAAGAGAAGTCACCTATTAAGTAGGTGATAGAGCTTATCTTAGAGTGTCACCACTCCGTGGAGTGAAGAGGTTTGGAGTCAAAGGAAATTTGGCCCCAAGATATGTTGGAACATTTAAGATTCTGAGTCGCAAAGGAGAAGTAGCCTATGAGATTGAATTACCAGAGTCTTTTTCAGCAGTTCATAATGAGTTTCATGTGAGTCAGCTTAAGAAATGTCATCCAGAAATGGAAGAAACTTCTTTGAAGGATACTATACCTTTCGAAGAAGTCCAATTGGAAAGTGATCTCACTTATGAAGAGAAACCTATCAAGATTCTTGAGACTGCCGAAAGAGTTACTCGGACTAAGACTATCAAGTTCTGCAAGGTTCAATGGAACCATAATTCCGAAGAAGAAGCAACATGGGAAAGAGAAGATGATCTTCGGAAAGACCACCCTCACCTATTTGCTAGCCAATCCAAATCTCGAGGGCGAGATTCACCTTAAGGGGGTTAGATTTGTAACATCCCAAAAATCATGTTTCAAAACTCATGCATATCATCCATGCATCCATGATCATGTAGGGTTTTATTTCAAAAATCAATTCAAAAACAAGAGCATATGAGCTCATTATTTTATGTGATCAGCATTAAATCAAATTCTACTCTCCAATGAGAGATTGTTGTTCGTGAATCAAACCTTGTTACTCTCAGATTATTTTGCTTGCTTGCTATTTGCTTAAACCAAAAATTTGCAAAACAAAAGTGAATTTAAAACCATTTCCAAAACTTGATCAAATCTAGTGCCATATCACTATTTATTTTGTTTGATCAATAGGACCAAGCTAATACAGAGAGTCTATATGTTTTTACACTCAGAATTGTGATTGTTACACTCTGCAAAAACCCAGAACAAATTTGAATTCAATTGCCATTTGAATTTGTTTGAAAATGGTTTCAGAAAATCAAAACAGAAATAGAAAATGAATTTAGAAAAGGAAAAAGGTCGGCGCCAGTTATTTAGCCCAACAGAGAAACCATCCCACTAAGCCCACCCGGGTTTCCCCTTCTCTCTCTCTCACTCGCAGACAAACCCACTGAGTCACTGACCGCTTGGGCCCATTCCCTCTTTCCTTCTCTCGCTGGCAAGTGGACCCTGCGACCACGTCAGCGTCGTCCCCAATCAATGTGCGGCCGAGGCGCTCTGCCGTTACCTCGCCGCAGTCACTGCCTGCGTAATTGCCATTGATACAGCGCGTAATCGCCAGCCCCCTCCTGGCTATTTAACCCCCTCTGCACCACGAGCATTTCCCCTCACTCAATTTGCTCTCCACGCCACCAGGCTGCCCGTAGTCCTTCTCACACCGCCGCAGCTCTCACGACCTTCGGCGTGCGATTCCGGTAAGACCCCGTCGCCCCTTGTCGTCTAATTTTGCCTGACTGATCACAGTATCAATGCGCATCTTCTCATCCTATCGGTGCATGCTAGGACCTTCTGGAGACTCGCCAACAACGACGACCGCAAGTGCCCGACGCTTTCTTCCTCTCCGGTGATCGATTGCGGTAAGCACTAAGCGCCCCTTGACCCCTCTCGCATATGACTAGGTTCGCCTTGTCCTTGCGCATCTACTGATGCCTCTGGTTGGTATTAGGAAGGCCAAAGCGTCGGCAACCACTTCATCTGCAACCACCCGACGCCGTGCACGACTCCGACGAGCTCCAACGACCACCTCTGCGCGCCCCTTCACCAATGAAACCCACCTAGAGCATCAACAGCACACGGCGAGCACGGTAAGCCCCTTCTCCCTCTCCCGCGCGACCTATAACGCCGGCAGCAACTCTAATAGAGACGCCGCCAGTCGCCGCCGCTAAATCCCGCCAGAGTTTGGCCGCTTGATCGCGAACCGTTGGATCTAGATCTGACAGGCTAGATAGATCACTTAACCGAAGGGGTACGAATAGATCTGGACCATGCAGATTAAGTTAGATCTAACGGCTCACGTGTGTGATCCGGTGCGAAACGGTATCAACCAATGGGAACACGCCGCGTGTCTGAGAGTTTGATTTAAAATCTGAATTTAGATCAATTAGATGTTTAAACTTGTTTAATTCATAACTTTTGATTCCCACGTCCAAATGTGATGAATTTTATATCAATGGAATCAGGAGAGAAAGCCCTTTCCATATATTCAATGTGTTTAAAGTTTTGTTTCTGTTAAAATGATTATTTTTACAGAAACATGTGTAGGCCTATTTTGTGTATATAAATTAATTGATAAATGTTTTAATGTTCAAATAAGGTTTGTTTGGCAATATTTGAACTTGTTTATGAATCAGTACTGTGCACTTGTCATGTTTTGTATATAAAATCATCACATATCATATTGCATGCACATATTTTTGCTTGTATATATTTTGTTTGTGATTTGGTGTTATCATTTTATGTGTAGAATTTGGTGCAAATAGTGATTGTGATTGTGAGGATTGTAGCTACTCTCCAAACTACCACGGCAAGTGGTGCTTCATGATTTTATACCTATGTTTTTCAATTATGCATTAGAAATATTTTGCTAGACTTGCATGGATAAATTTTGGTCTTTATATGAAATGCTTGGGAAATCCTAGTAGTTGTAGAATTGCTAGAAATTTCTAAGTTAAGATATGCCATGCTTAGCCTAGCTAGTAGCAACCAAGGATGGTGAAATATTCATGCTATGTTAAAATATTTCTAAGTCTTTGGACTTGTGTTTTGCTTAATAAAACAACTAAGTGAATGAAACACCTGGGTGGAATGGAAGGAATGGTTTATGTTGAGTGGTTACATAAGGCCCATTTCTATGGTTTACCTTGTGTATCTCACTTGTGGAAAGCCACCCAGGAACAAAGGGATTTGAGAGGCCAAATGTTAAGAAGCTTCTAGTGCAGCCACTTGGCAATATGGGCTCTGCCTGGATCATATAGGTTGCAATAACTTAGCCATTTGGACAGTTGGTGGTAGTGGGATGATAGGTTGGAACGCGTCCATTTGGTCTAAGGGAAGGCTTCTGAAAGGTCATGTCTTGGTGAAAATCAAGTCTTGTGGGGAAAGTGCACAACCTCTGCAGATGGAAGAATCTAAGTACTTAGCCATGTCCCTGGAAAAGGACAACTTGAGCATCAAGACATGGAAGCTATCAAGAATCTCCTCATCCCAATTTCTAAGTAAAACTTGTGGTTGAACAAGGGTGAAGGACCCCAATGTCTATTGGTGGTTCCTTGGGAAAAGTTTTGACAAAGAAAAACTTAGTGTTTGCAACTAATAGGCAAAACCTATTTTGAGCAAAGGAAGCCTAAGCTACACTTAGCCAAATTTCATATAGTATCTAGTCCACCAATATTCTACTAAGGTATCACTTGCCAATACTATTCCAATGTATTGACCCACTGTGGCTGTAACTTGTGATGTTGCAGGTTATTTTGATGATGATTAGGAGTCATGAGTCTACATGCAACATGCTTGCCTGTGGCACATGAAGATGAAGACTTATTTATCTTATTACTTATTTAAAACTCTTGTACTAGGCCTGTGGCCATGGAGTTGTAAAAGACTATGTTTGTCTCTGGAATGACTATAATAATGACCTTTGTTTCTGTGTACTTCATCTTAAACTATGGATGCTAGCATTGCAATCACAGGGATCCTTTTCCTTTTATAAAGGAGGGATCTTACAGATGGTATCAGAGCACTGTGTTGCCTGTAGGATTATGACCCTAGGATTGGAAAACACTAAGGAAAAATTTTCAACAACTTCCACACTTGTCTTTTCTTCTCGTAAACTTTTCTAATCTTCTTTCTCATCTCTATTTGTAGATGAACTCCATCAACGAAGCCGTGAAGAAGGGACCACTCATGACTATGACTTTTTAATGTGAGACACAGTTCCCCACGGCTCTCAAGGACCTCATGGTTGCCATGGGAATACATGGTGCAGCTGTGTACAAAGGTTTTCCTGTGATGGATGAAGGAGTTGAGTACTGGTGGGTGCAACTTCACTTGTATAAAAACAAGGAAGACAACCATAAGGACTCAGGATTCTGCATGGTCACCAACACAATTATGCACACTACACTCTTTGATTCAGCATGGGATGCAGCTTGGAGGGCCATCAAAGAACTTTGTGATAGAATTAAGTGCAGAATACTTAACACTCAGAATGATCTTAAGGAAGAAAAGAAGCGTACCCAAGAGCTAGAGGCTACCAACCAAAGTTTAAGGAAAGACATCATAAACTTAGCAATGGAGTCATGTGATCAAGATAAACAGATTGCCTCTAGGGACCTTGTTAGCCAACTTGGCAAGTGAGATGGGATTGTATGCGTACTTCGTTAGTTGGACCACCACACTTATGATTTTATTTTCCAAATGTTGTTTAAAATAAGATGAACCTTGGTTGTTTGTAATGGATCCATGTATGCCATGACTTGTATGTTTTGATTTCCAAAGTTATGCATGTGATGCCTTGCCTTGTGATTTTTCTTAAATTGTGTTGATTCTAACTTTTCCTATCTTATTAAATAGATGCCTAATGTTACCATCAGCACTGTTGAAGAGTTCCAGGGAACTCGTTTTGGCCCTCGTATTATTGAGCTCACTAGTTTGCCCCAATCTCCCTCTTCCTACCATCATGGTACTTCCCCTCACCAAGTTTGAGAGGAAAGACCTTTGGGTCTTCAAGGTCAATCAGCCCGGACGCCAGACTGAGCCTAGCACGGAGGCAATAATCTTCAAGCTCATGCATGATGACAAGGAGAGAGGCCTAGAGGTAGTCATGCAGGACTTGATTGGACGTCTGTTAGGAAGACACTCTCGACAGGTTAGAGGTACTCACTTCCACGCCTTCGGTAGACGTGATGAGGATGGTAAGGCCATTGACTTCGAGGATACTTCGAGGGAGACAGCAGAGCCGATTCGTCTATACCTCCAGGACTTAGAGGTTCTTCTTAGGCACGTGGACACTGATATGACCAACGTCATGCTCAGAAATGACGAACTCCAGGTGTAGCTTCGTGAGAAGGACAAGCTCTTCGCGGAGCAAGATGAGATAGTCAAGGAGATGGAGGCTAAGTTCGAGAGTCAGCACAGAAAGTTCAAGAGTCAAGAGAAGCGAGTCCAAGATAGGAACAAGAGGATTCTAGACATGACTACAGAACTGGAGGCCAAGGACTTCAAGCTCGAGCATCACCAGACTGTGATTGAGAAGCTTCGTTCTCAGAAGAGGGCTCTCAAAGCCAAAGTAGAGACCTTGACCACCAATGTCGAGGAAGACAAGACCGCTATGGAGAATGCAGGTCTTACCTTTGTTGAGGAGGAGGTTGATGCCTAGGAGTAGTGATGACTACTCATTTATCATTTATTTATCATGCTTTTGTTTGCGTCGCAATGACCATCCAACATGTGGATGGCTTGCTATTGGTGTGCCTACTTCGCAAACTTGTTGTCTATGTTGTTGAACTTTTATTATTGTGATGCATGTTTGGTGATTGATTATGTGATGTATTGTGCATGTTAGCAGCTATGGGTATCTCATTCTTATCTCTATTGAACAAACCACAGATGCCTCCCCGTCGTGCCAATCCCAACCCCAACAACAACAACATCACCCCTGAGATGCAGCAAATGATGACAGCTCAGACTCAGCTGATGCAGATGATGACTACGTTCATCCAGAATCAGAACAACAACAACAATAACAATAACAACAACAACAATCAGAACAACCCACCGGGTTTTGACATGCTTACCAGGATCTTGAGATTGAGGCCAGCAAAGTTCTCAGGAACAACTGATCCTATTGTGGCCAATGATTGGCTACGCTCTATGAACAAGGACTTGGTAACAGTAGGCTGTACTGATGAAGAGAAAGTCAGATTTGCAGCTCACTTATTGGAAGGACGAGCAGCTACTTGGTGGGATAACTTCCAGATCACCACTCCCATTGCAGATGTGACATGGGCTATCTTTGAAGATGGTTTCCGTACTGCTCACATCTCATCTGGAGTGATGAGTTTGAAGAAGAAAGAGTTCCATAACCTAAACCAACGCCACCGCAGCGTGGCTGAATATATTGAAGAGTTCAACAATCTGGCGCGTTACGCACCGGATGAAGTTGCCACTGATGCTAAGAGGAAGGAAAAGTTCCTTGAAGAGTTGAATGATGAACTGAACCTGCAGTTAGCTGTGGCCTACGTTCCCACATACCAGTCTCAAAGTGGGACAAGATTGGTATGGATTTCATTATCGGATTACCAAGGACCAGGTCAGGATATGATTCTATTTGGGTAGTAGTGGATCGCCTAACTAAAGTGGCTCATTTCATACCCGTGAAGACAACCTACACTAGTGCTAAGTTGGCCAAGATATATATGAGTAGAATTGTGTGTCTACATGGAGTACCCAAGAGTATTGTGTCTGATAGGAGAACACAATTCACTTCTCATTTTTGGAGGCAATTACATGAATCATTGGGAACGAGGTTGGAATTCAGCACTGCATTTCATCGTCAAACTGATGGACAAACAGAATGGACTAATCAGATTCTTGAAGATATGTTGAGAGCATGTGCTCTAGACTATGGAGCCAGTTGGGATGAAAGTCTGCCTTACGCAGAATTTTCTTATAATAACAGTTATCAAGCCAGTATTGAGATGACACCATTTGAGTTTCTCTATGGGAGAAAGTGTACCACCCCATTGCTATAGAATGGTGTGGGAGAAAGAAGTTTGTTCGGACCAGAACTCATCAAAGAGGCTGAAGAGAAAGTCAAACTGGTTAAGGATAGATTGAAGATAGCACAGTCCCGACAGAAGAGCTACGCCGATCCTAAGCGTAGAGAAGTCACCTATGAAGTAGGTGATAGAGCTTATCTTAGAGTGTCACCACTCCGTAGAGTGAAGAGGTTTGGAGTCAAAGGAAAGTTGGCCCCAAGATATGTTGGAACATTTAAGATTCTGAGTCGCAAAGGAGAAGTAGCCTATGAGATTGAATTACCAGAGTCTTTGTCAGCAGTTCATAATGTGTTTCATGTGAGTCAGCTTAAGAAATGTCATCCAGAAATGGAAGAAACTTCTTTGAAGGATACTATACCTTTGGAAGAAGTCCAATTGGAAAGAGATCTCACTTATGAAGAGAAACCTATCAATATTCTTGAGACTATAGAAAGAGTTACTCGGACTAAGACTATCAAGTTCTGCAAGGTTCAATGGAACCATAATTCCAAAGAAGAAGCAGCATGGGAAAGAGAAGATGATCTTCGGAAAGACCACCCTCACCTATTTGCTAGCCAATCCGAATATCGAGGGCGAGATTCACCTTAAGGGGGTTAGATTTGTAACATCCCAAAAATGATGTTTCAAAACTCATGCATATCATCCATGCATCCATGATCAGGTAGGGTTTTATTTCAAAAATCAATTCAAAAACAAGAGCATATGAGCTCATTATTTTATGTGATCAGCATTAAATCAAATGCTACTCTCCAATGAGAGATTGTTGTTCGTGAATCAAACCTTGTTACTCTCAGATTGTTTTGCTTGCTTGCTATTTGCTTAAACCAAAAATTTGCAAAACAAAAGTGAATTTAAAACCATTTCCAAAACTTGATCAAATCTAGTGCCATATCACTATTTATTTTGTTTGATCAATAGGACCAAGCTAATACAAAGAGTCCATATGTTTTTACACTCAGAATTATGATTCTGACACTCTGCAAAAACCCAGAACAAATTTGAATTCAATTGCCATTTGAATTTGTTTGAAAATGGTTTCATAAAATCAGAACAGAAATAGAAAATGAATTAAGAAAAGGAAAAAGGCCGGCGCCAGTTATTTATCCCAACAGAGAAACCATCCCACTAAGCCCACCCGGGTTTCCCCTTCTCTCTCTCTCTCACTCGCAGACAAACCCACTGAGTCACTGACCGCTTGGGCCCATTCCCTCTTTCCTTCTCTGGCTGGCAAGTGGACCCTGCGACCACGTCAGCGTCGTCCCCAATCAACGCGCGGTCGAGGCGCTCTGCCGTTACCTCGCCGCAGTCACTGCCTAGGTAATTGCCATTGATACAGCGCGTAATCGCCGCCACCCTCATGGCTATTTAACCCCCTCTGCACCGCGAGCATTTCCCCTCACTCAATTTCCTCTCCACGCCACCAGGCTGTCCGTAGTCCTACTCACACCGCCGCAGCTCCGACGACCTTCGGCGTGCGATTCCCGTAAGACCCCGTCGCCCCTTGTCGTCTAAGTTTGCCAGACTGATCACAACATCCATGCGCATCTTCTCATCCTATTGGTGCATGCTAGGACCGTCTGGAGACTCGCCAACGACGACGACCGCAAGTGCCTGACGCTTTCTTCCTCTTCGGTGATCGATTGCGGTAAGCACTGAGCGCCCCTTGACCCTTCTCGCATACGACTAGGTTCGACTTGTCCTTGCGCAACTACTGATGCCTCTGGTTGGTACTAGGAAGGCCCAGAGCGTTGGCAACCACTTCATCTGCAACCACCCGACGCCGTGCATGACTCCGACGAGCTCCAGCGACCACCTCTACGCGCCCCTTCACCAACGAAACCCACCTTGAGCATCAGCAGCACACGGCGAGTAGGGTAAGCCCCTTCTACCTCTCCCGCGTGACCTAGAACGTTGGCAGCAACTCTGGCAGAGACGCCGCCGCCAGTCGCCGCCGCTAGCGCCGCCAGAGTTCGGCCGCTTGATCGCTAACCGTTGGATCTAGATCCGACGGGCTAGATAGATAACTTAAGCGAAGGGGTACGAATAGATCTGGACCATGCAGATTAAGTTAGATCTAACGACTCACGTGTTTGATCCGGTGCGAAACGGTATCAACCAATAGGAACACGCCGCGTGTCTGAGAGTTTGATTTAAAATCTGAATTTAGATCTATTAGATGTTTAAACTTGTTTAATTCATAACTTTTGATTCCCACGTCCAAATTTGATGAATTTTATATCAATGGAATCAGGAGAGAAAGCCCTTCCCATATATGCAATGTGTTTAAAGTTTTGTTTATGTTAAAATGATTATTTTTACAGAAACATGTGTAGGCCTATTTTGTGTATATAAATTATTTGAGAAATGTTTTAATGTTCAAATAAGGTTTGTTTGTCAATATTTGAACTTGTTTATGAATCAGTACTGTGAACTTGTCATGTTTGGTATAGAAAATCATCACATATCATATTGCATGCATATATTTTTGCTTGTATATATTTTGTTTGTGATTTGGTGTTATCATTTTATGTGTAGATTTTGGTGCAAATAGTGATTGTGATTGTGAGGATTGTATCTACTCTCCAAACTACCAAGGCAAGTGGTGCTTCATGATTTTATACCTATGTTTTTCAATTACGCATTAGAAATATTTTGCTAGACTTGCATGGATAAATTTTGGTCTTTATATGAAATGCTTGGGAAATCCTAGTAGTTGTAGAATTGCTAGAAATTTCTAAGTTAAGATATGCCATGCTTAGCCTAGCTAGTAGTAACCAAGGATGGTGACATATTCATGCTATGTTAAAATATTTCTGAGTCTTTGGACTTGTGTTTTGCTTAATAAAACAACTAAGTGAATGAAACACCTGGGTGGAATGGAATGAATGGTTTATGTTGAGTGGTTACACAAGGCCCATTTCTATGGTTTACCTTGTGTATCTCACTTGTGGAAAGCCACCCAGGAACAAAGGGATTTGAGAGGCCAAATGTTAAGAAGCTTCTAGTGCAGCCACTTGGCAATATGGGCTCTGACTGGATCATATAGGTTGCAATAACTTAGCCATTTGGACAGTTGGTGGTAGTGGGATGATAGGTTGGAACGCGTCCATTTGGTCTAAGGGAAGGCTTCTGAAGGTCCTGTCTTGGTGAAAATCAAGTCTTGTGGGGAAAGGGCACAACATCTGCAGATGGAAGAATCTAAGTACTTAGCCATGTCCCTGGAAAAGGACAACTTGAGCATCAAGACATGGAAGCTATCAAGAATCTCCTCATCCCAATTTCTAAGTAAAACTTGTGGTTGAACAAGGGTGAAGGACCCCAATGTCTATTGGTGGTTCCTTGGGAAAAGTTTTGACAAAGAAAAACTTAGTGTTTACAACTAATAGGCAAAACCTATTTTGAGCAAAGCAAGCCTAAGCTACACTTAGCCAAATTTCATATAGTATCTAGTCCACCAATATTCTACTAAGGTATCACTTTCCAATACTATTCCAATGTATTGACCCACTGTGGCTGTAACTTGTGATGTTGCAGGTTATTCTGATGATGATTAGGAGTCATGAGTCTACACTCAACATGCTTGCCTGTGGCACATGAAGATGAAGACTTATTTATCTTATTACTTATTTAAAACTCTTGTACTAGGCCTGTGGCCATGGAGTTGTAAAATACTATGTTTGTCTCTAGAATGACTGTAATAATGACCTTTGTTTCTGTGTACTTCATCTTAAACTGTGGATGCTAGCATTGATCCAGGGACTAGAATTGCAATCACAGGGATCCTTTTCCTTTATAAAGGAGGGATCTTACAGTGTTAGAATATGGATCTAAGTGGGAAGACTGTCTGCCGTTTGCAGAATTTTCATACAACAACAGTTATCAAGCCAGTTTGCATATGGCCCCATTTGAATTCATGTATGGAAGGAAGTATCGCACCCCTTTGAACTGGTCGGAAGTAGGAGAGAGTCAGATTTTTGGACCCGACATCCTATGAGAAGCATAAGAGAAGGTTCACAAGATTCGTGAGCACCTCAAGACAGCCCAGTCCAGACAGAAGAGTTACACCGACAAGAGACGTCGAGACCTCGCCTTCATCATAGGATATTTTGTTTATCTGAAAGTGTCGCCATTAAAGGGAATGCAGCGTTTCCAACTCAAAGGAAAGTTAGCCCCCAGATATATCGGACCTTTCAAGATTCTGAACCGTCGAGGAGAAGTGTCGTATGTGGCATCCCGCAAAACCACTACTAGAAAATCGCGTTGTTTTTGTGCATTGTATCGTCATCATCATGCATTGTTTGTCTAAAACTATTTCAAAACGCCTAGTTTTGTTTTCTAAATAGCCCCGTCTTACTTCAAATTAAAACATCGGTCCGTTCGGGTCTTTTATTTGTCTAAAAACTATTTACCAAATTTATTTTAAAGAAAACCCTAGTCTAAATTCCTAGTCCTACATCTACCCAATCCTAGTCTACCCACCTATCCTAGCCTGCCACCTCACCGTGCCCTCCACCTCATCACCCACCCCGCCACCTCACCAATCCACACCCCCTTCCCTCTCTCTCTCTTTCTCACACAGCCCCATCTACCCACCCTCTCTCTCTCCCCACCGACACCCGGGCCCACCCCCACCTGCCTCTCTCCCCTCCCCAACCGAGCCAGCCCCACTCCCTCACCACCACACACGCACACACAGACGCACCACCCCGCTCCCCCCTGGCCCCACCTCGTTTCCCTCCCCGACCCCGCTTCTCTCACAGCCGCCCACGAGGCCCCGTCCCCAACCCCGACGCGCTCGCCCTCCCCTTCTTCCTCTCCGGCGCCGGCCACCGCCACCAGCCCGTCCGCCTCCGGCCTTCCCTCCCTCTCCTCTACTAGATAACCACCCCCCGCAAGCGGCCGTCCCCCTCCTCCTCTCGCCGCCCCGCGCGGCCCCGGTCTCCCTTCCCCCACCGGCGCCGCCTCGGCCCCCTCCGCGCCCCCTCTGCCTCTCGAGCCCACCGCCGCGAGCTCTTCCGCCGGCCGCCGTTCGACCTCCCCGAGCCCGCCGCCGGTCGACCCGCCCCGCTGCTCGCCTCTGCCTCCCACCTCGCCCTTCTCCCGTGCTGCCAGAAGCCCGCCGTCGAGCTCCCTCCACCGTCCTCTCGCCCCGCGCCGCCTCCCCGTCCTTCCTCCTCGGCCGCCTCCGGCGCGAGCCCGGCCGTCGCCGTCCTCGGGACCAGCCACCAAGCGCCGCCCCTTCTCTGTCCGCGCTCGCTACCACGGGCGACCTCTGCCTCGCGCCCGGCCCATCGCCCACCTTCTGCAACCCCATCATCGCCTCCGCGGCCAAGGGTCGTCCCATGAGATCCTGCGTCAGCTTCCTCCAGCATGCGTCCTCCCTGTCGCTTCCCCTGTGTCCCCTGTCGCTCATCTCGACAAGATCGTCCAAAGACCCAAGTACCACGAAAACCGATGCCAAGAGCAACTGAACACGGAGAACCTGGACAAAGCGACAAGATCTTCATCGATGACAAGACCGCCATGATCTGCCAAGTTCGGCTAACGACAAGACCAAACACTCGACATGCCATGTTCTCCCTCACAGAAGCCATGATCTTCGTCACGGACGCCGAGACCCCCGGACCCGAAGACCACCCGTGAGACAAGAACTCCTTCCCGGATGCGATGCTCGAGAACACGGACGGTAAGGACACCGATGCAGAACGCCAAGTTATTCCTCCCGAACGCCAAGACCGACCCGATTCGAAGACCCGACACGATCTTCGTGGCGACAAGAACGACAACGACCAGGGCGGACCCGATGTGCCCCCGACACAAAACCAAGTCCTGCTTCCCGGATGCGACAAGATCTACTCTGTAACCGAGAACGATCCCGCCGAGACCGAACCCCAGTTCCGGACCCTGAGACCGGACCCCGAACCCTCGAAACCCCAAGATCTTCGACCCCTAATGTGTGACCCTTATCCGAGAACCCTATTTTATAAATTGTCAACTATATAAATTGTTGCATATTAATTGTTCATGCATGCATATTTGTCATGTGGTTTAGGGGTCCTATGCCGATTCACCTTATAATTAAATATGGGGCCATATGCGGGCAAATCTAGTCTCATATTGGCCTCATTTAAATTTGTGTAGCGAACCGGTGCTATCTTTTGTCTTGATAATGCAACATTTAAATTGCGGGGTATCTAAATAACTTGAACCGTTTAATTAATTGTCGGGACCCCGGTTCCACTTAATATGGCCTAATTGCATCGCACCCTTGCCATGTCACACATGCATCATGCCCGATCTTTTGCCGTAGTATTAAATAGTGCATCCGGTGTTTCTTCTAGTGTTTTGCTTCTTCGCGGATAAGGCCGTTGAGTTGATGTGAGCGTCGACCCGATCTTCGGATGAACCTTTGGCAATGTTTTCAGGCGAGCATCTCCCCCTTTCTACCTATATTACTTTTATAGTATTTATTCCCTCATGTTGATCTATTGCTATCTGTGTTGCGATGCTCTAGTTTTCGTACCCGTGATATCCCTTGCAGCCCTATATTGCCTTGGACACCTCCTATTACCTGTTGTTTGGTAGATAGTTGGACCTGCGCGTCGTAGTCGCTTGCTCAAGTGCTGTTGCGTGTCGTCAAGTACCACAGTTGTTGGAGTATTGCCGCCTATTCGATGTTGGAGATGAACTTGGCTTTATTTATCGTTAACTTTAATTATTGTTTAATAACTAAAATTGAAGTAGGTAAGCAGAGGCACAGGTGGGCAATGGATGTTATTTGGTTGTTAACCGTCCACTTGTGTCCCGTAGGACCCCGAGTACTTGATACCTGTTCCTTGAATATTCGCGCTATCCACATCCGAGAGGTATATGGGACCCCCCTGAGCCAGAGCATGATTCATTCTTATTTCTTGGGGCCACAAACTAGTTTGAGGTTTTATTTACTATCCTGCACTTATGCCATGCTTTACTGCTTTATTTAAATTGTGCGACAGATAGCACACTGTACTGTTTAGGAAAGCGGAGTGTTTTCGCGGTATCGACAAGCCCAGTTTTGGGTTCCCAGTCGTTTACAGCCATTGGCGCAAACCTTGAGTCCGTCTCGGAGTCAGCTAACTTCGTTGCGGGTCTACTCAATGGGGTGGCCCCCTGAAATATTTATGAATCCTGTGATTGCTTTGTCGTGAAGGCCTCGTTGGGTTTTTATTTGGTTTTTCCGAGGTTGATCGAGTGTGTGTTGCTAATTGTGCACCCCTGCAGGGTAAAACTTTCTGAAAGCCGTGTCCGCGGTTATGGACGACTTGGAGCACAGTATCTCGATCATAGACAACTATAACTAAAGTAGTGCTATAAATTTGACTTTATAATGACTAGTAATCAGCTTCACTATAATGGAATGGCTAAACAAAACTGCCAACAATTGCTTGTTTGGGTTGTCGCTTGCTACCATGGTATCTAACTAGTAAGTATTGCAACTATAACGGAATGGCTAAATAAATGTACCAACAACTGCTAGGTTTTTGGGATATCTCATGCTAATTGTATTTGACTAGTAAGTGATGCAACTACAACGGAATGGTTCACTAAAAGTGCCCACTGCTTATTTTATCAGGATGACTATCTATATTTGACTAGTAATTGCCACAACGATAACTGAATAAATAAAACTGCCAACGGTGTGAGTTCCTCGGTTGACTTCCTCGTTTGGTCTCGAGGGGGAATACCAGGATGGGATTGTTTGGTGTTAGTACCAGGTTGGTGCCGAATAGGTCTTTCTTTCCCCTCTCTGATAGCCGCTAGCTGTATTGAGTCTCTATAGGTTGTTTAGTGCATGCTGCGCTGCCGCTTCAGTCCACCATACCTATGTAGGCGAGGACCGCCGAATTCTAGCCTCGCCGTGTACTGGCCTCAGTACTGACCGCTCTCTCTTTTTCCTTTGCCCTTTGTCGGCACCCCTTTTGTTTAAGCAGGTTTTGAGATCGACGTCGTTAGCAGGGTTACCCTTCCGGCTTGGCCTGGGCAGGGTTATGGACGCCATTGGTTATTCTTCAGGGCTCTTAGCCCCATTTGCATCTTGTCCGTAGTCGGACGCTCTATCATTTTCAAGGTGATTTGGATCTTTGTTCTGTATATCTGTATTCTTGACTCCTGGAGTCGTGTTGTATATATATATGTATCTGTTCTGTGGGTCCCATCGAGGACTGTTGTGTAATGTTATTACTTCGTTTTCCACCCGCACGAAAGTGCCTGGTGGGCACCTTTGAATCGTTTCTATGCGGGTTTGGCGGGTTTTCGCTAAAACTTGCATAGGGCCGATTCTGAGGGTGTTACATCGTATCAATTGGAACTACCCGAAGAGATGTCAGCCATGCACAATGTGTTCCATATCTCATTACTTCGCAAGTGCCTCGATGTTCCAGAGAAGATGGAAGTGTTCAAGAACATCGATCACCAGACCATAGAGATCAACGATGACCTAACCTATCCCAAAGTACCCATCCATATTTTGGAAGAAGCTTTCAGAACTACCCGAACCCGAAGCATCAAGTTTCTCAAGATTCAGTGGAGCAACCACACAGAAGAAGAAGCTACCTGGGAGCGCGAAGATCACATCAGGACGGAGTTTCCTGATCTCTTCAAATCCTAGGTAATCCTTTTTGTCCTTTTTCAAATCTCGGGACGAGATTTTGTTTAAGGGGGAAGGTTTGTAAAATCCCAAAAATACTAAACTTGGATCATCAAACTCTAATCATCAAAATTAGGGTTAACAAAAACTTCTCTAAATAAAAATATGAAAGCATGCATGTGTGTATGCATTCCAATTTGAATTCTTTTGAATCACCTTGCTTGTGTGTTTCTTTGTTTGTAAATGGATTATTAGGTGAAATAAACATCATCTAAACAATCCCCACACTTTTCCCAAAGACAAATAAATCAAAACAAACAAAATAAGGGAATGGTCATTTTGGCCAAATTAACTCCCATGCCTACTTTGCATGTCTCTAACTTTCAAAACTTAACAGAAACTTGTTTGGATCTTTACACCCCTTGATAGTACTCATAACAAAGTACCAAGGCCCACCTTGTGATCATCCAAAAACATTTGAATGCATAGTTTAAATGATAGTTCAAAATTGAATGTTTATCACATGGGAAGATCCCACTTTTTCAAAAACCACTCAAACAGGCTCAACTTAAAAAACCTAAGCATCCACAGACTCACCAGCACCTACCTAGCACACCCACCAAAAATCTTTTCAAAATTCAAAACTTGAATTCTTTCGGCCATTTCATCAAACACCTTGCTGAGGCAAATCAACCAAATCCTAAACACTATTGTGAGCAGTGATTTGGGCCTAACTGGTTCCCTCTCTAGCTCACAGCAACCTCAGTAGATCATCTAGCAAACTTAACTAAGCACTACCCCCCCTGTAAGCTTGGCAATGTCATCAATGGTGAACAACCGAAGCTCACCATGTCACCCTAGTGTGGACAGCAAGCTAGGAGAAGAACTAGCCATGCCAACCTTGTCTAGGAGGCAGCCCACCATCCACCGCCAACCCCTGTCCAGCGCTCGAACCTTGCCAGCCCCTGCACCACATGCACAGACCGTCACCAGCTCGCCAGCAACCATGTCGTGCATGCGCCAGAGCGCCACCCTCGACACACGCCCGCAGACCACGCGCAGCCCTCGCCGCGTGCATACATGATCACCACCATCCCAGGAGACCACGAGACATCCCCGTTTGTTGCCCCATGCCTCATAGCCACCGCTCGCCGTCGAAGACGCCGCCTCTGCCGCGCAGAGCATCGCGTGTTCCAGACCGTTTGCCACCGCCCCTACACGCGCATTAAAGCCGTAGAGCATCGCCAGGAGACCACCTATCGATCGCCACCGCCGGCCATGCCTCTATCAGCCCGTAGCCATGTCGCCACCATCGCCTGCCCATCCCGTTCGGTCTCGTCGTTGAGACTATAAATAGAGGCCACCCCAGCTCAAACTCTTCACACCATTATACTCCCCTCTCCTCACTGATCGTTCCATCCCGTTCCCGGAGCAAGGCGAGCAGCGCTTCGCTGGAATTTCACCGGAGCCCGCCGCTGGTGGAGAAGAAGGGGGCCAGCGATTGGAGCCGCCCCAAGAGAAGCTGCCGGTACCAGGAGGTTCGCCGTCGTCGACTTCGTTGTTCGGCCGCCTCGCCGACCCTCGCCTGAGCCCCGGTGAGCCTCCCACGACCCCCACTTGCCGCGTTAGGGTTCTGTCTCGCCGGCGTTGCCCGACATGGACGATGAACCAGAGCCGTTGGATTAGAACTAGATCAAACGCACCACATTGCCCCGTACCTCTTCGCACCCCCTGTCTCACTGACGCGTGGGGACAGCCACTTAACCAACCCGCGTAAGCGCTGTGCTTCGCAGGCCGGCCCAGTATCGTTTCCCGCGCAGCGCATTTGTTTGAATTTGGATTTTTCCATTTTCATTCAAACACAGTTCTGTATCTAGTTTAAAAAATCAACCAAGCTCGATTCAGTGAACCAAATTGAATGAAACCAATTTTTTTAGAAAGGTCTAGAAATGATGAATCCAAGCCCGTTGGATTCAAGTCATTTGGATCAGTAATCATCCTTGGTAAAAATAACAAGGCAGAAGCTTTTCTGCATTCAAACATTTTCCAGATTTAAAGCATGATAGCTTTTGAGTTGATTCGAACTCTCAAAAATCACATTTAATCATACCTTTCAGATAATATAAAAATATATGGGTTTACTTACAGAAATAATGTCCAAGTATTAAAATAATGCCACATAGGCATTTCTAGTCACTTACTTAATTAAAATAAAAGGGTAAAACCTTATTAAATTGTGACACCACTTTAAATCACATTCCCATGGACTAAAATATGTGGTGATGCCATGTGTTAACATGATCCCATGTTTGGTTTGGAGAATTTTAAATCTTAAGTAGTTTTTCAATGAGTAGAAATTACTTTTCTAAAACAAAAATCATTAAGTCAAGTGCCTTAGTCTTGTAATGTTAGTGATGATGCATCTATAGACCCCCTTTGTGTTATGGTTGAAAGTAGTTAAGTATTTTTTGGTGATTGTGTACCTCGTATTTATTTATAGACGCTAGTACCGACCAAGGATACGAGGAGGAAGGAGGATAATACGAAGAAGAAGCCGAGGGGAACTTCAACCACTGCTCTGCACAAGGCAAGCTTATACTTGCAATTATGCAAGCTAACACTTGCAAGATACTCTACTGATGTAAACAAAAACTTACTTTTTACCATGCCAACCATATGCCTTAAGCATATGTGGTTATACCCACTTGATACCCCATCCTAGTTTTACTTGCAATCTTTCTACCTCTGTTTCTTTATCAAAGCTTTCTTTTAGAGTTTACTTAAGTGACTTACAGATGTTAGAAAGATAATCGAAGGTTGCATAAAGAGCATAAAATTTGGCCTAAGCTAGATAATCTTGATGTCATCCTAAGGCATGAGATTGAACTTAGTAAAACTCCACTAGTTTACCACCCCTCATTAGTACTCACCCCCACTTGTAGATGCTAGTGCTAAGCATAAAACTTGATCAACTTTAGATGGGAATACTTGGTGAAAATGGTTATGAAAACCTTAGAATGATGGATCATTCTACTAAGATGTTTTTACATGTGTTTTCGAACACTAGATACTTGCTAAGATGTTTTACTTGCAAGCTATTAACTTAGCAAGCTTATATTGCTACTGTGCAAGCAAATACTTGCTTGTTACCATGCCAACTATATGCCTTAAGCATATGTGATCATACCCACTTGATACCCAATCCTAGTTTTACTTGCAAGCTTTCTACTTTGTTTCTTTATCAAAGCTTTTACTTAGAGTTACTGAAGTAACTTGTAGATACTAGAAAGATAACTGAAGGTTGCATAAAGAGCATAAAATTTGGCCTAAGCTAGAAAACCTTGATATCATCCTAAGGCATGAGGTGGTACTTAGTTGAAACTCCACTTGTTTATCACCCTCATTAGTACTCACCCCCATTTGTAGATGCTAGTGCTAAGCATAAAACTTGATAAACTTTAGATGGGAATACTTGGTGAAAATGGTTATGAAAACCTTAGAATGATGGATCATTCTACTGAGATGTTTTGACATGTGTTTCCGAACACCAGATGATGTTTGGTGATGAAAATGTTGAGAAATGAGCCTTAGCCCTTTATAAAACTGATGGTTGTCTGGATGTGATACCATTCCAATTTTACTGTACACCCACAATACCCGAAGATTGGGTAGGGCTTGACTGGAAACTTATATACCTTAGTATTGGTTCCCTCACGGCCAGGGTCTGAGCTGAGGCTACCTTGTGAAGATTGTCCACCTATTGACTACCCAAGATGACAGTTGGTCATGGTTGGGAGGCCAAACTCACAGGAGAGGTGCCTATACTAGGGCGTGTAATAAAAAGGTTAGGATTGATTATCCGCATACTGAGTATGGTGAATTCAGGATTTGTTCCTGACGGATGTATCAAATGTTGTGGTGAAAGTATACAATCTCTGCAGAGTGTCAAACTATTCGAATAGTCGCGTCTGCGGCTATGGACAGTTGGAGGGGCCATACAGCTCCCCCGTCAGATGTTTTCAAAGTGACTTATGAAATGACTTGAGACTTTGACTTGACCACAACAGAGCCACTTAGGAGTTATAAAATTGTGACTAGCTTCTCTTGCTTCTTAACTTAGTAGAGGTAAATCTGGCTTTTGCAAAACAACCCTAGAGCTTAGTGTCCTATTACAAAAACCCCCCTTCACTTGTTAGTATTAGTTTGCGAGTACTTAAGGAGTACTCATGACTTTGTCCCTGGCTATTCCCATGGCCAGACTATGAAGAGGAGTACCAGGATGATGGACCCCAGGAAGGTTACGACAACTAGGATCATCTCCCATCGTCAGCATTGCCTGTGACCCCGAAGATGGAGCTTCGCCTACGCTACCTTTATTGTTACGTATTTACGCTGCTTGAAGTTGTATTAAGAACTGGATGATGAGATCCTTATTTGTGTAAGACCATATGTATGGTTTGTAATGGATGATGTACTGTGGTATCCAACTGTTATGTCCCGCAAAAATGGTAATCCTGGGATTGCGATGTATGGCATAACAGGCATCTGGGATTAAAAATCCGAGTGTTGAAAATTATGCCACCCTATTGATAGATCTTAGTATAACACTACTGTGCCCAGACATGACGAGACACAACTGTGGAAAATGTGGGCCCATGCCAACATTGCATGGGCTATAGACCTCTATGGGCTGGATAGAAACACCATCATCAACTTAGTGGGTGTGTGAGTCACTGCACCTAACCATCATGATCCACCCAGTTAATACATCTAAGTATCAGAGTGCTATGCCAAGCCATGACACACACTTGTGGAAGATTGTGGGGCCATGCCAACATTGCATGATATCTATACCTCTCTGGGCTGGATAGAAAAACCTTCACCAACCTGTTGTTGTATGAGTCATCACTTGGCCAACATGATCATACCTACTTGATAGATCTAAGTATGATTTTTCTATGCCAAGACATGATTAGAAACTTTGTGGCAGATGTGGTCCCATGCCAACATTGCATGGTCTATAGAACTCTCTAGATGGGCTTGAAACACCATCATCAACCTAGTGGTTGTGTGCCTCAGCACTTGGCCAATATTATGCGACCTTGTTGATCGATCTTAATATAACACTACTATGCAAAGACATGATGAGACACAACTGTGGCAAATGTGGGAGCATGCCAACATTGCATGGGCTATAGACCTCTATGGGCTGGATAGAACCACCATCATCAACTTAGTGGGTGTGTGAGTCACTACACCTGGCCATCATGGTCCCACCCAGTTGATACTTCTAAGTATAAGAGTGTTATGACAAGCCATGACACACACTTGTGGAAGATTGTGGGGACATGCCAACATTGCATGGGATCTAGTCCTCTCTAGGTTGGATAGAAACACCTTCACCAACTTGTTATTGTATGACTCATCACTTGTCCAAATGATCCTACCTACTTGATAGATCTAAGTATGATTTCTCTATGCCTATACATGATGAGACACTTTGTGGCAGATGTGGGCCCATGCCAACATTGCATGCTCTGTAGAACTCTCTGGGTGGGCTTTAAACACCATCATCAACCTAGTTGTTGTGTGCCTCTGCACTTGGCCAACATTATGCCGCCCTATTGATAGATCTTAGTATAACACTACTATGCCAAGACATGATGAGACACAACTATGGCAAATGTGGTCCCATGCCAACATTGCATGGGCTATAGACCTCTATGGGATGGATAGAAACATCATCATCAACTTAGTGGGTGTGTGAGTCACTACACATGACCATCATGATCCCACTGTAAGACCCCACCTTTATAAAGGTAAAGGTCCCTGCGATTGCAATGCTAGTCCCTAGATCAATTGCTAGCATCCACAGTTTAAGATGAAGTACACAGAAACAAAGGTCATTATTACATCGTCATTACAGAGATAACATAGTCTTTTACAACTCCATAGCCATAGGCTATTACAAGAGTTTAACTTAACAATATAAATAAGTCTTCATCTTCATGTGCCACAAGCAAGCATGTTGAGTGTAGACTCATAACCCTAATCCTCATCAGAGTAACCTGCAACATCACAAGTTACAGCCATAGTGGGTCAATACATTGGAATAGTATTGGCAAGTGATACCTTAGTAGAATAATAGTATCTAACTTCTACATGAATTTGGCTAAGTGTAGCTTAGGATTGCTTTGCTCAAAATAGGTTTTACCTATCAGTTGAAAACACTAAGTTTTTGTTTGGCAAAAATTCCCAAGGAACCACCAATAGACATTGGTGAACCTTCACCCTTTTTCAACCAAAAGTTTTTAACTTAGAAATTGGGATGAGGAGATTCTTGATAGCTTCCATGTCTTGATGCTCAATTTATCCATTTCCGGGGACACGGCTAAGTACTTAGATTCTTCCTTCTGCAGAGGTGGCGCACTTTCCCCACAAGACTGGATTTTCATCAAGACAGGATCTTTCAGAAGCCTTCCCTTAGACTAAAATGGACACGCTCCAAACCTATCACCCTCTACCACCAACTGTCCATTTGGCTAAGTTATTACAACCTATATGATCTAGGCAGAGCCCATCATGCCATGTGACTGCACTAGAAGCTTCTAAACATATGGCATCTCAAATACCTTTGTTCCTGGGTGGCATTCCACAAGTGAGATACACAGGGTAGACCATTGGAAAAATGGGCCCTAGTAACCACTCAACCAGAATCCACCAAGCAATTACCATTCCACCAAGGTGTTTCATTCACTTAGTTGTTTTATTAAGCAAAAACATAAGTCAAAGACTTAGAAATATTTTTCCATGTATATAATCCACCCTTGGTTGCTACTAGCTAGGCTAAGCATGGTAATAGCAAGTATCTTAACTTAGAGAAAATACTAACAATTCTACAACTACTAGGATTTCCCAAGCATAGCATATAGATACTTAGCAAAAATTATCATGCAATCCCTATACAAAATATCACTAATGCATAGTCAAAATATTGGGACAAAATATGAAGCACCACTTGCCTTGGTAGTTGGGGGAGTAGCAACATTCCTCACAGTCACAATCACCACTAGCACCAAAATATACACATAAAATGATAGCACCAAATTCACATTTCAAATAATCAAGAAAAAATACATGAATCCATGTGTAAGGATACGGGTAGGCTACACTAGCGCAAATCAAAAAAATTCCACCGCGTATACCAGGATTACTGTTGTCATAGATCACGGGATTACCACTAGACGCGCAGTTGCGGAATTGATGAAGCGCGTCGAAGCAATGCAGACGTTCTGCGCCTCCTCCTTGTCCTCGTCCCACGAGAAGCTCCCCTTTCGCGGCTCGTCCAAGCGCTATAGATGCAGCGCCTTCGAGGTATCCACACGTACAGGGTGGAAGCGTCAGACGCCGGTCTGTTAGATCCGCGCGCGCGACACAGGCGTGAGGAGTGGCGGCTGGGAATGATCTGAGGTCTTCCCCATGAGAGAGAGAGAGCTGCAACTAATTGCCAGTCTCAAGTTGGGTCAGTCCAACCCCATGTTCATGACATGTGTCCACATCATTGGTTTGACATCTCCATGTCTATGACTGCGAAACATAGTCATCAACCAATCGATGTGCTAGTCTAATATTCACGTGTGTCCTCACATGAACTCCGACTAGGGACAACTCTTAAATAACCATATAAGTATAGAGTTTCACAAACAATTCACGTAATTGCCAATCAATACAAGTTGCCTGATATGGATATTCAAGGAACATTACAATAACTCATGGATACATATGAAATATCATCATCTCTATAATTGCCTCTAGGGCATATTTCCTTCGGTATCCCACTTGCACTAGAGTCAATCTAAAATGTATCTAATACCAATTTCTCTTGTGTGCGCTTCATGCGCGGGCTGCGGGAGAGGCATAGTCAAGGGATCAGCAACATTTGAGTCCGTATGTATTTTGCATATCATGACACTACCATCCTCAACGAACTCTCGAATCTGATGGTAATGCATGCGAATATGTTTGTTCTTCTGGTGCTGTCTAGGTTCCTTGGCCTGTGCAATAGCACCATTGTTATCACAATAAATGTCAAAGGGATTGGACACGCCCTGAACCACACCTAGAGCGATCAGGAAATTCCTAATCCAAACAGCTTCCTTTACGGCCTCCGAGGCAGCAATATATTCAGCTTCTATTGAAGAGGAGGTCACCGTATCTTGCTTGGAACTTTTCCAGCTCACAGCACCACCATTCATGACAAACACATAACCTAATTGCGATTTCGAATCATCTGAGTCGTTAAGGTAACTCGCATCTGTGTAACCCTTTACACTGAGTTCATCCTCACCTCCATAAACTAGGAACACATCCTTAGTCGTTTTCAAGTACTTAAGGATGTTCTTTACCACTGTCCAATGAACTTCACCTGGATCAGCCTGGTATCTTCTCGTTACACTTAGAGCATAGGAAACATCTGGGCGAGTACATATCATTGCATACATGATGGATCCAATAGCCGAAGCATATGGAATCCTACTCATGCGCTCACGCTCATCAGTAGACGAAGGACACTGAGTCTTGCTGAGTTTAATGCCGTGAGACATGGGCAAGAACCCCTTCTTAGCCTCTTCCATGCTGAACCGTTTCAACACTTTGTCAATGTATGTACTCTGGCTTAATCCAATTAGCCTCATTGATCAATCTCTATAGATCTTGATGCCCAGAATATATGCCGCTTCTCCCAAGTCCTTCATCGAAAAACTATTTTTCAATGAGGTCTTAACAGACTCGAGCATAGGAATGTCATTTCCAATCAGTAATATGTCATCTACATATAAGATTAGAAATACCAGCACTCTCCCACTTTCCTTCTTGTAAACACAAGGTTCTTGTTCGTTTTTGATGAAGCCAAACTCCTTTACAACTTCATCAAATTGAATGTTCCAACTCCGAGATGCTTGCTTTAGCCCATAAATGGACTTCAGAAGTTTGCATACCTTTCCAGCATTGTTTGGATCGACAAAACCTTCGGGCTGCATCATATACACGTCCTCAATCAGGATTCCATTTAGGAAAGCCGTCTTGATATCCATTTGCCATATTTCATAGTCGAAATGTGCAACAATGGCTAGAATTATCCGTATAGATTTAAGCATCGCTACGGGCGAGAAAGTCTCGTCATAGTCAACTCCTTGAACTTGTCGAAAACCTTTTGCAACAAGTCAAGATGTGAACATTTCCATCCATATCAATCTTATTCTTATAGATCCATTTGCACTCGATGGCTTTAAAATGTAAGATCCCTCCTTTACATAAAGGAGAAGGGATCCCTGTGATTGCAATGCTAGTACCTGGATCAATAGCTAGCATCCACAGTTAAGATGTAATATCAAGAAACAAAGGTCATAATATAACTTTATAACCAGGAAATATCATAATTTTATTACATCTTACATAGCTCTTTGGCTATTACATTACATTGCAGCAGAATATCTATAAGCATGGGGTCCTTCATCTTCAAAGTGCCACAGGCAAACATGTTGGTTGTAGACCTGTAATCCTAATCAATCAACTTCACTAATATCAAACAAACCTGCAACATAACAAGTTATAGCCACAAGGGTCAATACATTTGAATTGTATTGGCAAGTTTCACTACTACGTAGAATATATGTGGATCCTATCATTACATGCATATTTGGCTAAGTAGGGTTTAGGCTCATTTGCAGAAAGCAATACTTTATCCTATCTTTTCAAAGTGGTTTTGATCTTTTGTCAAATCTTTCTGAGCTCCTTGGTACACCCCAAGTACTTCAAGTCCTTTGTTGTCACTTTAAAGTTTTGTTTTTAGAAATTGGAATGTCGAGATCTTCCATAGCTTCAGGCCTTAGTTGCTCAGTATTGTCCATAACCGGGGACACGGCTGAGTACTTAGAATTTTATCTTCTGCAGAAGTTGTACACTTTACCCACATGACACAATCTCATCTTGTTGCCACCAGTGGCCGCTGGATAAGTACTCACCAAGATGGAGTACTGGCAGATTGAGAATGTGACGAAGTCTTTCCATAAGGTCCTCCCAATACATAATACCAGCTTGTCTTCAGGCACCAATGTAGGGTTCCTAGTTCCCTCATTGTAGTTAACCTGAAGAGGCCAATGCATGGGTCTTCCCAATGTAGTTGACTAAGCCAGTGCCCATTTAGCATGTGGCTGTACACGGAAGCCACTGTTGGAGAAACATGTTCAATCTCTAAGTCCCTGGGTGGTTTTCTTCTTGTGCACAACAAAAAGATATTGCCATATAAACATGGTTCCTATTGTTGCCACCTTGTCCAAAACTTGAGTATCCTTGTCCACCCAGGTGGTTCATTGAGTACTTGTTTTATTATATAAAACATAAGTCTTTTCTCAACTTCATAAAATCTCAACATGTATCTCTTCTCAAAATATAGCATGGCTAAGCATATTACAACTACATTGTTCTCACTAAGGAATGTAATAGGGTATCCTATTAGGATTTAGCATAGTATAAAGTATAGAAATCCTTTTTATGCATGTTTCAAAAATCCACTAAGTATAATGAAAATAGTAGGACTTGGATGATAGTGTCACTTGCCTTTTTGGAATGTTGGTTCACTTCTTGATCTTGCTAATATCACACTCTTCTAGCTTCACTACAAATCAATCAAGCAAACTCAAGTTCAACTAGCATTCCAACCAATAACCAATCAAACAAAACATCACACCTAAAATAATAGGAACTAAGTCATGCATGCAAGCATGCAAAAGATAGTTTTACTTGCAAAGGTGGTTTCTACTAGGCTCTAAACATTGTAAGGTTCAAGGTGGTCATTTTCTAAAGTGGCAAAGTCATTTGCAAAAGGGTTTTACTTATAGTCCATTTTTAAATGAAATCATTATTTTATGTAGTGCAAAAACGTTTTTAGCAAAGCAACAATTTTATATTGTTCACCAAATAAGTTGTTAATTCACAAAACTTGGTGTTTTGGGTCAGTAGGTTTGAATCAAAACATTTTCCAAAGGTTTTTCTCAAAAATCATTTCCATAACAAAATCAACATTTTTATTTGACTAGAAATGGGCTAATTCAAGTTTTTTATTCCTAAACTCCACAAAATACATTTTTAAATCCATGGGTTGGTTCTTAGGGTCAGTAGGTTCACAACAAACCATTTTGCAAAGATTTCAATCTCAAAATCATTTTGAAATAATTTTTATAACCTAAACAAGCATACAAATGTTTCTGCAAAAACAAACATTTAACCAGAAGCTTTTTACTAAACCAATTGCATGGTTGGCTAGGTCTTGTTCCACTGATTCTATTGATATAAAGTTTGCCAATTTTGGACGTGTGGATCAAAAGTTACAAGGCTTACAAATTTGCATCTAAATCTGATTTCAAATTCTGTTTAAATCAGAGGCTGGCCACGCGGCGCTTTCCTATTCGACGGTACCGGTTCGCGCGGATCGACAACGTGAGGCGTTGGATCAAGTTAAATCACACGGCACTGGTAGCGTACCCTTTAAGCGTTAAGTGATCTATTCGCAGCCGCAGGATCTAAATCGCACGACGCACAGCGCGCTAGCCATAGACGGGCGGCGCTGGTGGCGGCAGGCGGCGGTGGCGTGTCTGGCTACGGCGGAGCTGGCGCTAGAGGAAGCGAGGAAGAGGTTGGTGAGGCTTACCAGACTCGTAGGGGTTTGTTGAAGCTCGAGGTGGTACTGGCTGGCGAAGGGGCACACTAGAGTGAGAGTAATCGCTCGCCGGAGTGAAGCTGCGCCTTGGCCACGCTCTGTCGTCATCGGGGACGACGCTACGGGTCACGAGAAAACCAACGGGAATCATGGTCAGACGCGCAAAGCCATGGTGAATATGTGTGCGTGAAGGAGAGGGCGCGGGGTGGTCGGTTCTTACCAGGAAAACTCGCCGGAGAGAGTTGCCGACGTTCTGGGTCACCAGAGGAAGTGTGGCTGGGGTCAGTGGATGCGCAAAGAGATGGAGATCCAGTGAGCGTGAACTAGAGAGCAGGGGTGTCACATCCCAAGATTTTCCAAATCTTGTAATGTGAAAATAAATGAATAAAATAAAACTTTGTTTGATTTTCAGGGCCAGAAGAAACTTTTTGAATACCAATAGGAATCTTCAAACCTATTTTGAACAATTAAATCCTAAAGGGATTTAAAAACATTAAACATTTAATAAAAGGAAAATAAAAACATTTGGGGATACTGTTTTGAAAAAATTAAATGAAAAGATTTGTTTTCAAATGAAATAGAATTTTACAAATAAGGATTATTTTATAAAGCCAATTAAAACCTTGGCCAAGCTTTTGAATTAAAACATTTTATTTTAAATAAAATAGTAAAGGTTTATTTAAAATAAATTAATAAGGATTTAATATCCAATTTTATTTAAGTAAAATGTTTTACCAATTCAAATAGAAACATCAAATTATTTAAAATAAGTTTTTCCAAATATTGGATATTCACAAATAAAACCTACTAAAGTGTTTTGGCTTTATTTTAGATTTCAAACTAAATATCTCAACAAAACAAATCCTATTTGATTTTATAATGAAGGTCTATTATGTTTAATTAATAATGGACTTTAAAATAAAGAGTTATTTTGTTTTAAACAAATTTCCAAGTATTCTATATTGCCCAAACAAAACCTACTGATTAGGTTTTGAAAATATTTAGGTTTCAAATAAAGATTTTATTAATAAAATCAAACTCTATTTGACCTAATAACTAAGGCCCATTTTATTTAATTATTAATGGACCCTAAAGTAAAAGGTTATTTTCTTTTAAACAAGTTTTCCAAATATTCTTTATTTTCAAATAAAATCTACTGATATGGTTTTGAAAGTATTTGGATTTCAAATGAAGATTTTATTAAATAAATCAAACCCTATTTTATTAATAAACCATGGTCCATTTTATTTAATTAATAAATAGAACCTAAAAAGGTTTAAATATTATTTTATGTTGAATTTGGTTTTAGTTACTAAACAGAACTAAAAACTCATTACAATTGTTGAATTGTTTGATTTATTTGAATGCTTGAATAGTTGGATGAAATTCAAATCAGAAAATAGAAAATACCAAAGACAAAACAAAGCAAACAGAAAATAATAATAAAAGCAAACAAACCAGCTCAGCTAAAGCCCAACTAAACCCAGCAGCCCAGGAAGCCCACCTAGCCCACCTCCTCTCTGTCCCGAAGCACTCTTTTCTCACTCAGTATCTGACCCACAGAGAGCATGACTAGTGGACCCTTCTCCTCGCTTCTTTTCCACTGACCGACCGGCCCCACTCCACTGTTCTCCTTCCCCACTCCCACGACCCGTTCTTCCTCCCTTCGCCAATGTTGCAGGCTATTGATTTGTGGCTTGATTACTCCTTAACACGGCCACCATAACTCGCCGCGATCAAGCACACTTAAGCGCCAGCCTCCCCTCTTCCGTTTCCCCCAGACGCCCCTCCTCGACATGCCCCCAGGCCGGAGAATTTTGCCCAGCACTTCCTCTGTCTCCGACGACCGTTCTCGCCGATTCCGGCCAACACACTCCACCTCCTGCCTTCCTATGCAACCTATCAGCCTCCCCACTCTTTGGAGCATCTCCTAGTACACTTCGTTCAACCGCGGGCGCCCCAGGAAGCCGTCTTCGAAAAAAATTCTGAGCGCCGCCGTCTGTCTCGCCTCCGTCGAGCTCCTCCGGTAATTCTAGATCACCCCGACCCCTTCCGTTCACGCACACGTCATCTCCATGGTCTCCTGCATCTGATCACGACCTTTTCTTGCCTCCTGGTGATCGACAGCGTCGTCTTCGACCTCGACCAGAGCCAGCCGTCGCCAGACCGAACTCCGACGAGGAATTCCTCTTGCCCTCGTGCGCCCCTTCGCCAACCAGTGCCTCTTTGAGCTTCCCCAGGCGTCTGCAAACACAGTGAGCACATTATTTTCCTTCCTCGCTTCCTGTAGCGTCGACTCCGTCACCGTCTGGCCGCTCCGCCACCAGACGCCGCCGCCAGCGCCGCCGATCCTTGGCAATCATGCTCGCAGCCGTAGGATGTAGATCCAAGCGCTGCGATTAGATCACTTACCGTGAAGAGTTACGCACTCTGGACCGCACGATCTGCCTTAATCCAACGCCCCGCAGCACGCGATCCAAACGAACCGGTATCAACCAGTAGAATGACGCCGCGTGTCACCTGTCTGTTTAAAACCAGAAATTGAAAACAGATTTGTTTGTATTTTTCAAACCCTTATAACTTTTTATCCACACGTCCAAATTTGACAAATTTTATATCAATGGATTCAAGAGAACAAGCCCTAGCCAACTGTGGAATTAGTTTAGCAAATAGTATCTGTTTGTTTGCTCATTTTTGCAGATTCATTTGTATGCTTGTTTAGAGTATAAAAATTGTTTAAAATTGAATTTAAGGATAAAACCTTTGAAAATTGGATTGTTGTGACCTTACTGACCCTAGGAACCAATCCATGGTTTGGAAAATGGATTTGGAAAAGTTTAGAATGGATAACTTGGTTTAGTCCATTTCTAGCTAAATAAAACTATTGTTTTGTTTATAAAAATGATTTTGAGTAAAAACCTTGGAGAAAATGTTTATGGAAAGAAAACTTTGAGAAAATGTTTTGGACCAAACCTACTGACCCAAAAACACCAAGCTTTGCAATAGCAACTCATTTGGTGAACAACTTAAGAGTTTTGCCTTAATAAAAACATTTTTCACCACATGAAATGATGAATGGATTTAAAATAGTTTTTGAACAAAACCCTCTTGCTAATGACTTTGCCACTTTGGTAAATGACCAATTTGGATCTTACAAAGTTTAGAAACCCCATAGAGACCCCTTTGCAAAATAGAACTATCTTGTGCATGCTCCCATGCATGAATTGGTTTCCATTGTCTTGTGTGTGTGAAATTGTTTGAGTGATTATTGGTTTGGAATGTAAATTGAATTAGTGTTTGCTTGTTTGACTTGTAGTGAAGTGTGAGACTAACAAGATCAAGGAGTAAACTACCATTCCCTACCAAAAAGGCAAGTGATGCTTCATACTTTTTGTCCCATTACCTTTTCTATGCATTAGTGATTTTGCTAAGTAAACTTGCATGGATTTTGCTAAGTATAGATCTTGCTATAGGAAAACCTAGTAGATGAATCCTTAGTAGGATTTTCCTAAGTTAGAGATTCCTACTACTACCAAGCTTAGCCTAGCTAATAGAAAACATGGGTGGAATATTTATTCACACTATGGAAAAATATTCTAAGTCTAAGGACTTAAGTTTTGTTTAATAAAACAACTAAGTTAATGAATCACCTGGGTGGAATGGGCTTGCTTGGTGGAGAATGGTTGAGTGGTTCACAATGCCATAGGCTTGGATTGTGTATCTCACTTGTGGTATGCCACCCAGGAACAAAGAGATTTGAGATGTCAAATGTTGAGAAGCTTCAAGTGCAACCACTTGACAATATGGGCTCTGCCATGATCATATAGGTTGCAAGAACTTAGCCATATGGACAGTGGGTGGTAGTGTTTGATAGGTTGGAGCGCGTCCATTTTGGTCTAAGGGAAGGCTTCTGAAAGATTTTGTCTTGGGAAACCAAGTCTTGTGGGGAAAGTGCACCACCTCTGCAGAGTGTAAAATCTAAGTACTTAGCCATGTCCCTGGTAAAGGACAATTTGAGCATCAAGACATGGAAGCAATCAAGAATCTCATCATTCAAATTTCTAAATTAAAATCTTGTGGTTTGAACAAGGGTTGTTTGAATTCTTCAATCATTGATGGAGAGATGGCTTGGTACAAGGATCTTGAAATCTTTGATTGGGGAAATGATTTTGTCAAGCAAAAACTTAGTATTTTCAAAATGATAAGAAAAATCTATTTTGAGCAATGCAAGCCTCAACTCCACTTAGCCAAATGCATTTAGATGATAGACTCCACTATACTACCATAGTATCACTTGCCAATACAATTCAAATGTATTGACCCTTTGTGGCTGTAACTTGTATGTTGCAGGTTTGATTGATTTTAGTGAAGATTGTTTGATTAGGATTACAAAGTCTACAACCAACATCTGCCTGTGGCACTTTGAAGATGAAGGACCACTTGACCATAGTTATTCCGCTGCAATGTAATGTAATAGCCAAATGAGCTATGATTGATGTAATAAACTTATGTTATACCTGGTTATAAAGTTATATTATGACCTTTGTTTCTTGATATTACATCTTAACTGTGGATGCTAGCTATTGATCCAGGGACTAGCATTGTAAAACACAGGAGGACTCTACCTTATTAGGTTGGGACCTTCTACAGATGGTATCAGAGCATTGTGTTGCCTGTAGGATTTGTAAACCTAGGATTGGACAAAAACCCTTAGAAAATAGGAGTTGTATTTGTTCCAAAACTTATTTACAAAAAAATCTTGTAAACTCTTTCCTCAACCATTTTGGTTTCAACTCTACTTCTCCTCTACATCAACTTGATGAAAAAACCTACCCTTTGACCAAATACTACACCATGTGCAAAGGACTACTTCAACTTCTTCAACTCTAATGACTTCAACATCTTCAGCATATTCACCAAGGACTTCCAACTTGGATACTACTAAGGACTACAAGAGAGACAAGGAAATCTTGCTCAAGATTTGGAGACTGAGGGAATGCAAAAGTTAGAAGGAACCTACATCATTTGAAGTATTGCAACCAAGAGCTTTTCTCAAGGAAACCATGATCTCAAGTAGGAAGAACCATGAAGGAAGGAAAGATCACAAGTGAACCATATAGATGGACCACCATATTTTAGTTAAAACAAAACCACCAACTTATGTGGTGTAATAAAAATATTTGTTGTCTAAAAATGTGCTTGAACTTTGATTGTTTGAGTGAAATGTTTGTTTGTGATTGATTGCACATTGCTTGTGTGAAATGTGATGTGTGTGATTAGAAATAATTCCTTAGAAATATCTTGCCTACTCTAATCTCCCTTCAACCCAAACAGATGACTTCTCCAAGAGGCTCCAACATCAAGGTTGATGACAACAACACCAACAACCAAGAGGTCAACATGAGAGAACTTATAGCAACCAAAAACCAGTTGAGCCAAGAGACAAATCAGCTTTTAGCCAACAACAATGGACTAGACCCAGCCATGCAAAGGATTTTGAAACTTCAATCCCAATTGTTGCAAGGATTAGTTACTCAAATGATCAACATGGGAGAAAACTTTTCCCAAAGAGCCAATGCCAACAAGGATGACAAAGATGTT
Source organism: Avena atlantica (assembly GCA_910589765.1). Classification (NCBI taxonomy): domain Eukaryota; kingdom Viridiplantae; phylum Streptophyta; class Magnoliopsida; order Poales; family Poaceae; genus Avena; species Avena atlantica. The sequence goes on from OU342733.1 coordinate 349,530,123, forward strand.
AATCTAGAAGGAATCCAAGCTAGCAATATTGGTAGGGACAAGGATCATGCATCCAAGGAGCATGAAGATCAATGCCCCAAGAAGAGAGAAAGATCTCCCACCTATGAAGATTATGAACTGGAAGAACTCCTAGCTTTGGAGAGACCCAAAAAGAAGAAGAAAGACATAAGCCAGTTGCAGTGTTACAATTGCAAAGAGATGGGACACTATGCCAGTGAATGCCCAGAAAAGAAGAAGAGACAAGAAGTCAAACAAAAGCTAGTGAAACCCAAGATAAGGAAGGATTTTAGCCAAGTGATGTGCAAACACTGCAAAGAGTTAGGACATTATACAAACTACTGTCCAGAAAAGATGAAGCGTAAGATAAACCAGCCTATGAGGGATCTTAGCCTTGTCACATGTTTCAAATGCAAGGAACTAGGCCACTATGCAAACAATTGTCCAGAAAGGATGGAGAACAAGTTAAACAAGTCTATGAAGGATCTCAACCTTGGCCCATGAGTCAAGTATGGAAATAAGGGTCACCATGCAAAATTTTGCCTAGAGAAATTTCCCCAGGATCCCAAGAAGGACAATATGTAATTTTTGTTTGAAAATTTTTTAAGGGTGGTAGTACCCTAGTTGTTTTGAACTTGCTTGTAACCCCAGCCTTCCCAAATCTCGGGACGAGATTTATTTTAAGGGTGGTAGCCTGTCGCATCCCAAGATTTTCCAAATCTTGTAATGTGAAAATAAATGAATAAAATAAAACTTTGTTTGATTTTCAGGGCCAGAAGAAACTTTTTGAATACCAATAGGAATCTTCAAACCTATTTTGAACAATTAAATCCTAAAGGGATTTAAAAACATTAAACATTTAATAAAAGGAAAATAAAAACATTTGGGGATACTGTTTTGAAACAATTAAATGAAAAGATTTGTTTTCAAATGAAATAGAATTTTACAAATAAGGATTATTTTATAAAGCCAATTAAAACCTTGGCCAAGCTTTTGAATTAAAACATTTTATTTTAAATAAAATAGTAAAGGTTTATTTAAAATAAATTAATAAGGATTTAATATCCAATTTTATTTAAGTAAAAGGTTTTACCAATTCAAATAGAAACATCAAATTATTTAAAATAAGTTTTTCCAAATATTGGATATTCACAAATAAAACGTACTAAAGTGTTTTGGCTTTATTTTAGATTTCAAACTAAATATCTCAACAAAACAAATCCTATTTGATTTTATAATGAAGGTCTATTATGTTTAATTAATAATGGACTTTAAAATAAAGAGTTATTTTGTTTTAAACAAATTTCCAAGTATTCTATATTGCCCAAACAAAACCTACTGATTAGGTTTTGAAAATATTTAGGTTTCAAATAAAGATTTTATTAATAAAATAAAACTCTATTTGACCTAATAACTAAGGCCCATTTTATTTAATTATTAATGGACCCTAAAGTAAAAGGTTATTTTGTTTTAAACAAGTTTTCCAAATATTCTTTATTTTCAAATAAAATCTACTGATATGGTTTTGAAAGTATTTGGATTTCAAATAAAGATTTTATTAAATAAATCAAACCCTATTTTATTAATAAACCATGGTCCATTTTATTTAATTAATAAATAGAACCTAAAAAGGTTTAAATATTATTTTATGTTGAATTTGGTTTGAGTTACTAAACAGAACCAAAAACTCATTACAATTGTTGAATTGTTTGATTTATTTGAATGCTTGAATAGTTGGATGAAATTCAAATCAGAAAATAGAAAATACCAAAGACAAAACAAAGCAAACAGAAAATAATAATAAAAGCAAACAAACCAGCCTAGCTAAAGCCCAACTAAACCCAGCAGCCCAGGAAGCCCACCTAGCCCACCTCCTCTCTGTCCCGAAGCACTCTTTTCTCACTCAGTATCTGACCCACAGAGAGCATGACTAGTGGACCCTTCTCCTCGCTTCTTTTCCACTGACCGACCGGCCCCACTCCACTGTTCTCCTTCCCCACTCCCACGACCCGTTCTTCCTCCCTTCGCCAACGTTGCAGGCTATTGATTCGTGGCTTGATTACGCCTTAACACGGCCACCATAACTCGCCGCGATCAAGCACACTTAAGCGCCAGCCTCCCCTCTTCTGTTTCCCCCAGACGCCCCTCCTCGACATGCCTCCAGGCCGGAGAATTTTGCCCAGCACTTCCTCTGTCTCCGACGACCGTTCTCGCCGATTCCGGACAACACACTCCACCTCCTGCCTTCCTATGCAACCTAGAAGCCTCCCCACTCTTTGGAGCATCTCCTACTACACTTCGTTCAACCGCGGGCGCCCCAGGAAGCCGTCTTCGACAAAAATTCTGAGCGTCGCCGTCTGTCTCGCCTCCGTCGAGCTCCTCCGGTAATTCTAGACCACCCCGACCCCTTCCGTTCACGCACACGTCATCTCCATGGTCTCCTGCATCTGATCACGACCTTTTCTTGCCTCCTGGTGATCGACAGCTTCGTCTTCGACCTCGACCAGAGCCAGCCGTCGCCAGACCGAACTCCGGCGAGGAATGCCTCTTGCCCTCGTGCGCCCCTTCGCCAACCAGTGCCTCCTTGAGCTTCCCCAAGCGTCTGCAAACACAGTGAGCACATTATTTTCCTTCCTCGCTTCCTGTAGCGTCGACTCCGTCACCGTCTGGCCGCTCCGCCACCAGACGCCGCCGCCAGCGCCGCCGATCCTTGGCAAGCATGCTCGCAGCCGTAGGATGTAGATCCAAGCGCTGCGATTAGATCACTTACCGCGAAGAGTTACGCACTCTGGACCGCACGATCTGCCTTAATCCAACGCCCCGCAGCACGCGATCCAAACGAACCGGTATCAACCAGTAGAATGACACCGCGTGTCACCTGTCTGTTTAAAAACAGAAATTGAAAACAGATTTGTTTGTAATTTTCAAACCCTTATAACTTTTGATCCACACGTCCAAATTTGACAAATTTTATATCAATGGATTCAGGAGAACAAGCCCTATCCAACTGTGGAATTAGTTTAGCAAATAGTATCTGTTTGTTTGCTCATTTTTGCAGATTCATTTGTATGCTTGTTTAGAGTATAAAAATTGTTTAAAATTGAATTTAAGGATAAAACCTTTGCAAATTGGATTGTTGTGACCTTACTGACCCTAGGAACCAACCCATGGTTTGGACAATGTATTTGGAAAAGTTTAGAATGGATTACTTGGTTTAGTCCATTTCTAGCTAAATAAAACTATTGTTTTGTTTATAAAAATGATTTTGAGTAAAAACCTTGGAGAAAATATTTATGGAAAGAAAAATTTGAGAAAATGTTTTGGACCAAACCTACTGACCCAAAAACACCAAGCTTTCTAATAGCAACTCATTTGGTGAACAACTTAAGAGTTTTGCCTTAATAAAAACATTTTTCACCACATGAAATGATGAATGGATTTAAAAATAGTTTTTGAACAAAACCCTCTTGCTAATGACTTTGCCACTTTGGTAAATGACCAATTTGGATCTTACAAAGTTTAGAAACCCCATAGAGACCCCTTTGCAAAATAGAACTATCTTGTGCATGCTCCCATGCATGAATTGGTTTCCATTGTCTTGTGTGTGTGAAATTGTTTGAGTGATTATTGGTTTGGAATGTAAATTGAATTAGTGTTTGCTTGTTTGACTTGTAGTGAAGTGTGAGACTAAAAAGATCAAGGAGTAAACTACCATTCCCTACCAAAAAGGCAAGTGATGCTTCATACTTTTTGTCCCATTACCTTTTCTATGCATTAGTGATTTTGCTAAGTAAACTTGCATGGATTTTGCTAAGTATAGATCTTGCTATAGGAAAACCTAGTAGATGAATCCTTAGTAGGATTTTCCTAAGTTAGAGATTCCTACTACTACCAAGCTTAGCCTAGCTAATAGAAAACATGGGTGGAATATTTATTCACACTATGGAAAAATATTCTAAGTCTGAGGACTTAAGTTTTGTTTAATAAAACAACTAAGTTAATGAATCACCTGGGTGGAATGGGCTTGCTTGGTGGAGAATGGTTGAGTGGTTCACAATGCCATAGGCTTGGATTGTGTATCTCACTTGTGGTATGCCACCCAGGAACAAAGAGATTTGAGATGTCAAATGTTGAGAAGCTTCAAGTGCAACCACTTGGCAATATGGGCTCTGCCATGATCATATAGGTTGCAAGAACTTAGCCATATGGACAGTGGGTGGTAGTGTTTGATAGGTTGGAGCGCGTCCATTTTGGTCTAAGGGAAGGCTTCTGAAAGATTTTGTCTTGGGAAACCAAGTCTTGTGGGGAAAGTGCACCACCTCTGCAGAGTGTAAAATCTAAGTACTTAGCCATGTCCCTGGTAAAGGACAATTTGAGCATCAAGACATGGAAGCAATCAAGAATCTCATCATTCAAATTTCTAAATTAAAATCTTGTGGTTTGAACAAGGGTTGTTTGAATTCTTCAATCATTGATGGAGAGATGGCTTGGTACAAGGATCTTGAAATCTTTGATTGGGGAAATGATTTTGTCAAGCAAAAACTTAGTATTTTCAAAATGATAAGAAAAATCTATTTTGAGCAATGCAAGCCTCAACTCCACTTAGCCAAATGCATTTAGATGATAGACTCCAATATACTACCATAGTATCACTTGCCAATACAATTCAAATGTATTGACCCTTTGTGGCTGTAACTTGTATGTTGCAGGTTTGATTGATTTTAGTGAAGATTGTTTGATTAGGATTACAAAGTCTACAACCAACATCTGCCTGTGGCACTTTGAAGATGAAGGACCACTTGACCATAGTTATTCCGCTGCAATGTAATGTAATAGCCAAATGAGCTATGATTGATGTAATAAACTTATGTTATACCTGGTTATAAAGTTATATTATGACCTTTGTTTCTTGATATTACATCTTAACTGTGGATGCTAGCTATTGATCCAGGGACTAGCATTGTAAAACACAGGAGGACTCTACCTTATTAGGTTGGGACCTTCTACAAGGGGGCGGCGTGTACTCACCGGAATTGCTGGAGAGGCTCGCTGGAGCAGTGGCGGTGCCAGGGAAATTCAGGGCAGCCTAGTGGCTCTGGTCGAGTGGGTTCTGAGGGGAAAGGAAGAGGAGTTGCTGGCGATTAAGAGTGCGTGGTCGCAGGGAGGATTCATTGTGCCATTGACGTGTATTGATTCGAGCATTCAACGGCAGGGAACGGCGAGGAGGAATCAGCGCGGGTTTGAAGACGATGAACAGTGGTGTGGGGTCCCGTCGTCAGTGGTGGGAGAGAGAGGGAAAGAGGGTCCACTCGTCAGTTGCTCTGCGGGTTCAAAACTGCGTGTGAAACGTTTTCTGCGGGGATAGAGGGAGTGGGCTGGTTGGGCTTAATGGGCCAGGCTAGTTGGGCTGGGTCGGTTTGATTCCCCCCTTTTTTTTTGTTCTGTTTCTGTTTTTCTTTTTCTATTTCTTTTTTTTTCTGTTTTAATTTTGTTTAATCAATTCAAATCTAAATTTGATATCAAACCTTTGCCAAAATTTGTGAAGATTGAAATATTGATTATTAAAAAATTCTGGAATCATTTTAGAATAAATTATTTATTCTTTTTAAGGTCTTTTAATTATTCCAAATAGGCTCTAGTTTTTAAATCATATATGATTAAATAATATTTTTCAAGCACCATTTGAATTCAACTTTTGCCAAATTTTGGGTAGGTTTTAAACACTGATTAGTTTTGTATTCTGATGTCAATTTTTGAATAAAAACTTTATTCATTTTGGAGTCTTTTATTTATTCAAATAAGCCCTTGTTTTAAATCAAATAGGGTTTAATAATATTTTCAAACTCCATTTAAGTTTCTAAAAACTTTCCAAATCTTTTCAGTAGGTTTTTATTTGATTATTTGGGTGGCAAACAATTTATCTTGAATTATTTGGAATAATTTTTAATATGATTTATTAATCATTTAAGATTGGGTATTTGTTTTAATTCCAATGGAATTTAATATAGTTTTAATTCCCTATGGTTTATTTGGAAGATTTATTTAATCTTAATTAAGTTGAATTAAACCACTTTTATTTCACTTAGGTAAATTCCAAAATACCATTTGCTTAATAGTCTTGGCCAAGATTTAATTTGGTCTTTAAATATTCCTTATTTAATATCTCTTTCTTTATCTTATAAAATCCATATCTTTTTATTTATAGATCCAAACTCAGTGATTTCAATTTGTAAAATCTTATTTAATATTTATTTATCCTTTTAAATGTATTTAAGATTATTTTCTCACCATTTGGTATGGATTTATAGATAGGTTCTTTATTAGCTTTGGAAATTTACTTTTCTTATCTTATTATATTCATAAGATTTTATTTATGGTTCAAAATTGAGTGAAACCAATTTATATGGTTTTATAATATTTCTATTTGTCATTCTTGATCATTTGTAAATGTTTGTTGACAAATTTTATATGGATCAAATCCATAGGCTTGGGAATAACTTGGAAATGATTTTTATTCCATTAGGATTTTGGGTTTGGATTTATTTTCCAAGTGTTTTAAATTTCCAGATGCATTTTATGAGGATTGCATTTTATTTGATTTGAATTTTAGTTGGAAGAATTAACCAAAGTTTGTTCAAGATGGGATTTTTAAGTTAGCAAAAGTTTCTTTTCACCCTAAATTTCAACAAAAATTTATTTTGTTTATTTATTTTTCACATTACAAGATTTGGAAAATCTTGGGATGTGACATATAACCATTAGGCAGGTCAACCAAGTTCCAAACTTGATTGTCCCCCATGGACTCTATCTCGGATCTCATGGCGATCAGTCATTTCTCAGAGTCTGGGTCCACCATCGCTTCTGCATAGGTCGTATGCTCATCATTGTCTAACAATAATAATTCTCGCGCTTCGCGGAGCCTCGCCGACCTTCGTGGTTGTGGTGCTTCTGTTGCCACGGGTTCCTCAACTTGTTCTGCTACAATAGCATCAATCGTAGAAGCATCACCAACTGGCTCATCTTGAACTTCTTCAAGTCGTACCGACCTTCCACTTCTTCCCTTTGTGAGAAACTCTTTCTCTAGGAAAACACCGCTACGAGCGAAAAACACTTTGCCCTCCTCTTGGTTATAGAAGTAATACCCTAAGGTTTCCCTCGGATATCCCACGAAAATGCATTTATCTGATTTGGGTGTTAGCTTGTCCGACTGAAGTCGCTTGACAAATGCATCACAACCCCAAATCTTTAGAAAAGACAAACTAGGATTCTTTCCAGTCCACATCTCATATGGTGTCTTAACTACGGATTTAGATGGTACCGTGTCAAGTGTGAAAGCTGCCGTTTCTAGAGCGTAACCCCAAAATGATAATGGTAAATCCGACTGGCTAATCATAGATCGAACCATGTCCAACAAAGTTTGATTACGCTGTTCGGAGACCCCTTTTCTTTGAGGCGTTCCGGGCGGCGTAAGTTGTGGAACAATTCCACAACTCTTAAGATGATCGCTAAATTCGTGACTCAAATATTCACCTCCACGATCAGATCGCAAGGCCTTTATTTTCTTGCCACATTGATTCTCTACTTCACTCTAAAACTCCTTGAACTTTTCAAAAGTTTCAGACTTATGCCTCATCAAGTAGACATATCCATATCTACTGAAATCATCAGTGAAAGTAATGAAGTAGTGATATCCTCCTCTGGCTGTCGTGCTCATTGGCCCGCATACATCAGTATGTATGAGTTCCAACAAGTCTGTCGCTCTCTCGGGTAAACCAGAAAAAGGTGACTTGGTCATCTTTCCAAGTAAACAAGCTTGACAATACTCGTATGATTCAAAATCAAACGAAGTTAGAAGACCATCACTATGGAGCTTCTTCATGCTCTTTTCACTTATATTCCCCAAACGACAATGCCATAAATAGGTAGGACTCAAATCATTAGGCCGAAGCCTTTTAGCACTAACATTGTAAACAGATGCATCATCAAGATTTAAAATAAATAACCCATTCACAATGAGAGCATTAGCCATAAACATATCCTTCTTAGAGATTACACAACCATTGTTTGCACTTGCGAATGAATAACCATCCCTCATCAAACATGAAGGTGATAAAATGTTTCGACCCATACTTGGAATGTAATAACAATTATTCAAATCCATAATAAATCCTTACGGAAGGTGAAGTTGCATGACGCCCACGAACAATGCAGCAACCCTTGCTTTATTTCCGACGCGAAAATCCACTTCGCCTTTCTGCACTTCTCTAGTCCTTATTAGCCCCTGCATCAAATTGCAAATATGAGCAACCGATCCGGTATCAAATACCCAAGAGTTAACATAGGAATCAGCGAGAAGAATGTCCACAACATTTACAACAAGCGTACCTGAGTGGGAAGTACTCTTACTTCCACTCTTCTTCAAAGAAGTCTGGTACTTGCTGCAGTTTCTCTTCCAGTGGCCATGTTCATGACAAAAGAAGCACTCAGTGTCTTCTACAGGTCCAGCCGTTTGCTTGGGTGCAGACTTAGGGATCGTATCCTTAGCCTTGCCCTTCTTCTTCCAAGAATTACCCTTTTTCTTGAAGCTAGGCTTGTTCTGCACAGCCATCACATGGCTATGCCCTGCACACTTCTTCATGTTACTTTCTGTTGTTTTAAGCATCCCACATAATTCATTAAGTCCCTTCTCCACCCCATGCATGTGGTAGTTCGAAATGAACTGCCCATAGCTGGATGGAAGAGACGCCAAAATGAAGTCAGTGGCCAACTCTTGGCCTAGTGGAAAACCAAGCTTTTCCAAAGTCTGACTGTAACCAACCATTTTGATCACATGGGGCCCTACAACTTCTCCCTCTGCTAGATTGCATTCGACAAAGGACTTGGCAACATTGTACCTCTTAGTCCTAGCCTGATCCTGGAACATGTCCTTAAGCGCTACGATCATATCGTACGCTTCCTGATCCTCAAACTTCTTTTGGAGTTCAGGTTCTATGCATGCAAGCATAAGACATCTAACCTCAAGAGAATCATCACATTCTCTCTTGTAGGCGTTCTTTAGGGAAACGGTTGCATTATCAGCAGGTTCATTGGGGATTGGGGTATCCAGAACCGTTTCCTTTTTATCAGACCTGAGAACAATTCTCAGGTTACGGACCCAGTCCAAATAGTTTGTTCCATTTAGTTTATCTTTGTCAAGAATCGAACGCAAAGAGAAAGGTGATGTAGTGTTCGGTGCCATTGATCTACAACAGAAAACATGCAAAATACTAAGCCATGTAACCATGAAAGAGTAAAACATATTAAACAATTTAATAGCATATACACCCACTTAAATCAATATCCCTCTATTGATACTAAGTGATTCAAGATTCACAATTAACAAGTCGACTACTGAGCTTTAGCATCACTGCTAGAAGACAAGGTAAATCGCTAAGCAACGCTTGCTAATCATATCACATATGACTCTTGTTGTTGGGTGATATCTCTATGTCAAAACTAGGCGCCCAACCTTTATGCCCCAAGGTCCTTACCTGTTAAGATGACCTTGTCAAGTTCACCAACCCTTATGCGTGTAGGTATCCGATACAAACCCATCCAGCCAAGGAAAACCATGGCACCCTAATTTCATAGGCCCACCAATGATTGTACAGGGCATAGGATGGTGCAAGGTTTGGTTGGGAGGGCATGGTTTAACTTAAACTTTGCGAGGGATCGTTCTACTTCTATCATCTAAGCATGCATAGTAGTAAAACGCATAAGAATAACATTCACATAGATGTGACACAGTATGGCCCATTTTCTCATGATGATATCCATCGCCATAGAACCTGTCCAACATGATGATCTCCATCTTTATGTTCCATGTGAGCCATCCTCCAAGTGATGAGTCCTCCAAGAACTAATACAAGCTATTACTCCTAACAGCTAGTAATCAAAATTACATAGTATTGGGATCATCACAAGTTGGCACGTAGGCCATTACAATAAATGAAAACACATATGGCTCCAGCCGTGTTGCCCTATTCACGACACGCAGGTCATGCAAAATTTCATACATGCATCACATACATATATGGGCCATACTGATCACATACATCCTGCAAAAACAAGTTATGCATAGAATCGCATTCTACCGGATCATGTGACATCGCAGCACCTAGTTACCTTAACGAGATACAAAAGGGGCTACGATTAAGGGGGTATGGGGTCTCCCCCTGCGGGGTTCGAAGGGGCAGCGTCCCTCGCGATATCTTCACAAAACCGTGAAAAATGAGAGATCGAATCTTCACAATTTTCTTTAAGGATTTTGATCGGCAAATCAAATTTACCATAAACCGACTCCTGTCCCGATTCAATCAAACTCCTTTGATTACGGTACATCGATTTTAGCTCTTGGTTCCGATTCGACCAATCAAATTGATCTTCGCGTGATTCAACAGGATTTATGTGTCACTGTCTACCCCGATGGCGGAAGTCGACCGGTAGGGGTAAGTCGTTCGACAACCTCAGAATTACGATCACGGAAAGCAAGATCATAGATCAATCCTGAACCACCGCCATATAAACGATCACATCATTCATATCTATCTGCATATCACCATATGCAAACATCGCAAACCTATAACTGAATAGCATCGGCTCTGATACCACTGTAAGGATACAGGTAGGCTACACTAGCGCAAATCAAAAAAAATCTACCGCGTATACTATTGTCATAGATCACGGGATTACCACTAGACGCGCAGTTGCGGAATTGATGAAGCGCGTCGAAGCAGTGCAGACGTTCCACGTCTCCTCCTTGTCCTCGTCCCACGAGCACCTCCCCTTGCGCGGCTCGTCCAAGCACTACAGATGCAGCGCCTCCGAGGTATCCACACGTACAGGGTGGAAGCGTCAGACGCCGGACTGCTAGGTCCGCGCGCGCGACACAGGCGTGAGGAGTGGCGGCTGGGAATGATCTGAGGTCTTCCCCTGGTCAGCTCGCCCAACCCTCTGTAATATAGGCGTCCCTAGTGGGCTTCTACATTAGCAGCTCATTAGTAGCCTAAGCCTGGTCTAATTCGGATGCAATACTCATTAGGCTTCCAGCCCCTTAAGTGTGAGACCCTATTGTAGGGTTCGTAGCATAGAAAACAAAAATTTTCCTACGATCGGAACTATGTATCAAGATCTATCTACTAGATACAAACAACGGGCGGATGTATATCCGTAGAGAACATACCCTTGAAGACCGACAAAGCTTAACGAGTTCGACTCGTGGTTGATGTAGACGATATCTTGCCGATCTCAAGATCGAGAGGAAGTCCTAGCGCCGCAAATCAGCAGCGCATCCGTGATCGCACACACGTTCGAGACACCGAGCAACCTCCGCCTCCTCGCTCCAGCGATGCAGCGGAAGCACAACTCTTTCTTGCCGAATAGCCACCGGGAACATGTATCTCGCTAGTCCGAGACCATGGGGAATAAATTCTAGAGGGGGAGAGAGATCCTTCACGAGGAGGTGTGAGAGACAAGTGAGGAGGGGGGCTCCTTTTATAGGAGGAGGGGGGAACCCCAAGGGGGTGGCCGGCGCATGGGGCTTCCCCCTTGCCCTCCCCTCTTCATGTGGGTGGACACTCCACTCACAAATCTCCTTTAAATTCCCTCCACTCAAAAGTCCACTCAAATTCCCATTAAATTTCCACAAAATTTAATGCAAACTCTCATTAAATAAAACTATTTTATTTTATTCAGAATTTTGTCAATTACTTTAATGACAAACATTCACAAATAACCCCTTGCTAGAATTCCATTTCACATGCATAACCACTTTATGCAATTTCACCCGAAAACCTGTTTCGGTATCTAGTGAAATAAATTCCTGCGCTTGTTCATTCTTTCGGCATGAAACATTTGCTCCAATTGGATGTCGGTGTCTCTTAAGTGTGTCACCCTACGGTTCGTGAATAATGCGGACATGATCGAGACCCCTCTCGGATCAATAATCAGAAGCGGGATCTGGAGACCCATACTGACTCCCACACATTCAACGATGACTTTCTTGTGATCGTCGGAACCTTTTACGCTAGTATCTTAATCCCTTTGTTTCACGACATATTACATGTCCGAGATTCGATCATCGGTATCTCCATACCTAGTTTGATCTCGTTACCGACATGCACTCTTTTCTTGTTCCTGTGATATAACATTCTAGTGATCAAATCACTTGCTTGCAAGCTAATCAATGTGATATCACCGAGAGGGCCCAGAGTATATCTATCCGTCATCGGGATGAACAAATTCCACTCTCGATCCATGGGCCTCAACATAACACTTTATTAGTTCTGAATCCATCTTTATAATCACCCTGTTACGGTGTGACGTTTGATGTTATCAAGAAACTCTTCCGGTGTTAGTGATTGACATGATCTCATGGTCTAAGGATTAGGATCACTTTGTAAGTTGTTATAGCAATATAAACTCAATGACTTTGATCGTAATGCTATACTTCGGATGAATGTTCATCACACCATTACACTAATGTTGTGATCCCGTTATTAACAACATCCAATGTCCATGATCAGGAAACCTTGATCATCTTGTTAATCAACGAGCTAGTTTATGAGAGAGGCATAACTAGGAACTTTCTGTTTGTTTATTAAACACACATGTATTAACGTTTCCGTATTAATACAATTATAGCATGCAAAATAAACATCTATCATATACTTGGAATACACGTAATAAACACTTTATTATTGCCTCTCAGGGCATATTCCCTTCAGTCTCCCACTTGCACTAGAGACAATAATCTAGTTACATAGTGATAAATCTAACACCCATTGAGTTCTGGTGTTGATCATGTTTTGCTCTAGGGAGAGTTTTAGTCAACGGATCTGCTACATTGAGATCCGTATGTACGTTACAAATCTTTATATCTCCATCCTTGACATGCTCGCGGATGGAGTGAAACCGGCGCTTAATATGCTTGGAATGTTTGTGAGACCTTGGCTCTTTGGCATTGGCAATGGCACCATTGTTGTCACAATAGATCACCATTGGGTCCAACGCGTTTGCCACCACTCCTAGTTCGGATATGAACTCCTTCATCCAAACTGCTTCCTGAGCCGCTTCTAAAGTAGCAACATATTCGGACTCCGTTGTTGATCCCGCTACCACAGGTTGTTTGGAGCTCCTCCAACTAACCGCTCCGCCATTCATGAGAAATACGTATCCGGATTGAGACTTAGAGTCATTCGGATCGGTGTCAAAGCTAGCATCGACATAACATTTAGCGACGAGCTCTTCTTCACCTCCGTATACAAGAAACATATCCTTAGTTCTTCGTAAGTACTTAAGGATATTCTTGACAGCTATCCAGTGTTCCGAACCTGGATCCGATTGGTACCTACTAGTCAAACTAATAGCATGTGCCACATCCGGTCTTGTACATAGCATGTCGTACATTATAGAGCCTATGGCTGAAGCATAGGGGACTTTGTCCATTATCTCTCTTTCTTCCGCCGAAGCCGGACTTTGAGTCTTACTCAATGTCTTGCCTTGCAACATAGGTAAGAACCCCTTCTTACTTCCGTCCATTTTAAACTTCTTTAAAATCTTATCAAGGTATTTACTTTGCGATAGCCCTATTAGGCGCCTAGATCTATCTCTATAGATCTTTATGCCTAATATGTATGACGCTTCACCTAGGTCCTTCATTGAAAATTTGCTGTTTAGATAACTTTTAACACTGTTTAAAAGATCTATATCATTTCCGATCAATAATATGTCATCCACATATAATATCAGAAATGCCACATTGCTCCCACTCACTTTCTTGTAAATACAAGCTTCTCCATAAGTTTGGACAAATCCAAACTCTTTGATTTCCTCATCAAAGCGGAGATTCCAACTTCGTGATGCTTGCTTCAATCCATAGATGGATCGCTGAAGCTTGCACACCTTGTTAGCATCCTTAGGATCGACAAAACCCTTTGGTTGTATCATATACAACTCTTCTTCAATATTACCATTGAGAAACACGGTTTTGACATCCATCTGCCATATCTCATAATCGAAATATGCAGCAATTGCTAACATAATCCTAACTGACTTTAGCATCGCTACGGGAGAGAAAGTCTCATCGTAGTCAACTCCTTGAATTTGTCGAAACCCCTTTGCGACAAGTCGAGCTTTATAGACGGTCACATTACCATCAGCATCAGTTTTCCTTTTGAAAATCCATTTGTTCTCCACGGCCTTTCGGTCGTGAGGTAATTCCACCAAGTTCCAAACTTGATTTTAATACATGGATTCCATCTCGGATTTCATGGATTCTAACCATTTGTTGGAATCCGGGCTCATCATCGCTTCTTCATACATCGCAGGGTCATCATTTTCATCAACCATGAAATTCATGACAGGATTTCCGTATAGCTCGGGAGCTGCACGCGTCCTGTTTGACCTGCGAGGTTCGATAGTACTCTCTTTCGGAGTTTCATGATCATTATCATTAGTTCCCTCTTCAACAGGTGGAGCCAACTCCGGAACAACTTCCGGTGCTGCGCTACTCGCCATACTTTGAAGAGAAGGTTCCACAACCTCTTCGAGTTCTACCTTCCGACTACTCACACATTTCGCGAGAAACTCTTTCTCTAGAAAGGATCCATTCTTGGCAACAAAAACCTTGCCCTCGGATCTGTGATAGAAGGAATACCCAATAGTTTCCTTAGGGTATCCTATGAAGACGCATTTTTCCGCTTTGGGTTCGAGTTTATCCGGTTGAAGTTTCTTCACATAAACATCGCATCCCCAAACTTTGAGAAATGACAGCTTAGGTTTGTTTCCAAACCAAAATTCATACGGTGTCTTTTCAACGGATTTAGATGGTGCCCGATTTAAAGTGAATGCATCAGTTTCTAGTGCATAACCCCAAAATGACAACGGCAAGTCCGTCAGAGACATCATAGATCGAACCATATCTAATAAAGTACGATTACGACGTTCCGACACACCATTTCGCTGTGTTTTTCCGGCAGGTGTGAGTTGTGAAACAATTCCACACTCTTTCATGTGAGTGCTAAACTCGTAACTTAGATACTCTCCTCCACGGTCGGACCGTAGAAATTTGATCTTTTTATTACGATGATTTTCCACTTCATTCTGAAATTCCTTGAACTTTTCAAAGGTTTTAGACTTGTGTTTCATCAAGTAGATATAACCGTATCTACTCAAATCATCCGTGAAAGTAACAAAATAACGATATCCACCTCGCGCCGACACACTCATTGGACCACATACATCAGAATGTATGATTTCCAATAAATCTGTCGCCCGTTCCATTGAACTGGAAAACGGCGTTCTAGTCATCTTGCCCATAAGGCATGGCTCACATGTATCAAATGATTCATAATCAAGTGATTCCAAAAGTCCATCCGAATGGAGCTTCTTCATGCGTTTAACGCCAATATGACCTAGACGGCAGTGCCACATATATGCGGATATATCATCATTAAGTTTAATCCTTTTAGCATCAACGTTATGAATATGTGTAACATTATCATCGAGATCTAATAGAAATAAACCATTCATCATCGGTGCATGACCATAAAAGATTTCGTTCATATAAATGGAACAACCATTGTTCTCGGATTTAAATGAATAACCACTTCGCATCAAACACGATCCAGATACAATGTTCATGCTCAGTGCAGGCACCAGATAACATTTATTCAAGTTTATAACTAATCCCGACGGCAAGTGGAGAGGCAGCGTTCCGACGGCGATCACATCAACGCTTGATCCATTGCCGACACGCATCTTGACCTCACCCCTTGCTAGTGGTCGCTTGTTCCGTAGCCCCTGATTCGAGTTACAAATATTAGCAACTGAACCGGTATCAAATACCCAGGTGCTACTGCGAGCACTAGTCAAGTACACATCAATAACATGTATATCATATATACCTTTGTTTGCCTTGCCGGCCTTCTTGTCTGCCAGATACTTGGGGCAGTTGCGCTTCCAGTGGCCAGTCCCCTTACAATAGTAGCACTCGGAATCAGACTTAGGTCCAACTCGGGGTTTCTTTTCAGGCGCGGCAACAGGCTTGCCGCCCTTACTTCCCTTCCGTTTTCCCTTCTTGTCTTTCGTGAAACCAGTGTTCCTATTGATCATCAACACTTGATGTTCCTTTTTGATCTCCACTTCTGCAGTTTTAAGCATTGACAGAAGTTCGGGGAGAGACTTCTTCATGCCTTGCATATTATAGTTCATCACGAAGCTCTTATAGCTAGGTGGCAGAGACTGCAGAACACGATGGATGCCTAAGTCAATGGGAATCGATATTCCCAAGGACACAAGCTTATCGGCGTAACCCGACATCTTGAGTACATGCTCACTAATGGAGCTGTGCTCTTCCATCATGCAGCTAAAGAACTTTTCTGAAGCGTTGTAGCTCTCTACAGCAGCATGTGTGTCAAAAATCATTTTCAACTCACCCATTGTATCAAATGCATTGCCGTTTTCGAAACGCTTTCGAAGTTCTGGCTCTAGCCCATACAATATGCCGCAATGAACTAAGTTGTGGTCCTCGTGACGAGTCTGATAGACATTCTTCTCCTTGTCAGGGGCATCATCAAAAGGTGGGGGGCCTAACGGCGCTTCTAGAAAATATTGCTTTTGTGCAGCAGAGAGGAGAATCCTCAAATTCATGGCCCATTCGGTAAAGTTGCTACCGTTCGTTGCTAGTTTCTCTTTCTCCATGAACACATTGAAATTAAAAGCAGGTGGTGCCATCTACAACAGAATTTGTAAAGTTTAGACTAAGTGTATGATAGATTGAGTTCAAATAATCCATATTACGAATGAACTCCCACTCAAAAACGACATCCCTCGTGCCTTTTTGGTGATTACATGAACCAAATCCACTACACCAAGTCCGATCATCACGTGAGTCGGTATAGCTTCAAAGGCGAGCATCAAATGGGCATCATATCAACTATATGACTCATGCTTAACCTTTCGGTCCGTGTTCCGAGGCCATGTCTGTACATGCTAGGCTCGCCAAGTTAGAACCTCAGTATTCACGTGTGTAACTGTTTTACACCCGAAATATGGTCGTGGATCCAAGAACACCCGATCATCACGTGATGTCTTGGAGCGACGAAAACATAATCGGTGCATACTAAAGGAAGAACACATTCTTATCTTGATATTTAACTGAGGGATCATCTTATTATGCTAACAAAGCGCTAAACAAGCAATATAAGATGCTATCAAACATCATATGTTTATTAGTGAAATGATATGGTTCCCGCAGATGATCTCTATCATGTGCATCGTGGTATGATCACTATCATACCTATATGTGTAAATCCAAGGTCTATGGATTTTACACGCTATGTGTGTTGTAAGAGTATCATCTCATACTTCTACTTACAACACTACCATATCATAACACTAGCCCAGCAACAATCTAAACTAGATGCCTCTAATTTATCCATTGCAAGTTTTACATGGCTTAGGGATTTCGAGATAGAACCGTTCTTACCTACGACCATGAACCACAACCAGGATAACCAAATTGTTGACAAATTGCTTGCAAAATAGATATTGACTATAGTAGGAGAGACAGACACCCGCTAGCCACTTATGCAAACTAGTTGCATGTCAAGCGTGGAACAGGTCTCATGTGCGAGGACATGTAAAGTTTGTCCGGGCCGCTTCATCCCACTATGCCACCAATATCCAAAATTACAACAAAGGAGCAACAACATGATCATCATCGCCCACATACTCATATGTGTACTACCCGTGTAAAGTATCTACGCATAGATCCGGCTCTGATACCACTGTAGGGTTCGCAGCATAGAAAACAAAATTTTTCCTACGATGGGAACTATGTACCAAGATCTATCTACTAGATACAAACAACGGGCGGATGTATATCTGTATAGAACATACCCTTGAAGACCGACAAAGCTTAACGAGTTCGACTCGTGGTTGATGTAGACGATCTCTTGCCGATCTCAAGATCGAGAGGAAGTCCTAGCGCCGCAAATCAGCAGCGCATCCGTGCTCGCACACACGTTCGAGGCACCGAGCAACCTCCGCCTCCTCGCTCCAGCAATGCAGCGGAAGCACAACTCTTTCTTGCTGAATAGCCACCGGGAACATGTATCTCGCTAGTCCGAGACCATGGGGAATAAATTCTAGAGGGGGAGAGAGATCCTTCACGAGGAGGTGTGAGAGACAAGTGAGGAGGGGGGCTCCTTTTATAGGAGGAGGGGGGAACCCCAAGGGGGTGGCTGGCGCATGGGGCTGCCCCCTTGCCCTCCCTCTTCATGTGGGTGGACACTCCACTCACAAATCTCCTTTAAATTCCCTCCACTCAAAAGTCCACTCAAATTCCCATTAAATTTCCACCAAATTTAATGCAAACTCTCATTAAATAAAACTCTTTTATTTTATTCAGAATTTTGTCAATTACTTTAATGACAAACATTCACAAATAACCCCTTGCTAGAATTCCATTTCACATGCATAACCACTTTATGCAATTTCACCCGAAAACCTGTTTCGGTATCTAGTGAAATAAATTCCTGCGCTTGTTCATTCTTTCGGCATGAAACATTTGCTCCAATTGGATGTCGGTGTCTCTTAAGTGTGTCACCCTACGGTTCGTGAATAATGCGGACATGATCGAGACCCCTCTCGGATCAATAATCAGAAGCGGGATCTGGAGACCCATACTGACTCCCACACATTCAACGATGACTTTCTTGTGATCGTCGGAACCTTTTACGCTAGTATCTTAATCCCTTTGTTTCACGACATATTACATGTCCGAGATTCGATCATCGGTATCTCCATACCTAGTTTGATCTCGTTACCGACATGCACTCTTTTCTCGTTCCTGTGATATAACATTCTAGTGATCAAATCACTTTCTTGCAAGCTAATCAATGTGATATCACCGAGAGGGCCCAGAGTATATCTATCCGTCATCGGGATGAACAAATTCCACTCTCGATCCATGGGCCTCAACATAACACTTTATTAGTTCTGAATCCATCTTTATAATCACCCTGTTACGGTGTGACGTTTGATGTTATCAAGAAACTCTTCCGGTGTTAGTGATTGACATGATCTCATGGTCTAAGGATTAGGATCACTTCGTAAGTTGTTATAGCAATATAAAACCAATGACTTTGATCGTAATGCTATACTTCTGATGAATGTTCATCACACCATTACACTAATGTTGTGATCCCGTTATTAACAACATCCAATGTCCATGATCAGGAAACCTTGATCATCTTGTTAATCAACGAGCTAGCTTATGAGAGAGGCATAACTAGGAACTTTCTGTTTGTTTATTAAACACACATGTATTAACGTTTCCGTATTAATACAATTATATCATGCAAAATAAACATCTATCATATACTTGGAATACACATAATAAACACTTTATTATTGCCTCTCAGGGCATATTCCCTTCACCTATAGGTTCATATATGTATAGACATGACACGAATACACTTATTCTGTCAATAGTTGGTAGCGGCCTCTAGCAAGACGTGCCAGCTCCTTAATGCATACAAAGATCATATCGGACGCACCATCACAAGGTTTAGTACATGTCTTTCCCTTTGCCTCACGATACTTGGTCTAGCTCCAAGCTGACCTCCCTTTCTCGATATCGTGATTAGGAATCCCTTTACTAGGTTAACTCTTAACCATATGTAGCACGACCATGCATTTCTGGATCCGATCACTCGAGGGGCCCAGAGATATCTCTCTCAAGTAGAGAGGGGCAAATCCCATCTTGATTGACCATGCCTTGCAGCATGCTTCAGGACAAACCCGAAAGCTACCTTTATAACTACCCAGTTACGATGCAACGTTTGATATCCCCAAAGTAGGTCGATCCACATCTCAAGTACATGCGAAAATCTCAGGTCTAAGGACAAAACGTACACGATGTGCAGAGAGAGAGATGAAACTAATTGCCAGTCTCAAGTTAGGTCAGTCCAACCCCATGTTCATAACATGTGTCCACATCACTGGTTTGACATCTCCATGTCTATGACTTGCGAAACATAGTCATCAACCAATCGATGTGCTAGTCTAATATTCACGTGTGTCCTCACATGAACTCCGAATAGGGACAACTCTTAAATAACCATACAAGTATAGAGTTTCACAAACAATTCACGTAATTGCCAATCAATACAAGTTGCCTGATATGGATATTCAAGGAACATTACAATAACTCATGGATACATATGAAATATCATCATCTCTATGATTGCCTCTAGGGCATATTTCCTTCAGCATGCAAATGCCATGTGATGATTTTTATGAACCAAACAAGACAAGTAAAATAGTACTAAACAATAAACAAAACAATTATACATCAAATAAACTTAATTTGGCCTTTAAAACATTTTCCAAATAATTTTTATACACAAAATATGCCTACAAATGTCTCTGCATAAAATTATATTTTAACAGAAATAAAATACAAAAATAAGCCCATAGATGTTTAGTATTTATTTTTGTGATTCCAATGGTATCTTATTTGCATTTTTTGGATAATCATAACAAAAGTTATGAATTTTACAAGTTTAATATAAAAAAATCAATTCTGGAATTTTAAACAGACAGGCTAGGCCACATGGACTGTTTCTATTGGCTGGTACCCCTTCGCACGGATCGATCAACAAGGGATGTTAGATTTAAGTGACAGTCCACGGCCAAATCTGCTCATACTGATTCGATTAAGTGATCTAATCTTGCCCCTTAGATCTAGATCTAACGGCGCTAACTACTCTGACCATAGATGGGCGGCGCGAATGGGTGCTGGCAGCGGCGGCGCTACTGGCGTTGGTGCTCTGGCGATTCCAGAGGGGGCTAGGGGCAGTGGTTGGCCTTACCAGCCTCGCACGGCTGCGAGGAAGCTCAACGTGGTCGTGGTTGGGGCGGGGGCGTGCTGTAGCGGGGGCTAGAGCTCGTCAGAGTTACAGGCGGCGTCGGGTCCTTGCAGAGGGAGTTGTTGCCGACGCTCTGGATCATCCTAGCACAAACCAGATGTGTCAGGAGGTGTGCAAGGTCACGGCGAACACGACAGTGTCAAGGAGAAGGCAAGGGGCCTTCGGAGGTTACCCGGATTTCTCGACGGAGTTGAGCGGCGGTTCTGTTGTTTGCAGAGATGGACGGAGGCGACGTCCTAATGCAAGGCAGAGCAAACAAATGGCATGAGATGATGCACATGAACCAGACGAACAATCTCACATGATCCAGAAGTGAAGGTGGGCACTATACTCACCGGAATACGTTGCCGGAGGCGCTCGGTACTACGACGGTGCAAACGAGATTACAGGCAGCCTGGTGGCGGAGAAGGGGCGCTGAGTGAGGGGAAACGTGAGGAGTGGGGAGGGGTTTAAGTAGCCGGAGCTGGGTGAGGAGTTACTCGACAAATCACTGGTATTTAAGCGCGTAATCAACGGCAGTGACGCGGGGAGGTAACGGCGGCGACGACAGGGTCGGGGGTGCGGGGTTTGGGGACGATGATTACGTGGCATTTGGGGCCACCAGTCGATGGGCGCGGGGTAGGTTCGCGCTGCGTGAGAGAGCGAGAGAGGAAAGGCCCGGTGGGCTTGCTGGGCTAATTCTCCTACTGGGCCGAATGGGTGGCGCTAGCCTTTTTCTTTTTCTTTATTCCTTTTTCATTTCTGTTTTGATTTTCTAGATTCATTTTCAAATGTTTTTCAAGTGAGTTTATATTCAAACTTTCTCTAGATGTTTGTAAGATGAACCTTGCACATATTTGAATACAAAACATTGTTGTTCACTCAAAATACACATTGGACCCTTAAAATGTGAAATATGTTGGGAATATGCCCTAGAGGCAATCATGTATGATGATATTTCCCATTGTATTCATAAAGTTATTAAGTAGTCCTTGTATAAACATCTGATGTGTATCATTGAATATGTGATTCAGTTGTGGAACTATGCATTCATGTTGTTTGTACTAAATATCCTTGGTCATTGAGGTTGTGCTGGACACACAACTTAGACCAATGTGAAAGTTGGCTTGATGGCTCGGTTCCACTTGTCATGGGCATGGAGATGCTATTCCAACTTACACAGACTAGGCTAAAGAGTTTAGCGAGTCGGATTGACCCATATTGAGGTACAACGAACTAAGTTGTCATTTGTATATCTCAATCAATGTAATCCTTAGACCTGAGGTTGTTGCATAGTCCGAGTTGAGGATCACCGACTTAGGTTCTGTCAAACGCTGATCCGTAACTGGGCAGTTATAAAGGTAGGGTTCGGGTCGACTGAGAATCAAGCTGCGTGATGTGAATAACCAAGATGGGATTTTGCCCCTCCACTCGGAGAGATATTCTCTGGGCCCTCTCGTGAGATATGATTCGGAAAGCATGGCCATGCACGACTCGGTTAAGTGTTAACCGAGGCGATCGGCTAAGAGTTAGTCGGGTGAATCACTTATCTCGGATTGAGAAGAGAGTCGGACTATTTAAGGGATGACATATATTCGCCTATAGTCTGACAAGGTATATCGTGAGGCAAAAGGGACTCAGACGTAAGTCGCATTGGAAAGGCAAGTCGTCATGACTCTTTGGTACTTGGGAATCGGCAAGTTCTGCTAGGAGCCAATGCCGATTGATCGATTGTGAGTTGGACTCTAATCGTGTCCAAGTAACCATGAGCCTGCGGGGTCACACACTTAAGAGCGGGAGCAAGTTCGGATTGGATCTGAACATGTAATCTGGTTGGGTTGGACCTAAACCGGATTAGGACTGAGTTAGTGAGTTGGACTCACGATGACTAATGTTATATGGGCTTTAGTGAATGGGTCGCGCGAGCAGAGCCCACGTTCACTCCCTATATATAGTGGAGCACAGTAACCCAGAAAGGTTAATCGTTGTTCGGTTAGGTCATTCCATGTGTTGGAAACCCTAGCTCCACAGCAGTCCAGCCGCCGTAACGAACCTAGCAGTTCGCCGCCGGCGCTCCTCCTTGTACGTGTGGATACCAGCAGAGGTGCTGTACGATCAGCACCAGGACGATCGGATCGTGAGGACTGCACTGCATCAACTGACGCGCTTGATCAGTAATCCGCAACCGCGCGTCTAGTGGTAAACCTCGTGGCCTTCTACCTCAGCTAGATCTTGGGATCACCACGTTAGAGGAAAAAGTTTTGTTTTATCTCTGCGTGGCCCAACAGTTGTATCAGAGCGATAGCTTCTGGTTTTAGGCTCGAGATCTCGCATATGAGATATGCAGTAGGCTATAGATGAGATCTATGTGCTGTTTTGGTGGTCGATCTATGAGATAGATCGGTTTTGTATGAAGTTGATTGGATCAACTGTACTCGGGGAATGGTAGATCTGATTTCCGTGATCATACTGCTGAGGTCGTGGAACGACATACCCCTACCGGTCGGCTTCCGCCATCGGGGTAGACTGTGACACGTAAATCCAGAAGCGGTAATCGAAGATCAAAAAAGTTTGATCGAATCGGAACGATGGTCGGAATCCATGTTCGGATCGTAGATGAGATCTACGTTTTCGGAAAAATCGTCGGGCGCTGCCCGCACCCGTGAGGGGCGCTGCCCCTTCGATCCCCGCCCGCTATCCGGCTAGCGGGACCGCTGGCTTCGCCCTGTCGTAGCGCCTTAGATGTCGTTGCGAGTTTCACAACGCCGGTAGATATTGTATCTATGCATAACTTGTTTTTGCAGGAAGTTGTGAATGGTATGGTTCATGTGCATGTGATGTATGTGTGTAATCCATACGTGATCTGCGAATCACGGTTTTTGTCAGCCGGCTGGAGCCTAGGTGCTGTCACTTTATTGTATAACGACCTGCGTGTCGGATTCTCTATGTAATTTACTTTACTAAGCTAGTGTAGCTGTTTGAGAACCCGGAAGGCATGCAAGGCGTTATACATGTCGGCGACATGGAGTAAGACGGCAAGTGACAAGAGTTGGCACGAGTCGCATTACAGGCTTTGTGGAGATGGAGATCGCCATGAAGAGAGCCATACCATTTCACATTATAATTGCTTTATTTTGTATTATTGTTATGTCTCAGTTTTACCTCTATTAGATAGTCGGTAAAATTTAATCCCTCAAAGAAGGTCTAGTCGGTTTTCCCGCCAGTGTTTGCACCATCACAAGTCGGACATTTTTGGTAGTGGGCTCATAAAATTGAGGTGCTGCCAATTCTTTCCAACTAGGTGGGTTCGAGTCGGACTCTTACTGCAGAAACATTCGGTAAGCTAGACGGGTCTATCACAACGGTTGTGGGACTCGGGGAAAGGTCGGATGGGAGCCGGGGCATGTGATGCCACCCGTCCAACAGGAGTCGCATGAGATGCGATTGACAAGGAGTTGTCTACCTAGATCACTTGGCGGCTAGCGGTGATGCTAAAGCTCACTAGCCGACTTGCTTATTTAGGACCCTGAATCACTAAGTAACCATCGGAGGGGTGTTGGTTCTAGTGGGAGCATAAAATATTAAAATGTTTAATATTCTTGCTCTTTTATGAATACATGTCTTAAGTGTTTTGCATATTTTCTGTTGTAGATCATGGCACCAAGTAGCAGTCACTCTCAGATATCCGGTTTTGCGTTGAGAACCATTCTTGAGAAAGATAAACTGAACGACACTAATTTTACCAACTGGTATCGAAATCTGAGAATTGTTCTCAAACAAGAAAAGAAGGACCATGTCCTAGACAACCCACTTCCAGATGAGCCGAATGAGAATGCGACTGTCGCAGCCACCAATGCCTACCGTCGGGCTAAGGATGAGTCCACGGATATCAGCTGTCTTATGCTTGCTCACATGGAACCGGACTTGCAAAAGCAGTTCGAGCATGTTGAGGCCTACGATATGATCGAAAGCCTCAAAAGTATGTTCCAGGCTCAGGCGAAGACTGAGAGGTATCAAGTCTCTCAGGCTTTGCTGAGTTGCAAGCTTAAGGATGGTGATCCACTGAGTCCGCATGTGATCAAAATGGTTGGTTACGTGCAGTCTATGGAGAGGCTTGGCTACCCCATAAGCGAAGAGTTCGCTACGGATATAATTCTGAACTCTCTTCCTAGTGCATATGGGCAGTTCATTTCGAACTACCACATGCATGGCATGGATAAGAAGCTCACTGAATTGCATGGGATGCTCAAGCAGGCAGAGGCGGATCTCAAGAAGGGCACCAGTCAAGTGTTGATGGTGCAGAATAAGGCTAAGTTCAAGAAGAGTTCTTGGACTAAGAAGAAGGCTAAGTCAGGAGGAAAGCAGGCTCAGGACCCTGTCCCAAGCGCTTCCTCAGGGACTAAGCCATCTCCTTCAGCCGGATCCACTTGCTTCTACTGCAAGGCGGATGGCCATTGGAAGAGGAACTGCAGCAAGTACTTGGCCGACAAAGCCAAGAGTGGAGGTATGACTTCCGACTCAGGTACACTTGTTTGCAATGTTATAGACATATATCTTGCTGATGCACCTAATAGTTCTTGGGTATATGATACCGGATCAGTTATTCACATCTGCAACTCGTTGCAGGGACTGGTAAGAACTAGGAGCGTAGCAAGAGGCGAGGTTGATATTCGAGTCGGCAACAAAGCAAGAGTTGCTGCGTTGGAAGTCGGCACGATGCAACTTCATTTACCTTCCGGATTCATTATGGAACTAAATAATTGTTATTATGTTCCAGTGCTCAGTCGAAACATTATTTCTGCTTCATGTTTGATGAGGCAAGGCTATGAGTCGAATATCAAGAATAATGGTTGTTCTTTGTATTTGAATGATATGTTTCACGGCTTTGCACCCGTCCAGGACGGGTTATTTATTTTGAATCTTGATGGTGAGTCGGTTTATAACATAAATGTTAAAAGGTTGAAACCAAATGATCTGAATATGACTTACTTTTGGCACTGTCGGCTTGGTCATATAAGTTGGAAACGCATGAAGAAGCTCCATGATGATGGACTCCTAACTTCGTTTGACTTGGAGTCATTCGAGACATGCGAATCTTGCCTACTCGGCAAAATGACCAAGACACCTTTTGCAAAGAGTTGCGAAAGGGCGTCTGACTTGTTGGGACTAGTACATAGTGATGTATGTGGACCAATGAGCACGACAGCCAGGGGTGGTTATGAGTACTTCATTACCTTCACTGATGATTTGAGTAGGTATGGATATATCTACTTAATGAAACATAAGTCGGAAGCCTTTGAAAAGTTCAAAGAATTCCAGAATGAAGCACAGAATCAACTCGGCAAGAAAATAAAGTTTCTTCGGTCGGACCGAGGAGGCGAGTACATGAGCCATGAGTTTGATGACCATCTGAAAAGTTGTGGAATAGTTCCTCAACTTACTCCGCCAGGAACGCCACAAAGGAATGGTGTTTCGGAAAGGCGGAATCGGACCTTGTTGGACATGGTACGATCAATGATGAGTCGGACAGATCTGCCTTTATCATTTTGGGGTTATTGTCTAGAAACAGCGGCGTTCACACTAAACAAAGTACCATCAAAATCGGTAGAGAAGACACCGCATGAGATGTGGACAGGCAAAAAGCCGATTTTGTCTTTTCTTAAGATTTGGGGTTGTGAAGCTTTTGTCAAGCGACTTCAGTCGGACAAGCTTACGGCCAAGTCGGATAAATGTATTTTCGTGGGGTATCCGAGGGAAACCTTGGGTTACTACTTCTACAACCGAGAAGAGGGCAAAGTGTTTGTCGCTCGGAACGGTGTCTTCCTTGAGAAAGAGTTTCTCAGTCGGGGAGTAAGTGGGAGCACGGTGCAACTCGAAGAAATTCGAGAGGAATCGGCTAATAGCGAATCGGCTAATAGCGAATCGGCAAAAACCTTGGAGGTTGAGCCGATCGTGGCAGCTGAGCCGACAACAGCACCTGTACTACGAAGATCGGCAAGATTACGAAGTGTTCGTGATGTGTTACTGTTAGACAGTGATGAGCCGGCAAATTATTCGGAAGCGATGGTGGGATCTGATTCCGAGTCATGGCTTGGAGCCATGAGATCCGAGATAAAGTCCATGGATGAAAATCAAGTTTGGAACTTGGTTGATCTGCCAGACGGTGCAAGACCCGTCGAGTGCAAATGGGTCTTTAAGAAGAAAACTGATATGGATGGAAATGTTTCAATCTATAAAGCACGCCTTGTCGCGAAGGGGTTCCGACAAGTTCAAGGAGTTGATTACGACGAGACCTTCTCGCCCGTAGCGATGCTTAAATCAGTTCGGATCATGTTAGCTATAGCGGCCTATTTCGACTATGAGATATGGCAGATGGATGTCAAAACGGCTTTCCTTAATGGAAAATTAACCGAGGACGTGTATATGATACAGCCCGAGGGTTTTGTCGATCCGGCTAATGCTGACAAGGTATGCAAACTTCAGAAATCCATTTATGGGTTGAAGCAAGCATCTCGGAGTTGGAATATTCGTTTTGATGAGGTAGTCAAATCGTTTGGCTTCATCAAAAGTGATCATGATTCTTGTTTGTACAAGAAGTTTAGTGGGAACAAAGTAAATTTTCTAATCTTATATGTGGATGACATATTACTGATTGGAAATGATGTCCATATGTTGCAAGAAACCAAGGAATCATTGGAAAGGAGTTTCTCAATGAAAGACTTGGGTGAGGCAACATACATCCTCGGAATCCGGATCTATAGAGATAGATCAAGGAGGCTCATTGGATTGAGTCAGAGTACTTATTTGGACAAAGTGTTGAAAAAGTTCAACATGGAATCGTCTAAGAAGGGGTTCTTACCGATGTCCCATGGTGTAAAACTTAGCAAGACTCAGTGTCCTTTGACAACTGATGAGCGAAGTAGGATGAGTGCGATTCCATATGCTTCTGCAGTTGGATCCATCATGTACGCCATGATTTGTACTAGGCCGGATGTTTCCTATGCTCTAAGTGTTGTGAGCAGATACCAGGCTGATCCTGGAGAGATCCACTGGACAGCGGCTAAAAATATCCTAAAGTACTTGAGAAGGACTAAGGATATGTTCTTGGTTTATGGTGGTGAAGATGAACTCAGTGTAAAGGGTTACACGGATGCGAGTTATCTCACCGACTCTGATGATTCTCGTTCGCAATCCGGATACGTGTTTATTATAAACGGAGGTGCTGTGAGCTGGAAAAGTTCCAAGCAAGAGACTGTGTCTGCATCTACAACAGAGGCTGAGTATATTGCTGCCTCGGAGGCAGCAAAGGAAGCTGTTTGGATGAGGAATTTCCTCATGGATCTTGGTGTGGTTCAGGGCTCGTCCAATCCGTTGGACGTATATTGTGACAACAATGGTGCTATTGCACAAGCCAAGGAACCTAGACAACACCAGAAGAACAAGCACATACTCATGCGGTACCACCTAATTCGCCAGTTCGTGGATCAGGGTGATATCAAGTTATGCAAGGTACACACGGATGCAAATATTGCGGATCCGTTGACAAAGCCATTACCCCAGCCGAAGCATGAGGCACACCTGAGAGCCATGGGCATTAGATGCTTAGACATGTGATGTCGGAAGATTGACTCTAGTGCAAGTGTGAGACTGTTGGGAATATGCCCTAGAGGCAATCATGTATGATGATATTTCCCATTGTATTCATAAAGTTATTAAGTAGTCCTTGTATAAACATCTGATGTGTATCATTGAATATGTGATTCAGTTGTGGAACTATGCATTCATGTTGTTTGTACTAAATATCCTTGGTCATTGAGGTTGTGCTGGACACACAACTTAGACCAATGTGAAAGTTGGCTTGATGACTCGGTTCCACTTGTCATGGGCATGGAGATGCTATTCCAACTTACACAGACTAGGCTAAAGAGTTTAGCGAGTCGGATTGACCCATATTGAGGTACAACGAACTAAGTTGTCATTTGTATATCTCAATCAATGTAATCCTTAGACCTGAGGTTGTTGCATAGTCCGAGTTGAGGATCACCGACTTAGGTTCTGTCAAACGCTGATCCGTAACTGGGCAGTTATAAAGGCAGGGTTCGGGTCGACTGAGAATCAAGCTGCGTGATGTGAATAACCAAGATGGGATTTTGCCCCTCCACTCGGAGAGATATTCTCTGGGCCCTCTCGTGAGATATGATTCGGAAAGCATGGCCATGCACGACTCGGTTAAGTGTTAACCGAGGCGATCGGCTAAGAGTTAGTCGGGTGAATCACTTATCTCGGATCGAGAAGAGAGTCGGACTATTTAAGGGATGACATATATTCGCCTATAGTCTGACAAGGTATATCGTGAGGCAAAAGGGACTCAGACGTAAGTCGCATTGGAAAGGCAAGTCGTCATGACTCTTTGGTACTTGGGAATCGGCAAGTTCTGCTAGGAGCCGATGCCGATTGATCGATTGTGAGTTGGACTCTAATCGTGTCCAAGTAACCATGAGCCTGCGGGGTCACACACTTAAGAGCGGGAGCAAGTTCGGATTGGATCTGAACATGTAATCTGGTTGGGTTGGACCTAAACCGGATTAGGACTGAGTTAGTGAGTTGGACTCACGGTGACTAATGTTATATGGGCTTTAGTGAATGGGTCGCGCGAGCAGAGCCCACGTTCACTCCCTATATATAGTGGAGCACAGTAACCCAGAAAGGTTAATCGTTGTTCGGTTAGGTCATTCCATGTGTTGGAAACCCTAGCTCCACAGCAGTCCAGCCACCGTAACGAACCTAGCATTTCGCCGCCGGCGCTCCTCCTTGTACGTGTGGATACCAGCAGAGGTGATGTACGATCAGCACCAGGACGATCGGATCGTGAGGACTGCACTGCATCAACTGACGCGCTTCATCAGTAATCCGCAACCGCGCGTCTAGTGGTAAACCTCGTGGCCTTCTACCTCAGCTAGATCTTGGGATCACCACGTTAGAGGAAAAAGTTTTGTTTTATCTCTGCGTGGCCCAACAAAATAAACCCATGTCTTAATTAATCATTTATAATAGGCATAAGAATGGTTTTGGATTTATATTTTTGTTTTGAAATTTTTGACCAAGCTTTGGAAACAACATTCAAACCCATAACCAAACCTTTTCTGGTTAAAACAAGTATTCTCATAATAGAGAGTAGAAATAACTCCATTGCCTTTCCTACATAAAATATTAGGCAACAAATTTACTTCTGTTTGGAAATCTTCTTTGAAAATGATCCAAGTGCTTATCAATGCATGCATGATATGCAAACCTTATAAATCATGATTTTTGGGATGTTACACCCACCTAGTTGATACATTTAAGTATAAGAGTGCTATGCCAAGCCATGACACACACTTGTGGCAGATTGTGGGACCATGCCTCAACATTGCATGGGATCTAGACCTCTCTAGGCTGGATAGAAACACATTCACCAACTTTTTGTTGTATGACTCATCACTTGGCCAATATGATCCTACCTACTTGATAGATCTAAGTATGATTTTCTATGCCAAGACATGATGAGACACTTTGTGCCAGATGTGGGCCCATGTCACATCCCAAGATTTTCCAAATCTTGTAATGTTAAAAATAAATAAACAAAATAAATAATTATTGAAAATTAGGGTGAAAAGAAACTTTTGTTTATAAATGGAAACTTAAAAATCCCATCTTGAACAATGTTTGAATCTACTAAATTCAAATCAAGTGAAATGCATTCTTCATAAATGCATCTGGAAATATAAACACTTAGAGAATAAACCAAAACTCTAAAACCCTAATGGAAGGAAAACATTTCCAAGATATCTCTAAGACCATGGATTTGATCCAAATAAGAATCTATCAACAAACATTTACAAATGATCAAGAAAGACAAATAGAAATATTATAAAACCATAGAAATTGATTTCATTCAATTTGGAGCCATAGATAAAATCTTATTAATTTAATAAGATAAGGAAATTGAATTTCCAAAGCTAATAAAGCACCTATCTAAAATCCATACCAATTGGTGAGCAAATAATCCTAAAGAGATTTAAAAAGATAAACAAATCTTAAATAAGATTTTACCAATTGGAATCACCAAGTTTGGATCTATAAATAAAAGGATATGGATTTTATAAGATAAAGATAGAAATATTAAATGAGGAATATTTAAAAGTCCAAATTAAATTTTGACCTAATCCATAAGCAAATGGAATAAATATAATCCAAATCCAAATAAAATAATGGATAAATAGTTTTCAAATTAATTGAAAGGGCATTAACCAAATCCTATTCTAGTTGAATAAAGATAAAATCCCTATTAGAAATGATTAAATAAATCATGGGAAAATAGAATTTGGAATTTACCCAAGTGGAATAAAAGTTATTTAATTAACTTAAATAAGATCAAAGAAATCTTCCAAATAAAATTGATGGAAATAAAACTATATTTAATTTCATTGGAATAAAGACAAGTATCCAATTTAATATGATTAATAAATCATATTAAAATTATTCCAAATAATTCAAGGTGAATTATTTGACACCCCAATAAATAAATAAAACCTACTGAACAGGTTTTGGGAAAATTGAAGTTAAATAAGGGTTAAAAATATATTTGATATTAATTGAATTTAAAACAAAGGCTTTGTTTTGAATAATTAAAAGACCCTAAAAAATAAAAGATTTATTCTAAATATGACTTCAGAATGCATTATTAATCAGTGTTTTAATCCACACAAAGTTTGAGAGAAGTTTGAATTCAAATAGATGTTTAAAAATATTAAACAAAATCAAAACACAATAATAAGAATGGAAAAAGAAAAATGATCAGAACAAAAAAAATAGCAGAAGCTAGCCCAACCTGGCAGACCCAGCCCAGCCTAGCTAGCCCATTTAGTTCCTCCCTGCAGGAAAAACGATTCCCACCAAAGTTTTCACCCGCAGAGCCTATGACCGCCTGGACCCACTTTCCCCTTCTCTCTTTAACCGATAAGTGGACCCCACGACCACGTCAGCGTCTTCCCCAGCGCGACCCGTTCCTCCCCTAAATTTCTCGTTGTTTCTGCGTTGATTTCGCAATGTTACTACGCGTTAATGGCCGATTAATTCCTCGCTGCAGCGGCGCCCTCTTAAGCACCTCTCCCTCCTCTCCGTTTCCCCCTCAATCTCCCACCCTAGCACGCCCCCAGGCTGCCTAATTTTGCGCTGCACCGCCACTGTCTCCGGCGAGCACTTCCATCGATTTCGGCCACCCTCCACTGCGCCTTGCCCCCTCGACCACGGTCACTTGCTCCCCATATCCTGGCGAACCTCGCCGTAGTGCCAGCTCGCCCCGCGCGCTCCATAGCGTCGGCAACGTCGACCACCAAGCATCGCCACCGTCTGCCTCTACTCCGACGATCTCTACTTGTAACATCCGACCGCCGACCCCTCTCTTTGATCCTCCCGTACTCACCACTCTCCTACGCGTCTAACGACACCATTCGTTTGTTCCAGCATGCCCTGTAGCGACGTACCCGACAACAGCCGAGCGAGCCCGACGTCAGGCAGACTTCCGGTGAGCAATCCGCGTCACCATCGTGCGCCCCTTGACGAGCTACCACCACGTTGAACATCGACATGATCCCCCGAACCCGGTGAGCTACCCCTCTCTCTCTCTCTAACCCCCTGTATCACCGGCAACCTCGCTTGCCGAGCGCGCGCCGCCAGTCGCCGCTGCTTTTTGGTCGATGCGTGAGAGCCATTGGATCTGAATCAGACGCGTAGGATTAGATTTTACTCGAAAAGGTATGGTTGAACCTAAGCCGCGAGATTAAACTTAGATCCAAAGCACCAGATAGGTCGATCCGCATGAACCATTTTTGTCCAATGAAAAACAGCCACGTGGCCCTGTCTGTTTATAAAAAACAGGATTTGATCTATTAGATGACCAAATTTTTAAATAGCATAACTTTCAAACCACATGTCCAAATTTTGCAAATTTTATATCAATGGATTCAGAAAAACAAGTACTTTCTAACCATGCACTTTGTTTAGTAAATTTCTTCTGGTAAAATGGTCGTTTTTGTAGAAACTTGTGTAGGCATATTTTGAGTATAAAATTCTTTCTAAAATTATTTGGGTAATAAAATCTCTTGTTTGTTTTGAACCTACTGACCATAGAAATCAATTTATGGTTTCAAAAACATATTTGGTGAAGCAAAAAAAGAAATCTTTGATTTAAAACCTTTCTAGTCAAATAAAAATATTGTTTATTTGTTGAAAACACTTTTTGGGGAAAAACCTTTGAGAAATGTTTTGATTTAAACTCTCTGACCCTAACCACCAAGTTTTATGATTTGAAAATGTATTTGGTGAACCCTATAAAGATTGTTGCTTTGCTAAAGGCATTTTCAACCACATAAAATATTGATTTGGTTTAAAAATGGTTTATAAGTAAAATCTTTTGCAAATGATTTTGCCACTTTTATAAAATGACCAATAGGTGTTTTAGAATGTTTATAACCTATTAGAAACCACTTTTCCAAATAAAAAAATCTTTTGCATGCTTGCATGCATTGTTTTGTTTCTATTATTTTATGTGATGTTTGCTTGAATGGTAGATTGAAATTGTGCCATGCTTGATTGAATTGTAGTGATTTGAAGAGTGTGATCATTGCAAAGACAAGGAGTGAACTTATATTCTCTACCAAAAAGGCCAGTGGTGCTTCATACTTTTGTCCCATTATTTTCACTATGCATTAGGGATATTTCTAAGTAGGATATGCATGGAATTTTGCTAAGTATGAACTATGCCATGGGAAATCCAAGTAGATGAAACCTTAGTAGAATTTTCCTAAGTTAAGATTCCTACTACTATCATGCTTAGCTTAGCTAGTAGAAAACAAGGGTGGTTTATATTCATGCTATGCAATATTTCTAAGTCAAGGACTTGTGTTTTGTTTAATAAAACAACTAAGTGAATGAATCACCTGGGTGGAATGGAAGGAATGGTTTGTGTTGAGTGATTACACAAGGCCCATTTCTATGGTTTACCTTGTGTATCTCACTTGTGGAAGGCCACCCAGGAACAAAGATATTTGAGATGTCAAATGTTGAGAAGCTTCAAGTGCAGCCACTTGGCATTATGGGCTCTGCCTGGATCATACAGGTTGCAATAACTTAGCCAAATGGACAATTGGTGGTAAGGGTTTGATAGGTTGGAACGCGTCCATTCTGGTCTAAGGGAAGGCTTCTGAAAGATCTTGTCTTGGTGAAACCAAGTCTTGTGGGGAAAGTGCACCACCTCTGAAGAGTGTAAAATCTAAGTACTTAGCCATATCCCTGGTAAAGGACAATTTGAGCATCAAGACATGGAAGCTATCAAGAAACTCCTCATCCCAATTTCTAAGTTAAAAACTTGTGGTTGAACAAGGGTTGAAGGATCAACAATTTCTATTGGAAGATGCCTTCGGTGATTTTTGACAAACAAAAACTTAGTGTTTTCAAATGATAAGGAAAATCTATTTTGAGAAAATCATCCTAAGCTCCACTTAGCCAAATGCATATAGATGATAGACTCCACTATGCTACCATAGTATCACTTGCCAATACAATTCAAATGTATTAACCCTTGTTGCTGTAACTTGGTCTGTTGCAGGTTTGTTTGATGTTAGTAAGATGTGTTGATTAGGATTACAAGTCTACAACCAACATGTTTGCATGTGGCACTTTGAAGATGAAGGACCCCATGTTATTGTTATATTCTGCTGCATTGTAATGAGATAGCCAAATGAGCTATGTAAGATGTAATAAATTATTTTATTCCTGGTTATAAAGTTGTATTATGACCTATGTTTCTTGATATTACATATTAACTGTGGATGCTATCTATTGATCCAGGGACTAGCATTGTAAACACAGGGGTCTCTACCTTATTAAAGGTTGGGACCTCTACAGCCCATGCCAACATTGCATGGTCTATAGACCTCTTTAGGTGGGCTTAAAACACCATCATCAACCTAGTGGTTGTGTGCATCAGCACTTGGCCAACATGATGCCACCCTGTTGATAGATCTTAGTATAACACTACTATGCCAAGACATGATGATACACAGCTGTGGCAAATGTGGGGCCATGCCAACATTGCATGGGCTATAGACCTCTTTGGGATGGATAGAAACACCATCATCAACTTAGTGGGTGTGTGAGTCACTACACCTTACCATCATGATCCCACCCAGTTGATACATCTAAGTATAAGAGTACTATGCCAAGCCATGAAACACACTTGTGGCAGATTGTGGGGCCATTCCAACATTGAATGGGATCTAGACCTCTCTAGGCTGGATAGAAACACCTTCACCAACTTGTTGTTGTATTTCTCATCACTTGACCAACATGATCCTACCTACTTGATAGATCTAAGTATGATTTTTCTATGCCAAGACATGATGAGAAACTTTGTGGTAGACGTGGGCCCATGCCAACATTGCATGGTCTATAGACCTCTCTGGATGAGCTTGAAACACCATCATCAACCTAGTGGTTGTGTGCATCAGCACTTGGCCAACATGATGCCACCCTGTTGATAGATCTTAGTATAACACTACTATGCCAAGACATGATGAGACACAGCTGTGGCAAATGTAGCCCCATGCAATAGACCTTTATGGGTTGGATAGAAACACCATCATCAACTTAGTGGGTGTGTGAGTCACTACACCTGACCATCATGATCCCACTCAGTTGATACATCTAAGTATAAGATTGATATGCCAATCCGTAACACACACTTGTGGCAGATTGTGGGCCCATGCCAACATTGCATGGGATCTAGACCTCTCTGGGCTGGACAGAAACACCTTCACCAACTTGTTATTGTATGAGTCATCACATGGCCAACATGATCCTACCTACTTGATAGATCTAAGTATGATTTTGCTATGCCAAGACATGATGAGACACTTTGGGGAAGATATGGGCCCATGCCAACATTGCATGGTCTATAGATCTCTCTGGGTGGGCTTGAAACACCATCATCAACCTAGTGGTTGTCTGCCTCAACACTTGGCCCACATTCTGCCATCCTGTTCATAGATCTTAGTATAACACTAATGGGGATATGCCTACCGGGGTATACCTAGTAGGACATTTCCTACTGGCCTAAGCCGTCAGCGAGTGGGCCTGCAAGACCGCGACTGGATCAAGACTTGGCGTGGACTCTGGCGACTGGAAGCTGGAGGCCCAGAAGCGTAGCTAGGCCCAGTTGGACTAGGTCATAGAATCTCCGAAACCTTAAATAATTCG
The DNA here is from genome assembly GCA_910589765.1 of Avena atlantica. NCBI lineage: Eukaryota > Viridiplantae > Streptophyta > Magnoliopsida > Poales > Poaceae > Avena > Avena atlantica. The sequence goes on from OU342733.1 coordinate 349,566,371, forward strand.
GTTGTGATCTGTAAACCCTAGCGAGGTGAGCCTATATAAACCTCCCTAGGGTAAGCATAAGGGATACATTCCATCATACACCCAAGCGACTCGCCGCCTAGTCGTCGTGCTCGCCCCATTGTACTCACCATAATACAATCTAGCAGGAGTAGGTCTTTACCCTCCGGGGGGCGAACCTGGGTAAACCCTTATGTCTCCGCCCTCATCTCGCACCGCAGATGGCTGGCCGCCCTTGCCCCATGTTCTAGTACTCGCTGGCGATTGCAGTGTCTGCCGTGGTCATTCCCACGATAGTGGCGCCCACCGTGGGGCCTGGCCGGTCAGGTTGGTGTTCTGCGGCAAGATCCAATCTGCCCATCAACGAGTCGATCGCCACCGGCCGCATGATCGCGATCGGCGAGATGCTCCAGATCTTGCCGAGCAGCTATGTCCTGGCAGCGCGACCTGTCACGCATAGCGTGATTTTGCCGGACGGCACGATCAGCCTCTTCGTCGGCCTCACCGACGTTATTGTCTTGGAGTACTCGGCTCGCATCCACGAGTCGCCGCCACGCGACCGGCTCTCTGAGAGCCAGGTCCGCACGATTCACCGCCTCGCCTCCGAGTATGACTCGGCCCACAACAACGTGGCCGAAACCACCGCGGCCACGGACGACGCGGCCCTCAACGACGACGCCGATTCGGCGACCCCGGCGTCACTCACCGGATCCATCGTTGCCGCGGTCTCCATCACCCAGGTCTCCAACATCGGAGACTTCGAGGACCCCTCCATGCTTGGGATCTTCAACTTTGACTCTGGGTCGGAGAACTCCGCCGACCTCCACGACAGAACCGGTCGCCACACCGCGACCTACATGGCGACTGGCGCCGACCCGCTGGAAGACCCCTTCTCCACACAGATCCCACCAAATGTGACGGCGACGGAGGTCGAGGAACTCCGCCTGAAGCTGGCGGAGGCAGTCCGCAAGGAACAAGCCGAGCGCGATTTTTTGTGCCTTGAGCAGGCGACAGCGCAGAAGCTGTCGCGCTACCACCAACTCCGAATCAGGTCGCTCCTGAATCCTACCGTTCAGGGGAGCGTCCTGAATTTCAACGATGAAAACGACCCGGCCCGCGTGGCCGAGCGCGCGATCGACCCCCACCAGGAGCACTGCCAGGAGGAAGCACTCGACCCCCACCAGGGGCAACGGCCAACGGCGCCCCACCACCACCCAACCGCGCACCCCCCTAGGGACCAGCCAAGGATCGTGGTCTCCTCACGAGAGGGATACGCGAACGGCCTCCTGCTGTTCTCCACCCCAATGGACAACGTCGTCATGGGCCGAGCGGCAGTCGACAACATCCAAGCCACCGGGGAAGGTGCCCTGCAGATCCAGTACGCCAGGGCTCTGCTTGCCAAAGCAGTCGAGCAGCATCGGGCATCGACTCACAGGGTTGTATGTACTCGTGTTCATCAGGTAGCAGAGCGGCCTCGAGCGGCCTCCCCATGGCGGCGAATACTCTCAACTGCCCGCCACCTGAGCCCCTACATCTCCAACACCGACCCGCGAACGCGGTACTCTCCACCAACGACCCGCGAACGCGGTACTCTCCACCAACGACCCGTGGCCGGCGAACAACTTCGTCGCCGCCAACGGACAACCCGTCGACGCCCGCACCCACATCATCAACAACCAGAGCTGGCGCGCACGTCAGCCTGAAGACCTGCGGCATACCCTCACCAACCACCGCGACGGTGAACCAAGGGTATCGCTGAGCCGAGTGGGGGCCCCGTGCTTCGGACCGATGATCCGCGGCGAAAGATACCCGACAAACTTCAAAGCGCCGAAGGAAATAGAGAAGTACGATCCCTCGTACGATCCGTCCGTGTGGCTGGACACCTACCTCATGGCGATGGGGATCGCCGGCCACACCGATCTACTCGCCGCCCGCTACCTCCCCCTGATAATGGAGGGAGCATGCATGCAGTGGATTAATACCCTCCCCGCGGATAGCATCGATTCCTGGGAGGAAATGCGCGACACCTTCGTCAGGCACTTCGAGGGCTCATACACCCGCGCCACCACCATCGCGGACCTGGAGCGATGCGTCCAGGGACCCAGCGAGTCGACCCGTAGTTGGGTCCAACGATGGCAAGATCTGTGGTATAATGCGGCCGGAATCCACCCGAACACCGCGATCCACTACTGCAAGACCTCGTGCCGCTACGAGCCCCTGGTCGCCAAGCGCAAGAGAGTGTACCGAACACTCGACAACATACCGAACCTCCTACAGATCGCAAAGAAGTACGCGGAGGAGGACCCAAACCAAGAAACCGATGACGAGTCGGGAGGACATCGCCGCACGAGCGGCCACGACAACGGGAGGCGACCCGAGTTACGCTACAGCAACACTCGCCTCACCGGCAAGTGCCGCGGTGATGGGCGAGTCGACTTCGTCGCTAACGCCGGATACGCGCTGCGCGAGCCCAAGAGCTTCCGCCGCGATGGAGGATAGCCCCGCGACGGCGGCAACTACAAGGAAAAGCAGAGGTTTGATCCCACGGCCCTTCTCAACCAACCCTGTGTGTTTCACAGCAGGGAAGGAAAGCCCGCCACGCACACGACCACCGACTACCACTCTCTCAAGAAGATCGAGAAGGCACGGTGCGCGCAGGAAGACCCCGACAACAACCCACCAAACGGAGGAAAGTTAGGCAGCTTCACCGGCTCGCTCCACACCTTCACAGGCTTCAACACGAAGAGCGAGAAGAAGGTCATCCCCGCGCCGTCGCCGTCAACGCGGTGTCCCAGATAGACATCCCCCAGTTCCTCAACTGGTCTGATCAACCAATAACCTGGAGCCGCGAGGACCACTCGCCACGGATCTAGTATCCGGGCCGAGTCGCCCTAGTGGTCAAGCCCAAGGTGGGAGACTATTGGCTCCCCAAAACGCTGATGGACGGCGGTAGCTCTATCAACATCCTGTACCTGGACACCTTCAGGCGACTGCGGCTCCTGCAGTCGATGATCGAGACGACCTACACCACCTTCCACGGCATCGTCCCCGGCCGGAAGGCGTACCCGATCGGCAAGGTGATGCTGCCAGTCAGCTTCGGCACACCAGCAAACTTCCGCATAGACCGGATCGTCTTCGAGCTGGTGCCCTTCGACAGCCCCTACCACTGCGTCCTGGGGCGCCAGGCGTTCGCCAAATTCATGGCAGCACCCCACTATGCGTACAATGCGATGAAGATACCTGGGCCATGCGGCACCATCACTATCCATGGCGACCCCGACATGGCCGCAGAATGCGAGGCCAAAGGGGCCGAACTCGCGGACGCCGTCATCGCGGCGGAGGCCAACCACGCCGAAGAGCTCGCCAAGTACGCGAGCGGGGTCAACAGCGACGACCCCACCATACTCAAGAATCCCAACTCGGAGGGTGGCAACTCCACCGTCTTTGAGGCAACGACGCACACCCGCACCGTCGAGCTGGTCCCAGGCAACTCCAGCCAGACGGTGACGATCGGGACGGCCATGAGCCCAGCATAGGAAGGTGCGCTCATCGAGTTCCTCCGTGAGAACAGGGACATCTTTGCATGGAAGCCATCCGACATGCCTGTTGTCCCGAGGGAACTCGCTGAGCACAAACTCAACACCGACCCCAAAGTGCGACCCGTCAAGCAGTCGCTGTGGCCCTTCAATGAAGAGCGCCGCCGAACCATCGCCGAGGAGGTGCAGCGTCTACTCACTACAATCTTCATCCGGCAATCAAGTACTCCAAGTGGCTGGCAAACCCAGTCCTGGTCGGGAAGAAAAACGGGACCTGGAGAATGTGTATCGATTACACAAACTTAAATAGCGCCTGCCCGAAGGAGCAATTCGTCCTCCCACGGATCGACCAAATCATCGATTCCACCATGGGCGCGGAGGCGCTATGCTTCCTCGACGCCTACTCTAGGTACAACTAGATCAAAATGGTCGTCGAGGACGAAGAGAAGATGGCACTCATCACGCCGTTCGGAGCCTTCTGCTACACTGCCATGACCCTCGACCTCAAAAACGCCGGAGCAACCTACCAGCGGTGCATGCAGGAGTGCCTTGCGAGCCAGATTAGCCGCAATATCCATGTCTACATCGACGGCGTGGTGGTAAAATCCGCTCGCTAGGGCGATCTACTCGCCGACCTGGCGGAAACATTCGCCAAACTACGGAAGTACAAGATAAAGCTAAACCTAGGAAAATACACCATCGGTGTGCCAACCGGACAGCTACTTGGATACGTCTTCTCCAAGCGCGGAATCGAGGCGAACCCCGCCAAGATCAACACGATGCTCGACTCGGCAGACCCAAGTGCCTGCGCGACGTACAGAAGCTGGCCGGGCGAGTCGCGGCTCTCAGTCGCTTCATCCCCCGGTTAGGAGAAAAGGCGATGCCCCTCTACCGCCGAATGCGCAAGAACCCCACCTTCCAGTGGGACAAGGAGGCAGACGACGTGCTCCACGCCCTCAAGGAGGTGCTACTCGCAGCATCGCTACTCGCCGCCCCCGTCGACAAGGAACCCATGCTGGTCTATGTCGCGGCTTCTGAACGTGTCGTCAGCGCCGTCATGGTCGTCGAACGGCCAGAGGAAGGAAAGGAGTGCTCGGTGCAGCGACCCGTGTACTACATCAGCGAAGTGCTCACCGAGTCATGCCAGCGCTACCCGCAGTACCAGAAATTGGTAACGCGGTCTTCAGAGAACAGTGGCGACTGCCGCACATCTTCCAGGAGCACCCAATAACGGTCGTCTCCTCAGCACCACTGCATGACATCATCCGCAACCGCGAGGCGACCGGGCGAGTCGCCAAGTGGGCCGTCGAGATCGGCGTCCACAACATCAAGTACGAGCCGCGCAAGGCGATCAAATCGCAGGCTCTCGCAGACTTCCTCGCTGACTGGGAGGAGGCCTAGCAGCCAGAGAAGCTGCTATACCTCCACTACTGGAGCCTACACTTCGACGGCTCCAAGAACACGGACGGCGCAGGGGCGGGGATCGTGCTAACATCTCCGAAGGGCGACAAGCTCCGCTACGTCCTCTACCTCGACTTCACCCCCCTGCACCAACAACATGGCCGAGTACGAGGCGCTACTCCACGGCATGCGACCAACCAAGGAGATGAGCGTCAATCGCCTGCGCTGCTATGAAGACTCCGACCTCATCGCGGGGTAAGTCGCCGGCACCTACGACGCCGTCTCCCCCACCATGGCGGCATACCGCCAAGCAGTTTACCAGCTGGGTGGACACTACGCAGGCTACTCCATCGTGTGGATCGACAGGCGGGAAAACGAGGAGGCCGACGCACTCTCTCGCATTGGCTCGGCTTGACTCGCACCACCGACATGCATCTTCCTCGACACCATCACCAAACCTTCAGTCTCTCCCCCACGGGAGATCGACATCGGAATCCCGCTGCAACCAGAAGCAGCCCTGGTCGCACTAATCGCCGAGCCAAGTGACTGGACCGCGCCATACATCGCCTACCTAGAGGGAGGCACCCTACCCGCGCATGAAATGGAGGCCTGGATGATAGCACGCCTCTGCAAATCCTTCGTTCTCATCAACGGCGAGCTCCACAAGTGCAGCGTGACCGGCGTGTTCCAACGCTGCGTTCAACCCTCTGAAGGACGTAAAATCCTCCAAGACATCATTCCTGCGACTATGGCCACCACGCCGGCGCCCGCTCTCTGGTCGCCAAGGCTATGTGACACGGCTTCTACTGGCTCACCGCACACGCAGACACTATCGACATTGTCCAGCGGTGCGTCGGATGCCAGAAATACGCCAACCAGACTCACGTGCCGAGCTCGGCGCTCTAGACAATCTCCATCACCTGGCCATTCGCCGTATGGGGCATGGACATGGTAGGCCCCTTCAAGAAGGCCCCCTCCGGCTTCACCCACCTCCTAGTCGCAGTCGACAAGTTCACAAAATGGGTGGAGGCCAAGCCATTCCGCAAGTGAGATGGGAAGACCGCCACCAAGTTCCTATGCGAGCTCATCTATCGCTACGGGTTCCCAAACAGCATCATCACGGACAACAGCACCAACTTCGCCAAAGGATCCATGGCCGAGTTCTGCGAGGAACACCACATCCTGCTCGACCTCACCTCATTCGCTCACCCAAAGTCAAATGGCCAGGTGGAACGCACCAATCAGAGCATCCTCCATGGCATGAAGCCACGGCTACAAGTCCCACTCGAGCGCACCGCTGGGTGCTGGGTCGAGGAGCTACCCTCCGTCGTCTGGGGCATCTGCAGCTCCGTCAACAGATCAACAGGATTCACCCCCTTCTTCATGGTTTATGGCGCCGAGGCAGTCATGCCAACCGACCTCGAGCACGATTCACCAAGGGTGGTCAACTATACGGAGGCCGCAAACTAGCTCGCACGCCAAGACGGAGTCGACCAGCTCGACGAAGCACGCGACCTAGATCGCTCCCGCACCGCCATCTACCAGCAAGTGCTCCGCCGCGACCATAGCCGGCCAGTGAGGACTCGCACTTTCCAGGAAGGCGACCTGGTGCTGCGTCTAATCCAAGACAAGAAAGGCATGCACAATCTCTTACCCCCTTGGGAGGGACCATTCGCCATCGGGCGAGTCCTAGGCAACAATGCCTACTACCTCACCTATGTCTGAGGGGACGGAAAACTCGATGTCAAGCGGCCATGGAATGTAAACCTCTTACGGAAGTTCTACTCTTAGAACTCCAACCATATAATCCCACCCGCTATGAAATACAACAAATCGGTTACCGCAAAAGTGTGTCTACTCTCTGTGTCTTGTGCCACTCGCACTCGTAATAACAGCGTTATGCTATTCACAGAAGTCAACCTTTGGTAAAGCGACCGGCATGGCCAAGTAGTGTGGTACGAGGGTACTAGGAAACCTCAGGCCTCGTAACGTCCACGAAAAACGCTAAACCGCAGCCCCATTGGAGTCGCCTAGCTCGAATGGCTCCCCGAGCCAAGACAACTGCACTCGCTCCCCACAGCGACGAAGTCCTCTGCATCCTTGGCGCAGTGACTCGAACGACCAAGTACCACGCTCGGGAACTGACACCCAGTCAAATACGAGCGACTAGGGAAAAACGCCAAGTATGACAGCGTTCCCAGGACTCGCCATGCGACTAATTCTCCGAATCAGGCAGGAGTGATGTGCTTACAACAACGCGCTTAGTTCTCACCTACCCTGGGCCTGCGACTAGAACGGCCAAGTACCACGCTTGGGGACTTGGCAACCCGACCTCGTTCGCGCCCAGGAAAACAGTCAAGTAAAGAGCACCCCTGGGAGTCTCCATGCCACTGGCTCTCCGAGCCATGGCGAGTCGACCTTAACTCATTAAAAGTCAACAAAACACATAATAGCGAGGTAAACCCCATAAAAAGGGCGGACGCGCTCGGGGACTCGCACAATCAACATCCAAAATCGCAAAACGAATGACAAAATAGCACGAGTTTCCTTTATAGCAGCATAATTTGTTCCACATACAAGGAACGTTACATAGTTATTCCATACTAATGCCCAAGGGCAAAACACTTTTACTCCGTAGGTTTCGATGAAGATGCGCCATCGTCCCTGCGGCTGCGGATGAAGGGCACGTACGGGTTCGACGGGTACGTTGTCAGCTCGCCCACCATCGTCGCACGGAAGAGCTGCTCGACCTTGAAGTCCCGATGCTTCGGTTCAGGATCATTGGGAGCGACAATTGTCTCCTGATAGGGGATGAGGTCGCCCATCGCCCAAACGCGATCAGAGTACATCGCGGCCCGGTCCGTCAACTTCAACACCTTGGCAATCCCCACCGAGCCCGTTGACGAGGGGTAACCGCTCGTGACATCGTCGAGGTTGAAATCCTCCGGGAAGTGGGCAAGCCCAAGGCTGAGCGCCGTCGCTGCCCCGCGACAAAAGGCCGACCACGTCATGAAATCGACGACCGATGGAGCCTTCTCCACGTGAGTCGCGCTGCAGGCCCTGTGCACAAACTACAGTATCAACAACAAATAGTTCACAAGTGCCCACTCGCTGAAACTTAGCGACTAGGCACTCGGGTACTGGACAATGAAATTCCTTAGTGCCCACCCGCTGAAACTCAGTGACTAGGCACTCGGGGACTGGACAATGAAATTCCTCAGTGCCCACCCGCTGAAACTCAGCGACTAGGCACTCGGGGACTGGACAGTGAATTTCCTCAGTGCCCACCCGCTGAAATTCAGCGACTAGGCACTCGGGGACTGGAAACATAAAAACATTAAGAATCCGACCACTGAAATTCAGTGGCCAGATCCACGGGGACTGGACATACCTAGATAGTAGCGCCTAGCATGCCATGAACCTCCAGCGCATCTACCGACGCAAGCACAACCGGAGTGTAGCCGCGACGCTGTTCAACTTCCGTCTCAGCGGCCCAAGGAAGCCGGCTTGCCGGCACCGAGGCACTCGTCGTGGCCGCCTTCGCCATGAAGAGGGGGAAGTTTCGGCCACGTCGGGTGAGCCCGCAAGCACCACATGCTGCGACTCAACACCCCCCTTGGCTTTTGAAGCCGTTTCCGCTACGGTTGGAGGTTCACTCGGAGCAACCGTCGGGTCATCAGAGACCGTGACGACTTTGTCGCCTTTCGACCTTTTGACGCCTTCGGCGGGAGCAGCGACCTCGTTGCCTTTCCTCTTCCGTGAGGAATCTGTTGGCACCTCGAAGGCGACTGGCGGAACCTTGGCCACAAAAGGATGGCCGATCTTTTTAACACCTGTCCTGTGAAACAGTTTTATCAATAAAACTGTCCTATTGAAACGCAAAGCAAGCAGACGAGTAAAGGACAGAGGAGCACTCACTTGGCGACTGGAAGGAATCGTAGACCGGTGCGGATGCTGGACGGCTTCTCCAGTTCAGGCCCCAACTTCCTAGTGAGGCCCGTTTCGAACACATTGTGTGCCCAGGACATTGACGACTTCTTTGAAGATGAAGCCATGGCAGGAGCCTCCGTGGCAACTGCTGTGGGATCCCCCATTGGTGGCAAGGACCCTGCGGCTAGAGTGGCCCCCAAGCTAAAGACTGAGGCGAATGGCGGTGGCAATGATGCCAGTGGCACCTCGTCCCTGGTGGTGGCAGTGCCAGCTGCCGCGGCCGCGTGCGCCGTTGCGTCTTCAGCCGAGCTGGTGGCGTCGGAGCTGTTCGCGGATCGAGGCGGAGATATCGGCTTCGCTGGCTTCGTCTTCTTCTTTGGCGGAGCTTTCTTCTTCTTCTTCGACAGCGTGGCCTCGCGGTATGAGGTGTGCTCAGGAAGCTTGTCGTTGTCACCATCGTGGGGCTCGAGGCTCTTGCTGGGCTTGAGTTCACGCTGGTGCTGCCCACGAGTTTTGCAAACCGTGGTGGTAGCAACTTCCACGGGCTCGTCATCTTCATCATCGTCGTCATCGCCTCCGTCGCTCTCGGCGTTTCCCTTGGTGGGCGATGACTCTCTTTCGTTCTGGACGGACGAGCTCGAGTTCTCGTCGTCTACGGGTGGAAGCCACCCTTCCACCACTTGAAACAACTGCAACAAACAACAAACAATGTTAGCACGACCGCGAATGCACAAGTTGCGACTGTGTGTGCTAACGGAGTGACAGCTTACCGTTGGAGCTGGGCGCCTCGCGGTATAAGGGGCGACCATGGCCTTTGCGTCGAGGTACACGGCCTGGGTAATCTTCTTTAGGGCCAGTGTATAATCGTTGAGTCTCCACTCAACGAGGCATGATTTCGTCTCATCGTCTTTACCCGTATACTCGTACATGTAGTGGTCACTGCTAGCCAGGGGCACGAGCCGTCGCCCAAGCCAGCAGTTGTAGAGATTGAAGGTCTGGAGGCCTTTCTTCTTCAGGCCACGAATGGTTTGTAACATTTCGTCAACAACTATCCCCTGATCCAGCGGGAGTTTGACGACCTGGAGCCGACGCGGCTCGGGCCGGTCGGAGGAGTCCCTTGGGAGCGCCACTTCGTCGCCTGGAGTCGTCTCGGTGATGTAGAACCAGTACTTCTTCCACTCGTTCCCCGCCTTGGCGGGCAACATCAAATCAAAGAACGAAGCCTTTGACTTCAGCTGGAACGTTAGACCGCCCGCGGCAAGCATCGGGCCACCTATTTCTTCGCGGCTGATTCTCCCGTGGAATAAGTCTTGCCACAGGGGAAGTAGGGCCTGCAGCCCAGATAGCACTCGCAGAACTCCACGAAAATGGCGAGCTGCTCGATGCTATGCAGACCGAGATCCGATGGTTGGATTCCGTAGTAGGCACAGAAACGCCGGAAGAAGAGGGATGTTGGGAACTCGAGTCCCTGCTCCAGGTGGCTGGTGAAGCAGATGAACTCCCCCTCATGTCGATCTGGAACTACTTCTCCGGCCACGGGGATGCGCCATCTCCCGGCGCGGAGGATCCCTGTCTCCTCGAAAGATGCTAGAAGTGCCTTAGTGCACTTGGATCTACCCCATGGCTTGGTGGAGGGGGCCATCAGCTGGAAGTTCGTGGAGGTCGGAGCTCTCTGGATTGTTCTGATCTCTGCACGAAATGGGGAAACAGAGATATGCGAGATCAGAGGAAGTGAAGGAAGCGTTTCCCCGTACGCCCTTCACCCTCCTTATATAGCGGTTGTTACCCGCCATTTTCGGGAGCCGTTACTGCGCGATAATTACGCCAATATTACCGTTGGGTTACCCAACGGCTAGTTTGACCACAACTGACGGTCCAACTTCATCTACTTGACTCGTTGCTTCTAGCGACTCGACGATTTGCCGACCCGATCACTATAACAGTGACTGAGCTGCGACACAAGTGGTCGCCGTTAGTGCGACTAAAGATGACTAGTTCTTTACTTTGTTCAGTAGTCCGCCGCCGATTCGACTAGGCGTCCGCATTGGACCCGCATACTCCGACTACCAGCAAACACCTGTGATAAATCAACGACAGCCTCGGGGACTACTGATAGGGATATGCCTGCCAGGGTATACCCAGCAGGACGTTTCCTACTGGCCTAAGCCGTCGGCGAGTGGGCATGCAGGACGGCGACTGGATCAAGACTTGGCGTGGACTCAGGCGACTCGAAGTTGGAGGCCTAGAAGCATAGCTAGGCCCAGTTGGACTAGGTCATAGAATCTCCGAAACCTTAACTAATTCGGTTGTGATCTATAAACCCTAGCGAGGTGAGCCTATATAAACCTCCATAGGGTACGCATAAGGGATACGTTCCATCATACACCCAAGCGACTCGCCGCCTAGTCGTCGAGCTCGCCCCATTGTACTCTCACCATAATACAATCTAGCAGGAGTAGGACTTTACCCTCCGGGGGGCCGAACCTGGGTAAACCCTTGTGTCTCCTCCCTCATCTCGCACCGCAGATGGCTGGCCACCCTTGCCCCATGTTCTACTACTCGCTGCCGATTGCATCGTCTGTCATGGTCATTCCCACTACAAACACTACTATGCCAAGACAGGATGAGACATAACTGTGGCAAATGTGGGGCCATTCCAACATTTCATGGGCTATAGACCTCTCTAGGCGGATAGAAACACCATCATCAACGTAGTGGGTGTGTGAGTCACTACACCTGACCATCATGATCCCATCCAGTTGATACATCTAAGTATAAGAGTAATATGCTAATCCATGACACACACTTGTGGAAGATTGTGGGGCCATGCCAACATTGCATGGGATCAAGACCTCTCTGGGCTGGATAGAAACACCGTCACCAACTTGTTGTTGTATGAGTCATCACTTGGCCAGCATGATCCTACCTACTTGATAGATGTGGTGACCCAGCATACCACTGCATGTTGTAGTATACTATAGTCATGGACATAACACTCACAGAGTACCATTCCGCAAATATTACATCCTCAGAGTGGTACAACAGAAACAAAGTGGGTCCACATCATACATTATCATTATTACAACCAGAAATTACATGACGTCTTTGAGATCCTCCTAGGTCCATAGAGGTATCCAGATGACTCAGGCTGAACTATAATAACTCAAAGAAAAGAATAAAGAAGAAACTAAGGTTTATACGAGATTTAATATAGATAGAGGATAGATATCTATGCTACTGGACTAGATCACTATATATGCTACATCTGCACTTCAGATACGTCGGTCTCCATTCCATAGATGTTTTCGTAATTGTTCCCTTCGACGCTTCTGGATACTTCTGGTTCTTCATAGCGGAATTCTTCTTGGTCTTCAATTGGATATAGTATTTCCTCTTCTTGACTGTTATTGTCTTCAGAATATAGAAAGGGTTAAGAAGATACGTTGAGTACGAGCGTACTCAGCAAGTTCACTAAAAAGGAGTGTTTGATGCACTATATCTATAGCCACGGACCATAAAGGCAATGCAGGTTTTCATAAACATTTCTTCAAAGGTTGCTTTTATTCTGAAAAGCTATGTCCATCAGCCTTCACTGGTTTATCAGAACTTTCATGGAGTTCCTTTCCTGCAGTGCTCGCAGCTCCTTCCTGGAATAGGGAGTAACAAGTTACAGTTCTTACACTCTGCAGAGGTGCGTTACTTTACCCATGAGAGATCAAATCCTTGATGCACAACCGGGCGAATCTTTCCCGTCCACACTTCCTATGGTGTGGGGCCTAGTAGATGATCCAAGCCAATCACTGTCCTTCTCCGCGACCCTGCGTACACCGGAATTGTTGTATGCCCAAACTCAAGGTAGACCTTTCCCTGTATAAAATGGCTATACCTTAGTTGGATACACACAACAACCATTAACACTAGTAATCTGTAATTTGTGAGCCTAGATCCACGGTAGACCTTTCCGTGTAAAACGGCTATACCCATGATCTGCAACTCACAAATGCCTAGAACAGTGTCCACTGCATGCGAAAGGGAGCCGATCCAGCTGACTTCTTCGTCCCATTCCAAATCACATGGTTAACACGTAATATACGGCGCGAGAATCACTAGCGACATTGGTTGTTAAGTCCTAGGTGATATAGTGCTGAACAGTGGTATTCCAACTGTCAGATTTAATAGATTAGCTGATCACCCTGCACCAGTAACCAATAGTTCACATTATTATCAAAAATAGTGTTTTAAGACCTTTTTCTAATGCAGGTGATAACAACACTGGATTTGTAAAATACTTTACAGAACATAAACAAAGGACATGAGCAAGTGTGAACTTGCCTTGATATAGCGAAGTATTGTAGTCGAAGGTCTCGACTTGACCCTGGACCTCGGGTTCTACAAAAATATCATCATTGACCGGTAAGGACTATGTTTAAAGAAGAAATATGCTATTATGCATAAATAATGAGATGCATATTGCAAAATCCCAAGTAATTTTTTAATCATTGCCAGTGAGATATATTTATGATTTATTTAAGATTTGCTTTAGTTTAAGTTCACTTCATAAGGAAGATAAATAGATAAAATATGAAGAGTAAACTACAATTATAATATAATTCTATGGTTCCATGATATTATGTAATTATAACTAAGTTCATATTTTAAGTTGTGATGGCTTTAAAGAAATGGTATATTGTTTCTTTTTAAATGGAAAAAATAATAACATTTGAAGAAAATATTATTTATGTTAAGTTATTCAACTTGGAAGATAAATAATATTAAAGTTATGGTGTTGTAATAAGGTTTAATTGATTCGAGTTATTATATATCTAGCTTAAGATATCTTAGACCAAAGTTTACTATAAAAATGTAATTGAACTTGAGATATAGCATTTGTAGCATTATTAATTAGAGTTTTTCATCAGCATAATTAAAGATGAAATCTTATGGTTATGGAACTTTGTTTAAAGATTTAAATTTATCATGTGTAATACTTATAGACCATACTTTAAGATTTTTCTTTATAAATAAAAATAGATGGTTTTTATGATAATTTATTTAGTGAATTTTAAGTTTGATAAATATGATTATTTATGAATTGCTAATGATTTGTAAAGGATATCTTTGTAAATCCTTGACTTGTAGTTAGTTAAGTATTTTAAAGGAATATTATAAAGTTAATTGTTTACACTTAGATTTTATATTAATTTTTAATTATGGTTAAACTAGGTAGATTCAAAAGATTTTGTTTTGAATAAGATCATTTTCATTTCTTTACTTAATAAATAATATTAAAAAATTAACAAAACAATTATCTTATTTTAATAATTTAAATAATTCAAGTTATATGATATAAGAACTTAGTATCTTTCTAATAACTATACCTTCTTAAATTCTTAAAACAGAATTTTATTTATTTTAAACATTATCTTTATTATCATTATATATATATATTTTTAATGTCTTTAAATATTTGTTTGAAATTTTATTAGTAAAATTTCAAGTTAGTATTTTTGTGAGATAAGAGATTTATTTTTATTTATGAAAGTTATTTTTATTTATTTTTAGGAATTTTCCTAAATTTATTAAATTTCATGTAGATATTTAAGGGTGTTAATATTTCTTTGTATTTTATTAAATTTTAAATAAATATGATTATATTTTCCTTAGGTGGATATTATTTTAATACACACTAGGATGTATTAAATATATTTTTAGGATTTTTCTACATTTTTCTAGAGCTTAAAATGTGTAGAGCTATTTTAATAATTCCATTTTTGTTATAATACAAATTGGGCCTAGTCCTTGGGCCCATTTAGCCAAAAACCCAGCCCAATCCATCTGGTTGGACTAAACTTACAGAGCCCAACCGACCGCATCGGTTGACCGACCCATACGACCTTTCTCTCCCCCTCGCCTCGACCTCTCTTCCCCGCGATGCCGCGGTGATGCCGCCGTCGCTGCTCGGCTCCGGCACGCTTCGGCCTCCTCGGCCGCCACCTCCGTGCGAGCCGACTAACTAAGATCCGGTGCATCGACTAATCCGTTTTGATTTCAAGGGCATGGCCTTCCTCGCCCACGCGCAACTCCATCTGGTGCCTAGGGTTTCTGTGCCTCCACCCGAAGGTGCTTCCATGGCGATTTGGGGTGTTTCGGTGTTGATCTGAGGCCGCCTTGATGCTTCGTCGATGGACGGCTGCTCGAGCGGCTCGGCATGATTTAAGGGCCTCGGTGCTTTTTGTGCTGCTGTTTACTGCACCCTCCGTCACCGGTCTGCTTCCTCTTCTCGAGCTTAAGCGAGGACCTTTGGTAAGTGATTATCTCTCTTCTATGATCCTCCCTATACTCAATCTACCTTGCTACGTCAAGTGGGATTTCTGTGATTACCATCTATCGAGGTTTCATCTCTGAACCTAGGGTTCACCCCCCCCTTACAGTGATGTTTAGTTAATTTCATCCGGTTTATCCTACCAGGGTTTTTCTTCTGGGTGTTAATCTGCTTGGGGTACCTATTGCACCCTAATGATCCTAGCCTGTTACTCTTCTTTCTATCAGTTAGTAATCTGCTAAGTATGTGGTGGTTATTATGTTCTCAGTCAAAGAACCCTGTATGAATGTGTACTTCATGTATATGTGGATGCTTATACAATAGTGGATGTGAGTTCACTTTGTTGAGTTGTGACTCACTATGATAGTAAATAAGGATGCCTTTTATTCAGGTGATGTTTTCTTGTGAAGCACTGATGTGCTTAGCCTTAGGATTTACTCCTTCTACTGTGTAAATATTAATTTCCTAAAGCTAAACCGGGTCTGTGATTCCTGTGGAAGCAACTTATGCAGTGATAATGTAGAAGATGATTAGTTCCTACCTTTTTCTTCTATAGGAAAATGACTTACTTGATGTACTCTGAACCAATTATCTAATATGATTCCTAAATTATTTTAGGAAGGTGATTATCTGATTTGAATAGCTATAGTTGAGCTTGTTGATACAGAGGTGCTACCCTCTGGGAATTTGACCTGTAGTCTAGCAGCTGGATTATAAAAAGGATGATGGTGATTTTATTTGGCTTGTATATGTGCTTTTGGTCTGGTGATTAAATGATACAATAGCTTAATATGCTCCCAACATCAGATTCATATGATGTTTGATTATAGAATGATTATTGTAGCTTTGCTACAATAGAATAAATGATTCCTAGTTTATTGTAAGAGGCCTCAACCTGATAAGGTAGATCCCTCCTGTGTTTTACAATGCTAGTCCCTGGATCAATAGCTAGCATCCACAGTTAAGATGTAATATCAAGATACAAGGGTCATATTATAACTTTATAACCAGGAATAACGTAATTTTATTACATCATACATAGCTCATTTGGCTATTACATTACAATGCAGCGGAGTAAATATAAGTATGGGTCCTTCATCTTCTAAGTGCCACAGGCAGATGTTGGTTGTAGACTTTGTAGTCCTAGTCAATCAAACAATCTTCATAAAATAAAACAATCAACCTGCAACATTACAAGTTACAGCCACAAGGGTCAATACATTTTGAATTGTATTGGCAAGCTTCACTGTTATGTAAATATGAGTGGATCCTATCATTACATGCATATTTGGCTAAGTAGAGTTTAAGGCTTTTTGCATAAAGCAACATTTATCCTATCTTTTCAAAATGGTTTTGTCCTTTGTCAAATCTTCTTTCCAAGTTCCTTGAACTCCTTGGTAGACACACAAGTGTTCAAGTCCTTGTCAAAAATCCCATGAGTCTCTTGGTATCCCCAAGTACATCATGCTCTTGAGCACCTTGGTAAACCCCAAGTGCAACAAGCTTAACAAAATCTCTTTGAATTCCTTGGTAACCCCAAGTGCATCAAGTTTTTATATTAGAAGTTGGAATGTCGAGATCTCCCATGGTTCAAACTTTAGTTGCTCAGTATTGTCCATAACCGGGGACACGGCTAAGTACTTAGATTTTTGTTAACTTCTGCAGAAGGAGTACACTTTACCCACATGACACATTCCCATCTTGTTGCCACCAGTGGCCTACTGGATTAGTGCTCACCAAGATGGAGTACTGGCAGACTGAGAGTGTGACGAAGTCTTTCCAAAAGGTCCTTCCATACATCATTGCTAGCTTGTCTTCAGCCCCCATGAAGCATTCCAGATCCCCATGTCCGGTAACTAAAGACAATGTATGGGTCTTCCTAGTGTAGTTGACTAAGCCAGATCCATAATAGCATGTGGTTGTACACGAAAGCCTCAATTGGAGAAACATGTTTAATCTCTAAGTTTCCTAGGTGGTTTTCATTTGGAGCACAACACAAAGTGATTGCCATAGACATGGTTCCCTTTTGTTGCCACCTTCTCCAAATCCAAAGTGTCCACCACCTAGGTGGTTCATTGAGTCCTTGTTTTATTATGTAAAAACACAAGTCTTTTCTCAACCTTTGTAAAATCTCAACATGTATCTCTTTTCAAAACATAGCAGAGCTAAGCATGTACAACTTCAATATTTTTCTAAGGAGTGTATAGGGAATCCTATTAGGATTAGCATAGCATAAGTATAAAACATTTTCATGCATGTTTACAAAATCCACTAAGTATAATGAAAATAGTAGGTCTTTTGTATGATAGTGTAACTTGCCTTTTTGTTTAGGGAATGATAGTCACTCCTTGATCTTGCTAGTCTCACACTTTGTTAATTTCACTACAATCATTCAAACAAGCATAGTATCAAGTAGCATTCCAACATTCAAACAATAATTCACATACACAAGCAAGGGTTCCTAAGTCTTGTAAAAAGAGGGTTCTATTGCCAAGTTGGTCTCTACTAGGTTTATAAACTTTGTAAGATCCACATTGGTCATTTACCAAAATGGCAAAGTCATTGGTTAGAGGTTTTTGCCCAAAGTTTATTTTAAAATCCATTCAACATTTTATGTGGTGAAAATTATTCTTTTTAAAGTAAAACTTTATGTTTTTCACCAAGTAGGTTACCTTTGGAAAGGCTTGGTGTTTTGGGTCAGTAAGTTTTGTCCATAACATTTTTCCCAAAGTTTCCTTGCACAAACTTTTCCAAAATAAAATCAATGAGTTTTATTTGGCTAGAAAATGACTAAGTTAACTAATTCAACTTAAATTTCACAAAAATCATTTTGAACACTATGGGTTGGTTCTTAGGGTCAGTAGGGTCACATAAATCCATTTTGCTAAAGATCTAATCCTAAAATCAATTTTAAACAATTTTTATACTCTAAATAAGCATACATTTGATTCTGCAAAAACAAGCAAGTTAACAGTTACTATTTACTAAACCAAGGGCATGTTTGGCTAGGGCTTGTTCTCCTGAATCCATTGATATAAATTTTTTCAAATTTGGACGTGTGGTTTGAAAGTTATAGCATTTACAAGTTTGCAACTAAATCTGATTCAAAAATTGGTTTTAACTCAAACCACTGACACGCGTCATATTCTAATTCGCCGAAAACGGTTCGCTGCGGATCACGCTCTGGTGCGTTTGATCTAACTCAAATCGTGCGGTCCAGAGTACATACCTCTTCGCGTTAAGTGATTCTGTCCAGTGCGTCCGATCTAAATCTAACGGCTGTGGTTTGCTCGACCATAGACGGGCGGCGCTGCGGCGGTTGCTGGCGGCGGAGCGGCCAGTCGATGACGGTTCCGGCGATACAGGAAGCGAGAGAGAAAAAGGGCATGCTCACCGGGCTCAGGGGGTCACGGCGAAGCTCGAGGCACTGCTGGCTTGGCAAGGGGCGCTCAGAGGTAGTCGCAATCCCTCGTCGGAGTTGGGAACGGCGACGGACCTGTTCAGATGTTGTCGAAGGTGAGGATAGAGAGCGCCCTAATGATAGTGTAACTTGCCTTTTTGTTTAGGGAATGATAGTCACTCCTTGATCTTGCTAGTCTCACACTTTGTTAATTTCACTACAATCATTCAAACAAGCATAGTATCAAGTAGCATTCCAACATTCAAACAATAATTCACATACACAAGCAAGGGTTCCTAAGTCTTGTAAAAAGAGGGTTCTATTGCCAAGTTGGTCTCTACTAGGTTTATAAACTTTGTAAGATCCACATTGGTCATTTACCAAAATGGCAAAGTCATTGGTTAGAGGTTTTTGCCCAAAGTTTATTTTAAAATCCATTCAACATTTTATGTGGTGAAAATTATTCTTTTGAAAGTAAAACTTTATGTTTTTCACCAAGTAGGTTACCTTTGGAAAGGCTTGGTGTTTTGGGTCAGTAAGTTTTGTCCATAACATTTTTCCCAAAGTTTCCTTGCACAAACTTTTCCAAAATAAAATCAATGAGTTTTATTTGGCTAGAAAATGACTAAGTTAACTAATTCAACTTAAATTTCACAAAAATCATTTTGAACACTATGGGTTGGTTCTTAGGGTCAGTAGGGTCACATAAATCCATTTTGCTAAAGATCTAATCCTAAAATCAATTTTAAACAATTTTTATACTCTAAATAAGCATACATTTGATTCTGCAAAAACAAGCAAGTTAACAGTTACTATTTACTAAACCAAGGGCATGGTTGGCTAGGGCTTTTTCTCCTGAATCCATTGATATAAATTTTTTCAAATTTGGACGTGTGGTTTGAAAGTTATAGCATTTACAAGTTTGCAACTAAATCTGATTCAAAAATTGGTTTTAACTCAAACCACTGACACGCGTCATATTCTAATTCGCCGAAAACGGTTCGCTGCGGATCACGCTCTGGTGCGTTGGATCTAACTCAAATCGTGCGGTCCAGAGGACATACCTCTTCGCGTTAAGTGATTCTGTCCAGTGCGTCCGATCTAAATCTAACGGCTGTGGTTTGCTCGACCATAGACGGGCGGCGCTGCGGCGGTTGCTGGCGGTGGAGCGGCCAGTCGATGACGGTTCCGGCGATACAGGAAGCGAGAGAGAAAAAGGGCATGCTCACCGGGCTCAGGGGGTCACGGCGAAGCTCGAGGCACTGCTGGCTTGGCAAGGGGCGCTCAGAGGTAGTCGCAATCCCTCGTCGGAGTTGGGAACGGCGACGGACCTGTTCAGATGTTGTCGAAGGTGAGGATAGAGAGCGCCCTAGGACAAACGGAGGGTACGGTTAGGTTCGTAAGCGAGAGGCGAGTATGTGTGCATCATCGAGACGGGAGGGGGCGGTCAGATGTTACCTGGAAGACTCGCCGGAGTAAGGCAGACGCGGCGGCGGTACAGGTGGTTGTTGTTGGCGAGGCTCAGGGGTACCCGCGGTCAAGTGATTGCCACAGAAGGATGCGCCAGTGTATGGTGAGCGTGCTCGTGTGCTCAAGGAGGCGGAAGGGAGAGTGTGCTGGCCGGAATTTGCGAGAGGGCTCGTCGGAGACGAAGTCGTTCGAGGACGAATTGCGACGGCCTGGGGGCGTGTCTGGGGAAGAAGGTGGAGGGAAAACGGAGAGGGGATGCTGGCGATTTATCCTGCGTGGTTAAGGGCAGATTCATTGCGTGATTAAGGCGTATTACGCCGGAGTTAATCCGCCTGCAATGGCCGGCGAGGGGTAGGGAGAAGGTCGTGTGGGTGGGGAGGAAGAACAGTGGAAGGGGTCCACTCGTCAGTGGAGAAAAACGTTTCAGACGGGGTCCACTTGTCGGTTGCTGGGTGGGTGCGGTTCTGAGTGGGAAATAAAACGGTTCGGGAGAGGAGAGAAGTCTGGGTTGGACTGGGCTGCTGTTGGGCCACTTTGTTGGGCTGGTCTGTTTCCTCTATTTTTTTCTGTCTATTTGTTTTATTCTTTTCTAATTCTTTTTCTGTTTTGAAATTCAAACAATCAAACACATTCAAAATGATTCAAACAATTCAAACTATTGTAATGGATTTTTTTTTTGTTTCTGTTTAACATCATAATTCACAATCTAAAATAAAATATTATTTTAAATCTTTTTAGGCTCCATTTATCAATTAAATAAATGGATCATTAGTTATTTAACAAAATAGGGTTTGTTTTACTTAATAAAATCTTCATTTAAAAACCAAAATGTTTTCAAAACCAAATCAGTAGGTTTATTTGAAAATAAATTTCATTTGGAAATCTTGTTTAAAGATAAAATAATCCTTTTACTTTAGGGTCCATTAATAATTAAATAAAATGGAACTTAGTTATTAAACCAAAATAGGGTTTGATTTTATTAATAAAATCTTTATTTGAACCTAAATATTTTCAAAATAAAAATAGTAGGCTTAACTTGGGAAGTATATAATATTTGGTAATTTATTTTAAAACTAAATAACCTTTTATTTTAGTGTCCATTTATTAATTAACATAATAGGCTTTCATTATTAAATCCAATAGGATTTGTTTTATTGAGATATTTATCTTGAAATCAAAAATAGAGTCAAAACATTTAGTAGATTTTATTTGTGAATATAAAATACTTAGAAAACTTATTTTAAATAATTTAATAAGTTTTGATGTTTCAATTAAATTGGTAAGACCTTTTATTTTAAAAGAGTTTGGATAATAATTATTTTATTTAATAAATCCTTTATTATTTTTAAATAAACCTTTGCTACTTTATTTTTTTAAAATAAAATGTTTTTTTTTAATTCCCAAAGTTTTGGCCAAGGTTTAATTTGGCTTTATAACATAATCTTTATTTATAAATTTCTATTTTATTTGAAACAAATCTTTTCATTTGATTGTTTTTTTTTAAATAATATTTCTAATTGTTTCCTTTCATGAAATGTTTATCTTTTTTAAATCCTTTTAGGATTTTATTTAATTCAAATGGGTTTGAGGTTCTATTTTAATTCCAAAAAGTTTCTTCTGGCTCTAAAAATCAAACAAAGTTTTATTTTATTAATTTATTTTCACATTACAAGATTTGGAAAATCTTGGGATGTGACATTTATGAACTAGGAAGATGATTTGAGATATGGTTTGGTTGCTTCTTGCCAGTGGACTGGGTGGTCTTACAACTGGATGAAAATGGTGGTCTTTTACCACATAGGATTTGGATACTGTGGTGCCTCCCTGGAGTGTGCAGAGTGGCCAAATCCCAAGCCACAATAGCTGTTGTTTTGCTTTAAGAGCTTACTTGTCCTATGATATATGGATCAAGTGCCTAATTCAATTCTTATGGTTAATATCTGCTGCCTTTGCTGCTGTGGTGCCTCCATACCTGGAGGGTGCACAACAGTGATTAGTAGCATGGTTGATTTCCTTAAGATTTTATCCAAGCCAATGATGCAATAGGCTGAGGCCAATTCTTTCTAAGATAAGAACAGATACTAGTTGGCTTTTAACAGCTCTAGGATGAACTTAGTGTAGCATTTCTACACTATACTGAGAGCTCTCTCCCTCTTCCCCGCTGATGCTTGTTTTGATTTAGTAAGAACAGATAGTAGAATGGTTCTAGTAGCCAACCTGATGCTTGTAGTGGAGATAGATTACTTGGTTGTGGATGTTGTGGTGATTCTGTTCTGTTGTTGGATCTACTGTATGTACTGCTTCCTCTTGCACCCCTGTACTTCTCCCTCTTCCTGCTCACTTGATCTACTCCTTATGCTCCTGGCCTCCTCCTGGTGTCCTTGGATGGCTTACTTAAGCAACCAGGGTGCTAGTTGCAACATCCCAAAAATCATGTTTTCAAAGATTGCATATCATTCATGCATACATATCATTTAGGGATCAATTTCAAACTCATTTCAAGAAAACAGAAACATTAGGTGCTATCATTTTATGTGAACAAAATATTATTTCCATACTACTCTCTAGTGAGGGAACATTTGTTTTAAAAACCATTGTTGTAAGTTCATAGGATTGGTATGGTTATGAGCAAGGCTTGGACAAAAACTTTCAAAATAAATATGGTTAAAAACCATTTTCAAAGTCTATTCAAATCAAGTGCTAAGGCACTGTTTATTTTTATTTTTCAAAAAGGACCAAGCAAGTCCAATGAGACAGCAAGGCTTCATGGCCAATATTATGAAGTTTACACTTTACAAAAAATCAAGAAAAGGTTTGGTTTTCAAATGCTTTTGAAATTGTTTGAAAATAAATCCTGGAATTCATTCTGGAAAAGAAAAATAATTGGAAAACCCAACTGGGTCTGGCACCAGCCTTTCGGCCCATCAGACAAAACGACCCACCTGGGCCACTCTTCTCTCTATCTTTTCTCACCCGCGACGAACCATCCCCGCAGCCACTGAGTACTGGGCCCTCTCCACGTCAGCGTCATCTTCCCCAATTTCTCGTGCGCAGACACCGCCCCGCCGTTACCACCGTGCAGTGACGCCACGATTAAAACTCGCTTAAATCCCATTGATTCAGCGCGCAATCTTCGCCCCGCTTCTGGCAACTTAAACCCCTCTCCGCTGCGGTCATTTCCCCCACTTTCCTCGCTCACTCCGCCACCAGGCTGCGCGCATTCGAGCTCAGAACCCCATAGCACCGACGACCTCCGGCGACCGATTCTGGTGAGCTTCGACCGCCCCCCTTTCTCTGGTTCAAACAATCGTGACCAGCAAGTTCTTGCGCATTCCCTGATACCTTCCGTTTGTTTTCTCGTGACCCATCTCGCCGTCCCCGTTCACGGCCGCAAGTGAGAGAACTTCCGTCTAACTCCGACGAGCAATTGAGGTGTAATTCGACCGCCCCTTGTATCCTCCTTGATCCAGTAGTGTTCGCCATAGAGTTGCACACCCCCTAATGCCACCGACGCCGCGCACAACTCTGACGAGCTCCAGCGACATCCACGGTGCGCCTCTTTGCCAACGAAGCCTACCATGAGCATCAACAACACATGGCTAACTCGGTAAGCCACCTCTCCCTCTCCCTCGCGACCTAGATCATCAGCAACGTCTCTGATAGAGCCGCCGCCGCCACTCGCCGCCGCTAGCACCGCCAGGCTTTGGTCGCTTGATCGCGAACCATTAGATCTAAATCCAACGTGTTAGATAGATCACTTAAACGAAGGGGTATTGAACAGATCTGGCCGTGCGATTTAAGTTAGATCTGATGGTCCATGTTAGTCGATCCGCGCGAATCGGTATCAACCAATCAGAGAGCGTCGCGTGGCCAGTCCTTTGTTTTAAAAACAGAATTTAGATCTATTAGATGTTTAGACTTGTAAAATTCATAAATTTTGATTTCCACGTCCAAATTTGACAAATTTTATATTATTGGAATTAGGAGAGAAAATACTTTCTGTTTATGCAATGTGATTAATGTTTTGCCTCTGTAAAAATGGTTGTTTTAAAGAAACATTTGTAGGCATAATTTGTGTACAGTAATTTTATGAAAAATGTTTTGTTGTTCAAATAAAGTTCATTTGGCATGTTTTGGACTTGTCTATGAATCAGTACTGTATACTTGTCTTTATTAGTGTAGAAAATCATCACATGGCATTTTGCATGCATTCATATATTTTTGCTTGTATATATTTTGTATGTGATGTTGGTGCCATTATTTTATGTGTAGATTTTGGTGCAAATAGTGATTGTGATTGTGAAGATTGTTGCTACTCCCCAAACTACCAAGGCAAGTGGTGCTTCATGATTTTATTCCTATGTTTTCAACTATGCACTAGAAATATTTTGTATAGGACTTGCATAAATATTTTGATCTATATGCTAAGCTTGGGAAATCCTAGTAGTTGTAGAATTGGTAGAAATTTCTAAGCTAAGATGCTTATCAATGCCATGATTAGCCTAGCTAGTAGCAACCAAGGGTGGTTATATATTGATGCTATGAGAAAATATTTCTACGTCTTTGGACTTGTGTTTTTGCTTAATAAAACGACTAAGTGAATGAAACACCCGGGTGGAATGTAAAGAATGGGTTGTGTTCAGTGGTTACACAAGGCCCATGTCTACGGTTTACCTTGTGTATCTCACTTGTGGAAAGCCACCCAGGAACAAAGGGATTTGAGAAGCCATATATTAAGAAGCTTCTAGTGCAGCCACATGACAATATGGGCTCTGCCTGGATCACATAGGTTGCAATAACTTAGCCATTTGGACAGTTGGTGGTAGTGGGATGATAGGTTGGAACGCGTCCATTTGGTCTAAGGGAAGGCTTCTAAAAGGTCCTGTCTTCGTGAAAATCAAGTCTTGTGGGGAAAGTGCACAACCTCTGCAGATGGAAGAATCTAAGTACTTAGCCATGTCCCTCGTATGGACAACATGAGCATCAAGACATGGAAGCTATCAAGAATCTCCTCATCCCAACTTCTAAGTTAAAACTTGTGGTTGAAGAAGGGTAAAGGTTCACCAATTTCTATTGGTGGTTCCTTGGGAAAGTTTTATCAAAGAAAAACTTAGTGTTTTGAACTAATAGGTAAAACCTATTTTGAGCAAAGCAATCCTAAGCTACACTTAGCCAAAAATGCATATAGTATCTAGACTACTAATATTCTACTAAGGTATCACTTGCCAATACTATTCCAATGTATTGACCCACTGTGGCTATAACTTGTGATGTTGCAGGTTATTCTGATGATGATTAGGGGTTATGAGTCTACACTCAACATGCTTGCCTGTGGCACATGAAGATGAAGACTTATTTATCTTATTATATATTTGAACTCTTGTATTAGGCTTGTGGCCATGGAGTTTGTAAAAGACTATATTTGTCTCTGGAATGATATGTAATAATGACCTTTGTTTCTGTGTACTTCATCTTAAACGGTGGATGCTAGCATTGATCCAGGGACTAGCATTGCAATCACAGGGATCCTTACCTTTATAAAGGGAGGGATCTTACAGATGGTATCAGAGCACTGTGTTTCCTATAGGATTATGACCCTAGGATTGGAAACCACTAAGAAAATTTTTCAACAACTTCCACACTTGTCTTTTCTTCTCGTAAACTTTTCTCATCTTCTTTCTCATCTCTATTTGTAGATGAACTCCATCAACGAAGCCGTGAGGAAGGGACCACTCATGACTATGACTTTGGAATGTGAGACAGAATTCCCCAAGGCTCTCAAGGACCTCATGGTTGCCATGGGAATACATGGTGCAACTGTGTACAAAGGTTTTCCCATGATGGATGAAGGAGTTGAATACTGGTGGGTGCAACTTCACTTGTATAAAAACAAGGAAGACAACCACAAGGAATCAGGATTCTGCATGGTCACCAACTCACTGATGCACACCACATTCTTTGATTCAGCAAGGGATGCAGCTTGGAAGGCCATCAAAGAGCTTGGTGATAGAATCAAGTGCAGAATGCTCAACACCCAGAATGACCTTAGGGAAGAAAAGAAGCATACCCAAGAGTTGGAGGCTACAAACCAACATTTAAGAGAGGACATCTTAGACTTAGCAATGGAGTCATGTGATCAGGATCGACAGATTGCCTCTAGGGATGCCCTGTTAGCCAACTTGGCAAGTGAGATGGGATTGTAATGTACTTCGTTAGTTGGACCACCACACTTATCATTTTATTTCCCAAATGTTGTTTAAAATAAGTTGAACCTTGGATGTTTGTAATGGTTTTATGTATGCCATGACTTGAATGTTTTGATTGTCAAAGATATGCATGTGATGCCTTGTTTTGTGATTCATCTCTATGTATGTTGATTCTAACTTTTTCTATCTTATAAAATAGATGCCTAATGTTACTATCAGCACGACTGAAGAGTTTAAGGGAACTCGTTTTGGCACTCGTCTTATTGAGCTCACTAGTATGCTCAATCTCCCACTTCCTACCATCATGATACTTCCCCTCACCAAGTTCGAGAGGAAGGACCTTTGCGGCTTAAAGGTTACTCAGCCAGGATGCTAGACTGAGCCAGCTACAGAGGCTATCACCTTCAAGCTCATGCATGATGACAAGGAGAGAGGCCTAGAGGTAGTCATGCAGGATTTGCTTGGACGTTTGCTAGAGAGACACTCTCGGGAGATTAGAGGTACTCACTTCCACGCCTTCGGTAGACGTGATGAGGATGGTGAGGCCATTGACTTCCAGGATACTGCTAGAGAGACAGCAGAGCCGATTCGTCTATACCTCCAGGACTTAGAGGTTCTTCTTAGGCACCTAGATACTGATAGGACCAACGTCATGCTTAGCAATGACGAAATCCGGGTGCAGCTTCGTGAGAAGTACAAGCTCTTCGCGGAGAAAGATGAGATAGTCAAGGAAACGGAGGCCAAGTTTGAGAGTCAAGATAGAAAGTTCAAGAGTCAAGAGAAGAGAGTCCAATATAGGAACAAGAGGATTCGAGACATGACTGCAGAACTAGAGGCCAAGGACTTTGAGCTCGAGCATCAGCAGGTGGTGATTGAGAGACTTCGTTCACAGAAGAGGGCTCTCAAAGCCAAAGTAGAGACCTTGACCACCAATGTCGAGGAATACAAGACTGCTATGGAGAATGCAGGTCTTACACTGGTTGATGAGGAGGTTGATGCAGAGGAGTAGTGATGACTACTCATTTACCTTTTATTTACCATGCTTTTGATTATTGAGTGGCAATGACCATCCAACATGTGGATGGCTTGCTATTGGTGTGTTTACTTTTCAAAACTTGTTGCCTATGTTGTTGAACTTTTACTACTATGATGCATGTTTGGTGATTTTTTATGTGATGTATTGTGCATGATAGCATCAATGGGTATCTCATTCTTATCCTTATTGAAAACCACAGATGCCTCCCGACGTGCCAATCCCAACCCTAACAACAATAATATCACCCCTAAGATGCAGCAGATGATGACAGCTCAGACGCAGTTGATGCAGATGATGACCACGTTCATAAAGAATCAGAACAACAACAACAACAATAACAACAACAACAACAATCAGAACAACCCACCAGGTTTTGACATGCTTACCAGATTCTTAAGACTGAGGCCAGCAAAGTTCTCAGGAACTACTGATCCCATGGTGGACAATGACTGGCTACGCTCAGTGAACAAGGATTTGGTGACTGTTGGCTTTACTGATGAAGAGAAAATCAGATTCGCAGCACACTTATTGGAAGGACCAGCAGCTACTTGGTGGGATCACTTCCAGATCACCACTCCCATTGCGGATGTGACATGGGCTATCTTTGAAGATGGTTTCCGTACTGCTGACATCTCATCCGGAGTGATGAGTTTGAAGAAGGAGTTTCATAACTTGAAGCAGCTCCATCGCTGCGTGGCTGAATATATCGAGGAGTTTAACAATCTGGCGCGTTATGCACCAGATGAAGTTGGCACTGATGCTAAGAGGAAGGAGAAGTTCCTCGAAGGACTGAACGATGAACTGAACCTGCATCTATCTGTGTCCTATGTCCCCACTTATCAGTCTCTTTGTGACAAGGCTGCCATTTTAGAAAGCAAGATGAAACAGGTTGAAAGCAGGAAGAGGAAGCACTCTGACAAGCACAGCTCGGGATCGTCTCACAAGCGTTCCCATTATGATGATAGTGGGAATTCTGGATCCTACAAGCATGGAAAATACAACAGCCACCACAAACACAACCGTCATCATGACAACAAGCACCACCATAGTCATGACAATGACAAGTACAAGAATCACAAGTGTGGATATAAGAGCCACCACAATGGAAGTGCAAGTGGTAGTGGAAGCCAGCCTGTCAAGAAGGATATTAGTTAGGTTGAATGTTTCAAGTGCAAGAAGATGGGGCATTATGCAAATGAATGCCTAGAAAAGATAGTTGAAGGACCCAACAAGCCCAACCCTTTTCAAAAGGGACAGGTGAACCACATCAATATGGAAGAGATCTATGAGGAACCTAATGCTGTTGCTGGTAAGTTCAAACTCAATTTTGTTCCAGCATTTGTTCTCTTTGATACTGGTGCATCTCATTCATTCATATAAAGAGCATTTGTTGAAAGAAATGAACTACCGGTAGAAATAATTGGGTGTCATATAAAAGTAAGTTCTACTGGCAGAGAAATCATAGTGAACTCAGGATATCATAATCTAGTCATAGAGTTTGGGAGGTATAATTTTCCCGTTAATCTGATAATCCTAAACTCCCAAGGATTGGATGTCATTTTGGGAATGGACTGGATGACTAAGCACAAGGGAGTGATAGATTGTGCCAACCATACCGTCTCACTCACAACTCCATAAACAAAAGGATCAGATTCAAGACCAACTTTGAATCAAAAGGGAGTAAGCTAAATTCTCTTAAGGGGGTTAGCATAGACAGTGTGCCTATTGTGAGTGAATATCCGGATGTGTTTCCGGAAGAATTGCCAGGAATGCCACCAGATAGAGATGTGGAGTTTCTTATTGATTTGCTACCAGGATCTGGACCAATAGCAAAGAGACCGTACAAGATGTTAGTAGACGAGCTGAAAGAACTCAAGAAACAACTTGGAGAACAGTTGCAGAAAGGATTTATTCAACCAAGTTCTTCATCTTGGGGAGCACCAGTTTTGTTTGTGGAAAAGAAGGATAGAAGTCAAAGGTTATGCATAGATTACTGCTCACTCAATGAGGTGACTATCAAGAAGAAATACCGTTTCCCTAGAATCAATGACTTGTTTGATCAGCTAGAAGCAGCCTGTGTGTTCTCAAAAATTGATCTCCGATCGGGATATTTCCAGCTCAAAATAAGAGAACAAGACATACCTAAGACAGCTTTCACCACTAGGTATGGATTGTATGAGTATACCGCAATGCCATTCGGTTTGACCAATGCACCAACTTATTTCATGAATATGATGAACAAGGTGTTCATGGAGTTCCTTGACAAGTTTGTTGTTGTTTTCATCGATGACATTTTGATCTACTCCAAGAGCAAAGAAGAGAATGAAGGACATTTGCGTTTGATACTCGAGAAACTTAGAGAGCATAAGTTGTATGCCAAATACAGCAAGTGTGAGTTTTGGTTGAATGAAGTTGGATTTCTTGGACACGTTGTGTCAGGAGATGGTGTAGCAGTTGATCCTGCCAAAGTTTTAGCTATAACTGAATGGGAATCTCCTAAGTCAGTGAAAGAGGTTCGTAGTTTCCTTGGCTTGGCAGGATACTACAGAAGGTTCATCGAGAATTTTTCCAAGATAGCTAAGCTAATGACAGAGTTACTAAAGAAAGACAAGAAATTTACTTGGTCTGAAGGATGTGAACTCAGTTTCCAAGAGTTGAAGAAGAGGCTAGTGACAACACCAGTCTTATGTCTGCCATATTTGGAGAAGGATTTCCAAGTATATTGTGATGCATCTCATCATGGATTAGGTGCAGTGCTAATGCAAGAAGGGAAAGTTGTGTCTTATGCCTCGAGACAACTCAAAACTCATGAGGTAAATTACCCTACTCATGATCTAGAGTTAGCCTCTGTTGTCCATTCACTCAAAACATGGAGACACTACCTTTTGGGAAAGCGATATGAAGTGTTCATGGATCACAAAAGTTTGAAGTATATCTTCACCCAGAAAGAAATTAACATGAGACAAAGAAGATGGCTAGAACTCATCAAGGACTATGATTTGAGTTTGCAATACCACCCCGGTAAAGCAAATGTTGTAGCGGATGCTCTAAGCCTTAAGGTTTTTGTGAATGGTCTTACAAAGGGAGAATTGCCAGATGATCTATGTGCCCAATTTAGAGATCTCAGATTGGAGATTGTGCCTAAAGGACATCTCATGTCATTGGATGGTCAACCCACTTTGTTGGACAAAATAAAAGAAGCCCAAAAGACAGATAAGGAAAGTGAAGAGATTAAGGAAAAGATTGGTAAAGGAAAAGCCAAAGGATTCCATGAAGACGAACAGGGTACCTTATGGTATGGAAAACGTATGTGCGTTCCGCAAGATCCGGAGCTTCGGAAACTGATTTTGCAAGAAGCACATAAATCACCGTATTCTATTCATCCGGGTAACACCAAAATGTACATGGATATGAAAGAAAGATTTTGGTGGAATAATCTCAAGAAGGACATCGCCGAACATATTGCTTTGTGTGATGTATGTAGTAGAGTGAAAGAGGAACATCAAAAACCAGCAGGATTGCTACAACCACTACCTATTCCTGATTGGAAGTGGGACAAGATTGGCATGGACTTCATCACCGGATTGCAAAGGACCAGGTCAGGATATGACTCTATTTGGGTAGTAGTGGATCGTCTAACTAAGGTGGCTCATTTCATACCCGTGAAGACAACCTACACAAGTGCGAAGTTAGCCAAGATCTACATGAGTAGGATTGTATGTCTGCATGGAGTACCCAAGGGTATTGTGTCTGATAGGGGAACTCAATTCACTTCTCATTTTTGGAGGAAACTACACGAGTCATTGGGAACGAGGTTGGAATTCAGCACTGCTTTTCATCCTCAGACTGATGGACAAACAAGAAGGACCAACCATATACTTGATGATATGTTGAGAGCATGTGTTCTAGATTATGGAGCCAGTTGGGATGAAAGTCTGCCTTACGCAGAATTCTCTTACAATAACAACTATCAAGCCAGTATTGAGATGGCACCATTTGAATTTCTCTATGGGAGAAAGTGTACCACCCCATTGCTATGGAATGGCGTAGGAGAAAGAAATTTGTTCGGACCAGAACTAATCAAAGAGGCTGAAGAGAAAGTCAAGCTAGTTAAGGAAAGATTAAAGATAGCACAGTTCCGACGGAAGAGCTACGCAGATCCTAAGCGTAGAGAAGTCACCTATGAAGTGGGTGATAGGGCTTATCTTAGAGTGTCACCACTTCGTGGAGTGAAGAGATTTGGTGTCAAAGGTAAATTGGCCCCAAGATATGTTGGACCATTCAAGATTCTGAGTCGTAAAGGAGAAGTAGCTTATGATATTGAATTGCCAGAATCATTGTGTGTTGTTCACAATGTGTTTCATGTGAGTCAGCTAAAGAAATATCATCCAGAAATGGAAGAGACTTCTTTGAAGGATACTATACCTTTGTAAGAGGTCCAATTGGAGAGTGACCTCACTGATGAGGAGAAACCTATCAAGATTCTTGAGACTGCAGAAAGAGTTACTCGGACTAAGACTATCAAATTCTGCAAAGTTCAATGGAACCATCATTTCGAAGAAGAAGCAACATGGGAAAGAGAAGATGATCTTCGGAAAGACCACCCTCACCTATTTGCTAGCCAACCCGAATCTCGAGGGCGAGATTCACCTTAAGGGGGTTAGATTTGTAACATCCCAAAAATCATGTTTTCAAAGATTGCATATCATTCATGCATACATATCATTTAGGGATCAATTTCAAACTCATTTCAAGAAAACATAAACACTAGGTGCTATCATTTTATGTGAACAAAATATTATTTCCATACCACTCTCTAGTGCGGGAACATTTGTTTTAAAAACCATTGTTGTAAGTTCATAGGATTGGTATGGTTATGAGCAAGGCTTGGACAAAAAATTTCAAAATAAATATGGTTAAAAACCATTTTCAAAGTATATTCAAAATCAAGTGCTAAGGCACTGTTTATTTTGATTTTTCAAAAAGGACCAAGCAAGTCCAATGAGACAGCAAGGCTTTATGGCCAATATTATGAAGTTTACACTTTACAAAAATACAGAAAAGGTTTGGTTTTCAAATGCTTTTGAAATTGTTTGAAAATGAATCCTGAAATTCATTCTGGAAAAAGAAAAAGAATTGGAAAACCCAACTGGGCCTAGCGCCAGCCTTTCGGCCCATCAGACAAAACGACCCACCCGGGCCACTCTTCTCTCTATCTTTTCTCACCCGCGGCAAACCAGCCCTGCAGCCACTGAGCACTGGGCCCTCTCCATGTCAGCGTCATCTTCCCCAATTTCTCGCGCGTAGACACCGCCCCGCTGTTACCACCGTGCAGTGACGCCGCGATTAAAACTCGCTTAAATCCCATTGATTCAACGCGCAATCTTCGCCCCGCTTCTGGCTACTTAAACCTCTCGCTGTCGCGGTCATTTTCCCCACTTTCCTCGCTCACTCCGCCACCAGGCTGTGCCCATTCAAGCTCAGAACCCCGCAGCACCGACGACCTCCGACGACCGATTCCGGTGAGCTCCGACCGCCCCCTTTCTCTGGTTCAAATAATCGTGACCAGCAAGTTCTTGCGCGTTCCCTGATACCTTCCATTTGTTTTCTCGTGACCCAGGTCGCCGTTCACGTTCACGGTCGCAAGTGACAGAACCGCCGTCTAACTCCGACGAGCAATTGAGGTATAATCCGACCGCCCCTTGTATCCTCCTTGATCCAGTAGTGTTCACCGTAGACTTGCGCACCCCCTAATGCCACTGACTCATGCTAGGACGATGCAGAACCTCAGCAACGTCATCGTCTGCAAGCACCCGACGCCGCGCACAACTTCGACGAGCTCCAGCGACATCCACGGTGCGCCCCTTCGCCAACGAAGACTACCTTGAGCATCAGCAGCACATGGCAAACTCGGTAAGCCACCTCTCCCTCTCCCGCGCGACCTAGATCGTCGGCAAAGTCTCTGATAGAGCCGCCTCCGCTAGCGCCACCAGGCTTTGGTCGCTTGATCGCAAACCGTTAGATCTAGATCCAACGTGTTAGATAGATCACTTAAACGAAGGGGTACTAAACAGATCTGGCCGTGCAATTTAAGTTAGATCTGACGGTCGACGTTAGTCGATCCGCACGAATCGGTATCAACCAATCAGAGAGCGCCGCGTGGTCAGTCCTTTGTTTTAAAAACAAAATTTAGATCTATCAGATGTTTAAACTTGTAAAATTCATAACTTTTGATTTCCAGGTCCAAATTTGACAAATTTTATATCATTGGAATCAGGAGAGAAAATACTTTCTGTTTATGCAATGTGATTAATGTTTTGCCACTGTAAAAATGGTTGTTTTTACAAAAACATTTGTAGGCATAATTTGTGTATAGTAATTTTATGAAAAATGTTTTTTTGTTCAAATAAAGTTCATTTGGCATGTTTTGGACTTGTTTATGAATCAGTACTGTATACTTGTCTTGTTTAGTGTAGAAAATCATCACATGGCATTTTGCATGCGTTCATATATTTTTGCTTGTATATATTTTGTATGTGATGTTGGTGCCATTATTTTATGTGTAGATTTTGGTGCAAATAGTGATTGTGATTGTGAATATTGTTGCTACTCCCCAAACTACTAAGGAAAGTGGTGCTTCATGATTTTATTCCTATGTTTTTCAACTATGCACTAGAAATATTTTGTATAGGACTTGCATGAATATTTTGATCTACATGCTAAGCTTGGGAAATCCTAGTAGTTGTAGAATTGCTAGAAATTTCTAAGTTAAGATGCTTATCAATTCCATGCTTAGCCTAGCTAGTAGCAACCAAGGGTGGTTATATATTCATGCTATGAGAAAATATTTCTAAGTCTTTGGACTTGTGTTTTTGCTTAATAAAACAACTAAGTGAATGAAACACCTAGGTGGAATGGAAAGAATGGGTTGTGTTGAGTGGTTACACAAGGCCCATGTCTATGGTTTACCTTGTGTATCTCACTTGTGGAAAGACACCAAGGAACAAAGGGATTTGAGAAGCCATATGTTAAGAAGCTTCTAGTGCAGCCATATGGCAATATGGGCTCTGCCTGGATCACATAGGTTGCAATAACTTAGCCATTTGGACAGTTGGTGGTAGTGGGATGATAGGTTGGAACGCGCCCATTTGGTCTAAGGGAAGGCTTCTAAAAGGTCTTGTCTTGGTGAAAATCAAGTCTTCTGGGGAAAGTGCACAACCTCTCCAGATGGAAGAATCTAAGTACTTAGCCATGTCCATGGCATTGGACAACATGAGCATCAAGACATGGAAGCTATCAAGAATCTCCTCATCCCAACTTCTAAGTTAAAAATTGTGGTTAAACAAGGGTAAAGGTTCACCAATTTCTATTAGTGGTTCCTTGGGAAAGTTTTATCAACGAAAAACTTCGTGTTTTCAACTAATAGATAAAACCTATTTTGAGCAAAGCAAGCCTAAGCTACACTTAGCCAAAAATTCATATAGTATCTAGACTACTAATATTCTACTAAGGTATCACTTGCCAATACTATTCCAATTTATTGACCCACTGTGGATGTAACTTGTGATGTTGCAGGTTATTCTGATGATGATTAGGGGTTATGAGTCTACACTCATCATGCTTGCCTGTGGCACATGAAGATGAAGACTTATTTATCTTATTATATATTTGAACTCTTGTATTAGGCATGTGGCCATGGAGTTTGTAAAAGACTATATTTTTCTCTGGAATGATATGTAATATGACCTTTGTTTCTGTGTACTTCATCTTAAACCGTGGATGCTAGCATTGATCTAGGGACTAGCATTGCAATCACAGAGATCCTTACCTTTATAAAGGGAGGGATCTTACACTAGTGTTGTGGTGGTAGTGCACTATGGAGTTTTGGTGTTAAACTTATGAACTCTGGAAATGTAAGGATGGCCTGTGTGGTTAATCTATGTTGGTGGTGTTGGCTGTTTCTTGCTATGGTGAAGTAATTTCAGTAGAGTACTCCCCCTACTACGGCTGTGTACTTATATCTCTGTCGTAGTGCCTCCTGTGTTGACAACACATAAACATGCATGTGTGTGTGAGCTGTGTGTGAGCTTGCCTCACCCAGATGGATCAGATCAAGTAAAAGGCTTGGGATTTCCTTGGATTTTACCTCTTTTCATTACCTTCCCTTGGTGAAACTTGCCCCTAAATTGCCTATGATGTGGTTCCGAGGCAAAGTTACTGATAAGAACAGATATTCTTTTGGTGAAACTTGCCCCAATTTAAACATGCTCAATGATGTGAATAGCAATGCATTTCATTGCCATACTGAGAGCAAAAATAATCAACACTAACTCTGTTTGTTTTTATATTCTATTTGGTTTACTTTATGCTTTTACAGGAACAAGATTAGAAATTGAAAAGATGTGAAGATGAAGATTAGTTTTAGAATTTTTCTTTTATCCAATTTTTTTGTAATTTCCTTTTCTGTCAAGAGTTTATGTAAAATCATTGTAATATATTAGTTTATCTTATTATTATTGTATCCATTCCTTATCATTATTTGTTGTAAAAGGATAATGTAATATATATTCTTTTAATAAAGAATTATTCTATTTGTTAAATTATTGTAATTCATTTTGAATTTAAATATTTGTAAAGAAACAATGTAATAATATTATTATTGTAATATTCCTTCTTTTCTTTTATTTGATTAGTTGTTACTAAATAGAGAAAAGAATAAGAAGTATCTTATGTTTATTACATAAAGAACAGTATAATATTTATATTTCTTTTATATTACATTATTGTGAATAATTCTTTGTAAGTCGAATTTCTTCCCTCATAACTCCAGAAAACAATAGAGGTGATGTCAAAATTCATCTCACTCCCCTTCTGATGTCACTAAACCTAATTCATCGGAGTGATAATTCTGATCACTCTAGTCTTTTAATTTGGCGAAAGATTTACCCGGATTTTCAGATGCATGCATGCAGATGCATAAAATCCTAAATCTACCCTTTGTTTATTCCTAAATGATAGGATGTTACAATAGATCAAAGTATAATTTTGCTATGCAAGGACATGATGAGACACTTTGTGGTAGATGTGGGCCCATGCCAACATTGCATGGTATATAGACCTCTCTAGGTGGGCTTGAAACACCATCATCAACCTAGTGGTTGTGTGCCTCAGCACTTGGACAACATTATGTCACCCTGTTGATAGATCTTAGTATAACAATACTATGCCAAGACATGATGAGACACAACTGTGGAAAATGTGAGGCAATGCCAATATTTCATGGGCTATATACCTCTCTGGGCTGGATAGAAACAAAATCATGAACTTAGTGGGTGTGTGAGTCACTACACCTGACCATCATGATCCCACCCAGTTGATACATCTAAGTATAAGAGTTCAATGCCAATCCAAGACACACACTTGTGGCAGATTGTGGGGCCATGCCAACATTGCATGGGATCTAGACCTCTCTAGGCTAGATAGAAACACCTTCACCAACTTCTTGTTGTATGAGTCATCACTTGGCCAACATGATCCTACCTACTTGATAGATCTAAGTATGATTTTGCTATGCCAAGACATGATGAGACACTTTGTGGTAGATGTGGGCCCATGCCAACATTGCATGGTCTATATACCTCTCTTGGTGGGCTTGAAACACGATCATCAACATAGTGGTTGTGTGCCTCAGCACTTGGCAAACATTATGCCATCATGTTGATAGATCTTAGTATAACACTACTATGCCAAGACATGATGAGACACAACTGTGGAAAATGTGGGGCCATGCCAACATTGCTGTAGGATTCCCAACCTTTAATAAGGTAGAGATCCCTGTGTTTACAATGCTCGTACCTAGATCAATAGCTAGCATCCACAGTTAAGATGTAATATCAAGAAACAAAGGTCATAATACAACTTTATAACCAAGAATAACATAATTTTATTACATCTTACATAGCTCATTTGGCTATTACATTACATTGCAGCAGAATAACTATAAGCATGGGGTCCTTCATCTTCAAAGTGCCACAGGCAGACATGTTGGTTGTAGACTTGTAATCCTAATCAATCAACTTCACTAAAAATCAAACAAACCTTCAACATAACAAGTTACAGCCACAAGGGTCAATACATTTGAATTGTATTGGCAAGTGATACTATGGTAGTATAGGGGAGTCTATCATCTATATGCATTTGGCTAAGTGGAGTTGAAGCTTGCATTGCTCAAAATAGATTTTTCCTTAACATTTGAAAACACTAAATTTTTGCTTGACAAAATCATTTTTCTCAATCCAAGATTGAAAATCCTTTAACCCTTGTTCAACCACAAGTTTTTAACTTAGAAATTTGAATGATGAGATTCTTGATTGCTTCCATGTCTTGATGCTCAAATTGTCCTTTACCAGGGACATGGCTAAGTACTTAGATTTTACACTCTGCAGAGGTGGTGCACTTTCCCCACAAGACTTGGTTTCCCAAGACAAGATCTTTCAGAAGCTTTCCCTTAAACCAAAATGGACGCATTCCAACCTATCAAAAACTACCACCAACTGTCCATATGGCTAAGTTCTTGCAACCTATATGATCCAGGCAGAGCCCATAATGCCAAGTGGTTGCACTTGAAGCTTCTGAACATTTGACATCTCTAATCTCTTTGTTCCTGGGTGGCCATCCACAAGTGAGATACACAAGGTCAACCATAGACATGGGCCTTGTGAACCACTCAACCAAAAAATACCAAGCAAGTCCCATTCCACCTAGGTGATTCATTAACTTAGTTGTTTTATTAAACAAAAACACAAGTCCTCAGACTTAGAAAATTTTCATAGTATGGATATTTATTCCACCCATGTTTTCCATTAGCTAGGCTAAGCTTGATAGTAGTAGGAATCTTAACTTAGGAAAATTTCTACTAAGGTTTCATCTACTAGGTTTTCCGATAGCAAGGTTTATACTTAGCAAAAATTCCATGCAAGTTTTACTTAGAGAAAATCACTAATGCAAAGTGAAAATAATGGGACAAAAGTATGAAGCATCACTTGCCTTTTTGGTATAGGGTATAAGTTCACTCCTTGTCCTTGCAACAATCACACTCTTCAAGTCACTACAATTCAATCAAGCAAGGCACAACTTAATCTACCAATCAAGCAAAACAACACATAAAATGACAAAGTCAAAGTAATGCATGCAAGCATGCCAAGCTTTGTTTTGTTTTTAAAAAGTGGTTCCTAATGGGTCATAATCATTTGAAAGCACCTAATGGTCATTTTGTAAAGTGGCAAAGTCATTTGCAAAAGGTTTCACCTCAAAAACCATTTTCAAAACAAAGTATCATTTTATGTGGTGTAGAAATATTTTTACTAAGTAATTAATCTCCAAGGTTCACCAAATATGTTTTCAAACCATAAAACTTGGTGTTTGGGGTCAGAGAGTTTAAAACAAAACATTTTCCAAAAGATTTCTTCCAAATCATTTTCATAACAAAAGCCATTTTTTATTTGGCTAGAAATGGGCTAAACCAACTAATCCATCCTAAATTTCACCAAATTCATTTTTAACTCCATGGATTGGTCCCTAGGGTTAGTAAGTTCAACACAAACCAATTTGCCAAGGTTTCAACCTCAAAAACATTTTTGAATCATTTTTCTGAACTAAACAAGCATTTAAATGTTTCTGCAAAAACAACCAATTTTAACTGTTACTATTTACTAAACCAAAGGCATGGTTGGCTAGGGTTTGTTCTACTGATTCCAACGATATAAAGTTTGCAAAATTTGGACGTGTGGATCAAAAGTTACAAAGGTTTGAAAATCACATCCAAATCTGTTTCAAATTTCTGTTTTTAAACAAAACTGGCCACGCGTCATGATTTCATAGGGCGGTACCGGTTCGGCTGGATCGGCTCTGCTATGCGTTGGATCTAAACAAATCGCGCGGTCCAGATAGCATACCCCTTCGCGGTTAAGTGGTCTAATCTTGCTCGCCCGATCTAGATCGAACGGCTGTCATCGCATTGACCAAACTCGAGCGGCGCAGCGACGGTCGCTGGCGGCGGCGCTGGTGAAATAGGAAGCGAGGGAGGAGGGGAAGATGCTCACCTCGTTCGCTGAACGATGCTGATGCTCAACGTGGTACTGGTTGGTGAAGGGGCGCACGGGTTCGTCTTCAATTGCTCACCGGAGTTGTTCTGGGCCTCGGTGCGGTCAGACGTCGACGGCGGCGAGGCTAGGGGGCACCCTAGGACAAACGGTAGGCACTGTTAGATTCGCAAGAGTATGGAGATCGTCACCGTGTCCACGAGGAAGAGAGGGGAGGTCTGGTTTACCGGGGAGACGTCGCCGCAGTTGGAGCAGACGGCGGCGCTGGCTCGGGAAGACGTTGCCGACGCTCAGGGACGCGCGCGAGCGAGCTGCGGCTGCAGAAAGGTCCACTGGGGAATGGTGAGCACAACTGCGTGCTCGAGGAGGCAGGAGGTGGTGTGGCTCGGCCGGAATCGAAGGTGGAAGCTCGTCGGAGACATAGCTGCTCGGGGAGAAATTGGGGCGGCCTGGGGGCGTTCTTGGGGGAGGAGATAGAGGGGAAACGGAGGACAGTCGTTGGTGTTTAAAGGGGCATGGTTACTGCGAGTAATCGTGGCCTCGTTATGACGAATTCAAGCCGCGAAATCATGCAGGAAACGGCGACGGGGGAGGAAGAACAGGTCGCTGCGGCGAGGACGATGAATAGGAGGAGTGGGTCCTGGCTGTCTGCGAGAGAGAGAGCGCGAGTGTGGGGTCCAGTCGTTAGCGACTTAGCGGTTAAGTTCCTGAGTGAGAAAAATAACGGTTCGCTGGGGAGGGAGGTGGGCTGCTGGGCTGGGATGGGCTCTTGTTGGGCTGGGTCGTTTTGCTCTATTTTTTTCTGTCTTTTTGATTTACCCTTTTCCATTTCTATTTACTGATTTGAAATTCAATTCACAATTCAAACAACAAAACAAACATTCAAACAATTCAAACAATCACCACACTTGTAATTGAGTTTTGGTTCTGTTTGACAACATAAACCAAAGTCAAAATAAAATAAAATAATATTTTTTTTATTTTAGAGTCCATTTATAATTAAATAAAATGGACACTAGTTAATAGATTAAATGGGTTTTAATTTATTTTAAAAACTCCATTTGAAATCCAAATATTTCCAAAACCAAATCAGTAGGTTTTATATGAAAATAAAAGATATTTGGAAATCTTGTTTAAAACAAAATAACATTTTATTTTAGGGTCCATTAATAATCAAATAAAAATGGACCTTAGTTATTAAATCAAATAGGATTTGTTTTATTAAAATATTTATTTTGAAATCTAAAATAAAACCAAACACTTCAGTAGGTTTTATTTGAGAATATAAAATATTTGGAAAACTTATTTTTAAAGTAAATAAATAAGTTTTTGTGTTTATTTAAAATGGGAAAAGCCTTTACTTAAATAAAATTGGATATTAAATCCTTATTATTTTATTTAAATTAAACCTTTACTATTTTTATCAAGACAAAACATTTTATTTCAAAACATTGGCCAAGGTTTAATTTGGCTTTATAAAATAATCTTTATTTATAAATCCACCTTTTCTTTTGAAAACCAAATCCTTTTACTAAAAGATCCAAAGTAGTATTTTTTAAATATTTAATATTTTCTTTATTAATTTGTTTTATCTTTTTAAATCCCTTTAGGATTTATTTGTTCAAAATAGGTTTGAAGGTTTCCAATTGGAATCAAAAATTTTCTTCTCACCCTGAAAACCAACAAAGTTTTATTTTATTCATTTACTTTTCACATTACAAGATTTGGAAAATCTTGGGATGTGACAGGCTACCACCCTTAAAATAAATCTCGTCCCGAGATTTGGGGAGGCTAGGGGTTACAAGTAGGTTCAAAACAACTAGGGTACTACCACCCTTAAAATTTTTCAACTAGATTACATCTTGGCTTGCTTGGGATCCTGGGGAAACTTCTCTGGGCAATATGATGCATAATGTCCTAACTCTTTGCAGTGGTTGCACATCACTTGGCTAATATCCTTCCTCATCTTGGGTTTCACTAGCTTTTGTTTGTCTTCTTGGCTCTTCTTCTTTTCTGGGCATTCATTGGCATAGTGTCCCATCTCTTTGCAAGTGTAACATTGCACTTGAGTAATATCCTTCTTCTTCTTTTTGGGTCTCTCCAAAGCTAGGAGTTCTTCTAGTTCATGTTCTTCATATCTCACCTCAAAGGTGGGAAATCTTTCTCTCTTCTTGGGGCAATTACTAGAGATATGACCTTCTTCTTCACAAGAGTAGCAACACTTTGTGATTACTTTGGATTTGGCCTTATGGTGCATAGTTTTGACTTTGCCTTCATCCATATTGGTAGAAGTTGTTCCCTCATGGAGGTTTCCAAACATTTGATGCATTCCATCTTGCTTCATTTGTTGAACTATAGGATAGATGGGGCATTGAATAGGGACATGATCATTTCCTTCACATAGGAAACAAGTCACTTGAGATGTGGGGCATTGATTAGTTGGATGTCTCTCTTCACAATTGGGGCATTGATCTTCATGCTCCTTGGATGTATGATCCTTGTCTCCACAAATATTGCAAGCTTTG
This sequence comes from Avena atlantica, assembly GCA_910589765.1. Classification (NCBI taxonomy): domain Eukaryota; kingdom Viridiplantae; phylum Streptophyta; class Magnoliopsida; order Poales; family Poaceae; genus Avena; species Avena atlantica. The sequence goes on from OU342733.1 coordinate 349,608,295, forward strand.
GTTCCTTCTAAGATAACATCTTTGTCATCCTTGTTGTCATTAGTTCTTTGGGAAAAGTTTTCTCCCATGTTGATCATTTGAGTAACCAATCCTTGCAACAATTGGGATTGAAGTTTCAAAATCCTTTGTATGGCTGGGTCTAGTCCATTGTTGTTGGCTAAAAGCTGAGTTGTCACTTGGCTCAACTGGGTTTGGTTTGCTAGTAGTTGTTCTCTCATGTTGTTCTCTTGGTTGTTGTTGTTGTCACCATCCTTGATGTTGGAGTCTGTTGGAGAATTCATCTGTTTGGGTTGGGTTGGGATTAGAGTAGGCAAGATATTTCTAAGGAAATAATTCTAATCACACACATCACAATTCACACAAGCAATGTGCAAGCAATCACAAAAAAACATTCCACTCAAACAACAAGGTTCAAGCACATACTTAGGCAACAAAATATTTTTGTTACACCACATAAGTTGGTGTTTTTGACTTAACTAAATATGGTGGTCCATCTATATGGTTCACTTGTGATCTTTCCATCTTTCTTGGTTGATTCTTCTTGCATGAGATCAGGGTTTCCTTGAGAAAATTTTGGTCACAAAAAACTTCAAAGGTGATCATGGTTCCTTCTAAGTTGTATTTCCTTAGTCTTCAAGTCTTGGGCATGATTTCTTATCTCACTTGTCCTTAGTGATATCCAAGGTTGAGGTCCTTGGTGAACATGCTGAAGATGTTGAAGTCATTAGAGTTGATGAAGTCCTTTGCACATGGTGAAGTCTTTGGTCATGGGGTAGGTTTGTCCATCAAGTTTGAAATAGAAGAGGTGTAGATTTAAAACCAAAATGGTTGAGGAAAGAGTTTACAAGATTGTTTGTAAATAAGTTTTGGAACAAATACACTCCTATTTTTCTAAGGGTTTTTGTCCAATCCTAGGTTTACAAATCCTACAGGCAACACAATGCTCTGATACCATCTGTAGGATTCCCAACCTTTAATAAGGTAGAGATCCCTGTGTTTACAATGCTAGTCCCTGGATCAATAGCTAGCATCCACAGTTAAGATGTAATATCAAGAAGCAAAGGTCATAATACAACTTTATAACCAGGAATAACATAATTTTATTACATCTTACATAGCTCATTTGGCTATTACATTACATTGCAGCAGAATAACTATAAGCATGGGGTCCTTCATCTTCAAAGTGCCACAGGCAGACATGTTGGTTGTGGACTTGTAATCCTAATCAATCAACTTCACTAAAAATCAAACAAACCTTCAACATAACAAGTTACAGCCACAAGGGTCAATACATTTGAATTGTATTGGCAAGTGATACTATGGTAGTATAGTGGAGTCTATCATCTATATGCATTTGGCTAAGTGGAGTTGAGGCTTGCATTGCTCAAAATAGATTTTTCCTTAACATTTGAAAACACTAAATTTTTGCTTGACAAAATCATTTTTCTCAATCCAAGATTGAAAATCCTTTGACCCTTGTTCAACCACAAGTTTTTAACTTAGAAATTTGAATGATGAGATTCTTGATTGCTTCCATGTCTTGATGCTCAAATTGTCCTTTACCAGGGACATGGCTAAGTACTTAGATTTTACACTCTGCAGAGGTGGTGCACTTTCCCCACAAGACTTGGTTTCCCAAGACAAGATCTTTCAGAAGCTTTCCCTTAAACCAAAATGGACGCGTTCCAACCTATCAAAAACTACCACCAACTGTCCATATGGCTAAGTTCTTGCAACCTATATGATCCAGGCAGAGCCCATAATGCCAAGTGGTTGCACTTGAAGCTTCTCAACATTTGACATCTCAAATCTCTTTGTTCCTGGGTGGCCATCCACAAGTGAGATACACAAGGTCAACCATATACATGGGCCTTGTGAACCGCTCAACCAAAAACCACCAAGCAAGTCCCATTCCACCTAGGTGATTCATTAACTTAGTTGTTTTATTAAACAAAAACACAAGTCCTCAGACTTAGAAATTTTTCATAGTATGGATATTTATTCCACCCATGTTTTCTATTAGCTAGGCTAAGCTTGATAGTAGTAGGAATCTTAACTTAGGAAAATTTCTACTAAGGTTTCATCTACTAGGTTTTCCTATAGCAAGGTTTATACTTAGCAAAAATTCCATGCAAGTTTTACTTAGAGAAAATCACTAATGCATAGTGAAAATAATGGGACAAAAGTATGAAGCATCACTTGCCTTTTTGGTATAGGGTATAAGTTCACTCCTTGTCCTTGCAACAATCACACTCTTCAAGTCACTACAATTCAATCAAGCAAGGCACAACTCAATCTACCAATCAAGCAAAACAACACATAAAATGACAAAGTCAAAGTAATGCATGCAAGCATGCCAAGCTTTGTTTTGTTTTTAAAAAGTGGTTCCTAATGGGTCATAATCATTTGAAAGCACCTAATGGTCATTTTGTAAAGTGGCAAAGTCATTTGCAAAAGGTTTCACCTCAAAAACCATTTTCAAAACAAAGTATCATTTTATGTGGTGTAGAAATATTTTTACTAAGGAATTAATCTCCAAGGTTCACCAAATATGTTTTCAAACCATTAAACTTGGTGTTTTGGGTCAGAGAGTTTAAAGCAAAATATTTTCCAAAAGATTTCTTCCAAAATCATTTTCATAACAAAAGCCATTTTTTTTATTTGGCTAGAAATGGGCTAAACCAACTAATCCATCCTAAATTTCACCAAATTCATTTTTAACTCCATGGGTTGGTCCCTAGGGTCAGTAAGCTCAACACAAACCAATTTGCCAAGGTTTCAACCTCAAAAACATTTTTGAATCATTTTTCTAAACTAAACAAGCATTCAAATGTTTCTGCAAAAACAACCAATTTAACTGTTACTATTTACTAAACCAAAGGCATGTTTGGCTAGGGTTTGTTCTACTGATTCCAACAATATAAAGTTTGCAAAATTTGGACGTGTGGATCAAAAGTTAAAAAGGTTTGAAAATCACATCCAAATCTGTTTCAAATTTCTGTTTTTAAACAAAACTGGCCACGCGTCATGATTTCATTGGGCGGTACCGGTTCTGCTGGATCGGCTCTGCGGTGCATTGGATCTAATCAAATCGTGCGGTCCAGATAGCATACCCCTTCGCGGTTAAGTGGTCTAATCTTGCTCGCTCGATCTAGATCGAACGGCTGTCATCGCATTGACCAAACTCGGGCGGCGCAGCGACGGTCGCTGGCGGCGGCGAGGTCAGACGGCGGCGGCACTGGTGAAATAGGAAGCGAGGGAGGAGGGGAAGATGCTCACCTCGTTCGCTGAACGATGTTGATGCTCAACGTGGTACTGGTTGGTGAAGGGGCGCACGGGTTCGTCTTCAATTGCTCACCGGAGTTGTTCTGGGCCTCGGTGCGGTCAGACGTCGACGGCGGCGAGGCTAGGGGGCACCCTAGGACAAACGGGAGGCACTATTAGATCCGCAAGAGTATGGAGATCGTCACCGTGTCCATGAGGAAGAGAGGGGAGGTCTGGTTTACCGGGGAGACGTCGCCGCAGTTGGAGCAGACGGCGGCGCTGGCTCGGGAAGACGTTGCCGACGCTCAGGGACGCGCGCGAGCGAGCTGCGGCTGTAGAAAGGTCCACTGGGGAATGCTGAGCACAGCTGCGTGCTCGAGGAGGCAGGAGGTGGTGTGGCTCGGCCGGAATCGATGGTGGAAGCTCGTCGGAGACAGAGCTGCTCGGGGAGAAATTGGGGCGGCCTGGGGGCGTGCTTGGGGGAGGAGACAGAGGGGAAATGGAGGAGAGTCGTTGGTGTTTAAAGGGGCATGGTTACTGCGAGTAATCGTGGCCTCGTTATGACGAATTCAAGCCGCGAAATCACTGCAGGAAACGGCAACGGGGGAGGAAGAACAGGTCGTTGCGGTGAGGACGATGAATAGGAGGAGTGGGTCCTGGCTGTCTGCGAGAGAGAGAGCGCGAGTGTGGGGTCCAGTCGTTAGCGACTTAGCGGTTAAGTTCCTGAGTGAGAAAAATATCGGTTCGCTGGGGAGGGAGGTGGGCTGCTAGGCTGGGATGGGCTCTTGTTGGGCTGGGTCGTTTTGCTCTATTTTTTTCTGTCTGTTTGATTTACCCTTTTCCATTTCTATTTACTGATTTGAAATTCAATTCACAATTCAAACAACAAAACAAACATTCAAACAATTCAAACAATCACCACACTTGTAATTGAGTTTTGGTTCTGTTTGACAACATAAACCAAAGTCAAAATAAAATAAAATAATATTTTTTTTTATTTTAGAGTCCATTTATAATTAAATAAAATGGACACTAGTTAATAGATTAAATGGGTTTTAATTTATTTTAAAAACTCTATTTGAAATCCAAATATTTCCAAAACCAAATCAGTAGGTTTTATATGAAAATAAAAGATATTTGGAAATCTTGTTTAAAACAAAATAACATTTTATTTTAGGGTCCATTAATAATCAAATAAAAATGGACCTTAGTTATTAAATCAAATAGGATTTGTTTTATTAAAATATTTATTTTGAAATCTAAAATAAAACCAAAACACTTCAGTAGGTTTTATTTGAGAATATAAAATATTTGGAAAACTTATTTTTAAAGTAAATAAATAAGTTTTTGTGTTTATTTAAAATGGGAAAAGCCTTTACTTAAATAAAATTGGATATTAAATCCTTATTATTTTATTTAAATTAAACCTTTACTATTTTTATCAAGACAAAACATTTTATTTCAAAACATTGGCCAAGGTTTAATTTGGCTTTATAAAATAATCTTTATTTATAAATCCACCTTTTCTTTTGAAAACCAAATCCTTTTACTAAAAGATCCAAAGTAGTATTTTTTAAATATTTAATATTTTCTTTATTAATTTGTTTTATCTTTTTAAATCCCTTTAGGATTTATTTGTTCAAAATAGGTTTGAAGGTTTCCAATTGGAATCAAAAATTTTCTTCTCACCCTGAAAACCAACAAAGTTTTATTTTATTCATTTACTTTTCACATTACAAGATTTGGAAAATCTTGGGATGTGACAGGCTACCACCCTTAAAATAAATCTCGTCCCGAGATTTGGGGAGGCTAGGGGTTACAAGTAGGTTCAAAACAACTAGGGTACTACCACCCTTAAAATTTTTCAACTAGATTACATCTTGGCTTGCTTGGGATCCTGGGGAAACTTCTCTGGGCAATATGATGCATAATGTCCTAACTCTTTGCAGTGGTTGCACATCACTTGGCTAATATCCTTCCTCATCTTGGGTTTCACTAGCTTTTGTTTGTCTTCTTGGCTCTTCTTCTTTTCTGGGCATTCATTGGCATAGTGTCCCATCTCTTTGCAAGTGTAACATTGCACTTGAGTAATATCCTTCTTCTTCTTTTTGGGTCTCTCCAAAGCTAGGAGTTCTTCTAGTTCATGTTCTTCATATCTCACCTCAAAGGTGGGAAATCTTTCTCTCTTCTTGGGGCAATTACTAGAGATATGACCTTCTTCTTCACAAGAGTAGCAACACTTTGTGATTACTTTGGATTTGGCCTTATGGTGCATAGTTTTGACTTTGCCTTCATCCATATTGGTAGAAGTTGTTCCCTCATGGAGGTTTCCAAACATTTGATGCATTCCATCTTGCTTCATTTGTTGAACTATAGGATAGATGGGGCATTGAATAGGGACATGATCATTTCCTTCACATAGGAAACAAGTCACTTGAGATGTGGGGCATTGATTAGTTGGATGTCTCTCTTCACAATTGGGGCATTGATCTTCATGCTCCTTGGATGTATGATCCTTGTCTCCACAAATATTGCAAGCTTTGGTTCCTTCTAAGATAACATCTTTGTCATCCTTGTTGTCATTAGTTCTTTGGGAAAAGTTTTCTCCCATGTTGATCATTTGAGTAACCAATCCTTGCAACAATTGGGATTGAAGTTTCAAAATCCTTTGTATGGCTGGGTCTAGTCCATTGTTGTTGGCTAAAAGCTGAGTTGTCACTTAGCTCAACTGGGTTTGGTTTGCTAGTAGTTGTTCTCTCATGTTGTTCTCTTGGTTGTTGTTGTTGTCACCATCCTTGATGTTGGAGTCTGTTGGAGAATTCATCTGTTTGGGTTGGGTTGGGATTAGAGTAGGCAAGATATTTCTAAGGAAATAATTCTAATCACACACATCACAATTCACACAAGCAATGTGCAAGCAATCACAAAAAAACATTCCACTCAAACAACAAGGTTCAAGCACATACTTAGGCAACAAAATATTTTTGTTACACCACATAAGTTGGTGTTTTTGACTTAACTAAATATGGTGGTCCATCTATATGGTTCACTTGTGATCTTTCCATCTTTCTTGGTTGATTCTTCTTGCATGAGATCAGGGTTTCCTTGAGAAAATTTTGGTCACAAAAACTTCAAAGGTGATCATGGTTCCTTCTAAGTTGTATTTCCTTAGTCTTCAAGTCTTGGGCATGATTTCTTATCTCACTTGTCCTTAGTGATATCCAAGGTTGAGGTCCTTGGTGAACATGCTGAAGATGTTGAAGTCATTAGAGTTGATGAAGTCCTTTGCACATGGTGAAGTCTTTGGTCATGGGGTAGGTTTGTCCATCAAGTTTGAAATAGAAGAGGTGTAGATTTAAAACCAAAATGGTTGAGGAAAGAGTTTACAAGATTGTTTGTAAATAAGTTTTGGAACAAATACACTCCTATTTTTCTAAGGGTTTTTGTCCAATCCTAGGTTTACAAATCCTACAGGCAACACAATGCTCTGATACCATCTGTAGGATTCCCAACCTTTAATAAGGTAGAGATCCCTGTGTTTACAATGCTAGTCCCTGGATCAATAGCTAGCATCCACAGTTAAGATGTAATATCAAGAAGCAAAGGTCATAATACAACTTTATAACCAGGAATAACATAATTTTATTACATCTTACATAGCTCATTTGGCTATTACATTACATTGCAGCAGAATAACTATAAGCATGGGGTCCTTCATCTTCAAAGTGCCACAGGCAGACATGTTGGTTGTGGACTTGTAATCCTAATCAATCAACTTCACTAAAAATCAAACAAACCTTCAACATAACAAGTTACAGCCACAAGGGTCAATACATTTGAATTGTATTGGCAAGTGATACTATGGTAGTATAGTGGAGTCTATCATCTATATGCATTTGGCTAAGTGGAGTTGAGGCTTGCATTGCTCAAAATAGATTTTTCCTTAACATTTGAAAACACTAAATTTTTGCTTGACAAAATCATTTTTCTCAATCCAAGATTGAAAATCCTTTAACCCTTGTTCAACCACAAGTTTTTAACTTAGAAATTTGAATGATGAGATTCTTGATTGCTTCCATGTCTTGATGCTCAAATTGTCCTTTACCAGGGACATGGCTAAGTACTTAGATTTTACACTCTGCAGAGGTGGTGCACTTTCCCCACAAGACTTGGTTTCCCAAGACAAGATCTTTCAGAAGCTTTCCCTTAAACCAAAATGGACGTGTTCCAACCTATCAAAAACTACCACCAACTGTCCATATGGCTAAGTTCTTGCAACCTATATGATCCAGGCAGAGCCCATAATGCCAAGTGGTTGCACTTGAAGCTTCTCAACATTTGACATCTCAAATCTCTTTGTTCCTGGGTGGCCATCCACAAGTGAGATACACAAGGTCAACCATAGACATGGGCCTTGTGAACCGCTCAACCAAAAACCACCAAGCAAGTCCCATTCCACCTAGGTGATTCATTAACTTAGTTGTTTTATTAAACAAAAAGACAAGTCCTCAGACTTAGAAATTTTTCACAGTATGGATATTTATTCCAACCATGTTTTCTATTAGCTAGGCTAAGCTTGATAGTAGTAGGAATCTTAACTTAGGAAAATTTCTACTAAGGTTTCATCTACTAGGTTTTCCTATAGCAAGGTTTATACTTAGCAAAAATTCCATGCAAGTTTTACTTAGAGAAAATCACTAATGTATTGTGAAAATAATGGGACAAAAGTATGAAGCATCACTTGCCTTTTTGGTATAGGGTATAAGTTCACTCCTTGTCCTTGCAACAATCACACTCTTCAAGTCACTACAATTCAATCAAGCAAGGCACAACTCAATCTACCAATCAAGCAAAACAACACATAAAATGACAAAGTCAAAGTAATGCATGCAAGCATGCCAAGCTTTGTTTTGTTTTTAAAAAGTGGTTCCTAATGGGTCATAATCATTTGAAAGCACCTAATGGTCATTTTGTAAAGTGGCAAAGCCATTTGCAAAAGGTTTCACCTCAAAAACCATTTTCAAAACAAAGTATCATTTTATGTGGTGTAGAAATATTTTTACTAAGGAATTAATCTCCAAGGTTCACCAAATATGTTTTCAAACCATTAAACTTGGTGTTTGGGGTCAGAGAGTTTAAAACAAAACATTTTCCAAAAGATTTCTTCCAAAATCATTTTCATAACAAAAGCCATTTTTTTATTTGGCTAGAAATGGGCTAAACCAACTAATCCATCCTAAATTTCACCAAATTCATTTTTAACTCCATGGGTTGGTCCCTAGGGTCAGTAAGTTCAACACAAACCAATTTTCCAAGGTTTCAACCTCAAAAACATTTTTGAATCATTTTTCTAAACTAAACAAGCATTCAAATGTTTCTGCAAAAACAACCAATTTAACTGTTACTATTTACTAAACCAAAGGCATGTTTGGCTAGGGTTTGTTCTACTGATTCCAACGATATAAAGTTTGCAAAATTTGGACGTGTGGATCAAAAGTTAAAAAGGTTTGAAAATCACATCCAAATCTGTTTCAAATTTCTGTTTTTAAACAAAACTGGCCACGCGTCATGAATTCATTGGGCGGTACCGGTTCTGCTGGATCAGCTCTGCGGTGCATTGGATATAATCAAATCGTGCGGTCCAGATAGCATACCCCTTCGCGGTTAAGTGGTCTAATCTTGCTCGCCCGATCTAGATCGAACGGCTGTCATCGCATTGACCAAACTCGGGCGGCGCAGCGACGGTCGCTGGCGGCGGCGAGGTCAGACGGCGGCGGCACTGGTGAAATAGGAAGCGAGGGTGGAGGGGAAGATGCTCACCTAGTTCGCTGAACGATGTTGATGCTCAACGTGGTACTGGTTGGTGAAGGGGCGCACGGGTTCGTCTTCAATTGCTCACCGGAGTTGTTATGGGCCTCGGTGCGGTCAGACGTCGATTGCGGCGAGGCTAGGGGGCACCCTAGGACAAACGGGAGGCACTATTAGATTCGCAAGAGTATGGAGATCGTCACCGTGTCCACGAGGAAGAGAGGGGAGGTCTGGTTTACCGGGGAGACGTCGCCGCAGTTGGAGCAGACGGCGGCGCTGGCTCGGGAAGACGTTGCCGACGCTCAGGGACGCGCGCGAGCGAGCTGCGGCTGTAGAAAGGTCCACTAGGGAATGCTGAGCACAGCTGCGTGCTCGAGGAGGCAGGAGGTGGTGTGGCTCGGCCGGAATCGAAGGTGGAAGCTCGTCGGAGACAGAGCTGCTCGGGGAGAAATTGGGGCGGCCTGGGGGCGTGCTTGGGGGAGGAGATAGAGGGGAAATGGAGGAGAGTCGTTGGTGTTTAAAGGGGCATGGTTACTGCGAGTAATCGTGGCCTCGTTATGACGAATTCAAGCCGCGAAATCACTGCAGGAAACGGCGACGGGGGAGGAAGAACAGGTCGTTGCGGTGAGGACGATGAATAGGAGGAGTGGGTCCTGGCTGTCTGCGAGAGAGAGAGCGCGAGTGTGGGGTCCAGTCGTCAGCGACTTAGCGATTAAGTTCCTGAGTGAGAAAAATAACGGTTCGCTGGGGAGGGAGGTGGGCTGCTGGGCTGGGATGGGCTTTTGTTGGGCTGGGTCGTTTTGCTCTATTTTTTTCTGTCTGTTTGATTTACCCTTTTCCATTTCTATTTACTGATTTGAAATTCAATTCACAATTCAAACAACAAAACAAACATTCAAACAATTCAAACAATCACCACACTTGTAATTGAGTTTTGGTTCTGTTTGACAACATAAACCAAAGTCAAAATAAAATAAAATAATATTTTTTTTTATTTTAGAGTCCATTTATAATTAAATAAAATGGACACTAGTTAATAGATTAAATGGTTTTTAATTTATTTTAAAAACTCCATTTGAAATCCAAATATTTCCAAAACCAAATCAGTAGGTTTTATTTGAAAATAAAAGATATTTGGAAATCTTGTTTAAAACAAAATAACATTTTATTTTAGGGTCCATTAATAATCAAATAAAAATGGACCTTAGTTATTAAATCAAATAGGATTTGTTTTATTAAAATATTTATTTTGAAATCTAAAATAAAACCAAAACACTTCAGTAGGTTTTATTTGAGAATATAAAATATTTGGAAAACTTATTTTTAAAGTAAATAAATAAGTTTTTGTGTTTATTTAAAATGGGAAAAGCCTTTACTTAAATAAAATTGGATATTAAATCCTTATTATTTTATTTAAATTAAACCTTTACTATTTTTATCAAGACAAAACATTTTATTTCAAAACATTGGCCAAGGTTTAATTTGGCTTTATAAAATAATCTTTATTTATAAATCCACCTTTTCTTTTGAAAACCAAATCCTTTTATTAAAAGATCCAAAGTAGTAATTTTTAAATATTTAATATTTTCTTTATTAATTTGTTTTATCTTTTTAAATCCCTTTAGGATTTATTTGTTCAAAATAGGTTTGAAGGTTTCCAATTGGAATCAAAAAGTTTCTTCTCACCCTGAAAACCAACAAAGTTTTATTTTATTCATTTATTTTTCACATTACAAGATTTGGAAAATCTTGGGATGTGACAATTGCATGTGCTATAGACCTCTCTAGGCTAGATAGAAACACCATCATCAACGTAGTGGGTGTGTGAGTCACTACACCTGACCATCATGATCCCATCCAGTTGATACATCTAAGTATAAGAGTGCTATGCCAAGCCATAACACACACTTGTGGCAGATTATGGGGCCATGCCACCATTTCATAGGATCTAGACCTCTCTAGGCTGGATAGAAACACCTTCACCAACTTGTTGTTGTATGAGTCATCACTTTGGCCAACATGATAATACCTACTTGATAGATCTAAGTATGATTTTGCTATGCAAGGACATGATGAGACACTTTGTGGCAGATGTGGGGCCATGCCAACATTGCATGGGCTATAGACCTCTCTGGGCTGGATAGAAACATCATCATAATCGTAGTGGGTGTGTGAGTCACTACACCTGACCATCATGATACCATCCAATTGATACATCTAAGTATAAGAGTTTTATGCTAAGCCATGACACACACTTGTGGCAGATTGTGGGGCCATGCCAACATTGCATGTGATCTAGACCTCTCTGGGCTAGATAGAATCACCTTCACCAACTTGTTGTTGTATGAGTCATCACTTGGCCAACATGATCCTACCTACTTGGTAGATCTAAGTATGATTTTTCGATGCCAAGACATGATGGGACACTTTGTGGCAGATGTGGGCCCATGCCAACATTGCATGGTCTATAGACCTCTCTGGGTGGGCTTGAAACACCATCATCGACCTACTGGTTGTGTGCCTCAGCAGTTGGCAACCATTATGACACCCTGTTGATAGATCTTAATATAACACTAATATGCCAAGACATGATGAGACAGAACTGTGGCAAATGTGGGGCCATGGCAACATTTCATGGGCTATATACCTCTGTGGGCTGGATAGAAACATCATCATCAACTTAGTGTGTGTGTGAGTCACTACACCTGACCATCATGATCCCACCCAGTTGATACATCTAAGTATAAGAGTGCTTGTAACATCCCAAAAATAGTAAAATTGGATCATCAAACTCTAATCATCAAGTTTAGGATTAACAAAAACTTTTCTAAATAAAAATTTGAAAGCATGCATGTGTGTATGCATTCCAAATTGGATTCTTTTGAATCACCTTGATTGTGTGTTTCTTTGCTTGTAAAAGGATTCTTAGGTGAAATAAACATCATCTAAACAATCCCCACACTTTTCCCAAAGACAAATAAATCAAAACAAACAAAATAAGGGAATGGTCACTTTGGCCAATTTAACTCCCATGCCTACTTTGGGTGTCTCTAACTTTCAAAACTTAACAAAACCCTTTTTGGATCTTTACACCCCTTGATAGTACTCATAACAGAGTACCAAGGCCCACCTTGTGATCATCCAAAAACATTTGAATGCATAGTTTAAATGATAGTTCAAAATTGAATCTATATCATATGGGAAGATCCCCATTTTTTAAAAACCACTCAAACAAGCTCAACTTTCAAAACCCAAGCATCCACAGACTCACCAGCACATGCCTAGCACACCCACCAAAAATCTTTTCAAAATTCAAAACTTGAGTTCTGGCGGCCATTTCATCAAACACTTGGAGGCAACAAATCAATGTGGCCAAACTTCACTGTTTTGAGCAGTAAGTTGGCTAAGCAATGTTCACCATTGATCACCCTTTTCTCCCCCAGTGCCAACCAGTGCTTGGACGAACCCTAGCCCAAACCCTTTTCCCCATGCCATGCCAACCCGAGCACCCCCTTGCCAGCCGACCATGGCTAGCTAGCCAGAGCAAGCACCAAGCCGAAACAGCATGTCTAGGACACAGCCCACCGTCCACCGCCACCCCCTGTCCAGCGCTCAAACCTTGCCAGCCACTGGACCACACGCACAGACCATTCCAAGATTCTCTGAGCGCATGCCGAGAGCGCGCCAGAGCGCCACCCTCGACACACGCCCACAGACCGCGCTCCGCCCTCACCGCGTGCATACACGATCACCACTGTCCCAGGAGACCGCCAGACATCCCCGTTCGTCGCCCCATGCCTCACAGCCACCGCTCGCCGTCAAAGACGCCGCCTCTTCCGTGCAGATCATCACACGTTCCAGACCGTTTGCCACCGCCCCTACACGCGCATTAAAGCCATAGAGCAACGCCAGGAGACCACCGATCGATCGCCACCGTCGGCCATGCCTCTAGCAGCCCGTAGCCATGTTGCCACCGTCGCCTTCCCATCCCGTTCGGTATCATCGTCGAGAATATAAATAGAGGCCGCCCTAGCTCAAACTCTTCACACCATTATACTCCCCTCTCCTCTCTGATCGTTCCACCCCGTTCCCGGAGCAAGGCGAGCAGCGCATCACTAGAATTTCACTGGAGCCCGCCGCTGCTGGAGAAGAAGGGGGCCAGCGATTGGAGCCGCCCCAGGAGAAGCTGCTGGTACCAAGAGGTTCGCTGTCATCGACTTTGTCGTTCGCCCGCCTCGCCGACCCTCGCCTGAGCCCCGGGGAGCCTCCCACGACCCCCACTGAGCCGCTAGGGTTCGAGCTCGCCGGTGACAAGTTCATCGTCGACGACGACCCTCAGCCGTTGATCTTACTTCTAATCCAACGCACCACGTTGCCCCATACCGCTTCGCACCCCCCTGTCTCACTGACGTGTGGGGACAACAACTTAACCAACCCACGTAAACGTTGTGCGTAGCAGGCCGGCCCGTTAACCTTTCCCGCTCAGCCCATTCGTTTGAATTTGGATTTTTCCATTTTCATTCAAACACAGTTCTGTACCTAGTTTCAAAAATCAACCCATCACGATTCAGTGAACCAAATTGAATGAAACCAATTTTGTTAGAAAGGTCTGGAAATGCTAAATCCAAGCCCATTGGATTCAAATCATTTGGATATGTGATCACCCTTGGTAAAAATAACAAGGCAAAAGATTTTCTGCATTCAAACATTTTTCAAATTTAAACTATAATAGATTTTGAGTTGATTCCAACTCTCGAAAATCACATTTAACCATACCTTTCAGAATATATAAAAATATATAGGTTTACTTACAGAAATAATGTTGAAGTAATAAAAGAATGCCACATAGGCATTTCTAGTCACTTATTTAATTAAAATAAAAGGGTAAAACCTTATTAAATTGTGACACCACTTTAAATCACATTCCCATGGACTAAAATATGTGGTGATGACATGTGTCAACATGATCACATGTTTGGTTTGGAGAATATTAAATCTTAAAGTAGTTTTTCAATGAGTAGAAATTACTTTTCTAAAAATAAAATCATTAAGCCAAATGCTTAGTCTTGTAATGTTAGTGATGATGCTCGATCATCTATAGAACCCCTTTGTGTGATAATTGCAAGTAGTTAAGTATTGTTTGGTGATTGTGTACCTCGTATTTATTCATAGACGCTAGTACCAACCAATGATACGAGGAGGAAGGAGGATACTACGAGGAAGAAGCCGAGGAGAACTTGAACCACTGCTCTGCACAGGGCAAGCTAACACTTGCAAAGTACTTTACCTATGCAAGCCAATACTTGCAAGCTTATACTGATATTGTGCAAGCCAATACTTGCAAGCCTAATACTACTAGTTGAATGTGCAAGCTAACACTTGCAAGATATTATACTTTAGCAAGCCTCACCATGCCAACCATATGCCTTAAGCATATGTGGTTATACCCACTTGTTAAACCAATCCTAGTATTACTTGCAAGCTTTATACTTTATTTCTTTAACAAAGCTTTCTTTTAGAGTTTACTTAAGTGACTTGTAGATTCTAAAAAGTTAACTGAAGGTTGCATAAAGAGCATAAAATTTGGCCTAAGATAGATAATCTTGATGTCATCCTAAGGCATGAGATTGAACTTAGTTAGAACCCCACTAGTTTATCACCCCTCAGTAGTACTCACCCCCTTGTAGATTCTAGTGCTAAGTATAAAACTTGATCAACTTTAGATGGGAATACTTGGTGAAAATGGTTATGAAAACCTTAGAATGATGGATCATTCTACTGAGATGTTTTGACATGTGTTTCTGAACACTAGATGATTTTGGTGATGAAAATTTTAAGGCATGAGCCTTAGCCCTTTTTAAAAACTGATGGTTGTCTGGATGCGATACAATTCCAATTATCGTACAACCACAATACCCGAAAATTGGGTAGGGCTTGACTGGAAACTTATATACCTTAGTATTGGTCCCCTCACGGCCAAGGTCTGAACTGAGGCTACCTTGTGAAGATTGTCCACCTGTGCAGTACCCAAGATGACAGTTGGTCATAATTGGGAGGCCAAACTCACAGGAGAGGACTAGGGCGTGTAATTAAAAGGTTAGGATTGATTATCCCAATACTGAATATGGTGAATTCAGGATTTGTTCCTGACGGATGTATCGAATGTTGTGGTGAAAGTGTACAATCTCTACAGAGTGTCAAACTATTCGAATAGCCGCGTCCGCGGTTATGGACAGTTGGAGTGGCCATACTGTTACCCCGTCAGATGTTTTCAAAATTGACTTATGAAATGAATCGGAGAATTTGACTTGACCACCACGGAGTTGTGGCATGAGATACAAGTTCCCACTTAGGTGTTATAAACTGTGACTAGTTTTCTCTTGCTTCTGAACTTTAGTAGAGGTAAATCTGGCTTTTTGCAAAACAACCCTAGAGCTTAGTGTCCTACTATAAAAAACCCCCTTCACTTGTTAGTATTAGTTTGCGAGTACTTAAAGAGTACTCATGGCTTTGTCCCTGGCTATTCCCATGGCCAGACTATGAAGAGGAGTACCAGGATGATGGACCCCAGGAAGGTTACGACAACTAGGATCATCTCCCATCGTCAGCATTGCCTATGACCCCGAAGATGGAGCTTCGTCTACGCTACCTTTATTATTACGTATTTGCGCTTCTTGAATTGTATTAAGAACTGGATCATAAGATCCTTATTTGTGTAAGACATTATGTTTGGTTTGTAATGGATGATGTACTGTGTTATCCTATTCTGTTATGTATCGCAAAAATGGTAATCCTGGGATTGCGATGTATGACATAACAGGCATCTGGGATTAAAAATCCGGTTGTTGACAGTGCTCTACCAAGCCTTGACACACACTTGTGGCAGATTGTGGGGCCATGCCAACATTGCATGGGATCTAGACCTCTCTGGGCTGGATAGAAACACCTTCATCAATTTGTTGTTGTATGAGTCATCACTTGGCCAACATGATCCTACCTACTTGATAGATCTAAGTATGATTTTGCTATGCCAAGACATGATGAGACACTTTGTGGAAGATGTGGGCCCATGCCAACATTGCAAGGTCTATAGACCTCTATAGGTTGGCTAGAAACACCATCATCAACCTAGTTGTTGTGTGCCTCAGGAGTATGACAAGAATTGTCAACACCCAGGATTACCACAAGTGTGTGTCAAGGCTTGGTAGAGCACTGTCAACACCCAGGTTTTTAATCCCAGATGCCTGTTATGCCATACATCGCAATCCCAGGATTACCATTTTTGCGAGACATAACAGAATTGGATACCATAGTACATCATCCGTTACAAACCAGACATAAGTTCTTACACAAATAGGGATCTCATGATCCAGTTCTTAATAAAACATCAAGCAGCGGAATACGTAATAATAACGGTAGCGTAGGCGAAGCTCCATCTTCTGGGTCACAGGCAATGCTGACGATGGGAGATGATCCTAGTTGTCATAAACTTCCTGGGTTCCATCCTCCAGGTACTCCTCTTCATAGTCTGGCCATGGGAATAGCCAGGGACAAAGCCATGAGTACTCTTTAAGTACACGCAAACTAATACTAACAAGTAAGAGGGGTTTTTGATAATAGGACACTAGGCTCTAAGGTTGTTTTGCAAAAGCCAGATTTATCTCTACTAAGTTTAGAAGCAAAGAATGTTAATTGAAGTTTTATAACTCCTAAGTGGGAACTTGTATTTCATATCACAACCCTGTTGTGGTCAAGTCAAAGTCTCAATTCATTTCACAAGTCATTTTGAAAAGTCTGACGGGGGAACAATATGGCCACTCCAAATTTCCATAACCGCGGACGCGGCTATTCGAATAGTTTGACACTCTGCAGAAATTGTACACTTTCACCACAACATTCGATACATCCGTCAGGAAAAAATCCTGAATTCACCATACTCAGTATGCGGATAATCAATCCCAACCTTTCAATTACACGCCCTAGTATAAGCACCTCTCCTGTGAGTTTGGCCTCCCAACCATGACCAACTGTCATCTTGGGTACTGCACAGGTGGACAATCTTCACAAGGTAGCCTCAGCTCAGACCTTGGCCGTGAGGGACTAATACTAAGGTACATAAGTTTCCAGTCAAGCCCTACCCAATCTTCGGGTATTGTGGTTGTACGATAAAATTGGAATGGTATCGCATCCAGACAACCATCAGTTTTATAAAGGGCTAAGGCTCCTGCCTCAACATCTTTATCACCAAAATCATTAGGTTTTCGGAAACACATGTCCAAAACATTTCAATAGAATGATCCTTCATTCCAAGGTTTTCATAACCATTATTCCACCAAGTATTCCCATCTAAAGTTGATCAAGTTTTATGATTGGCACTAGCATCTACAGGTGGGGGTAAGCACTAATGAGGGGTGGTAAACTAGTGGAGTTTTAACTAAGTTCAATATCATGCCTTAGGATGACATCAAGATTATCTAGCATAGGCCAAATTTTATGCTCTTTATGCAACCTTCACATATATTTCTAGTATCTACCATTCACTTAGGTAAAATCTAGGTAAGAGCTTTGATAAAGAAATAAAGTATAAAGCTTGTAGGTAAAACTAGGATTGGTTTATCAAATAGATATGACCACATATGCTTAAGGCATATAGTAGTCATGGTAACAAGCAAGTATTAGCTTACATTAGTAGAGTATCTTGCAAGTGTTAGCTTGCATTAATATCAGTATAAGCTTGCTAAGTTAATAGCTTGCAGGTATTGGCTTGCCTTGTGCAGAGCAGTGGTTGAAGTTCTCCTCGGCTTCTTCTTCGTAGAATCCTCCTTCCTCCTCGTATCCTTGGTCGGTACTAGCGTCTATAAATAAATACGATGTACACAATCACCAAAAAATACTTAACTACTTGCAATCATCACACACACAAG
Organism: Avena atlantica; assembly: GCA_910589765.1. Classification (NCBI taxonomy): domain Eukaryota; kingdom Viridiplantae; phylum Streptophyta; class Magnoliopsida; order Poales; family Poaceae; genus Avena; species Avena atlantica. The sequence continues at coordinate 349,626,291 of OU342733.1, forward strand.
GGTCCTATAGATGACCTAACATCATCTCTAATATTACAAGATTAAGGCTTGGTTTAATTCGTTTTATTTTTAGAAAAGTAATTTCTACTCATTGAAAAACTACTTAAGATTTAATATTCTCCAAAGAAAACATGGGATCATGTTGACACATGTCATCACCACATTTTTTTAGTCCATGGGAATATGATTTAAAGTGGTGTCACAATTTAATAAGGTTTTACCTTTTCATTTTAATTAAATAAAGTGACTAGAAATGCCTATGTAGCATTCTTTTATTACTTGACCATTATTTCTGTAAGTAAACCTATATGTTTTTACTTGACCATTATTTGAAAGTTTCTGGATGATCACAAAGTGGGTCTTGATACTTTGTTATGAGTACAATCAAGGGGTGCAAAGATCCAGAAAAGTTTCTGTTAGGTTTTGAAAGTTTGAGACAGCCAAAATAGGCATGGGAGTTAAATTGGTCCAAATGACCATTCCTTTATTTTATTTGTTTTGATTTACTTGTCTTTGGGAAAAGTGTGTGTTTTAGATGATATTTATTTCACCTAACGAACATTTTACAAGCAAGTAAACATACAAACAAGGTGGTTCAAAAGAATTTCAAATTCAATGCATACTCATATGCATGCATTCATATTTTTTATTTAGAAAAGTTTTTGTTAACCCTAATTTTGATGCTTAGAGTTTGATGATCCAAGTTCAATATTTTTGGGATGTTACAAACCTTCCCCCCTTAAAAAAATCTCGTCCCGAGATTTGAAAAAGGACGAAAAGATTACCTAGGTTTTGAAGAGATCGGGAAACTCCGTCCTGATGTGATCTTCGCGCTCCCAGGTAGCTTCCTCTTCTGTGTGGTTGCTCCACTGAATCTTGAGAAACTTGATGCTTCAGGTTCGGGTAGTTCGAAAAGCTTCTTCCAAAATACGGATGGGTACTTCGGGATAGGTCAGGTCATCATTGATCTCTATGGCTCGATGATCGATATTCTTGAACACTTCGGTCTTCTCGGGGAATTCGAGACACTTGCGAAGTAATGAGATATGGAACACATTGTGCACGGCTGACATCTCTTCGGGTAGTTCCAATTGATACGATACTTCTCCTCGACGGTTCAAAATCTTGAAAGGTCCGATATATCTGGGGGCTAACTTTCCTTTGAGTTGGAAACGCTGCATTCCCTTCAATGGCGACACTTTCAGATAAACAAAGTCTCCTACGTTGTGTAGGGTTTCGTAGCATGGAAAACAAAAAATTTCTATCGCATACAAACAAACAAGCCAAGATCTATCTACTAGATTGTAGCAACGAGTCGATGGAATAACTCACCCTCGAAGATTCCAAAGTGTTTAACGAGAGCAGATTCTCGTGGGTGATGTAGTCGTACTCTTCCCGATCTCAAGATCGCATAGACGATCCTTCCGGCGCTGCGTTCCGGCAGCGCTCCCGCAGTCGGTCACACGTTCGGTACTCGACGAAGACCTTCCTCTCCCTTGTTCTAGCAGGCAACGGATGTTGTAGCACTCTCCTCGCGATTCCGGCAGCACAACGGCGTGGTACCAGAAGTAGAGGGGAGATCTCGCAGGGCTTCGCCTTAAGCTGGAGCGAGTATGGTGGACTATGAGATATCTCCTCGGCGATCTAGGGTTTAGACACACCAAGGAGGAGCTGCTAGAGCCGGCGGCTAGGGTTTGGGGCTGCCCAAGCCGGCGTCTAGAGGAGCCCTAGGAAGTGGCGGCAGCAGCAGGAGGTGGTGGCACCAATCTAGGGTTTGGGGTTGGGAAACTTGTGTGTCTAGGAGGGGAGCCCTGCCCCTCCTTTTATAGGTGGAGGGGGCCGGCCAAGGGGAGGGGAGTCCCTCCCAAACTCGGCTTGGTGGTGCGCCGGCGGTGGGAGGAGGAACTCCTCCCCCAAGTCGGTTTCCACCTCCCTCTCCACTTCCCAAAATTAGCCGTTTGACTTTCAAACTTGACGTTTGACTTTTCAAACTAGGATTTGAATAAACCCTCTATTTTGTTCAGCGATGACACCGAGTACATGATGCAATCATACCAACTTGATATAACACATTCATGTACCCTTCCCTTCCGGAGTGCCGGACATTCCGGAACCTTCTAGAACATTCCCGATGAAAACACCGGAACCATTCTCCAACTCCGAAACAGGTCTTTCCTTATATGAATCTTATTCTCCGGACCATTCCGGATCTCCTCGTGATATCCCGAATCCCATCCGAGACTCCGAACAACATTCGGACTCTTTCTCATCATTCCATAACTACTCAACAACATCGAATCCTTAAGTGTGTCTCCCTACGGTTCGTGAATTATGCGGACATGATCGAGACACTTCTCCGAACAATAACCAATAGAGGAATCTGGAAATTCATATGGCTCCCACATATTTATATGATTACTTTGCGATTGAATGAACCACTTACATACGATACCAATTTCCCTTTGTCTCACGATAGTTTACTTATCCGAGGTTTTGATCGTCGGTATCTCTGCATACCTAGTTCAACCTCGTTACCGATAAGTACTCTTTTCTCGTTCCCGTGGTATGTGATCCCTTGTGAGCCAGTCACATGCTTGCAAGCTAATTGGATGACATTCCACCAAGAGGGCCCAGAGTATATCTATCCGTCATATGGATGGACAAATCCCACTCTTGATTCATGTGTCTCAACCCATACTTTCCGAACACTCAATGCCACCTTTATAGCCACCCAGTTACGGTGTGGTGTTTGATGTCATCAAATCATCCTTTCGGTGATGGTGATAAGCATGATCTCATGGTCGAAGGAATTAGGTTACTATGTATCAGAAAGCATATAGCAATTGAACTAATAAAATGACATGATCTTTATGCTACGCTTATCTATAGGAGTATGTCCATCATACCATTCTCCTAATGATATGATCTTGTTGTTAATAACATCTCAATTTTCATGATAGGGAAACCACAATCATCTATTAACCAACAAGCTAGTATTATGAAGAGGCTTTACTAGGGACTCTTATTTAGTTTACAAATCACACAAGTACTAATGTTTCCTGGTTAATACTGTTATAGCATGAATGTAAACATTTATCATAAGCACAAAGATATAATAATAACTACATTTATTATTGACTCTAGGGCATATCTCCAACAGTCTCCCACTTGCACTAGAGTCAACTAATCTAGATTACATGGTAATATACCGAACACCCATGGCAGTTTGGTGTTGGTCATGTTTTGCCCTCGGGAGAGGTTTAGTCAACGGATCCGCCACATTCAGATATGTGTGTACTTTGCAAATCTTTATGTCACCATCTTGGACATGTTCTCGAATAGCGTGAAAATGTAGCTTGATGTGCTTCAACTTCTTGTGTGACCTTGGTTCTTACGCATTGGCTATGGCGCCCATGTTATCACAGTAGATAGACATTGGGTCCAGCGCACTTGGAACCACACCGAGCTCTGTAATGATCTCCTTCATCCATATTGCTTCTTGTGAAGCCTCCGAAGCAGCTATGTATTCCGATTCAGTTGAAGATCTTGCCACAACGCTTTGCTTTGCACTCCTCCAGCTAACTGCTGCACCATTCAAAGTAAATACATATCCAGATTGAGATTTAGAATCGTCTGGATCGGTGTTCCAACTGGCATCGGTGTAACCATTAACAACGAGCTGTTCATCACCTCCATAACAAAGAACCATATCCTTAGTTCTTCTCAAGTACTTAAGGATGTTTTTGACCGTTGTCCAATGATCCACTCCTGGACCACTTTGATATCTGCTAGTTAAACTAACAGCATATGCAATGTCGGGTCTAGTACATAGCATGACATATATTAGAGATCCTATGGATGAGGCATAGGGAGTCTTACTCATCCTTTCTCTATCTTCTGCCGTTGCAGGACTTTGAGTTTTAATCAAGGTCGTATTGGGCAACATGGGCAAGAACCCTTTCTTGCTATCTTCCATTCCAAACCTCTTTAGAACTTTGTCCAAATATGTACTTTGTGACAATGATATTAGGCGTCTCGATCTATCTCTATAAATCTTTATGCCTAATATGTATGCTGCTTTGCCAAGATCTTTCATTGAAAAACTATTATTCAAATATTCCTTGGCACTATTAAGAAGGTGTACATCATTCACAATCAACAATATGTCATCTACATATAGTATTAAGAATGCTACAGAGCTCCCACTCACTTTCTTGTAAATACAAGCTTCTCCATAAGTTTGTATAAAACCAAAACTTTTGATTACCTTATCAAAACGTTGAATCCAACTTCGGGATGCTTGCTTCAATCCATATATGGACCTTTGAAGTTTGCATACCTTGTTATCATCTTTAGGATCGACAAAACCTTTGGGTTGCATCATATACAATTCTTCATCAATGTCTCCATTGAGGAACGCTGTTTTGACATCCATCTGCCATATTTCATAATCGTAATATGCAGCGATTGCTAACATAATCCTCACAGACTTTAGCTTCCCTACTGGTGAGAAAGTCTCATCATAGTCAACTCCTTGAATTTGTCGAAACCCTTTTGCGACAAGTCAAGCTTTATAGATAGTAACATTACCATCAACATCTGTTTTCTTCTTGAAAATCCATTTGTTCTCGACAGCCTTCCAGCCATCCAGTAAGTCCACCAAAGTCTATACTTGGTTTTCGTACATGGATCCAATCTTGGATTTCATGGCTTCTTGCCATTTATTGGAATCTGGGCTCATCATCGCTTCCTCATATGTCTCAGGGTCATCGGTGTTGTCCACCAACATGTCACTCATAACGGGATCATACCAATCAGGAGTGGTACGAGTTCTCGTTGACCTGCGAGGCTCTGTAGCAACTTCAACCGAAGTTTCATGATCATCATCATTAACTTCCTCTCTTATTGGTGTAGGCGTCACAGGAACTTCTTTCGGTGCTGCGCTACTCGCAAGTTTGAGAGAAGGTTCAACAACCTCGTCTAGTTCTACTTTTCTTCTAGTCACTTCTTTCGAGAGAAATTCCTTCTCCAGAAAGGATCCATTCTTGGCAACGAAGATTTAGCCCTCGGATCTATGATAGAAGGTATACCCGATTGTTTCTGAAAGGATCGTATGGGAACCTAGAGGGGGGTGAATAGGTGCTACTTCAAATTTTCTTCTTTTTCAAATTAAGGTTTGACAATAAGGTAAATTCTCTTGATAATGCAACTACGGCGAATTTACCTATATGACAAAATGCAATAGCTACCACAACACAAAGTAGAAATAAGTAAGTAAGGTGCGGTAAAGGATAGAGGTAACCGAAAAGTGGACGCGGAGACACAAGGATTTGTTTCCCGTAGTTCCTTCCTTTTGAGGGGAAGTACGTCTACGTTTGGAGAGGGGGTGGTTTCAACCCACCAACGCCACGAGAGGCCTCCCTTGTTCTCCGATGAATCTCACCCCAATGGGATCGATTCACCTTCCACTATATCGGCAACCTTCAAGGTGGTAGCCGGCACCGTTACAAGTTTGGGGCACACATCCACAACTCAATCGAAGGCTCCCAAATACAAGCAAGCTGTCAAAGCAATCAAAGACAAGCTTGTAAGAACAAAAACAAGAGCTAGGGTTTCCAACAAAACACTAGAGCAAAGGGGCCCTCAATGAAATGAGGGGGAAGTGAAGATCTCTTTTGGTGAAGTAGTAGATCGGGGACTCCTCCTTTGATTCCCCAAAGATCAAGGGCTTTGGGTGGTTGGATGATGAGATCTTGAGAAATTTAGTGGCTCCAATGGACTCCAATAGTGGGCAAGACTTTAATAAGCTGAGCACTTTGTCCCAAGGTAGGTGGAGGGGTATTTATACCCCTCCACAACATCTGACCGTTGCTGCATTTACTGAAGCGGTAGTACCGGAAGTACAAGCGGTACTACCGCAAAACTCCGGTACTACCGGTCCTGGTACCGGACCACCCTTTTCATACAGCATCAGGTCCTGCCCCCAGCGGTACTACTGTTGTTGCTACCGGGAAGTGGTTGTACCGCTTGAGGTAACCGGTACTACCGGACCTGGAGGGAACAACACAAAAACATACAAGAAACTCTCTGTCACGCTAGGTAGCAAAACCCGGTACTACCGCATTTTGCTACCGGCGCAGACAGAAGCTTTTTGCAACGTGAAAAAACTCTCTGTCACGCCTGGTAGTAAAATGCGGTACTACCGCATTTTGCTACCGGCGCAGACAGAAGCTTTTTGCAATGTTCAAAAAGCCTCTGTCCTGAGCAGTACTAAAGTGCGGTACTACCGCATTTTAGTACCGGAGCAGGCAGAAACTTTTGACAAGCGTAAAAAAGCTTCTGTCGCGCTAGGTACTAAAATGCGGTACTACCACTTTTTAGTACCTGGCTCGGCAGAGACTTTTTGACACTTAGTCATTTGCTTATGTCTGGTCCGGTAGCAAAAAGCGGTACTACCGCTTTTTGGTACCGCGCCAGGCAGACAGTTTCTGAATGTTTGCAAACCTTTTTAAAGTACCTGTGATACACTTAGCAAAACATTAGTCCGATATGTGTGTTGTTATCAAACACCAAAATCACTAGGGATAGCAAATGCTCTTTCAATCTCCCCCTTTTTGGTGTTTGATGACAACACACATTTTGCAAGGAAATCTAGTGACGACAAGATGTAGATGGGGCTCCCCCTAGATATGTAGAGACAAGCCCCAACAGTTAGAAAAGACGTCGCACATAAAGGACATACCTTTGCTAAGAAACATGTGATGACCAATAGATTAGGAATGAGGAATATCATCACATAGGATGGATCCAACAAGAATAGCCATAATACACACAAGATGGATCCATAAGATAACCACATAGTCTCAACATATATAGCACCAATAGTTAGGTTCACACATAGTAAGAGGCAACCAAATAAAGTTCACAAGCGAATAAAACCCAAGGCAAGAACGAGCTTGCGACTTTCCCTCGCAAATCTCCCGCATGCCTAATGTGCAACTTCTCCCCCTTTGGCATCAAGACGCCAAAAAGGGACAAGAGCAACACTAACGCCCCGAAGATCACTCATCATCATCATCAACGTCGTACCAAGCACCATGAGTTGGAGGGGCACGGAAGGAGGAGGTGGCATCATCTTCCCAGTTGCTGTGCTTGGAGATCCATTGGTCTTCTGGGGTAATGTTGTTCTCGGAGCCCTTGGAAGCAGTCAATCCTTGAGCTTCCAACATCTCCTTCTGACGAGCACATGCCTTCTTGGCATAGACATGAGCCTCGTACAGGCGTTTCTGATTGTCCACTTGGAGGCAGAATATCTTCTTTAGTTTGGCCTCAACCCTCTTAGCCCAAGATGGCTGTGCAGACTGACGACGAGAGACCACAAAAGCTGGTGCATCAGCAGCATCACCTGAGTCCTCAACCGGGTTCCCATACTCATCAACAATCTGACCATCCGCATTGCGGGGTTTGGGATGTGTCTTGATCAGCAGATTCTTGTGACGGTGAGTGGCAAGACGAAGATGAGGCAAGTCACGGGCAATTTTTGGGCACTTGCTAATGATGAGAGCCATGATGTATGGAGCAAAAGGAGGCACCCTCCGCTGATAAGTGGCGCAGACCATCTCATTCCAGATAACATCTATCACATCCATAGGGAGGCCAGAGTCACGATGGTGATAGGTGGCCATCATAATGTCCACCATGTAAGCATGAATCTCATCAACATTCCCTGCACGAGGGGCGACAGTCTCGCGATAGATGCGGTGCATGATGTCATAAGTAGGAAGGAGCCCTTTGATCTTACCAGGGATGCCGCGCCCCCGGATGTACAGTGGGGCAAGCCTATCTTTCTTCATGGGATTGGCATTTGCATGGCAGCGAAACCCAACGGGGACATCCATGCCACGGTCTTCGTATCCGAGGATAGCCGCAAACTCAGCCAAAGATGCTTCCTTGACAACACCTTCGGTCATCCAAGTGAGAGTCCTTGCATTATTCTTGGCAAAGTGAACAGTTGCATAGAACTGAGCAATGAGCAATGGATCATAGTTGCATTTGAACTCCATAATAGGAAGCAAGCCAAGGTTGGTACACATGTCAAGAGCCTCACCAAAGTAGTTCAGATTCTTCCTCACATGATTCATCTCGATCCATTTTTGAGGAACCACAATTTTGTCATCCTTCATGAGAATCTCATGGAACACCCGCTCCTGGAATTCCGTGTAGAAGAGGATGTTCTGTCGAGCAAAGGCGCGGGCCGCCCCATACGGACTAACCACTCGCAGAGCATGAAATTCAGACTCAGAGATATCACATAACAGTCTTGGCCCTGATGGCCCGGAACTTTGACTCTTGCGAGGACCAGAGGGAGGAGGAGGGGGAGGAGCTTTACCACGACCAGCACTTTGCTTGACCCCCTTTCCCCCACGACCACGAGATGTTGGCAGTTTCAGACGGGCACTAGGTTGGGGCATGACCTCCTCTTCAGACTTAGTCTCAGATTCTGACTCATAGTCCTCGATCTCACAGTGAGCTTTAGAGCGCTTGCGCGATCCCTGGGAACCCCCTGCACCTGTGAAAGAACGAGGGATAAAGCATAGGGATAAGGGCACAAGAACCTGGGGCAAACAGATGATGGAAATGAGTGTTGAAAAAAATTTACTGCCAGTACTGGGGCGGTAGTACCGGACCTGCACAAGCGGTAGTACCGGACAAAGATTCCCGGTACTACCGGCCCACGACTACAGTGCAGATCTGAACTAAGATCCGAGTATGGGCAACAATTTTTTTTGACACAACACGATTCCCATCGGGCCAAGGGATAGATCGGGTAAATAGCACACGATACAACCTCAAGGGTGCAAGTTTTAACCACGAATGGAAGGTACCTAGATTCAATGGAGAAAACAAGAAGGAAGGTGAGGATCACGAAGACATGTATTAAAGGCTCAAGACCACCGCCACCGCCTTTAGAAATGTGGGTGCCTCACATGTGGATGATGCATGGATAAAACGGAAATATGTGAGTGCACTCATGCCATTTGAGCCCACAGACTTGAAGAGCTTACAAGGAAGACACAACTACCATCTCATGACCTCAAACGAAGTTATGCAAGAGATGGCCGCTTTCAAGGTCGCCGCCAAGAACGCCAAAGATGCCCATGCTCGTGCCCTCGGTATGAGCAATGTGGTCAATGTTGCTTTAAAGACCAAAGCTGTGGACTTTGAAGATGAAGATGATAGTGATGAAGGCCTCTCCTTGGACCATCCCGATGATGTCAAGATTGATCATAGTTAATATATGGCTTTCTATGCAAAGAACTTTTGGAAGAATCCCGCCAAGGCCAAGATGGAAATGCAACGAAGAAGCAATCCAAACGGGAAAAGAGAGAATGCCACTAGGTTGAGAACTTGCTTCAACTGTGGTGACCGCTACCACTTTGTGGCAAGTTGCCCCTATTAGAAGAGAGAAGATAACGGTGGTAAGCTTGTGTTGAAGAAGACTCTCAAGGCACCCTACAAGAAACCCTTCATCAAAAAGAACCCCATCAACAAGAAATCGGGAGAAATTGTCTTGATCACTCATGAAGAATACTCTTCCGATAATGAAGATGATGAAGATGAGGAAGAAGAAGAAACCTCACATGGTATGGCGGCTCTAGCCGCCACCTCTACTCCGACACTCTCACTCTTTGACTCTCCAAATGAGAACTCTTCCTCCAAGGACGTCACTTGCCTTATGGCAAGAGGAACGGAGGTATCCTCATCATCCCACTCTACTCAATTAGATAATGATGAAATGTCTCTTGATGTTAAAAAGGAACTAATTGCCTTTGATGAGTTCATGACTAACCTAGAAGGTGATGCTAAACTACATTTTGGGAACATCTTAGATCAACTCTCCCACACTCAAGAACTTCTAGATGTTAGATGTAAACTTGGGCATGAACATATGATTGAACTAGAGGCTTTAAGCAATGCTCTAGAAGAAGAACAAGAGACTAGGTTGTCCCTTGAGTCAAAACTTGAAGGGCTTGATGATGCCAATGACATCATTGTTAACAAACTCATTAAAGAGCGTGATCATGCTATTGCTAAATACAAAAGAGCTAAAAAGGACAAGATTGAGTTTGGTGTGGTTCATGAAAAACTTGCCGAGGACTTTAACTTGCTTAACAAGGCCCACAAAGCCTTGGAAAGTGAACTCTTGTCTCTCACAAAGTCCCATGAAATGCTTCAAACTCAATTGGCCAATATTCCTTCACCTAGTAACTTCATTCCATCGAGTAGCACGACTATCCTTGAAGAGAATGCTAGGTTGAAGGGGGTGCTTGCGAAGACCACATTTCCACAAGGTAACACGTATATTGATGATCTTTTGAGCAAGAAAAGGCGTAGTGGTGATAAAGGGGGCATTGGTTTTGTCTCCAAAACAAAGAAGAAGAACAACAAGATGAAGAAGGACAAGCCCGCACAAGAGACCAACAAGACCATTGTGGGAAGTAAGACCACAATTGGCAAAACTATGTCTCATCACAATTTCGTGGGAAGTGCTAACCCTCACTATGTTTTAATGCGTGACTACTATGGTGATGTGTATGCACAATATGTTGGTCCTTATGATGGTTACATTGCTTGGTCTATTTGGGTTCCCAAGACCCTTGTTGCTAACAAAAGAGGACCCATTGAAAAATGGGTACCTAAAAAACTAGCTTGATCTTTTGTAGACCTATGCTTCCGGAGGTTCAAAATGGGTGCTTGATAGTGGTTGCACTTGTCATATGACCGGAAGCTCGTCTATCGTCAAGGACTTGGTGTCAAATGAAGATCAAATCACCGTCACATATGCCGACAAGTCAAAATCTACGGTAATGGGTTTCGGCAAGGTAGTGGTGGCTCACGACATTACATCGTGAACGTCATGCTTGTTGAAACCCTTGGATACAATTTACTTTCTGCCCGTGCTCTTGGAAAGATGGGCTTTGCCGTCTTTATTGATAATGATATTGTGGTCCTCTTGTGGAGCAAGCCTCTCAAGGTCGCTTTCGTTGGGTACGTTGAAAATGACTTGTATGTGGTGGACTTTTCGGGGCAAGCCACTGCAGGTCCGATGTGCTTATACGGAAAGGCTGATGTGGGTTGGCTATGGCACCGCCGACTAGCCCATGTCAATATGAGAACTTTGCAAAGTCTCCATAAAGAGGGCCATATTGTTGGACTAAAAGAAAATGTTTCCTTTGCCAAAGATCGTGTTTGCAGGGCATGTGTTCTAGGGAAGATGCATGACGCACCTCATAAGCCCACGAACCAAATCAAGTCTAACAAGATCTTGGAACTCCTTCATGTGGACCTATTTGGTCCTCCATCTCATGCAAGTCTTGGTGGGAAGAAATATTGTTTGGTGATTGTTGACGACTTTTCAAGATACTCTTGGTTTATTTTTTCAAGTTGAAGAGTGAAACTCAGAGGACCTTTATCGACTTCATCAACTTGGTTCAACGGCAACACAATGTTCCCGTGTTGATTATAAGAAGTGACAACGACACCGAGTTCAAGAACTACAACTTGAATGACTTTCTTAGTGATGAGGGGATTAAGCATCAATATTCAGCCGCATACACCCCTCAACAAAATGGTGTGGCCGAAAGGAAGAACCGGACTCTCATTGAGATGGCTAGGACCATGTTGGCGGAGTTTAAATCTCCATACAACTTCTGGGCCGAAGCCGTCTCCACCGCTTGCCATGCTTCAAACCGGCTCTACCTCCGCAAGAAAATCAACAAGACTCCATATGAGATACTTACCGGTAACAAGCCCAACATATCTTATTTCCGGGTGTTCGGTTGTAAGTGTTTCTATCTCATTAAAGGTGTTCGTTTGTCTAAATTCGAATCTAAAGCTTTAGAGGGTATTTTTGTTGGCTATGGTCTCGAATCTCACACTTATAGAATCTATGACAAGCTCTCCGGAGCCGTCATAGAATCTTGTAGTGTGACCTTCGAAGAATATGATGGTCCCCAAGGGGGGCGTGTTGATGCTTGTGATGCAGATGTTGAAATGCCTCAGGATGCCATAGGAAGAATGGGTGTGGGTTATATCCGCCCCATTGAGGAACCCCTTATGGCGGATCGAGAAGAACTATGCTCCACTCAAGTGGAGCCCTCATCTTCACATCCTCAACATGCTCCATCTACCGAGGAGGAATTTGACTCAAGCCAAAGACAAGATGTGGACCCTCAACATAGTGATCAATGTGTGAACTCTAGTCAAAGGGAGCTTGGTCCATTTGATGGGGTGTCAAGTGGAGTCAAGTTAATTTGCCAAGGAAGATCCATCCAAGCTGTTCTGAGGGGTTCTCAAGTTGAGGCTATAAGATCTCTTGATCAAGACCAAGGTCTATCTGTGCCTCCCAATATAGAGGATGAATCCAATAATGATCAAGGTCACGTTGATGGTCAAGACGAGGATCAAAATGATGAAGAGGGTCCTCCAAGAAACAATGAGGAGATCCACGCTCGTCGCGAAGCTAGAAAGGAAAGAATGTTGGAAATAAGAGACCACTCTCTCCAAAATGTTGTTGGAGATTTAAGGAAAGGTATTTCCACTCGAGCTCAATTGAAGAGGTTCAGTGAACATCAAGCTCACATTTCCATGATTGAACCAAAGAAAGTGTGGTAAGCTCTTGAAGATTCGGATTGGTTAGAAGCTATGCACAAAGAGCTCAACAATTTTGAGAGAAACAAAGTGTGGAAGTTAGTGGAGAAGCCTAAGGATTGCCGCAATGTTATTGGAACAAAGTGGATATTCAAGAACAAGCAAGATGAGCATGGGATTATTGTAAGGAACAAGGCTAGATTAGTTGCACAAGGTTATTCCCAAATTGAAGGCATTGATTATGGAGAGACTTATGCACCCGTGGCTCGCCTGGAGTCCATCCGTATCCTTCTTGCTTTTGCGGCACATCATAACTTTAAGTTGCAACAAATGGATGTAGAAAGTGCATTCCTTTATGGTCCTCTGAATGAATTGGTATGTTAAGCAACCCCCGGGATTTGAGGACCCCAACTTTCCAAACCATGTCTACAAACTTGATAAGGCTCTCTATGGGCTCAAGCAAGCCCCACGCACGTGGTATGAGCACCTTAGAGAGTTATTGTTTGACCGTGGCTTTGAGGTTGGGAAAATCGATCCCACTCTTTTTACTAAGAGGGTTAATGGGGAGCTTTTTGTATGCCAAATCTATGTTGATGATATTATCTTTGGTTCTTCTAACAAAGCTTTTAATGATGAATTCTCAAAGCTTATGACTAGTAGGTTCCGGATGTCCTTGATGGGGGAGTTGAAAGTATTCCTTGGCTTTGAGATCAAGCAAGTTAGAGGAGGAACATTCTTCAATCAAGCCAAGTATACTCAAGATATGCTCAAGAGATTCAAAATGCAAGATTTGAATGGAGCCCCTACTCCCATGGCAACAAAGACTCATCTAGAACAAAATCCAAATGGTAAAGATGTGGATCAAAAAGTATACCGGTCTATGATTGGTTCTTTGCTTTACCTTTGTGCATCTAGACCCGATATTGTGTTGAGTGTAGGTGTGTGTGCAAGATATCAAGCGGCTCCTAAAGAAAGCCATTTAATGGCGGTCAAGAGAATCTTTCGATATTTAGTTCATACCCCATTTTACGGTCTTTGGTACCCTCGAGGCTCAACATTCGCTCTTTGTGGATACACGGACTCGGATTGGGCGGGAGACAAGGATGATAGAAAATCAACATCCGGGGCTTGCCAATTCCTTGGTAGGTCCTTGGTATGTTGGTCTTCTAAGAAGCAAAATTGTATATCACTCTCCACCGCCGAAGCCGAGTATGTTGCTGCTGCTAGTGCTTGCACCCAATTGCTATGGATGAGGCAAACTTTAAAGGAATACGGTGTCCAATGTGACAAAGTGCCTCTTCTATGTGAAAATGAAAGTGCCATCAAGATTGCATACAACCCCGTGGATCACACAAGGACAAAGCATATTGATATTCGACATCACTTTATTAGAGATCATGTTGCTAGAGGTGATATTGATCTATCCTATGTATCAACCAAAGATCAACTTGCCGATATCTTCACGAAGCCACTTGATGAAGCAAGGTTTTGATACTTGAGGAATGAACTAAATATCGTAGATTCAAGGAGCTTGACTTGATCATCTTGCATTCTCACCTAATACTCGACCCATGTTTGGTTTAGGTGTAGGCATGGACATAGGGGGAGTGTGTTCCTAATTGATTGGACTATCCCTCCCCCCATTATGCGCAAATTAAACAAATATCATTCCTCTTAATATCATTTTGTGATATGTGAGCTCAATGATGAGTTTCGGTTATGGACCCAAGATATATCTTCGTGGTGCCAAGCCGAGTATACTCAAATATGGTGGCCTAGGCCACCGCCCCCTCTCAATCGAGAGGATGATGTGCTTACTCGTGTTTGTCACCTAGTTGAATTGGTTCTTACTCATGTTTGTCTTCCGCTAGTTGTTGTGAGGTTTCTTCTTCTTCCTCATCTTCATCATCTTCATTATCGGAAGAGTATTCTTCATGAGTGATCAAGACAATTTCTCCCGAATTCTTGTTGATGGGGTTCTTTTTGATGAAGGGTTTCTTGTAGGGTGCCTTGAGAGTCTCTTCAACACAAGCTTCCCACCGTTATCTTCTCTCTTCTCATAGGGGCAACTTGCCACAAAGTGGTAGCGGTCACCACAGTTGAAGCAAGTTCTCAACCTAGTGGCATTCTCTCTTTTCCCGTTTGGATTGCTTCTTCGTTGCATTTCCATCTTGGCCTTGGCGGGATTCTTCCAAAAGTTCTTTGCATAGAAAGCCATATATTGACTATGAGCAATCTTGACATCATCGGGATGGTCCAAGGAGAGGCCTTCATCACTATCATCTTCATCTTCAAAGTCCACAGCTTTGGCCTTTAAAGCAACATTGACCACATTGCTCATACCGAGGGCACGAGCACGGGCATCTTTGGCGTTCTTGGCGGCGACCTTGAAAGCGGCCATCTCTTGCATAACTTCGTTTGAGGTCATGAGATGGTAGTTGTGTCTTCCTTGTAAGCTCTTCAAGTCTGTGGGCTCAAATGGCATGAGTGCACTCACATATTTCCGTTTTATCCATGCATCATCCACATGTGAGGCACCCACATTTCTAAAGGCGGTGGCGGTGGTCTTGAGCCTTCGATACATGTCTTCGTGATCTTCACCTTCTTTCATGTAGAAACCTTCGTGTTCATTGCTTAGAGCATCATATCTGTTCCTCCTCATACTCTCATTTCCAACAAACAACACAGTGAGAGCATCCCAAGCTTCCTTCGCAATGCAAAAGTGCTCAATGTGTGGATAATCTTTTGTTCTTAAACCTTGTTGAATCATATGCAAAGCAGTGGCATTGAGTTGAATATTGACAACCTCTCTTCTTGTCAAGTTGTTTGGATCCCCAATAAAGAGTCCATGCTCGATGATGTTCCATAGTTCAATGCAAGAGCTGCGCATATGAGTTCTCATTAGTGATTGCCATTGAGCAAAAGTAGCAGACTCTTCTAGCTTAGGTGGGTCACCTCTATTGTACACATGAGGGTGAGGGATGGGAGGATCGGGAGAGTACCAAGAATCATGGTGCTCGCCCTTCCCCCCATCGAGTCGTGTGGAGGAATTAGTAGTGTCTAGGTTATCCCCTACCACCATACCTTCGGGGGATACCGGAGTATTCCCTTTAGGTGCGGATGGTAGTTCCTCTTGAGGGGATGGGGGTGATGAGCCATCTTTGTCTTTAAGAAGTTG